>CM062811.1:847895117-848495117 GCA_031772625.1 Pinus tabuliformis
TTCTCGTTTAGTCATCAATACATGTCATCAATATGTTATTTCCATTTGCAAAAGGAACATGCATTAGGCCACATAAGTCTGAATGAATAAGTTCAAGTTTTCTATGTGTTATGGAATGTGAATCATGAAAAGACTGTCTGTTGTGCTTTCCTATGATACAAGCATCACATTGCTTAATTTTCCTAGGAATTATAGGCAAACCAATATCACCACTTTTCTTCAACATACGAAGGTTGTCATAATTCAAGTGTCCAAATATAGCATGCCATAAAAGACTTGATGGAAATGTACCTTCATCATAATGGGAACTGTATGAGAAGTTTTGTGCACGAGCAGAGGTACCTTGCAACTTCATAAGCCTTTCTTCTTCTATCCCCGTCATGACGAGTGAGTGAACTGATGCTTTTCTGACCTCAACCTTGCCATCAAATATATGAATGGAGTGTCCTTGCTGGCGGATGTGAACCAAAGGCAGGAAGTTTCCCCTCAGCTTCGAGAGGTATAGAACATCATGTAGAAGAAAGTTTGGAAGACCAAGCAATTTGAGCCTGATGTTGCCAAGCCCTGATGGCTTGAGTTTTGACTTATCTGCAAAGTATACTGCTCCATCAACAATGTCAGTAAAATCTTCAAAAAAATCTCTCCTAAAAGTCATTTGGCAAGTTGCTGATGAATCAAGCAACCAATCATATTTCCAAGAAACAAGTGAAGCATTAAACAAGTCTTCAGTTACTCCAATATTACAATGTGCCACAACATACTAAGCGGATTTGGGTGCTTTACCTTTCCCTTTGTCATTTGTTTTACATTTGGCTTCATTTCTTTCTTGCTCAATTTTGTCTTAAGGAAAATTACATCTGGATGCATCATTTCCATCTTTATTGCAACCTATGGAATGAAGATCAAACTTTTCTCCTTGGAACTATCTGCCCCCCTGCCTCTAAAATTCTTTCTTCCTCTACCTCTTCAGCTCCACCTAATTCCAGTGCTAAAGACCAAGCACCTGTGACTTCGTCAAATTCCTACGTTGAGGTTCTTGAAAGTGGTTTCTATTTTTAGTTATTATGTTGTTATTGTGGTAGAATTTCATGCATTTTTGCATGGTTATGACTGGTATTCAGAAGGTGGCCAATAGATCTAGTTTCCCTTGTGGCATATTAAGGCCACCTTCTTTGTGTTGAAATTTGTAACTAGGTTTGGTCTTCTTTATGATGTAATTGTAATCATGACCTTGTATATTCTTTATAAAGAAAGAAAAATAAATTATATCTATTTTGAAGTATGTTTTTCATACTCAAGTTAAAGTCAAAAGCTTGTTCTTCGTGCTTTTAGGTCTTTATAGGATAGAGAATAATATTGGTCTTGTGTCATAGTCCCATTTGGATTCATTGTAATGAATTTTTTTATTTTTACTTTTTGTCAAGACAAATCCATGGATAAGCCCAAGACCAAGTCGAACCAAGGATCAGATCAAGTCGACCTAAAAGGAGGGAATTCAACCCTCATGAAAGGCTATATAAAGGAGAGCGGTTTGACTCATTTAGTACATGTACTCAAGCAAGTTTGATCTGTAATAGTGAAGAAGGAAGTGAGTAGTTGGAGGGACAAAGAAGAAGATAGGAGCCAAAATTTGTCAAAAGATAATCTTCTCTTGTTTCATTTTAGGTTTTGTGAAGTTTCCAGTTGCAGGGGGTCGAAGTTCTATTGCGCAGGGCCAAAATTATGTGTAGTTGCAGGGGGTCGAAGTTGCAACATTAAAGAAGCAATATCGAAGTTCTAGAAGTTGTCTCAAGGAAGATCTTGTTGGGGGATGGCTTGGGATTGGAGGGTTTGTTGGCTTTGGTCTTTGGATCTTGGAAGTCTCTTTTGTAAGCATATTCTAAAGAAGAAGAGAAGCATTTTCTGGGTTTTCCCCTTAGAGGGGTTTTGCCCTGGCTTGGAGGCAATATCTTGTGTACTTTGTCTTGTTGTGATCTTCATTGTTTTGGTAATTTCTTGATAAACAAAGATATAATAAAGTAGTTAAAGACCAATACATATCACAAGTAATTATCAAGTTAAGGAAAATCATCTGTAAATACATAAGTATCTTGATTTTCTAACATGGGATCAATCAGCTAAGGTGCAAGAAGGAGACTGAAGATCACATCTTTGTTGGCACTATGGAAAGGGTTATAAGGAATGGTTTCAAGGTTCTTGGAAATCTCACTACATCTATCAAGAAACATCTATTGAAGATCATCTTCAAGCTCGCAAAGGAAGTAGCAGATGGAAGTTTGTTCTCCGCTTTATCCGACACATTCAAGGACAAGAATGTATGGGTTATTGATAGTGGTGCCCTCAAACATATGACAGGAGGATGTCGTGATGCCCAAACCCTATCTAAGGGAAACTCATATCATTCAATCGAACTTGGAGACAACAAGAGCTATCCAGTTAGAGGCATTGGATCTATATCATTGGAGCTCTTGAGTCAAGTGGAAGCATTCACCTCAACAACATCTTATATGTTCTAGGTTCGAAGAAAAACTTACTTTCTACTTATTATTTAGAGAAAAAATATGATAGAATTGCTTTTGTTGATGCAAGGTTTTGGTTTGGGGTAAGGGCTCAAGTATTGATAATGCTAGGGTAATTGGGATTCATGAGGGGACATTGTATAAACTCTTTACACCTCTATCTAAAGCCCTAGTCCACTTGGAAGTGAGTCCTTCTGAACTATGGCATAGAAGGTATGGAAACCTTCATTTTAATAATTTTCCATCTCTAATTCAAATGGTCAATGACATCCTTGAATTGAGGAAGAACATGAAGGGACCTACAAGGGACGTGCTTTAGGAAAAAACGTAAAGAAATCATTTGCAAGTATTGACACTAGGTCTAAGGAAAATTTAGATCTCATACATTCACATGTATGTGGACCTATGGCAATCAAGGTTTTCTCTCCAAAACCACCCATTATAAAACATTGAAATGGGTGAAAATGTTCATATAAACATAGGATTCCAACACTGTTTTTGCGTATGTGAATTGTGTGCATGTGTATTAAATACAAACTCTAGTAGCAACTTGGTGAAAAAATCACATTCAGTAAAAAAACTAATAGAAACTTGGTAATAAATCATGGTAGTATTTGATCAATGACTACTACAACATCATCATTCAAAGATATGTTTACATTTATGGACCATGAATCCATTCACCTTGATGGGAAAATTGTAATATTTTCATAACTTGATGTGAATATTTACATTACCAACAAAGGGAAAAATAGTCCATGGAAAAACTAGACACTAGATTTGTGATATTGCAAGAGGGAGATTTCAATCTCTATATGAAATTACTTGATCACTCTTGGAAGAAATGCAATGATCCCTTAGTTGACATTGATTTCTTCTACCTCAATGAGCATATAAACATTTATCTTCCTTTTGCAAGCATTTGTTATGACTTCTAAATGAAGAGGTTCACATTGAAATTTTGGGAAAAGGGGTATTGTGTGGTAAGAGAGCGATTTTATATTAGGGTCCTAGCCTCCCTAACCCCTAATAGATAGAATAATATATTATTATGTTAGAAAGGCTATCATTAGTAAAAATGTGTCGGTAGTAGCATGAACGTAATTATTGTAAGAGGGCTTACTAGAAGTTTCCATTTACTAGAAAATTCCTCCTCTAGAATTTTGTAGGAGGATAGGAAGTAGTATATATAGATGTAGAAGCATTGTAAAATATGTCTTGGAGAATTATTGTAACTAAGCTTTGCTCTATTATAGGTTTCCCTCCCAAAGAGGCAAGTGATCATATTGCTTAGAATAAAAAGGTATCTTATTTCGGCTATTATTATCATTGTACTCGCTATATTGATTACTTTCTATTAATATTTATGTGTAACATTCTATCCTATGTTGAATGTTTTGAGAACCGTGTTGAATGTAATGATAGATATCAGGATGTTATTTTCTTTTATGCTCTGAATATTTCTATTAGGTACACTACAAGTGGTACCAAAGCACTTTCTTCGACCCTTTTTTCAAAAAAAAAAAAAAAAAACTAGAGACATGTTGGGTGTCTATAAAAAACCATAGTTATCTATTGTTAAGTGGGTAAAGCTATGGTTGGGAAAGAGTACATATAAGAACTACATGCGGTTACACTTGATTGGAAACCCTTGTAACCCCTGCAAGTACCCATTCAAGTAGTATTGCATCAACCAACACCTATACATGGAATGTCACATCCATGTGCCCTCAAGTATGCCATAAGTCCTATAGGTATCCTGATACCAACTCTAGATCATCACTTGATTGCTTGGCTGCTATAGTGGCACTAAGTATAGCAGTTGAGAATATACTCTTGTGTATAAAGGTAATTAGGTAGTACATCTAAGGGTACGATTGGTCCTCCTTAGTTAGAGCCCTGAGATATTGGTGGAAGTACTATTGTTGGAACCTATTGATATGTGTTGAAGTATGGAATTGTTTTTTTTTACGATCCTTTTTGCCCTCTTATTTCACCTTATTATCACCATTTTGTAGCAAACTCAGCATGTTCAAGGTCAAGTTCAACTCCTAAAAAGGTATTCATCATCCACAATTATAATCTTTTCTTCTTAATGAATTATAATGAAAATATTCTTACAATGACATAATTACAAACATTATGCAGTTAATATTGGTTTCCGCCGCAATATTCATTGTTAGAAAGGTTGCATCACTTGAAATAAGGGATGAAGACTACCTGGAGATGAAAATTGTCCACCGTATGGATAACCACCTATCAACACAACTTGGAAGTCTCTGAGGATTGAGAGATATAGAAGTCAAACTCAGAGTCAAACTTTGAAAACGACGTACAACGATCAAGCGGAGGAATAAAACAATATCGAGCGAGCGAGATTGAAGACTTGTTCATCTTTCAGATTTTGGATCAAGATGAATCTCCTATGACTTTCTCTTTCAGTAGCAAGTCATAAAGAGATTCAGTTTTAAATCGAATATATGTCATAGATGTCAAAACAACACATGTCATGTAGGCATAAATATCTCAAAATTGTTTTATAAAGTTTATATAAAAGTTGTAAGCCGAGACCTGAGACATAAGTTTCAAATATTGAAGTTTATATTTTTTCTACTATGAAGACCGATATACTCTATTTCAATTTAACATAAGTTACTTTTCTCAATGCATGTGTGAATATTTTGTGATTACTAATTGACCTGCACTCACAGGAGGCCCCCCTATCGAGCTGTGAGGTTTTGTTTTTAGTTTTTTTTTGCATTGCTTATCCTTAGTATCCTAGTTTTGTTTCAGAATTTGTTTCCATTATAGTTGCATTTCTAACAATTCTCATTTTGATTGCAAAGTACTCATAAACAAAAAAGCATTAAAAAGATTTCAATTATTGAATGCATCTTCTTTCCAACACTTAATCATTTCGTAGCTTAAATCAATTTCTTAATTGTTGATGAAACACTCTTTAGAGGATAAATACGCACACAAGTAATCATTCTCAAGTTGTAAAGATTTTCATTTCATTTTCTACAAGTAGATCCTTTTATGGAAATTTCTCTTTCATGCAATTAATCTAGAATTTCTTTGCTGCAATTTAGTATAAGAGTTTCCTTCTGCAAGTTAGTGTAGAATGATTTGAATTCTGCAAAATAGAATTAGATCGTTTCTTTCTTGAAATTTGTTTTTTAAGCATTTTCCTTTCATACAATTAGAAGAAAGTTTTGAATTCTGCAACTTAAGATAGATTTTCAATTTCTGCAAAGAAGTGGATTTCAATTCGGTTAATTAGGATTTAATATAACTTTAGATTGAAAGAAGATGTGCGTACTTACTCTCCAATTTGTGTCCATGCTTAGAACTAGTTTCATTTCTGGAATCAATTAATTCCCAAGAACAATCCTAGCATATATAGTGAACATGCATTTCACAAGTACACGAATCTTGGTTGAAAATTAATGAAGTAAATTAAGAACAATTAATTCACCAAACATTTTGGTGCTATTGTCAAGGAAGTTTTTATGGGATTCCATTCTTGCATATCATTTTTAGGAGTTTTTAATTTTAATAAATTGAAAAATGATAATAATAAAAAACATTTATGCATAGAGAAAGAGATTCTAGGGGTAGATTTGTAAGTAGAGGTAGAAGTTCAATTCCAACATCACCACTCACTCCATCTAGACCTCGTAGTGCCACACCATCCAACCATACTTGCATCCCATCATTGGCAGGTAAACATAGAATTCTTGAGGTGCATAGATCTAAAATCCAACCTAGAGATTCACCAACTTCCTCTATCGAAGTTGTAGTCGAAGAACCTACATCCCCAATAAAAGGAGTAATTTTCCTCTCTTCAACATGAGAACAACTTCTAGGATAAGAACTAGATGTTCCTAGAGAAGAAGAAGAAGAATAAACTTATTTTAACATACCATTAGTAGAGGAACCAAAAGAAAAGCTAGATAACCCCATTATAGAACCTTATATTAGCTCTAAAGAATCTACGATGACAGGGGAAGGAGAAGAAGAAGTACATAATGTAAATGATGAACATAGGATTTGAGGTGGAAGAGGCAGAGGAGGAAATAAAGGAGGAGGTGGAGGTTGAGGTGGTAGAGGTGGTAGGGGAGAACCAAATCCTTATGGATTTCCCATCTTTGATGAAGACACCACAATCACAATGAAGAACATCTCACCCTCCATACTCCCTAATTTCCATGGTTTAAGAAATGAGGACCCTAAAACATTTCTTTTTGAGTTTGAACGTCTATGTAGAACCTATGACTACTTACTTAATCCTCAAAAGTTGAAATTGTTTCCAACAACTCTTAAAGATGGAGCACTTAAATGGTTTATGGGATTAGGAACACATACAATTAGAACATGGGATGAAATCAAAAATGTGTTCTTAGAAAAATACAAGGATTATTGTATGCCCCATAACCTTAAGGATGAAGTCCTTAAGATGATGCAAAAAGAGGATGAAAGCCTTGAAGATATAGTAGAAAGATTTGCTTACAACATCAAAAGAGCTAAGATGTATAATTTGGATGAGAAAACACTAAAATATCTTTTTTTTAAATCCATCAAAGATGAATTTATTGATCTTCTTAATTTAATTGGCAAGGGAGATGTTTCACAACTTTCATTTGGAGAAATCTGTGATTTATATAAACATATCCCAAAAGGTAAGGCTAGAACTGGCAAAAATCCGAGAGATCCTGTGATGTCCAGAATTATTAAATCTGCAACTGGAACAATAAGTAGAGTTGAAATAGGTAATTTTCTTGATAATTTCAAAACAAATATCCTAGGGAGTCTTAGTGAAAAACTAGATACCCTTAAGATACAAAGCAAGCAAAAAGTCGAGAATGTTTCATTGTCTATTTTTTGTCCCAAGTGTAGGAAGAAACATGCCTTAAGAGAATGTCACCTTGATAATATAGAAATTTGTGTCATATGTGTTGAAAATCATAACACAAAGGAGTGCCCTTCAATACCTAGTCTTAAAGTTGTTTTTCAAGATGAAGTTGGAACAAGCCAAGTTGAAACTCTTTGTTTTATTACCAAAAGACCATGGCAAAATCAACAATCAAATATGACTCAAGATTTCAATACTCAATCATATGTACAACCAAAAATAATTTGGACTGCACCCATGCCATGGCAACCTTGGCCTCCACAATCTCAAAATCCATCTTGGGCTCAAGGTAGGCAAAATCCTTTCCTCGATTTCAACAACCATATCCTTCTTTTCCACCACAATATTATCCTCCTCAACCAACTCAACTTTCTCAATTTCAAAATCCAAATCAACAACTTTCATTACCATTTCCTTAGAAACCAATCAACTATATGCCCAACCACTTCGAAATCCAAACAATAAAAATCAACAAGCTATATATATGTTGAATGACAAAATTTTCAAGCTTGTATGATTACCCCATTAGGTCTAAATAAAGTTCAACTTAGATTTGGTAGGGTTTTTCCAAAAAAGTCACCAACAACTGCCATCCAAAAATCTAAAGGGGATGAAGTTCATGAGAAAGATGTAAATCTTGATCAAGAAAACATTCCTCTAAAGGAAGATGTTCCTATACTATCAAAGGATGAGAAAATAAAGTAATCTCCTACAGTTCCTCTAGTAGAACAACCTTTTGTTTCTTTGCAAGATCTACTTTTTCCCGAAAGGCTCAAAATTGATAAAGGAATAGAAAGGAAAATTGTTTTACGAGATTATGATATGCTACATGAACTTAAGAATGTTTGCATTAAAATTCCTTTATTACAATATATAAAGGAAATACCAATATTTTCAAAAACTATTAAGGAACAATGCATTAGAAAACCAAAAAAAAAAAAAAGATATTAAAAAGATTCAATTGGTAGGAAAAATTGTTGATACCATGATGGGAAAACCTATTGTTCAAAAATATCTAGATCTTGGTAGTCCCATTGTGGAAATTCATATAAATGGTGTTGAGATTCCAAACACTTTAATTGATCTAGGAGCAACCATTTACATCATGAGTAAGCAAACATTGGAGCAACTTAAGGTTCCTAATCTTCAATATACTTCTACATTATTACAATTAGCATATAGATCTATTATCAAACCAAATGAACCATTAGAAGTGTTATAGGCCATTTTGTCACATCCGACCAGTGAGCCTCCTGATGGGATCAATCAACATCCTATTCCCCCTTGTCACCATCTTGCCCAAAGCCCTAAGCATATACCTTTCATTTCCCATAGTTTGAGCCCTAAATTGCTTCATCTGAGCCCGTTTGAGGACCAATGCTCCCTGTAAGCCTAATGGGTGTGTTCACTAGCAAGTTGCTCCACTATGGACTGTGTTGGTCACTAGCAGGTTGCTCCCCTTTGCACCTGCGTTGGTTCTAGAAATCCAAGAGAATGATCGGGATTCCAAAAGCTTCATCTTCTGGGAGTTTCCAGAAATTGTTACAACTACCTACCTTGGATAAAACATTCAGATCCTATCCATCCCTACGTTGGATTTTTCATCACTTATCCTTTGATCATATCCCTCCATCAAAGGTGGATCTCTTACCCTAGATTGGTAATCGAATAAGAAATCCTAACTTTCCATACTTCTCTATATATTCCCGCCTTCTATGTGGTTGGGGGTTGGGTTTTGGAGAGTGATTTTGCCCTTACGTTGTTGTAGTGAGTGGTCATCATTCCATGCATTTAGGGTGATTGGAGGTGCATATTATGACAAGGAAAATACAAGTAAACAACTTGGAGGATCTCTTCTACAAGATCAACTACTACTTATGGTTGTAATCTCCTTCCATTTATAGTAATGCAATGAATTAATTGTTTTCCTATATGTGACATTCTTTCACTTATTTCAATACCATGTTTATCTATTGAATGAAGTACTTAGATGATATTGCATAGATCTCGTAGTTTCTTGGCTTGTGTTATCTGACTATGCAGGTTCTAATTTTGGCAATCAGAGCTGGGATTGGAGCTTCCAAGCTGAAGAAGGAGTGAAGCGTGCAAAGGATTCTAGGTAGGCCTCACTCCATCATCTATTTACTTTAAGGAAAAACATTGTGTTCCTTGTCTCTCTGTTGTTCTAGGTTAGCCACCGACCTAGGGGAGATACTTTTGTCCACAATCGTAAATCCCATATAACAAGAAGAAGTGTTTGTTTCTCTAGATTCTTGGGAATATCCTATAGATTTCATGATTTTAACCCCCAAGAATAATTTAGGAGGCCATCCATTGATCCTTGGTAGACCTTGGCTAGCTACAGTTGATGCATTCATAAGTTGTAGATCTAGTGATATGTATATCTCTGATGGAAATTACAGTAATAAATTTACATTGTATCTTCGTGCAAACAATAACTAAAGTAGAAAGTGAGATTTGGATAAATGATGAAAATGAAGACTTTAATGATTTACAACTAGTTTGTACTCCTTCACAATTATATGAAGAAAATCAATTGATAAATTTAATGAATAATAATGATTCTTCTTCATATTATGAGCAAGATCAAAGTTTTAAGGAAAAATGCAATATTCAATATTTATCATCTCACCAAATGGCTTTACATTCTTGTTACAGATACATTTGGGCACATCACTCCCAACATTCAGAAAAGTACTATTAGGGCTCATCAAACCCTAATCCAGTTGCTACATGCCCTAGAGAAGTCATCACTTTGAATGCCTCCTTCCCTGAAAGTTTCCTGGCCTGAAGCCCTCCAGAAATGCCTCCTTGAGGGACTAGCGCAACCTTGGTCAGGGGTAAATGCACTTCAGTGCAGGTAGGCCCATGTAAGGGTGCATTTCAGTGCACTTAGGCCCACTTTGACCTGTGTTGGGTGAGATTGAGTGAATTCTTCATAGGGTTTTGGGAATATTCTTATCTTCTGGAGCATTCTAGAAGATTCCCACACTTATCATCTCCTATGAGCTCGAAATTGGATAGGGAATGAGTTAAGTAACCTCCTATCCTCTCATCCCTTCCTCCATGGAAACTAACTCTAAGTTTGGAAGGCCATTCAATACCCTCATTTATGACCAAACCACCTCCATTTTCTTATAAATTGAGCACTCATCTAAGTGATCAAGGGCTGGACTTTGAGAATTTGTAAGGAGATACTGTTGGTGTGAGGTTTGAGATTGTAAGCAAGTATTGTTATGCTGTTGGAGTGTTGTGCTTATGGTGTGATGAAGGATGGAACTCAAGCTGGATGAGTGACATGGGATCGGACTTCTTGGTTGTAACTCTTCCTTCTACTTAATAAAGATGTTTACACCTTTTCCCATATTCTTATCTTTATGTATGAAGATTATATGTGTAAATGATTTCGATTCCATTTGCTTATAATAGACAGATCTCTTGCTTTGATTGGTTTTTGTCCTCTGTTTATGATTGCAGGTACTTGTCAAGCGATTAAGTTCGAGAAGGAGCGACGGGAGCCATACAAAGGAGACAAAGGGAAAGTGAAAGATAACAAGTAGGTCCCTTGTCTTATTTATCTTCTATAGAAAAAGGATAAACACTTTAAATCTGTTGTTCTAGGTGTAGCTACCCACCTAGGGAAATTGTATTTATCCATAGATGCAAAATTCCACATAACAAATTAGCGACCCCGCTGGGGAACGATCATCGTTCCGGGTAGTTTACCTTCATCCTAGTACACCCTAGTAGACTTTAATTGCTTCCATTGATCTTGTTTCAACCTTTTTGAAGTGTTTTTTGGTAAAAATTGTGCTTGAAAGCCCCTAGGATGGCCTCTCTGGCACCAGCACAGGCTTGGTCAGGACACAAAGCGCTGCAGAGCACCCTTGGCTTGAGGACAGTGCTCTGAAGCGCACTGTCTCCCATTCAGGGCTGTGCTAATCCTCCTTAGGTAAAAAATCCCACCTTTGACTTGATTTTTCCCAAATTTCCTTCTGTTTTTACTTATTGAAAGATCAATGATTGTTGTACTTCTAAAATAAGTTTGTGTTTCCTTTCCTAGCCCTACTTTGGCCTTGATTGTTTAGTGTTTCTTAAATTATTTCTTTATCACTATCAATTCATTGTCAAAGTTAGTTTATAGTCGATTAATATTTGTTCAAAAGAAAGTGTCGTAAAAGTCTTCATTTCTTTCAAAAAGGAATTGTCGTAAAGTCTTCGTTCTTGCAAAAATATTGATTGATTGTATGTGCATTAGTTTCCTTTTGTTCATTTCAACATTAAGGAAACTGGAAAGAAAAACTTGCATCGTGCATTGAAAAGAGTGTGTGTGCTCATAGGAATAGTTTAGGGAAATTGCATTAGATGTGCTCTTTGTTCTTTGATTAAAAGAATCTGATTGCTCTATCCCTACTAGCTAAGGTTTTCATTGTTCAAATTGAATGAAAATAATGCTTATCATATTAGTTGCATTCTAGGAATTTCAAAGACATCACGTGGTGAACCTTGAAAGGCAAATTCTTAATCAAGATCAACTTAAAATTAGTCTCAATTAAGCTAATGGAGCATTGTCACCTAACGCAAAACATTTAGAGGTTATAGGTTAGAGACGTGTTCCGGCGTCGTATAACATAGCAGTTGTCGCTAACTTGTCTGCGATACATTTCGAGTATGATACCTCATTCCACGTACGTGAGTATATCGTATCTCATCCACGTACCTTCGGGTATATAGGGTGGTGTTACAGTACGTAAAGTATAAAGGAATTCTCTCACTGTGCGGTTTCGCATTAGACGGCACTAACACGGATTGGGCCTCCACGTACTTTCGGGTATATATGGGAGGACTACATTAGGTTTCTATCCATCCTTAGTTAATCGAGTCGGTCGCCTTGTAAACTGTGATACACAGAACACAACATTCGGGGAGATTCCCTGCCCGTACTTCTCGATTCGCCGGGAGGTATTCTACAGTTCATAGTTGCTTGGTAATCCTTTTGCCAAGATTATCCCTCTTTTGTTTTGTTATGTTATTTTGATGAAAATCAATTAATTGATCGTGGATAACATCCTCCACGTCACTCCTTAGTTGATCTTAGGTTGAGATATATGGAAACAACTTTGGAGTCCACCAATCAAGGAATTCCCTTTGACGGGAATCCTAGTCCTTTTACTCCTTTTGGAAATATTGGTGCTCCTTATATGGCTACATTGTCCCTTCCGGGATTTACCATTGCCTTTCCAGTATGGTTGTTTTCAATCTCCTTGGTTCAAAATGTCATGATTTCTCCGTAATCGAGTATTCCTCCAACTGGACAAAATCAACCTCCAGTTGATCCTAAAGTTGACCCTTTGCCTTCTTCCTTGGTTTTCCTTCCTCCCTTTCTTCCTCTTCGCCCGTGAAAGTATTGACACTAGTAACCAAGTGGCTAAGAAGAAGAAGAAAGGGAAGAAGAAGAAGAAGAAGAAAATTCAGTAGGGGGCAACCAAGCAACCATTGCTTCGAATGCAACTTCTGATGAGAAACCGTCTGATAAGCCTCACAAACTTCGATATCCTTGCAAACTTTGTACGGGAGACCATATTCTTCGAAATTGTTATGGTATTCCTCAGATGTTGGAAGAACGATCTTCTCATTCACATCATCTTGTGCCATCAACTTCTCGAGATCATGTTGGTGACACACCATCAACTAGTGGTAGTAAAGTTCATAGAAATAAGGGTAAACTTAAGTTTCCCTGTAGGTTATGCGAAGGGAATCATCCCATTCACCTTTTTCCCTATCTAGATGAAGCCAAAAAAAGTGTTCGATAACTGTCCTACTTCACCGCAACAACTTCCATCTGGTTACAAGAGACTCTCCCTTAATCCTTCACTAGTTGATAAAGTGACTGAACCAAATCAACCGTCGGTCAAATCCACTCTCTCTGAATGTGAATCCCATGAGTCTATACCTGACCAATCACAGGTCGAGGAAACAGTTGAGCTTTCACCTTCAGTTAATCGTACCTTTCCCGTAGAGAGTGAGTATGATACCACTCAGGTTCTTTTCGTTTCTTCAGATTCTAATGAGCTTGGAGGAAACCCTCCTGTTCCATCAAGACAAGAGGAAAATCCTCCCGTTCTCGTAACTCTAGGGGGTAATACTTCCGTTTCTATGGTACCCCCTCCAAGTAGTCTGGTCAATTCCTTTGATTGGAATCAATTGACAGGATGTCGTCTTCCTTCTTATGTGACTTTCTAGATCATAGTACAGGTTTGTAATATGATTGTACCCGACATTATTATAGATGAAGGTGCATCTGTGAATACCCTTTCCTCCACTGCTTGGCAAGAGCTCTGTTCGCCGCCACTTGTGTCTGTTACCCAAAATCTGTTGGCTTTTAACAGAGGAACCAGTCAACCATTAGGGATCCTTCCTTAGTTGCCTATTACTTTGGGAGGAAAAATTGTTTATCTCAATGTGATGGTAGTCCCAGGCCCTTTAGATTACAATTTACTTCTTGGGCACGATTATGTTTATGAAATGGGAGCTATTGTTTCAACACTCTTTCGAGTGATGTGTTTCCCGCATGAAGGCAAAATTGTCACCGTTGACCAACTTTCATTTCCCGGTCCAAATATGGCTTCCAGTCAACCATCTTCCCTAAATGGTCCTTTTGTACCAATGGTATCTTCCCCGCCATGGGTCAATTATGTGGCAACCTGTTCCATGCCTACATCAACTGACGATCAATTCCGTGATGTTGTACATTATGTACTGGGGGCATTGGAACCAAATCTCGGATTCCTTGTTATGGATCCCTTCCAGAGCATTGTTCTCCCATCTGATGAGAACCTCTTGGAAGTCATGACCTCTTATGGGTCGTGAACAAGGAATAGGAGCATAGTTCCTTGTCTTGTGTCAAGCTCGTTAAAAAATGAAACAAGGAATATGAGCATAGTTCCTTGTCTTGTGTCAAGCTCGTTAAAAATGAAACAAGGAATATGAAGGTAGTTCCTGGTCTTGTGTCAACCTCGTTAAAAAATGAAACAAATGGTATGAGGATAGTTCTTTGTCTTGTGTCAAGCTCGTTAAAGAATGAAACAAGGAATCAAAGCATAATTCCTTGTCTTGTGTCAAGCTCGTTAAAAAAATGAAACAAAGAATCTGAGCAGAGTTCCTTGTCTTGTGTCAAGCACATTAAAAAATGAAACAATGTCCCCTGAAGCAAAGTTCTAATTCGAGTCTTTGATTAAATCTTGTAAAATCCCAGTCAAGTCTTTCACTTGATCTCGTAAATGGACCTTCATTCCATCCACCTCATAGCCATGATAGTCTACTTACAAGAATGCAATGAAGCTTGGGGGGCATTCACCTAGAATCGAGTCATCATGCTGGGGGCATGTAAACTAATCTCAAGCATAGTTTTTTGTTTCAAGCTTGTGTAAAAATGAAACTGAATCCAAGCATAGTTTTTCGTTTCAAGCTTGTGTAAAAATGAACTTGAATCCAGGCATAGATTTTTGTTTCAAGCTTGTGTAAAAATGAAATTGAATCCAAGCATAGTTTTTCATTTCAAGCTTGTGTAAACATGAAACTGAATCCAAGCATAGTTCCCTATGGTTCAAGCTTGTGTAAACATGAAACTGAATCCAAGCATAGTTCCATATGGTTCAAGCTTGTGTAAAAATGAACCCATTTCCATTTTAATCCTCGTGATTGCCATTCTATCATCCCACCATATCTTTGGCCGATCATACACTTTCACTTGGTTGTTTTACCCTTTTTGAGAAACAGTTGCAATGAGTGGTCTTATTAGCCAGCCTCTTCACATAAATCAACATGTTTTGAGAAGTTCCAACATCACCGGAACCAGTTGCTATCCTAGACACCTCTTGTTCCTCAAAGTGGAGTCCTCTTTAAGCTCTTTTCAAACTCTCAAATATGAAAATATTGTCGAGCGCTTGTACTTTTCAGCTCGTTAACGGATTGGAAACGACATCTACTTAGTATAAGTTTAACCCTTTTCCGCACTGAGATAGATTATTTATGAAAAAGGAATATGTTGATCGAAAATGGTCAATAGGTTCTCTCTTGTATTGTTTTAATCTTTTTCAGACTTGAGAGACAAACTTATGAAAACAACTTGTGGATTTTTCTTTTTTCCCTTTGCAAACTCTTTAAACATGAAAAGGACAGAGTTATCATTGTCGTTAAACTCGTTAAAACATCAAATAGCAACAAACTTGTCCATCATGACAAGACCGAGTTTCACCTTTGCTAGACTTGTTAAAACATCACATAGCGATGGATTCACCCAAAGGGTGGAATTATACAACAAGCATATGTTATCCTCCTCAAGATTGATTAAAAAATAAAGAGGTACTAGTCAGCAATGACTAGGGAAAATGGAAAAGGGGTAAACCACTTTATGGTAGCAGGTCGCTCTTGAACATGACACTTTCACTCCATCAATTTTGTTTTGGGTCAATGTTGTCAATTCATTCAGACTATTTAGGTTGGGCTATCTACTTGATGGTTATCATACCTATGGTCTATCACACCATCCATTACTTTGGTTTTGGTTCAATGCTTCCAATTCATTTAGTGTCGCCGATATGTTCAAGAGAAGTCACTCAGTAAAATTCATCCTTTGCAATATTCATAAACCTTCATTTTCATGACCGCCATTCCTGAACCTTGTGTCGTCAGTCACATTCCATCTCCAAAAATCATTACACTTGTTTTGTGTCGTTGATGTGGGATACATCAAGGCCCTCCTGCGATGAGTCGCTTCTTGTCGACATCAGCACATTATCCAAGAAGTTGACTTAGAAACACCCTTTCAATACCTTGGGGATTGCATACATTAATGGCAAGTTTCTCGTTTCAGGTGACAGGTTGACATCACTGGCCTTCGTCCGAAAGACTTTGTATGGTGTTCGACATCAAAACACTTATTCACACCATGCAGAATGTACTCCAGTACCTTGAGGATCATTATCATTATCGGTGAACAGAGACATCATTGGCAAGTAATCAGACGGTGTCTTCCTATGTTCGACTTTAGATCACATATTCACATGGTTAGACTCATAATTGAGCGAACAATTGAACAAGATAGAAGACTCCGGATCTAGTTTCATCCATCCGGGCTGCGATTTCAGGAAAGTACTAAATCATCTGTACAATGGATTTACACAGATGGTCATCCTATCATGGGTCTATATCTGTAGATGACTATGTACATGTAATGAAAAGTTTATATGTTGAGCATGGGTATGCCTTCCCTCAGCAATTCATGAAAAATCCAAAATATCATGATATTATGTATTGTAATTGATGCAGGTCACCATCTGCTTCAGAACCTCCTCATCACATCGTAAAGCATATCACTCGACATTATCATTTTCGACTTCATGCTTTAGGGGGAAGTTGTTACAGATCCATTTGGGCACATCACTCCCAACATTCAGATCAATACTATTAGGGCTCATCAAACCCTAATCCAGTTGCTACATGCCCTAGACAAGTCATCACTTTGAATGCCTCCTTCCCTGAAAGTTTCCTAGCCTGAATCCCTCCAGAAATGCCTCCTTGAGGGACCAGCGCAGCCTTGGTCAAGGGTAAATGCGCTTCAGTGCAGGTAGGCCCATGTAAGGGTGCATTTCAGTGCACTTAGGCCCACTTTGACCTGCGTTGGGTGAGATTGAGCGAATTCTTCATAGGGTTCTGGGAATATTCTTATCTTCTGGAGCATTCTAGAAGATTCCCACACTTATCATCTCCTATGAGATCGAAATTGGATAGGGAATGAGTTAAGTAATCTCCTATCCTCTCATCCCTTCCTCCATGGAAACTAACTCTAAGTTTGGAATGCCATTCAATACCCTCATTTATGACGAAACCACCTCCATTTTCCTATAAATTGAGCACTCATCTAAGTGATCAAGGGCTGGACTTTGAGAATTTGTAAGGAGATATTGGTGGTGTGAGGTTTGAGATTGTAAGCAAGTATTGTTATGCTGTCGGAGTGTTGTGCTTATGATGTGATGAAGGATGGAACTCAAGCTGGATGAGTGACATGGAATCAGACTTCTTGGTTGTAACTCTTCCTTCTACTTAATAAAGTTGTTTACACCTTTTCCCATATTCTTGTCTTTATGTATGATGATTATATGTGTAAATGCTTTTGATTCCATTTACTTATAATAGATAGATCTCTTGTTTTGATTGGTTTTTGTCCTCTATTTATGATTGCAAGTACTTGTCGAGCGGAATAAATTTGAGAAGGAGCGACGGGAGCCATACAAAGGAGACAAAGGGAAAGCGAAAGATAACAAGTAGGTCCCTTGTCTTATTTATCTTCTATAGAAAAAGGATAAACACTTTAAATCTATTGTTCTAGGGGTAGCTACACTTAGGGAAATTGTATTTATCCGTAGATGCAAAATTCCACATAACAACTCTATGGAAAAATTTGGCAATTATTAAGTAGAATTTTTTTGAGATAAAACATTGATCATTGACAATAATTTGGAAGAATTTCAAAAGAGAAAATTGATACAGATGCTGCAAAAACACTCTTCTTCTTATGCATGGGAGTACACTGACATGGAAGGGATTGATCCTAAAACTTGTATGCATCATATTTATATTCAAGAAAATGCCAAACTTGTTAGACAAACTCAAAGAAGAATGAATCCTAATATGAGAGAAATTGTTAAGGAGGAGATACAAAAATTACTTAATGTGAATTTCATCTATCCAATATCAGATAGTCAATGGGTGCCACCTTTAGTGATTGTTCCTAAGAAAAATGGAAAATGGAGAGTGTGCATTGACTATAGGGAATTAAACAAAGCTACTTTAAAAGATCATTTTCCATTACCTTTTATAGATCAAGTATTAGATACCTTAACAAGAAAGAAGTATTTTTCATTTTTAGATGGTTTTAGTGGATAGAACCAAATCCAGTTAGCACTAAAATATCAAGATAAAACTATTTTTCATGTCCATGGGGAAAATATTCCTATATAATTCTTCCCTTTGGATTATGTAATGCACTTGCCACATTTCAAAGAGTAGCCTTAGGTTTTTTTTTTTTTTTTTTTTTGATCTAATTCACGATTATGTGGAAGTATACATGGATGATTTTGCTATATATGGTGATACTTTTGAAGAAGCTATGGAAAATTTGGAAAAATTTCTTGTTATATGTAAAGAGGTAAACCTTTCATTAAGCCATGATAAATGTTTTATGATGTTCAATGAAGGGATTGTTTTAGGCCACCATATTTCGAGTGATGGAATTAAACTGGATATATCCAAAGTAGAAATAATTTCCAAAATTTCAATTCGTGTTTGTTAAAGAGATGTTAGAAGTTTTCTTGGATTTACTGGATATTATAGGAGATTCATAGAAAATTTCACAAAAATAAACTCTCCACTTTTAAAACTCCTTACAAAATATTGTGAATTTGCTTGGAATTATGACTGTCAGAAAGCATTTGAGACATTGAAACAAAATATTACTGAAGCACCAATTTTAAGAGGACCTAATTGGGCTCTTCCTTTCCATATTTCTACTAATGCTTCAGATACAATTCTAGGAGTTGTCTTGGGAAAAAAATATTTAACTCCTTATGCCATCTACTATACAAGTAAAATTTGGCTCCCGCAGAGTTAAATTACACTATAACAGAAAAGGGGTTTTTAGTTGTTGTTCATGCCATTAATAAATTTCGTCATTACATTACTGGTTATGAAACTTTCATTTGTACAAATCATTATACCATTAAATATCTAATGAAAAAAACAATCACTAATGGTAGAATTACAAGATGGTTGCGATTACTACAAGAATTCAACATTACTATTCTTGATAGACTAGGAAAATAAAATACAGTTGTTGAATTTATTTCTAGAATGCAGAATAATAATGAGCATGTTCCTATAAAAGATAACTTTACCGATGAATATCTTTTTGCAGTATCTATTAAAACACCTTGGTTTGCAGATATTACTAATTATTTGGCTTAAGGAAAGTTACCTCCACGACGATCAACTAGAGGAAAGCAAAAAGTGATCAAAACCAATGCACCTTATTCATGGATAAATGGAGAATTGTACAAAACAGGATCTGGTTTGATTATCTGAAGACGTGTTCGAGAAGATAAAGTACCTGAAATCTTGAAATCTTGCCATGATGAGCCATGTGGAGGACAGTTTGTCGATAAAAGAATTACTTACAAAATCCTTCTTTTGGGATATTATTGTCCATCCATTTTCAAGGATGCCAAAGAATATGTTAAAATATGTGATAGTTGTCAAAGAATGGGGAAGCCCATTCCATCAGATGAAATGCCTCTACAACCACAGGTACTTGTAGAACCCTTTGAAAAATGGGCTCTAGATTTTGTTGGACCAATAAATCCTCCATCTAAACATAAAAGGTACATACTTGTTTGCATAGATTATGTTACAAAATGGGTAGAAGCTAAACCTCTTTTATTTGCAACTGAAAATGATGTAGTTGCCTTTCTTTTTGAGGATATCTTTACTCGTCGTGGTGTTCCAAGAGAAATTGTAACAGATCAAGTTACCCAATTCATATCAAATTTGGTGCAAAATATCATGGAGCAGTACAAAATCAAGCATCAGAAGTCTACTCCATATCATCCACAAGCCAATGGACAAGTTTAGATTTTCAAAACACCCTCTTTCTTGTCCCTATTTCTTTTTGTCCTTATTTTTCTTTTAAGGTGCCAAGCTATATTCATTAGGATATTTTCACTGATCTTCGGAAACAACAATAAAGAGTCTTCTCCTAATAAAATAAAGAAAATCCGAGAATAAAAAGCAGAAACAAAATTCCTATCATTCTGCAGCCGATCTTCAATTTTGCAACCAAATTCAAATTCTACAGAAAAGGAATATCAAGGAACACAGGAAAAAGGGTATGTAATAATGTTCAAATTATATTTCATATAAGAGCTTAGGTTTTTATGCATTGATGATTATATTAACAAGTTGAAGACCTTATATATTTTCCATCACATTCATAACCGTTATACCATATCTCCACATCATTGCATCGTTGGTCACATCAAGTTCGATTGGAATTTAAAAAACGACATTGGTCCTCTGAATTTAGATATGGGAAATTGTGAAGTACAATCTGGACGCAACACAACCTCTCCCATCAACGCCTTAATTCATTGTCATTTAACCCTATGTCATATCCATTCCACTCATTCCTAATTCACATTTCGTTCATTCCTTCTTTAAAAAAATGCCATTATCTTAGTCAAAAGAAATAATCAATATCGAAACTTCTCCTCACGATGGGAATTCTTATTCGTTCTGAGCCAAATGGAGTAAAATTTCTCCAAGCATATCCAAGGGTTAAAGGCCAATTGCAACAAGTGGGATGGCTCCAGTTTTTCAAAAAATTCAATGGGTATGAATCATAAGTTACCAAAGTCTTTCTCGAGCATTTGATGGAGTGGAAGCAGAGATAGGAGACATAAAGCTCATCCTCACAAAATCCATTATGGTAAAAGCAACATGACTACCAAGGAATGAAGAAAGTTGGTTTAAAAGTAGAAGAACTAAAGAGAATGAATAGCTTCATTTCCTCAGAGAACCAAGTATGGTTTTATCCATTTTCAAAAAGGGTATTTGAGTTATTACATTAAAAGGAAAATGGAGAAATCTCTTGCTCGTTATTAAAAAATTTGTAACATGTGAAGGAAGATTTGGGACAATGTTTTTATACCATGCCAAACTTATGATGCATTTTATTGATGGAAATGAGATTAATTGTCCTTACTTTCCGCTTCAAAGTTTAAAGAAAATGGCATTTAGCATACAAAGAGAGTCCAAGTCCATTGATAACTCTCTTTACCATCATGGACTCATCAAGATTCTTGTAGAAACACATTTAGAATCTAAAGGAGATAGTTGGCAAGATTTCTTAGTGAGAAACCAATTTGTAGAAGCTCCAGAAGAAGAAACAAATAGTAGGGTTAAAAGAAGTTGAAGAAAGTCAAACCCTAACCCTGAAAAAGAGAAATTTGAAGAAGAAATTCAAGAGAAGTATGTAATTGAAACACCAGGAGATCCATTTGAAGATGATATCACGATATCCCAGTGTTTTGAGAAAATTAAACAGAAAAATGACAAACAAGACCTTAGAAGAAAGAAAGCTAGCCTGAGCCAAAAATTACCTGAGGAAAAGAGAAAGAAAGGGATAATAAAACAAAAAGGCAGGACTTTAGGAGTTCAGAAATAAAAAAGGAGAAGAAAAAGGATTTAAAAAATGTCAAGTACTCAGTCACTGAAGATGATCGATCCATAAGAAGAAGGGTATAATATGCCACCTCACACAGTCAATCCAACAAGACAAACTCCAGAAATTGATCTAGTATAGCAAGAGATTTATGACTATGTGGAATCTCTAAAGAAAGAGCATAACAAAAGGCAAATTTTTCTTAGTATGAAGTGGGTGAAACTTCAGCAACAAAACAAGAACACATAATTGAAGAAAATCTAAAGCAAGACATATATGAGCTGGAGGTTCTTAACAAATACTTAATTCAGGAAAGGGAAGCAACAAAAGTTCAAAATGAGATACTCAAAACCCAAAATGATAATATACTTCTACACCTCTATCATTGGTATAAGAAGAATAATAAACTTAAGGTTCAAAACAAGTTTCTCAAGAACAAAATCAAAGGACTACAGAGCAGAATTCTGATGAAGAAACCAAGGACCACTTTCGGCATTAAAAAGAAGAAAGCAAGCACTAGTCTGGATGTGCTTGCATAGGCTTCAAAGATCATTCACTAAAATGGAAAAGAAGAGACAATTTTGAATTTTTTGTGCATGAGGACATGTAAAACCTTTGGTGTGGGGGAATGTTGAAGCCTAGAATTGTTTCCTTTTTACTATCCTTTTTGCCCTCTTATTTCACCTTCTTATCACCATTTTGTAGAAAACTAAGAATGTTCAAAGTCAAGTTCAACTTTCAACAAGGTATTCATCATCCATAATTAGAATCTCTACTTCTTAATGAATTATAATGAAAATATTCTTACAATGACAGAATTACAGACATTTTGCAGTTAATATTGGTTTTCGTAGCAATATTCATTGTTAGACAATTTGCAACACTTCAAATAAGGGATGAAGGCTACCTGGAGATGAAAATTTTCCACCATATGGATAACCACCTATCAACACAACTTGGAAATCTACAAGGATTAAGAGATCTAGAAGTCAAACTCTGAAAATGACGTGTAGCGATCAAGTGTAGGAATAGAACAATATCAAGCGAGCGAGATTGAAAACCTGTTCAACTATTAGATTTTGGATCAAGATGAATCTCCTATGACTTTCTCTTTTAGTAGCATGTCATAAATATATTGAGTTTTAAATCGAATCTATCTCATAGATGTCAAAAAAACACATGTCGAGTAGGCATAAATCTCTCAAATTTTTTTTATGAAATTTGTATAAAGTTTGTAAACCGAGACCTGAGACATAAGTTTCGAATATTGAAGTTTATAGTTATTTCACTGTGAAGACCAATATACTCTGTTTCAGTCTAATATAAGTTACTTTTCTCAATGCGTGCATGAAGATTTTGCGATTACTAGCTGACCTACACTCACGAGAGAGCCCCTTGTCAAGCTGTGAGATTTTGTTTTAGTTTTTTTTTTGCATTTATTATCATTTCATTTTCCACAAGTAGATCCTTTTATGACAATTTCTCATTCATGCAATTAATTTAGGATTTCTTTGCTGCAATTTAGTATAAGAGTTTCCTTCTGCAAGTTAGTGTAGAATTCTTTGAATTCTGCAAAATAGAATTAGATCATTTCTTTCGTGAAATTTGACTTTTCAACATTTTCCTTTCATACAATTAGAAGAAAGTTTTGAATTCTGCAACTTAAGATAGATTTTCAATTTCTGCAAAGAAGTGGATTTCAATTCGGTTAATTAGGATTTAATATAACTTTAGATTGAAAGAACATGTGTGTAATTACTCTCCAATTTGTGTCCATGCTTAGAACTAGTTTCATTTCTATAATCAATTAATTCACAAGAAGAATCCTAGCATATATAGTGCACATACATTTCACAAGTACATGAATCCTAGTTGACAATTAATGAAGTAAATTAAGAACAATTAATTCACCAAACAATATGTTAAGCAATTATAACACATTGAAAATATTATCCATAGGATCCTTCAAGCCATGATCCTTGTTGTTTCGGTTCCTAGAAAGTCAATTTTTGCATCTTGACTGTGAAATTCCTACACATTAGTTAATATTTAAAATTAGGCATATATTAATGCATTTAAGAGAGTAGAGTCTCCTTCAGGTTAGATCCTAAGAATACTTTAGGGAAGTAGGGTGGTTCTAGGGTAGGTTAGATCCATTACAGGGCATTGAAGCATCATCCCAGTTGTAGCTGGTAAATAGTACATTGGAGCATCCTTCAGGTTGGAACCTGTAAACTAGGGCATTGGAGTGTCCTTCAAGTTGTAACTGGTGAACTAGGGCATTGGAGCATCCTTCAGGTTGGATCCCGTAGACTAGGGGATTGGAGCCTCCTTCAGTTGGAGCTGAAAATATTGATGTAAAATTTATTGACGACAAATATTAAGAAGCATTCGGTGGTTTTTTCTCCCGAAAGGGTTTCCACCAAAATATATGTTCTCTACACTCTTGATGTTTATGCATAGTCGAATTGTGTTGTTTACTATTCATATGATGTTGATTTATGATGATCTAATGTTAATGATAATTAATGCTTTGTGAATTTAAAAATATACTAATTGAAGAGAAATATTGATTCACCCCTTTGCAGTATTTCAAACACAATCTTTGTCTTCTTAACTTGTATCTGTATGTCGAAGGGTTTGGTATTTTCGTTCTCTTCTTGGTATTGAAGGCTACTCGAATTCACCTCCTTTAACACCAATGTAAAGATGCTCTTCTCATCCATGTATGAGCTACTTTCAACCTGGTTTCTCAAATTAGTGTCCATGAGATTCTTCTTCTTTGCATATTTCTTTTTATTCCTGGTTAAACTATGATACAATTTCTAGCACTTCTCCTCTGTATGACCAACAATGTTATAGTGATTGTTTGGATCTTTACACTAGTATCATGTGTTTGGTTTCTTATTTTCTTTCCCCTTTTCCACTTCTTCTTCCCCTCCTTAGAAGCATATTGGTGCTCCTTCTGCTTCAACCCACCTAAATTCCCTTTCTTCTGGCTTATGTTCTCCAAGTATTGTTCCTATACACAAGTCCCATCCACTAATTTCAGTTTGAACAACATCAATTGCTTCAACAAATGGCTATGCAGACCCCCCATTATACTTGAGGAGTATGTCTAGGTTCTTGGGGAGATACCTAGTATTATGGTCATCTTTCTTAGTTGTGTGGTGTACTCCTATACACTTTACCCCTTCTTCTACATGAAGTAATGCCACTAGATCCATTAGCCCTCTGCATACCTAATAGTGTAAATTCGTGACTTTATGATGGTTTTTAAATCCTCCAACTTAGTCATTGGAGGATATCCATCCAATATCAAGGTCTCTATGTGGCTTTCCCACTAGGTTAGGTCATGGCCCTCTCATTTTAGTTGAGCAAGCAAAATCTTTTTTTCTTCCTATATATGATGAACATTGAAACAAACTTCTAATAGTTACAACCAATGATTTAGCTTCAGAGCAAAAATCTCACCTTGATATGTCTTCATGTTGACCTTCACTTCCATTTTGGATAGGGATTGTGAATGGGTCACAACACTTGAACTGTGTTTTTTTTAGTTTCTTTCTTTGACTCCTTTGTTTCTTCTCAATCTCTTAATCTCCACTCTGATCGTACATTTTCATTAGAGCCCCCATATTCTCTAAATAGGCCGAGATTACTAGTAAGTACCTCCATGAGGAGGCTCTCATTATGGTTTACATATGCAACTTGTGCTTCTAGCCATGTAAACATGTCCTCTAGATCTTGAGGGTTATTCACATATTCATCGACTATGACTAGGGTTTTTTTACTTCTAGCTTAACCGAAATAACAAAAGAAACTTTACTTTGATACTAATATGGTCCATAAATTTTTGTGTATATCCCATTAGATAATTCATCACAAAAAAGCTCTGATGAAATTATGCTTAAAATTCTAAATCTACCCTATGAGGGTTTATTTCTCCTTAGATTTATAAATATGTAAATTATTATTTATTGCATATGCAAAGAAATTATAATTATGCAAAAAATAGAGAACAACAAAATAAAACTCACAATCCATAAATTAACACAAGATATAACCTGGGAAACCCTTTCGAGAGAAATTCCAACTAGAATGTGAGGTTGATTTGCTCTCTTTATCTAAATGGAAAAATGGATGTAAGTACAAATAAGTGAGGCTTGTGGCCCGTGGGGTAATATAGTGCATAAATCCTCCTTGTTTTCTCTATCCCTAACTCTCTCGGCTACTTTTCTTGTATATGGAACAAAATGCACTCTAATAGAATGGAATCGCTCTTCCTCCTAGTGGTCTGGTTATAACACAACCTGATAGCCTAACAATGGTTAAGTTTAACTCCTTCAACTCTTAACTAGAGTTACAGAATGGAATTTAATAGAGAATTAACAATCATGCTCACGTGGCTAGACATTATTTAATGAATAATGGGGGCTAGTGTGGCATCCTCTCAAATTATGATGACCAAAATAGGAAGGTCAACTTCCAAGTGGCATAACTTCTACATATAGACTCTGATTGAGGTGACTCTTGCACTTTTGGAAAAAACTCTATGGTGCACACTTAAGTGAAAAAAAATTATGCCCAAAAAATGTCATTAAATGTCTCAAAATTCTCCCAAAATGTTTCAAACCAATTTGCGAAATTGGGACCTGCCAGTAAAAATGGTCTTCTGAGCTTATTTATCGAACTTTTCCACTCTGAAAGCATTGAGATGGATGACAAATAATATAATGATCCAACCCAGATCACACATTAGCATTATTACTTTCAAAAATATGTAGATGTGGGTATGTAAACAAGTAACAAAGGCTTCAAAAACTTCTTATTTGTTAATTATGAATATCTTCAAGAGAGAAGATTCCTGCTTTTGAGAATGTTGTTTCAATGGTTCCCCCTTTTCTCTCAAAGGGGGGAATCCATTTGATAAAAACTTTACATAGGTCACAAGGATTAGAGTTTGAACATTGTCAATAAACAATCTCAAGGAAATTATAGGTACATGAACTATTGAGGATATAAAAAAAAAACATGGTAACTACCAAGTCCAAATAATAGGACATAAATGTGCTAGCATTCGACTAGTTTGGACTAGAAATAAAACTCTACAAAATGTAGAGCTTTGATTTTGAAAATGCAATTCATCCCCCTTCCTTTCGAGCGATGTTTGTAATACATTCAAAAGCAAACGTCACAAGTAGGTGTAAAGGAGAATTACAAGGTGTGGGTAGTAAGATAGCAATTACTCCTGCAATGGGAAAAAGGGAACATTCAATTGATTAGAAATGAGGTTTTCATAAGTGGAAGAAATCTCTCTTATTATACTTGTAGAAAAAATTAGGACAAATGTGTGCATGTAATCCTTGATTAGTCCATTTCTTTAAGTTGCATGGGGAATCTAGAGGCCATGTGGCATGAGAATCGTGGCCAGGATAACTTCTTGTGATTTAGTTGGAATTATGAATGAAAGGAGTCTGTTTGACCCTAAAAATATATGCACACTTAAAAGTATTCGATTGGGGCCTCTTGTTGTGGTTCTATATGATGATTCAATCATAGGTTGTGAAATTCCATGCATCTAGGGCTGTTTGGTGCGTGTGAGGAGGAAAGACTAGTGACAAAGAAATTGTAAAGATAAAAAGGGGGAAATCTTGTTTTATAACCCAAAAAAACCCTTTTTTGCACACTTTTATTATCAATTTTTTGAAAATATCACATCAAGTGTCAAATCATCATGTCTCATTCAAACAAAACTGGTTGGGATGTGATCAGGAGGAAGGTTCCATATTGAGGAAAGTTTTGGAGGATGTGATATGGCATAGCAATAGAAGATTTTCTAAGGTGTAATGAGGAAAAAAATGTCATGGTGCTTAAAAACTTGGTGAGATGTGATATGTCACATGCGATTTTTTTTAGGTTTGACAAACACAGTGTGCCATAGGGAAATATGTTTCTCATGTCACATGAGAAATAATTTTCAAGTGTGATAAGTCACAAAAGATTAAAACATTAAGGGTATAACAAAGAAAAGTTGTTGGTTTTTTTTTTTAAGTTTCCTTTGGTCGAGATGAAATTAAAGTTTGGAGCATTGTGTGGCACCCAAAACTGACTTTCATGTAACACGTTGTGACAAAAGGAAGTTTTGAACAGTGCAAGAAGGGGTTTTTTCAGAAGTTGTGAAGACTATAGGAAGACAATAAAGACTAAGGAAAAATATTAAAGTAATCATTTAGAAATTAGTGAGGTTTGGGCACAATAAACAAGACTAACTTCATGAAGAATTTCTAAGTGATTATTCCAAAGAAAATTCCATGGAGGCTCAATTCAAAATGAAAGGTGAGGCCCTAGTTTACCTTTGTATCCACAAGATGCAAAAAAAAATAAAAAAATACTATGGGAGTTTTTGCTAGTTCAACATGGTAGCAATGCTTATGTGGCACCACACACACTCGAAAGGACAAGATCTTAAACCATGTTGCCCTATTTGAAGGTCACAAGCCCATGCTGCCTTCTCGTGAGGCCATGGCCAAATTAGAAGAAGAAAAGGACAATGAAAACAAGCTAGATTTTTTTGTGGAAAATCTAGTAGGGCTTGTTAACAATACTTAGATCTAAGACAATTCTTGTGGTTATCATCTACTATTTGGCAACAAAATCAAGCTAGTGAAACAACATTGATTAGAGGTTCTATAAATTAGATGTCTTCTGCTTAGGTTTCCTACACTCACTCTTCCCTTAATGAACCAAAAATGCACCATAACTCTCTTACAACTATTAGTGGTCATCACCTCTGCTCATACAAAATCCTAAGCATGACATAGTTTATTGATCGATAGAATTAGCATCTTTGGTGGCATCTAATCGCTATGAAACATATGAGGACAAGATAAGATAATATGATTATATTAATGTCTGATGAATGACCACAAAAGGTATGTCATTGGGACTAGAGAATACAAGAAGTATGACTACAATATCAGGATGAAAGGTAGCTCGTAGAAAAATGTTGAAATGAATATCTAATATCATGAGGGTGGTTAAATGTGCCTACTATGTGTGCGAATTGGAATTTGAAAAGACACATCTATATTATATTTTATTCATTTGATTCCACCCATTTATCTCATTTTATATTAGTTAGAATTGAAGGAAATGAATGCCTCCACTTTGTTGATGTCAGACATTGCTTGTGCATGATACACAAGAACATAGATTTTCATGGTTGAAAGCAACATTGGGCGTCAGTAATATTCTACCAAAGTAACAAATATTCTCTAGTCGTATCTTCAAGAATATAGAAATTTTGTTTTGTCAATGATTCTTCTCCAGAATTCATCTCTGGTCAAAGCTCACCATAACAAATATGATCTAACTAGGTAGATATCAAACATCTTCTTATGTTGTTTTTTCATACAACATGATTGCCATGTGTAAGACAAAGGAAGGATGTTGAATTTCCCATGTCCAAATGATATGTAATGTCATATTCACTATGACATATTTAGTAAATTCCACAAAAGCACATGGATCTTAGAAATCACTCCAAGTTATTTTCCATTGTTGATTTATAGATTGACTTTTAATTGACCTAGACTTAGCTAAATTCACTCATACAAAAACTTTGCCCTCATTCCTTCCTAAACTCACTACTTGTTCCCTCAAACATACAAAAGCCTTTTCAAATGTTTTAAATGAATTTTTCTACAAGCCACTAAAAACATTTTGAAAAAGTATTGCACCATCAATAAGTACATTGCATGGGGACATGCAATATTTCTAAGTTGGGGGGAAATAAAAGTATGTTGGATATTTTTGTGAATTTGTGGGCAAGAGTTAGGATGCACATACTAACAAGTGAAATGAGATTGGTGTTATGTGTAGGTTAACGAGAAGCTTATGCAGAAAGCTCAACATTCCAATGCAACACCCTTTTCATCCACAATTAGTGTAACTTCGAAAAATAATTAAAAAAAAAAAAAATGGACATTTTGTAAATTCTTGAAAATGCGCTAATTTGTTTTTGAGTCACTTCATACAGGAATGATCGATGGAGATGGCACACGAAGATGAAAATTTTTATGCAGGAATGGTGCTAAGTTTTTCAGAGTATGCAAAGTGATTTTTCGAAATCACAATGAAACATGCATCATTGGACGCTTGAAGGAACTAATTCTTCACTGCACATATCATGACATTTTCCACTACACAAAAATCCTTTTGCATCATGACTACTCACCATCCTTGTGTTGCAGCCCATCTTCCATTTCCTTATCTTTCACGACTTCATGCACGCCTATTTTGCTGAATCGCATACATCCATTTATCCTTTTCAGTTTAGTTTTGCCTTCTAGTTTGCCTTCTGAATAAAACTCATTCCCTTTCCATGATCACATTACCTTGATTTCCTAGCCATGTTGATCCACACTGCTTGTCCGTGAGTTCTTGCTATTTATAGTCCTACCAAATCTTTTTGTACAAACTCGCGTTGACTGATGTGGGATTCCTTAAGGCCCACCTTTCAACAAGTCTTGCCCCATCGACATCAGCACCTTATCTGGGAAATAGACTAGAGTTCATTTTGAGTACCTAGAGGCTTGCATGCCTTAATGGCAAGTTCTCTCGCTGGCGATCATGGGAATACATCAATGTCCCTTGATCTTCAGATCTTGCAAGTGGCTCGACCTCGACACATCCATTCGCACTTTGCAAGATGTACTCTGGTACCTTGGCACTCATTGACATCAATGGTGAGTTGCCTCGCATTGGTTAACGGCATACATCAATGGCCGGTAATCCAATAATTTCTATTCATGCTCGACATCGACACATTCATTCGCATGTTTAGAATTGTACCATCGGGTTTGTAGCGGGTGAAGACTATACACTTTTTCATGACTCCCTCAGCAGTTACAGCAGTATGCATTCTGATCTATGAGAGTACCACAGTACCACTTTCAGCTTTTATCTTTTCCATGATTCAGCATCAGCAGTTCAGATTCCTTCATTTCCCAAGATCCAGTTACATCAGTCACATTTTCCTGATCCAGCAGTAGCAGCAGCTACATTCCTATTGCATACTTCATCATTCTTGGGTAAGTAGAGGTATGTTGTTTTCTAATCTTTAATCATGCAATTCCTTATATGCTAACTTGAATATTTTGGAAAATTCCCTCACCATGCTACATTTCCTTTCATGCGCCATGTTAAGTTGCATGCGGACATGCAACCAATTCAGTTGAGGGGGGGAGAACTACATTCACTACATATTCACTTCCATGATTCCACTTCTTCACCACTATCACTCCATTTACCATTCACCAACATTTATTTTCCAATGATACTTTGTTGCACTTTGTTTCATACGCAATATTGGCATGCTTCATTAATATTACAAAAAGGGCTTTCTTATGCACATTATGATTTCCAGTGAGTGTTTACATTAATGAAGAAAAGAGAACAGAAAATGAAATGAATGTTGTTAACACAAGAACCAACATTCTTTGTATTCATGGTTGTCACACAAGAACCAACCATAAGAAAATGTAAATTGTTACTAATGTCTCTCACATATCCTGGAAACATTTAAGACATCATCATGTAAAGCCAAAGTTCAATATGCCAAATGTTCTTAAAAGATACCCATGCATGGTTGCATGAGGACATGCAACAAGTTCAGTTGGGGAGGATGTTGGGACTCAGAAATGTCATATTTTCATCCATCTTTTTCTTCACTATTCCTTACATTTCATCATTCCATTAACCTGTTATCATATCACTTTCATACATACATTTGGGTTTCACCTTCTTATTTTCCATTTTATTCATTTTTGTATTATAAGTGAATTTATGATTAATTATTAGAAAATGTACATATTTTTATATATCTCAAGAATATGTGAGTTTTGTGATGTGTAGGAAATATGTGAAGAATTAATATCTCCTCCACCATATCAAGGAGATAATTATGCAAGCCTTTTTCTAAGGAGAAAATCATGGAGGCATATCTTATCGTAAGGAGAAAATCATGGAGGCATATCTTTTTCTAAAGAGAAAATCATGGAGGCATATCTTATCCTAAGGAGAAAATCATGGAGACATATGAGAGATTTGTGGGATCATGTTTGAGAGATTTGTGTGATGATATCTTGTAATAATGGGAAACTAGTTGAGAGTGCTTGAGAGAATATTGGATATGTAATTATGGAAAGGTTATCTTCTTCATGTATATAAGAGAGTGCTCTCTCTTCATTGGGATGAATAAAGAATAATGAATAATAGAGAATGGAGATTAACTTTGATTCTTTCATGATTTGTAATTTAGTTATTGTAATATAATTTGACATAGTTTTATTGTTATGAGCTCATATCCGTTGTTTGCCATTCACTTCTTCACATGTTGTATTTCTTTTCTTTTATGCAATTTCCTGCTTTCCTAGTTAGTGTTTCAATGCTTTAATTTGATTTCAGTAATTTAGATTAGATTAGATTAGTTCCACCTCAGTCCTGCATATATAGTGCATGTGTCTCGTAAGTCTACAGACCTCGGATTGATAAATTAAATAGTTGGGTAAGTACTACAACGGAATTAAACGAACATAGTTTCACCCAACATTTTGGCGCCGTTGCCGGGGAGGCACGATGGATTGAAGTTTAGTTTGATTTTTTTATGCAAGTGTGTTTAGACATGTTCCTAACTCCGAGGTGTTAAGGCGGTAAGACGTGGAGAACAGCGTACGCATCGCATTCGAGATACCGTAATGGGCTCGACCTCTTATGGATCAGGGCATGTAGGGTGTGTTTACATTTATGCAAGTGTGAATTTTGATTTCTGCAAGTGTGTTTGATTTTCTCAACTGTGAAGAGTGTTTGATGAATTCATGGTTCATGGTTATAATTGAAGCATTCAATTACTCAATTAATGAGCAGTCCTTGTAAGAGGGTTTAATTGAGTATTGAATTCAAGATTATTTCTGTGGTCCTTTTGTTTTTAATTCAATTTTTAGTGTGCTAATTTTTATTTGCTTTTCTCTTTCAACATGGTTTTATAATGAGTGTCAGCTTGGAACTACTCACTCAGATCCTTGCAGAAGTCGGAATCTCCTCTTCCCTGGAAAAGGAGATCTTGACAAAAATTGAAAGTTCAACTACTCCCCAAGAAATAAATGAAGATTCAATATCTGAAGAATCCTGCGTATCTGATGGCGAACAACCATTCGAATAGGAGACCGAGGAAGAAGAGCAGCAGATCGGAGAAGAAGAACAGGAGTTACAGCATGATCTGAGTGAGAGAAACTGTGCATATCAAAGCTTCATCGAACAATGGTTCGAGGTAAGTACTAGATTAGATTCATTTTTTAATCTTTTAGTTGATTTGCAGTTACAGCAACCAGATTCATTCACTGTCAAATATTTTCATCCATCATTTGAAAACTTGCTACTGAATCTATTGTTGTCACTGCTACGTGAATGGCTTCATTGGAAGTTTAACTACACGTAACTAAATTGTAAATTCTAATTAGTATAGAGTAGGTAGGCTTTCAGTTTTAGTTTTTGCTTTCATTTTTAGTTCTGCTTTTACCTAGAATAAGTATGCTCTCCTCCTGCGTCTTTGTACGATCTCGAGGATCAGAAAATAGGTTTCAGTTTTGCTTAGAATAAGTATGCTCTCCTCCTGCGTCTTTGTACGATCTTGAGGATCAGAAAATAGGGATGATTTAGGCGACCAATTTCAGGAATAAACAAAAGTTTTGCAATATGCTTCATCAAAATATCTTTCAATATGCAAATTTTTGTGTCCATTTGTTAAAAAGAAAATTTAAAACTAACCATTTTTGTTTTTAAAGATAGGATTAATTTCATTTTCTAGACTGTTAATAATAAAAATAACAAAATAAATAAATAAATAAATAAATAAAAATAATAATATAATAATAAAAAATAAAAAATAAAACAGTCAACCAGCGCACTCATGTATGGTTTCACACGGGTTATAGCTTGATAGTTGGAAGCTCTAAATCGGCGACGAACATTCTTGTCATCTAGGATTTGAATCTCAAATGTAAAATATTTCTTCAGATTCTTGACAATCATCACCAAAAATGGCAGTTTAATACCAAGTGTCGCAGCAAGATCTGTAGGGCATGTGAAATTTTAATCCCTGCCGCCACCATCACGCATGCAGTCATTATTCATAACTCGGATCAGTACTTTCTTTTCCTCATCATTCAATCAATCTATATCTTGAGTTACTTCCTCCCTATTAAATAATTCAAAGAAACACATATAATTGAGTGTCACCTGTGTAGCGATCTCTATCTGTCCACATATACGATGAAAAGGTTAAAAGTGGGCGAAACCAATTCCAATTCATGCACTGAACTTTTACATTATTCGCGCAATATGTTGAACATCTTGAGACCTTTTAGTAATGCGGTCATGCCAGGTAGAGAGCACCACCATAAATGCGTTTAACTCAGGTAAAATAAGATAACAATATTAGTCTGCCAGTCCCCTCTGAGCATGTAAATCTTTACAGCAGGACCTTTGGTGACACACGATCTGTCTTTTGTATTTATCTGAATCTAAGGCTTTGAGGCTTCGAGATTCGAATTTTCTATTCTCTACTTTCAGGGCTTTGCACGAGCACGGTAAAAGACCAATGGAGCCGGAACTGCCATCGCATCCTCATAAAAATCATGTGCAGAACCTTATCTGATTTGATGCATCAACTATTGGTACTCGGCCAAATGGAAATTCCGCCTTTATCTCAGGAACCCATGGAACTATTGATGCCCAGATGTTTCCCGAGTTTTTCCTTTCCAACCAATTGCCAATAATGCTTTTGCAGCTTTTCAATCTTTTGACACCTCTTCAATTATCCAATCCAGGATTCTGGCTTTCGAATTTGATTGGTAAAGACAAACATTCATGAATTTACGCAATAGATCTGTAGCCCGACACAAATGGATCTTGTCTTTTCCTGAACATGTATTTCTCAAAAGCCTGTTCAAAATTTCTGATGAGATGTGTCTATCGCTAATCTTTCCGCCATGCCCAACTGAACTTGGAAGATGCTTTTCGCAATAGGAAGAACCTGGCTTTGCCCTATGAGAAAACTGATGCAATGGGACCAATTTACACTCTGCTGAGAGCGCTTAGCATAAGACTTCTCTTGTACCACAAAATCTTAAGACTGCAGATTCACCAACGCAATTTCTCAATGAATTTTGGTGGCAACGCTTCACCAGGCCTTGCTACGGTAGAGCAGAGAAGTGCGTATCTTACAGGCACAGAAGAACCAAATGCTTCTGACGTTGGCTGTTGACACACGACATAATAAATTAAAACTAACAGAGACCTAAAACATTGAATAAATTGATCCGGCAAGATGACCAAATAAATCATTTTTCCTGAAAACTAAATGTGGCAGGGCAATTCCGCCCTTCATAAATATAGAAATCAGGTGCTAGAACTAAGCAAAGGATTTTGTGCACAACGGAGGGAGGACATATCCTTCGGTAGACTGTATTATTGTGCTTGAACTGAACTAGTAATAGAACATCTGTAGATTTACAGGTCCCTTTTTCATTGCTTCAGATCTTTTGGAAGAAAATAAATGACTCGGTACAACATGCACAACATAATTTAAAGAATGTATTTAATTCCGAACTGTCACTCCTCAATCTCCAAAAATTTGTATCTTGCAAATTACTAAAAGTTTTTCAGGATCCTTTCCTTTGATACACCATTTGATGCAAGAAGGGACGTAACATCCTCTGCCATCCCGTTGTGCCCACATAAGACTGCACCACTGGCTGAAGGATTTTGTATTTGTTTGGCTCTGGCAAATGCCTCCTGTAACCTCGTTCTTCAGTCCAATAATCATCAGGTTGAGATAAAACAGGAACTATTTTCCATCCTTTGAAGACAGCAAACATCGGTAGCTCGGTATATATTTGTGACTGATAATCAATCCCGCTTCTTTCAGGTGACTCCAGGCACAGTATGGTTTACAATATTTACTGATTTTACTTTTTCCACTTGTCTTCTATATATACATGGTGCCTTTTGTGAATCATTCATGCTATTTGGAATTTTCTGATTTGGGTGGTCGATTGTTGATGGTTTTATAGCAATTTTTCAACATCTGGTGGATCTGCTGACATTATTTTCTCTCCATCTACCCATAAATCATAATAAGAACCTGACTGAGAGGCAAGAAGAGCAGCAACTTTTTCTGCAGTTTCCTGCGCAAATAAATAATCTTTTCTCGTCAAATATGGTGCTGCAGGAGCTAGAACATTTCTATTCAAGTCACCACATGCTCCAAGTATGGATCCCATATTTCTGATGATGGTACTCATAACTGTCTTCCGATCCTTCTTAAGCACGCCATGAAGTTGAAATGTCTGTCTTGTCGTAAGTCGAAGTGTTCCAATCCCAAACTCATCTGCAAGATCATCCATTACCAAGTAGAGTCTATATGGAACTTTCCCTACCGGGTTCTTCGTTCAAAGCATGAACTGATAAGACTTGCCTCCTTTAAAGTGCTCATCTCTGTTGTCTTGCTGATAGCTTCCATGAAATTTAATCAGCTGTGTTGCAGCCTCATTGATATTTGGTGCTTCTGTCTGTAACTCTTCATTCAAAGGATACCGTAAATAGTTACTCTGTTCCTTAATAATTTCAACCTTGTTGCGCTTAGTCTGTGGTGTTGCAGGAGGCATTTGGGTGGCGTGTTTTTTCTTTACGCCCTGTAAAAAAATAAATAACATAAATAAAATAACATACATAATACTAAAAAAAAAAAAAAAAAAAAAAAAAAACAATCAACAAAAACTTTGCCCTCATTCCTTCCTAAACTCACTACTTGTTCCCTCAGACATACAAAAGCCTTTTCAAATGTTTTAAATGAATTTTTCTGCAAGCCACTAAAAACATTTTGAAAAAGTATTGCACCATCAATAAGTACATTGCATGGGGACATGCAATATTTCTAAGTTGGGGGGAAATAAAAGTATGTTGGATATTTTTGTGAATTTGTGGGCAAGAGTTAGGATGCACATACTAACAAGTGAAATGAGATTGGTGTTATGTGTAGGTCAACGAGAAGCTTATGCAGAAAGCTCAACATTCCAATGCAACACCCTTTTCATCCACAATTAGTGTAACTTCGAAAAATAATTAAAAAAAAAAAAATGGACATTTTGTAAATTCTTGAAAATGCGCTAATTTGTTTTTGAGTCACTTCATACAGGAATGATCGATGGAGATGGCACACGAAGATGACAATTTTTATGCAGGAATGGTGCTAAGTTTTTCAGAGTATGCAAAGTGATTTTTCGAAATCACAATGAAACATGCATCATTGGACGCTTGAAGGAACTAATTCTTCACTGCACATATCATGACATTTTCCACTACACAAAAATCCTTTTGCATCATGACTACTCACCATCCTTGTGTTGCAGCCCATCTTCCATTTCCTTATCTTTCACGACTTCATGCACGCCTATTTTGCTGAATCGCATACATCCATTTATCCTTTTCAGTTTAGTTTTTCCTTCTAGTTTGCCTTCTGAATAAAACTCATTCCCTTTCCATGATCACATTACCTTGATTTCCTAGCCATGTTGATCCACACTGCTTGTCCGTGAGTTCTTGCTATTTATAGTCCTACCAAATCTTTTTGTACAAACTCGCGTTGACTGATGTGGGATTCCTTAAGGCCCACCTTTCAACAAGTCTTGCCCCATCGACATCAGCACCTTATCTGGGAAATAGACTAGAGTTCATTTTGAGTACCTAGAGGCTTGCATGCCTTAATGGCAAGTTCTCTCGCTGGCGATCATGGGAATACATCAATGTCCCTTGATCTTCAGATCTTGCAAGTGGCTCGACCTCGACACATCAATTCGCACTTTGCAAGATGTACTCTGGTACCTTGGCACTCATTGACATCAATGGTGAGTTGCCTCGCATTGGTTAACGGCATACATCAATGACCGGTAATCCAATAATTTCTATTCATGCTCGACATCGACACATTCATTCGCATGTTTAGAATTGTACCATCGGGTTTGTAGCGGGTGAAGACTATACACTTTTTCATGACTCCCTCAGCAGTTACAGCAGTATGCATTCTGATCTATGAGAGTACCACAGTACCACTTTCAGCTTTTATCTTTTCCATGATTCAGCATCAGCAGTTCAGATTCCTTCATTTCCCAAGATCCAGTTACATCAGTCACATTTTCCTGATCCAGCAGTAGCAGCAGCTACATTCCTATTGCATACTTCATCATTCTTGGGTAAGTAGAGGTATGTTGTTTTCTAATCTTTAATCATGCAATTCCTTATATGCTAACTTGAATATTTTGGAAAATTCCCTCACCATGCTACATTTCCTTTCATGCGCCATGTTAAGTTGCATGCGGACATGCAACCAATTCAGTTGAGGGGGGGAGAACTACATTCACTACATATTCACTTCCATGATTCCACTTCTTCACCACTATCACTCCATTTACCATTCACCAACATTTATTTTCCAATGATACTTTGTTGCACTTTGTTTCATACGCAATATTGGCATGCTTCATTAATATTACAAAAAGGGCTTTCTTATGCACATTATGATTTCCAATGAGTGTTTACATTATTGAAGAAAAGAGAACAAAAAATGAAATGAATGTTGTTAACACAAGAACCAACATTCTTTGTATTCATGGTTGTCACACAAGAACCAACCATAAGAAAATGTAAATTGTTACTAATGTCTCTCACATATCCTGGAAACATTTAAGACATCATCATGTAAAGCCAAAGTTCAATATGCCAAATGTTCTTAAAAGATACCCATGCATGGTTGCATGAGGACATGCAACAAGTTAAGTTGGGGAGGATGTTGGGACTCAGAAATGTCATATTTTCATCCATCTTTTTCTTCACTATTCCTTACATTTCATCATCCCATTAACTTGTTATCATATCACTTTCATACATACATTTGGGTTTCACCTTCTTATTTTCCATTTTATTCATTTTTGTATTATAAGTGAATTTATGATTAATTATTAGAAAATGTACATATTTTTATATATCTCAAGAATATGTGAGTTTTGTGATGTGTAGGAAATATGTGAAGAATTAATATCTCCTCCACCATATCAAGGAGATAATTATGCAAGCCTTTTTCTAAGGAGAAAATCATGGAGGCATATCTTATCGTAAGGAGAAAATCATGGAGGCATATCTTTTTCTAAAGAGAAAATCATGGAGGCATATCTTATCCTAAGGAGAAAATCATGGAGACATATGAGAGATTTGTGGGATCATGTTTGAGAGATTTGTGTGATGATATCTTGTAATAATGGGAAACTAGTTGAGAGTGCTTGAGAGAATATTGGATATGTAATTATGGAAAGGTTATCTTCTTCATGTATATAAGAGAGTGCTCTCTCTTCATTGGGATGAATAATGAATAATGAATAATAGAGAATGGAGATTAACTTTGATTCTTTCATGATTTGTAATTTAGTTATTGTAATATAATTTGACATAGTTTTATTGTTATGAGCTCATATCCGTTGTTTGCCATTCACTTCTTCACATGTTGTATTTCTTTTCTTTTATGCAATTTCCTGCTTTCCTAGTTAGTGTTTCAATGCTTTAATTTGATTTCAGTAATTTAGATTAGATTAGATTAGTTCCACCTCAGTCCTGCATATATAGTGCATGTGTCTCGTAAGTCTACGGACCTCGGATTGATAAATTAAATAGTTGGGTAAGTACTACAACGGAATTAAACGAACATAGTTTCACCCAACAATCTTCATGTTGTTGTTCATCGACATTCTTTGTTGCCTATGCCTCCTTACCATAAGCAAGAGGCTACTCATCATGGACCAAGAACTCCATACACGTCATGGCCAAATGATACACAATGAGTTATAGGGATTCATAGTGCATATTACATGGTTATAACAATGATATCCAAGCCCACACATGACTGAAGCATAACTCTCCTCTTTAATGCACAAGGACTCATGACTCTCTTTACCATTACCTCTAGAATAAACTTATTCTTCAAATGCATGGCTAAACTAAAAACCATTCAACCACCATGGCATTGATATGCAAGTGCACATGGGGCTTACACCAATGACTCCAAGAGCATATATATCGATGATCTTGACTCACATCTCTTTGCATCAATGACCACTCAACCAACAATTCAAAGATGATAATGATATGTAATGTGAGTACGTAAATTATGTTAATTTTTCTTAGGGCTATATTGTTCTTTGCTTTGATAATTGCATTTCTTCATTTACACATTAAATTCACTCCATAAAATCATAACATTATTCATATTTACATCATTATTCAACAACATATGCAACTATGTAGAAAGAACAATATTATCATCATCAATGCAGCAGAACATAAAGGAACAATAGAAGAAAAACATTCACACATAGAGACACTATGATTGGTCGGAAACCAGGGAAAAACCCACTATGGGGAAAATCCTTTCAAATTCTTCTTCTTATTAGAATGTCATTGAATGATTTAGCATAGAGATTACAATGATCCATATCTTCATCCATACAACTATCCAACAAAAATCAACTAAACAATATCCATGAGATGAACCCAACCATGCTCATACTCAAAAACCCTTATTCAGAAGCCTGTAAAGAACTATCGCTGTCTGCGGTCAACTGTTGAACACTGGGAGCTTTCAGTTGCTCCCTTGAGCCTGCAAGCCAACAACCAGTTGAATCTGTCCTTTGGTAAGCTAGCGACCAGTGAAATCTGTCCTTTGGTAAGCCTACGACTGAGAAACAAAACCCTAGAAAAATACGCATGAGCTTTGGACCCTGCAATTTCACCTTTGAGCAAACCCATTTCTCCGCGAACCTGCCTCAAACCTGTGTGAGCCAAAAACAAGAAAGAGAATAGAATAATGATCCATGATGATGTCCAAATGAGGTAGAGGTCACTTGTATTTATAGCCTTCCAAGGGTGTCCAATTTGCTTTAGGACCAACCTGATCAAATATGCACGTGGGCTCACAATTCAAAAATATACTTTCCCTCTTCCAAATATGATGATCTTTAGGTCGATTTTGGTCCTCTCGAAAACAAAAATTAAATGCAATCAACATCTCTATAAAATGAGTTGTCCAAAGTGGAATTTGTCCCTAGTTTCCAATTTTAACAATTTAATCACGATATAAGGTTGTAACAACAATACCAACAACCTATATATGGCTTCAACAAGACTCAAAACTCTCTCCAATGCATGTCTAGATCAAGTGACTACCATATGCATACCTATCACCAACAAATGGACATTAATGACTATGCCAAGACTTATGATTCTTCTAACTATGACCCAATGATGACAACAATAATGACACAAGGCTAGATCTTGCACACGCATGTGCTTATATGGATGATACAGGTCTTCCTTCCAATGCATGCAAGAAATAACTCATATTATGGTTACTCAACCATGTCAACAAATGAATGTCATAACAAGTACAAGAAGGTTGATTTTCATGTCTTTCCACCCATAATCACAACATATGCAACTTCTACAAGAAATGAGTGATAAACAACATCAACATAACATGCAAGCCTTGAAACCTTAAATGCAAGCACAACTCTTCTCGAGTTGATAATACCTCCAATAGGCAGACTGATCTTGTAGATTTGGTTATACATGAGGCTCATGAACATACCACGTTGTTGTTGCTACTTATCTGCATCAATTGATTATATATTGTCAGGCACTCCCCCTACAGCTATGTAGGCCTCTCATGTACTTCTGCAGTCATGCTTGTGAATGGATTTGTCAAGTAACAATGGACTGTAGTGGGGGTTGATCTCTCCTACTAGGAATATGAAGAGGACGATATTGTCATTGATCTCTTGTTTTTGCTCACTCTTTCCTTCTACACGTGTTGAAAAAATGTAGCAAGAAAGGCTTAATTTGTCTTCAACCTTAGTCAAATTGAGTAAATCAAATTTCCACATCAGCATGATAAGTTAGACGCAGTTAACTAGTATTATATGACTTGTGTCACTCAGTGTACTCAGTAAATTCAAGTTAGAGAACTTGGGGTTCAATTAAGCATGTGTGATTGCTAAATTTTAGTAATCCAGTTCAATGATTTTCAGTTGTATTCAATTAACTAACCTCTAACTATTGTTAGAGTCAGTTGAAGGTCATTTGTGTGGTGGGACAACAATCTAACTTAGAGATTTGTTAGTTAACTGATCAATCAACCTAAAATAGCTAGTGCATGTAAAGAATTCGAGTTCCTCAACTGAAGTGGGGATGACAAGGCAATGTAACAAGCAATTGTAAACTAGTTTGAGTGTACAGGTGATGCATGCAATCAGAAGATCAATCATTGGGAATTGCACAATCAATTAGAGGAAATTTCCTAAAAAATAGGGGATAATTTCCTCAAGAATTATGCAAGGAAATAGGAGCCTTGGCGAGCTAATATTTGGCTAAAAGTTGGCCAGACTCTGTCATTGAACAAGAGAACAATTATTCTTTTGCAAGTTGAGCTCAGAGTTACAGCTAGCAATTATAATAGTTTCTCGATTCAACTGATTAATGCAAAGAGGCTTGAGGGGTTTTTCCCTTTTGGGTTCCCCTAGAAATCACTGTGTATTTGTGGTTTTGCTTGATGCATGTTGTTCTAAATTCTGAATTTTATTCCACAGATCAATAGAGTAAAATTGTGTCTCATGATTTTTAGCTAGAATTCTTGAATAGTTACAATTTATACCAAATTTCTACATGGTTTCGGAGCCCTGAATTCACATTAGAACTAGTATTTCGAACTTGTCTCTCAAGAATTTCGATTTTGCAGACTTCTTGCAACAGTTTTTTCTTTAGGATTAGGAGGATGCCTTTCAACGAAATGAGATTGGAGTATGCCCTGGAGGGTAGCTCAAATTTCATAGCCTAGAAGGATCGAATGGAAGCAGTGCTCGATGACAATGGTGTGTTAGAATATGTTAAAATTGACATTGCAAAACCTCCATAGTATGATGCACAAAAACTAGCCCAATGGAAGAAGGATGTTGCAAAGGCTAGGAGAATTCTTTTGGAAGGTGTGAGGGACCATGTGGTCTCAAATCTCCATGCCAAAGAGACACCATTTTCAATGTGGAAGGCACTAACTCAGTTATTCGAAAATAGCAATGACCATAGAAAATTGGCCCTGAAAGACAAACTTTGAAACATTAAGATGCAGAGGAATGATACTATTCTGTAGTGTCTCACCAGATTTACACAAGTTCGGGGTGACCTTGGAGGGGTTGGTGTGACTATTGCAAAAGATGACCTAGTGAGCCTAACTCTTCTAGGCCTTCCAAAATCTTGGCACAACTACCAAGACTCTATGAATGGAAGGGAAAAATTACCAAATTGGTAAAGTTTGTGGTCTGATTTGGTTCAAAAAAAGTTCAAGAGAAATAGCTGGGATGGAACTTCATCTAAAGCACAGGATGAAGAAAGTTTTGCCTTGGTTGGAAAAGGGAAGAAGAACCAGAGCAATCCTGAACCCAGCCAAAATAATGGTAAGAAGAAAGACATGAGCAAGATAAAATGCTTCCACTGCCACAAATTCGGGCATTATGCAACAAAATTTATGCACAAAAAGTATAACAAGAAGGCTTCAGGAGCGGTAGGTAAAGCACTAGCTTCACAGTTTGAATTAGACTTCAGTATAATAACATGCATGGCCAACACTATTATGGAGAGTGTGTGCTACCTTGATTTTGGTGTCTCGTTCCATATGACAGGATGCAAAGAGTTTTTCAATACACTGGCGGAGAAGGATCTCTAGATGCATATCGAAATTGGGGATAATGGGAGGTACAATGCTACAAGAATTGGTATTGTCACCTTTGAGAGGGAGAAACCCTCTCCTCTTTTCCTCAAATATGTTATGTTTGTACCCGGATTAACGGAATGATTTAACCAAAAAAAAAAAAACCTTTCCTTTGTAGTAGTTTTGGAGGATCGTGGCTATGATGTAATTTTCAATAAAGGAAAAGCCTTCCCGAGACACATAGCTACCGGGTAGGTGAAGCAGATTGGGATTCGAGTGAAAAACCTATACAAACTAGAGGTGGGAAATTGCACTGCATTGAGCAACAAGGTTGATAAAGTGTCAAGTAGAGATGTTGGTGAACTTTGGCACAAGAGATTGGGTCATCTACACCATGGTGCCCTAAAGATCATTCAACAAATTACCACTGGCCTCCCTAAAGGCTCCCTTGACCAGCAGGATGTTTGCAAGGGTTGCACATTGGGGAAATATGTTAAATCCACTTTCCATGATCGTGAGAGCAGAGTAGATGCAATCTTGGAGCAAGTCCACTCTAATGTTTGTGGACCCTTTTCTATAGCCTCCACAACAAGACATAAGTACTATGTTATTTTTATTGATGATTTTTCTAGAAAATGTTGGATCTTCTTCATGCGGAAGAAAGATGAATTTTTCTCCAAGTTTGTTGAATTCAAGGCACTGGTGGAGAAGGAGATTGGGAAGAAGGTGAAGGCTCTCAAGAGCGACAGTGGAGGTGATTTTTTTTCGCATGCCTTCAAATATTTATGTGTGAAATAAGACATTTGAAGAGAGTTGACACCCCATAACCCACAACAAAATGGGGTAGCTGAGAGGAAAAACATGAGCATAGTTGGCGCAGCACGGGCCATGTTGCATGATCAGGAGCTACCATTGCATCTATGGGCAGAAGCATGCAACACCGCAGTCTACTTGCAGAACTAGAGTCCTCATAGGATTCTTTGGCATGATCACATCAGAGGAAGCTTTCTCTGGGAGAAATCCTAATGTCTCTCATTTCAGAATTTTTGGAGCTTCAGTTTATTTTTGTGTCTCCAAGGATTCGAGGAAGAAACTTAAGCCTACAGCATAGTTGGGAGATTTTGTAGGATACATCAAAACTCCACACATTTACCGGGTGTATCTTCCTTCACTGAGGATGATAGTTGTGAGGAGAGATGTAAAGTTTGATGAGGACAAGGCTATGAGATGCTCTTTGGAATGAGTGTTGAGTATCCCACAAAAACAGGAGCTTCTAGCTCCAAAGGAGGAGCTTCAGAAAGGTGTGGAGCAACCACATGCAAAGAAGCAAACAAGAGGCAGAGTGGAGGCACCCATTCAACCTGAATCTTCCAGAGAGGGGAGAAAGAGAACCAGAGACGTTGATAGATTGTTACATGATGCAAGGAAGAATGTGGGAGCCCCCACATCACAGTGCAAGAAGAGGAGGTCAGCTGATAGGTACATTGGGTACAAGGCTCTCATGACAGAGCTCAATGAGATAGAGCCTTCATTTGAGGAAGCAGTTGCTCAACCAGTTTTGGTTGATGCCATGGTGGAAGAATACGAATTCATCATAAATAACAGTGTATGGGAGGTGGTGTCGACGCCAAAAAGGAAATCAGTGGTTGGTTGAAGATGGATCTACAAAGTAAAGCATGTAACAGATGGGAGCATCAAGAAGTACAAGCCCAGATTTGTGTCCAAAGGATTCTCTCACGTAGAGGGAGTGGACTATGAGGAAATGTTTGCACTAGTTGCAAGGTATTTCTCAATCAGATCCATTCTAGGATTGGCTACACAGATCGGGTGGAAAACCCACCAAATTGATGCGAAGACCACATTTCTCAACGGTGTTGTTGAGGAGGAAATTTACATAGAGCAACCATAAGGATTTGAGACATATGATCGAGAGTCGCATGTGTGCAAACTCAAGAGAGCATTGTATGGTCTCAAATAGGCGCCCCGAGCATGGGTACACTTGGATCGATAGTTATCTCAAAGGATTGAACTTCACTAAAAGTGAAGCAAATGCGAATCTCTATCACATTGTGGTAGATGGTAAGGTGTTTATTTTTATTTTGTATGTCAATGATTTAATATTGACAAGTTATGAGCAGTGGATCCACTCTTGCAAAGAGGATCTTGCAAGGGATTTTGAGATGAAAGATATGGGCCTCATGCATTACTTCCTCAGGTTGGAAGTATGGCAAGGTGATGGTGAATTGTTTGTGTCTCAAGGCAAGTATGCTACCGAGATACTTCAGAGATTTCACATGGAGAATTGTAAGCCCATGGACACACCTATAGCTACAAACTGGAGGAAGGAGAATGTTGCTTCAAGTGAAGAGGTTGATGCTACCATTTACAGGCGGCTAGTGGGTTCATTGACGTATCTTGTGATCACACGACCCGACATGTGCTATGTAGTCAATCAACGTAGACAAGTTATGGTGAGGCCTACCAAATTATATTTTAAGGCAACAAAGCATATGTTACAGTACTTCAGAGGCACTACACGGTATGGTTTATGGTACAAACGAACAAAGGGAGTGAAGCTGCAAGGCTTCACCGATGCAGATTGGGCAAGGAGTCTATTTGACAGGAAAAGTACATCAAGTTTTATCTCCAATGTTGGGTCCGCAACTATTTCCAAGTTTAGCAAAATGCAAAGGTTTGTGGCACTCACCTCAGCAGAGGCTGAATACATGGTTGCAAGTCAAGTAGCATGTGAAGCAATCTAGATGAGAAAAATACTTGTGGGACTATTCAGTCAAGAGATGGATCCAACATTGATATATTGTGATAATCATAGTTGCATTAAGCTCTCTGAGAATCTGATATTTCATTACAAGTCCAAGCACATTGATATATGGTATCATCATTTGCGAGACTGTGTAGAGGAGAATTATGTTGCTACAGTACATTCCAACTGAGGAGCGAGATGTTAACATCTTGACAAAGGCATTATCAAGAGGTAAATTTGAATTCCATAAGTTCAAGATAGTGGTGGTGGAAAATCTCTTTGTTGCTAAGAGGGAGTGTTGAAAAAATGTAGCAAGAAAGGCTCAATTTGACTTTAGCCTTAGTCAAATTGAGTAAATTGAATTTCCACATCAAAATGACAACTTGGAAGAAGTTAAATAGTGTGACATGGCTTGTGTCACTTAGTTTACTCAGTAAATTCGAATTAGAGGACTTGGAGTTCAGTTAAGCATGTGTTATTGCTAAATTTTGTAATCTAGTTCAATTATTTTCAGTTGTATTCAATTAACTGACCTTTAACTATTGTTAGAGTCAGTCTAACTCAAAGATTTGTTAGTTAATTGATCAAACATCCTAAAATAGATAGTGCATGTAGAGAATTTGAGTTCCCTAGCTGAAGTGGAGATGACAAGGCAGTGTAACACGCAGTTGTAAACTAGTTTGAGTGTACAAGTGTTGCATGCAGCCATATGATCAGTCATTGGGAATTACACAATCAATTGGAGGAAAATTCCTAAAAAATAGGGGCTAATTTTCTCAAGAATTGCGCGAGGAAATAGAAGCCTTAATGAATTGATATTTGGCTAAAAGTTGGCCATAATCTATCATTCAGCTAGGAATTGTAATAGTTTCTCAATTCAACCGATTAATGCAAAAGAGACTTGAGCGGTTTTCCCCAGTTGGGTTCCCCTACAAATCACTTTGTATTTGTGGTTTTGATTATGGCATGTCTATGCATGTTGTTCTAAATTGTGAATTTAATTTTACAAATCAGTAGAGTAGAATTGTCTTATGATTTTCAGTTAGAATTCTTGAGCAGTGGTAATTTCTATCAAATTTCTTCAACACATACACAATGTACAGGGTTCTAATTCCTTTGGAAACCACTCTTTAACTTCTTTTTCTTGAAGTAACATCCTTTGGAATTGAAGATCACTTCCTTGCCTCCATCTACCATCTGACCCACGCTCAAGATATTGTGCTTCAACCCCTCAACTAGTAGCACATCAGTTGCATTGGTCTTCTCATCACCAAAACTACCATTTCATTTACCCAACACCTTAGCAAGAGTATTGCTTCCAAGAATTCCATGGTCATCTTTTGATCTGTAAACTATTGTGGATATTCCACTAGAGAATTCGTAACAACATATCTGATAAACTTACACTTAAAAATCCAAAATCTAATGTATACATGGGAATTAAAATTATGACTAGAATCTATCATTGAACAAGAGAACAATTATTTTTTTACAGGTTGTGCTCAGAGTTGGAGCTAGGAATTGTAATAGTTTCTCAATTCAACTGATTAATGCAAAAGAGGCTTGAGGGGTTTTCCCAGTTGGGTTCCCCTAGAAATCACTTTGTATTTGTGGTTTTGTTTATGGCATGTCTATGCATGTTGTTCTAAATTGTGAATTTAATTTCGCAGATCAGTAGAGTAGAATTGTGTCTCATGATTTTCAGTTAGAATTCTTGAGCAATTGCAATTTCTATCAAATTTCTTCAACACGTACACAATGTACAGGGTTCTAATTCCTTTGAAAACCACTCTTTAACTTCATTTTCTTGATGCAACATCCTTTGGAGTTGAAGATCACTTCCTTGCCTCCATCTACCATCTGACCCACGCTCAAGATATTGTTCTTCAACCCCTCAACTAGTAGCACATCAATTGCATTGGTCTTCTCATCACCAAAATTACCATTTCATTTACCCAACACCTTAGCGAGAGTATTGCTTCTAAGAATTCCATGGCCATCTTTTGATTTGTAAACTATTGTGGATATTCCACTAGAGAATTCGTCATAACAGATCTGATAAAATTATACTTAAAAATCCAAAATCTAATTTATACATGGGAATTAAAATTATGCAAAAAATAGAGAAGGGTGAAAAAAAGCTCACACACATTTGACACAAGATATGACCTCGGAAACCCTTTCGGAAGAAAAACCCCACTGCAAGGTGAAGTTGTTCCGCTCTCTTTCTTTGAATGGAATATGGTTGCAAGTACAAAGAAGTATGGCCTATGCCCCGTGGACTACTACAATGCACAAATCATTTATGTATGTTCTATCTCTTAGCCCTCTTGGCTACTTTTTGTTTAGTTATGGAACAAATGCACTCGAAAGAAATGAATCCCTTTTCCTCTTAGTGGTCCGGTTATAACATAGTCTAATAGCCTACTAGTGGTTATGTTTGACTCCCTCAACGCTTAACGAGAGTTACAATATAGACTTTTCTAGAGTCTCTTCATCATAATCACGTGGTTAAACACTATTGCATGAATTATGGGGGTTGATGTGGCATCCTCTCGAATTACAGTGGTAAAAACATGAAGGTCAACTTTTGAGTAAAATAACTTTCGCACTCACACTCTAATTGACGTGATTATTGCATCATTGGAAAGGCCTTCGTGTATAGAATAGAAAAAAAGGTACAACACTAAATTAGAAAATTTTTACCTCCAAGATAATGTTGTTTGTTGCCTCAAAACGCTTTTGAAAGGTTTCAAAACCCAATTTTCCAATCTGGGTCTCGCCGATAAAAAAAGGTCCTACGAACTTATTCCTCCACTTTTTCCACTCTAAAAGCGTCGAGATGGGTGACAAAAAATATAATGATCCAATTCAAATCACGCCTCCCATTTTGGAAAGCTTTTGGTCCCAAAAAGATTCTACTGAATGAGGTGAGCAAAATTTTCCTCCACCTCTCGGGTGTACCATTTAACTTTGCTTGGAAGTTATCGTTTCAACTCAATCTGCCAATGGTCATGTTATCTTGTAGTTTTTGACCTCTTCTTGCAAAACAATATCTTCTGTCGACTTTTCCTGAGCATCTGGTTTCAAATCCTCCACAAAATGTAAGACTTGTTCCTCTTCCTGATCTAGCATGGAAAAATCAGAGTTTCAGATTCTCTACATTCACAATTGAGTAAATATGCATATATGGTGGTAAATTGAGTGGATAGGCATTATCACCCACATTTTCCAGTATCTCAAAGGAATCATACCAAAGAGCCTTGATTTTCTTACCAAACTCTTGTAGCCTCTCCTTATGCAATTATAGCAATACTTTGTCTCCTACCTTGAATGATTTCTCTATTCTATGTTGATCATGCCTAGCCTTATATTTCCCTTGTGACATTACAATGTCTCTTGTACCTATATATGGATATGTCTAACCTTCTCTATAAAAGAATTAGCCCACAAGGTGTCTCTTGTAAGATCTTCCATCACTCCTCTGTGTTGACCATGTGCAATATCCAAAGGGAAAGGCGGAAAATATCCAAAACAAGTTTCAAATGGGAGCTTTCATGTAAAAGTGTGCAATGTTCTATTGTAAGAATGTTGTATACATACCAAATTTTCAACCCGGGTCTTTGGATGCTTTTGGTTGTAGCCCCTCAAAAGTTACACCAAAGTTTTGTTGACTACTTTTGTCTACCCATCTAATTGTGGATCTCCTCAACTTTGTGTCCATCTTCTCCCACAATGTAGTCCATACTACATTGAGAAATTGTGTGTCCCTGTCTAAAATGATGCTTGAGAAATTTTGTGTCACTGTCTGAAATGATGCTCCTTGGTATCCCAAAGTGCGACATGTCCAAAGAACAGGTTTGATGTTTCTTGCCCAAAAATTGTACTTTTATAGGGCATCAAAACACACATCTTGTTGAACCTGTGAATTACCACAAACATGTAGTCATATCCCTTCCTGGTTGTTGGTAAAGCTCTCACAAAGTCTATGGAAATGTTTTCCCAAGAACAAATGGGAACATGTAAGAAATGATATATACTCTATTTCTTGTTGCTAGGCCTGCTAGTACAACAAAGCATGCATCATCTTATGAAACTAGCTACATATTCTTGCATTTTGGGCTAATACACAAACCTCTCCAAGTTGGTCATAGTCTTCCCTATACAAAAGTGTCCTGCAACCTTGGAGTTGTGAGCCTTTTTAATCAGCTGCAATCGCTAACCTTTAGGAACATAATTTATCCCAAAGTGTAAAACAACCCATCCTCGAGATGGTAGTCAATGGTACTATTATCATCATGCAAAATGATCAAGTCCAAATGTTAAAAAGACATTACATCTTGTCATAGCCTAACAAGGCCAAAATTTTCCCTTAAAAACTATGGAAATTTTCACAATTTTTTTGGAAATTTGCACTACATCTATCAAATTTAAAGAATTTGGGTGCCCTAAGGGGTTCTTGATGGTGCTAAAATCATTTCCACCAACAAGAAAAGGATTCAAACACTCCAAAGATCGGATTTCTTAAAAAAAAAGTATCAATAAACAACACCTTACATCTCTAATACATCTCTATGTTAAAGCGGGCAAGAGCAACAATTTAAAAAGAAAAATAATACCATGTGAAAAATCAAGTTAAAAATACCATAGGTTGTGAAAATTATCAATTTTATTATCTTTTTTTTTTATTTTTTTCAATATATTTTAACCAGTCAAAATCCTAAACAATATAAGTTATTACATCATCTACATATTACACAAGATAAGTCATCTCTATTATATTAAAAAACATTTAAACATTTCTACCATAATAAATACAATTTTAGAATTCTTTAAATTACACATATTAACTAATGTATAAAGATAGAAAACCATATCCTCCCCTTATAAAAGGAGAGAGTGTAACTCTTTGAATCGTAATTTATCATAAAACTATAAATAACCACGAGTGAAATGATTGTCAACAAAGGGGACTTGCCCAACAAATATATAAAACATGTAAAAGGAGTAGAGTAATGGTGATGTAAACCGGTAAAGCTTATGATTAAAATTTAGGTATAGAAAGCAGCAAATTTTTTCCCAGCAAGGCGATATAAACCTATAAAGCTCAGAAGCACCAATTTTTTTCACAGCAAGGCCTTACAACTTAGGAACTATGTTAAACTTAAGAACTATTTTTTTTTTTCACAGCAAGGCCTTACAACTTAGGAACTATGTTAAACTTAAGAACTATTTTCAGCAACTTTATTGGGATGGAAATTTAAAATCGACGGATAAATGGAAGTAAGCAACACATGAGGAAAATATTTCAAATATGCAAAATTAAGGCCTTTGACAAGGGCATCACTTCCCTCGTCACATCTAAGAACAATAAACATAGAATCTAGGAAATATGTAATAATAAATAAGAAATATCTAAAGAGGAAATCGTTCAAGCTATATGGAATCTACATAAAGTCATGGGCTCAAATGGTTTCACAAATCATTTCTTTAATCTTGTTGGCCACAATACATGTCGAATGTTTAATTGCTCAAATTGCACTTGTCAAATTCAGAAGGGGATCAACTCCATTCTGGTCTCTCATCAGGAAAGTCAAATTAAGATGGGGATCAACTCCATTCTTGTCTCCCATCAAAGAAAGTCAAATTAAGAGGGGATCAACTCCAATAATGTCTCTCATCAGAAAAGTCAAATTAAGTCAAATTAAGAGGGGATCAACTCCAATAATGTCTCTCATCAGAAAAGTCAAATTAAGAGGATCAACTCTTCCTTTTTTTTTTTTGTCTCTTATCAGAAAATAGAGAAGTGAATAAAAAATAAAGAAATCACAAGATAACGAGGTTTTAAATTTTGGAAAACAATAGAAATTTTTATGAATGAGGTTTTAAATTTGCAGGGAATTTGCAGGGAAATTTTTATGAATGAGGTTTCCCTGCAAATTTAAAAACAACTAACAAACAGAAAATTTGGAAAATTTGAGTTACAATGTAAATTTTTGGCAGAAATTTGGATGAAGTGAATAAAAAAAAAGAGATCACAATATAACAAGGTTTTAAGGTATTTTTATGAATGAGGTTTTAAATTTGCAGGGAAAAAAAAAAAAAAAAAACAACTAACAAACAGAAAATTTGGAAAATTTGAGTTACAATGTAAATTTTTGGCAGAAATTTGGATGAAGTGAATAAAAAAAAAGAGATCACAATATAACAAGGTTTTAAGGTTGTTTAGAAAACAATGGAAAAGCTAAAAGAAAATTTGGAAAATTTGAGTTAAAATGTAAATTCTTGGCAGAAATTTGGATGAAGTGAATAAAAAAAAGAGATCACAATATAACAAGGCTTTAAATTTGTTTGAAAAACAATGGAAATTTTAATGAGGTTTTAAATTTGCAGGGAAAACAATAAAAATTTCATAAAAATTATATATATATAAGTAAACAGAAATTTTGGAAAATTTGAGTTTGGAAAATTTGAGTTAAAATGGAAATTCCTATCAGAAATTTTGAAAAATCAAGATTATATCTATAAAGTTTTAAGATTTTAGAAGATTTGAGATTTTTTTTTTTTTTAAGAACGAAAATTTGGAAAATCTGGGTTACACATTTAGGCTACAATAGAAATTCATAACCAAAGTTTTATGAAATCAAAATTATAACTATAAAATTTTAAGATTTTAGATAACATGAGATTGAAATTTACACTGCAATAAGAATTCCTGGAATTGCTGGCCAAAATTTTGAGAAATCAAGATTATAACTATAAAGTTTTAACAATTTAGATACCATGACATTAAAATTTTGATTTCGAAATTTTGAGAAATCAAGATTATAACTATAAGTTTTAACAATTTAGATACCATGAGATTAAAATTTGAGAAATCAAGATTATAACTTCACAAGATTTTAGATAGATGAGATTAAAATTTTGAAAAATCAAAAGTTTATATAAGATTTTAAATACCATAAAATTGAAATTTTGAAAAATCAAAATTAGTCAATAAAATTTGAGATACCATAAGAATTTTTAATCTCAAGATTATAACTTTACAAGATTTTAGATAGATGAGATTAAAATTTTGAAAAATCAAAAGTTTATATAAGATTTTAAATACCATAAAATTGAAATTTTGAAAAATCAAGATTAGTCAATAAAATTTGAGATACCATAAGAATTTTTGAGATTAAAATTTGAGAAATCAAGATTATAACTTTACAAGATTTTAGATAGATGAGATTAAAATTTTGAAAAATCATAAGTTTATATAAGATTTTAAATACCATAAAATTGAAATTTTGAAAAATCAAGATTAGTCAATAAAATTTGAGATACCATACAAATTTTTGAGATTAAAATTTGAGAAATCAAGATTATAACTTTACAAGATTTTAGATAGATGAGATTAAAATTTTGAAAAATCAAAAGTTTATATAAGATTTTAAATACCATGAAATTGAAATTTGAAAAGTCAAGATTAGTCTATAAAATTTGAGACACCATAAGAATTTTTTTGAGGGGTGAAAGAAAATTGAGAAAGAAATTCCACGCAGAAATTTTGAAAAATCAAGATTAAAAATTTAAATCAAGATTATAAGTATAAAGTTTTAAGATTTTAGATACATGAGATTTTTTAAGATTTTAGATACCATGAGTTCTTTTATGGTGGGGAAAATTTAGCGAAAACTTAGCTGGTTTCCAGTTAGTTTTTGCCGCAACGCCGAAATCATTCTCACTTCTATTTCCAAGGTCTAACCCATTTCCTTCTATTTTAAGAATCTGTTTTTGTTGTGACACTCGCTATTTATATCCTTGCTTTTGCGCTTTGCTTTATTCTGTTTGCTTGGCCTGGTAGTGACATAGCGTGGCCTTCGAAGTGTGAACCTAGCCCCCAATGGCCAGTGGATCAAGTTATTGACATCTATTTAATGACAGCCAACTCCTTCCTGAGCTCTCTGTTCCTAAAAACAGACAACGAACACTTCAAAGAGGAGTATACATTTTCTTCTTGAGAACCACTTGCTGTTTGCCTGTGGATCAAGTTGAGTTAATTTATAACAGCCAGCTCCTCCTGAGTTGTCTCTGTTCTATCCATCTTCTCGAGAACAACTTGCTGTTTTTGTTGAACCTCTAGGCAACTGGTGATCATGTCTCGCATGTACCATTTACCATTCATCGCTCTCTTAAGGCGAGCAATGGGATGACAGTTGCCATCAGGGGACCCAGGCCAACATTAGGAGCACAGTTACCATCTGGACCTCATTACCCCATTTCCTACACCCCCTTGCAGACATCTTCAGAGACACCCTCGAAGATATTGCCGAGTCTTAACTTTTCAGACAGTGGCTCCAGTCTTCGATCCCTACAGCTGGCACATCAACGAACTCCCCGAATGCACCAGTTCTTTCGAAATCCACTCATACCACACAGGTCTTATAATGCTGCCCATTCTGAGCCATCTTCCAAGACTTATACCTCTACAGCCTAATAATCTCTCAAACAGAACAGTAGTCAAGATTCTGAAATGCATCGTCTAAAAACTCCTCAAACCAGAAATCGCCACAGATTGGACTTCACATAGGGTGATCAGTACGATAGGCGAGAGAAATTCACAGATGAAAAACCAACGGCAGTTTTATTAGGGTTAGGGTTTTATCTCAGGGATCACCTGTACATTAGGTTAGACTTTTATTACGGAAAAGTCATCAACCCTAAATAACTAAAAATATAGTGTTACTGAAACCGACAATTAATCTCGCTTGCTAAATCTGGAGCGACCTGTTCCTTGGTTAAATTCAGAGAAAGCAATGAAAGGATATGCCCGTTGACAATGCCCTCCCAACTGAAAGCGTATAACCTGTGAAAATAAGCAAAAACAAGAAACAATATTCGCACAAGACATGCGCACACAGTTAAAACCAGCTCCATAAAAGACAACTCAGAAAACTTAACAATTAAAATCACATATAAGCCATAGACAGTTATGATGTGTCAGAAGTAGCTGGTTGTAAAATCACATTGTGCATCAGTGGAAATCCGGATTTCTGTCGTCATCCACATCATCTACGCTGCCCATACATTTCACTCCAAACCTTCAACAATAAGCATTTGAGAGAAGGGCAATCCAGACACAGAAAAACCGAAATGAACAGAATTCCAACATGAGATACTGACAAGTTAAAAAGTTGCAAAAAAAATTGAACTAGAAAATAGGGACCTCAAACATCCAAGGGTTGAAAACATCAAAAGGCTCTCAAGCACGACAAAAAACCAAAGCCCTCAGGCAGCCACTGCGAATGTTCAGTGAAACGGCACATAAAGCAAAACCTAAATACAGGCAGTTCTTGCATCTAATGCGGAACAACAAAATTGTTAAAATAATCGGATGAGAAAGCAGTGGTCTCAGACATCCAAGGAAGGTTTAAAAGCAGCAACGGCTCTCAAGCCCGGCGAGGCGAAAGCCCTCAGGCGGCCACTGCGGATGTTTTGAGAAACAGGCCTTTCTTTTATCATCATTGACCACGCCATTGACAACTAGAGATAAACACACAGAGGAACATGAAACTATATCTCATTGGCAGATACCAAGCACCATAAATAGAAGGAGCACACCGCCTCTCTTCAACCCTAACCCTATCATTTCACCTGCAACCCTACCCTAACCCTTACCCTAATGAGAAAGAAGGGGTCTCAGACATCCAAGGAAGGTTTAAAAGCAGCAACGGCTCTCAAGCCCGGCAAGGCGAAAGCCCTCAGGCGGCCACTGCGGATGTTTTGAGAAACAGGCCTTTCTTTTATCATCATCGACAACCCCATTTACAATATGTGACAAACACACAGACTAAAACTGTATCTTATTACTGCGAATCGATACCGATCACTACAAAGAGAAGAGGTACAGACGAACGAAGCTGAAACTGTATCTTATTACAAATACCAATCGCTATAAAAAGAAGGGGCACGGCGCCTCTCTTCAAACCCTAACCCTACCATAACTGTATCTTATTACAAATACCAATCGCTATAAAAAGAAGGGGCACGGCGCCTATCTTCAAACCCTAACCCTACCATAACGCTAACCCTAACTAACCCTAACTGTAAATAAGTAGTTTTAAGTGTGATTTTTTGGAAAGTTTTTTAATTTATTTTTCATTTTAATTTGTTCAAAATCTTGTTGGATTTATTGCTATATTCATTGAAATCGCAAATTTGAAAGATAAACTTTTCACAGTTAAAGTATCCAAGAGTTTTGGAGGGCACTGAATCATATATATATAGTGAAAAATCGGTTTCACCACAAAAAAATTCGCCAAATTCCTACTAAAAATCCATCGAAAACTCTAAAAAATCTCATTAGTGACAATTCCAATCTCTAAATTCTTCCCTTACCGTTTTAGTTTCTAATAAAATCCCAAATACGGCCACGCTAGTGTAACCATGATTGGTGTGGAAAGATGAATATAATCATCAATTTCGCCATAATAATCGGCAGCACATTTTCAAAACTAGTCATTTACGGAGGCAGAGGAATTGCTCGAACGGTCAAAAGTGGTCGAAATCCGGGAAAAAAAATTCCAAAAATCTTGTAGTGTTTGAATCATGTTTTTGATGGTGGAATGGATTCAGCGCCATCAAAAACCTTTGAAGCACCCAAAATATTGATGTTTGACAACTTTAACTTGGATTTAGAAAAAACCCTGTGAGATTTTATCAAAATATGGATGGAATTTCCATGATTTTCAAGGCAAAGAAGCAGTGTGGTTAGACTATGGCTTTTCAAAACATCATTCGAGTGCAACCATGATTGGTATGGAACGATGAATTGAACCATGAATTTTGTTGAAATTTACATATTTTCAAAACATTTTATTTTATTTTTTTCCTTATTTTTTAATAAATCATTATAACATATAAACTTCAATATATCATTAATTTTATGTTATTTTTTAATTGCATATATTCTATCATCATTTCCAAATATAATATGATGTTAGGTCACTTCTAAGTGTAGTAAGAAGTGCTCTCCAACTTAATGTGTAAGAGATATTGTAATGTCTTGTCATGTAAATATTTTGACTCAATAAAAATTAAAATTAAATCGAGGTAAAATACTCCTCCCAATGGGGTGACTCCCGAGAGAAATAGAAGAATAGGAGGTTGTGCCCGCCACCTTGGATTGGAGGGGAGAGTTAATTCTCGGGGTGATCTGGTCGCCCCCCTTACATGCACAACGCATGTGGCTTTACTGCTCTTAAAGAAAGGATGCCTCACAAAGACTCGAAGTTGGTGGGGGGAGGTTTTTGGGTGTTGACACATACAGGGTGGTATCGATTTGTTTCCTTATTTCAGGAGAGAAAATAGGGGGGTAACTTTAAGCGAAGGAGATTGGACAAACACCAGTTATGGTTCAGAGGACTGCTTTTGATGGCAATCATCGTAGGAGGCACTGGGGTTTATGTACTGTGGGTTGCATGAAGGTTTGAGCGGTGGAAGTTGTTGCGGACGAGTGTGGAAGACGTAGACATAGAGGAGAGTGTTAAGCTCCCCTACATGGGTGTTCCCGTAAGCTACGACACAACTATGTCAAGTTGGAGCGAGTCACCTCTCGAGTATGTAATGAATGGTTATCTCTGCATCTTGGTTGGGAACCTCTCAATATTCATGTTCGCTCTAAATTTTGTTTGGTACATATCGAGAAAGGTTTTTCATTAGGGGAATTTTGAGGTCTAAAATGGGCCTCCTAAGAAAAATGTACAACCAAAATAAACTTTATAAGAACCAATATGATTTAATATGATGATGTCAACCATGGGGATGATTCACCATTTTTGGAGTAAAAAAATAAAAAGATTAAAAAATAATAAAATAATAAAACTATATTTTCAACTTATCTCCCTAAGGTCTTACTCAAATTTCGAGCAGGAGTATTCGTTGGATGTAAAATTTAATTCCTCATCAAGGAAGTACCCATGTTGGATACTTTTGATGGACCCTGCTACACGAAAAATGAGAAATACATGGAAAAACCTTATTACAATCACGTTTTCCATGTATTTCTCATTTTTTGTAGTAGAGTCGATCAAAAGTATGCAACATGGGTACTCCTTGGATGACGAATCAAATTTCGCATCCAACGAGTGTTTCCGCTCGAAATTTGAGTAAACTCATAGTGAGATAAGTTGAAAATACGAGTTGAAAAAATAGTTTTTCTTTTTTCTCTCTAAAATTTGATGATGTAATCTAATCTTATTTTATTATTTCCACTATTATTTTATAATTTCCTTAGGAGACCCGTTTTAGACCTCAAAAATCCCCTAATTGAAGGGCATTAAGATTCACTCTAATTTTCTCATACGCTCAAGTGGCTTTCAGTGGCATTGTTCTAATGATGTTTCTAGCATAATTGGTATTTCATGCCATTGTTATTGGTATTTCACTAGTTGTGGGCATTTGAAATAGGCTCATTACCCTTCTTATCCTCACATTCTTCTACTTGTTTTGGGACCATTGTTAGAAGAGAGTCTGCACCTGCGAGATCTTAATAATAGCGACCCTCCAGGACTGTCTCTAGGAGTTGACATTGTGTGGAGAATTATTGTATGGGTAGATATCTATCCCAGATTTGGCCCTACCCTCCTTCTAGCTCAAATTGGTTCTTAGTTGGTCAGCTGTTAGTTTGGGTCTTTAAGCAGTGCAAGCCTGGAGTCCACATTCCATATAACCTGGTATAATATATTGAGAGCCAAAACCACAAGGTCGTGTGTTATTGGTTGAAGATGCAATGACAACGCATGCGCAACAAGCATGGAGGAGGAGGTCACAGCTTCCAAGGCCATAATAAAGCTCAACGGTAGGCCTAGGAAGTTGTTGATACTTTCCAAGCAGCCATTTCCCCTGACATTCAAGAGGAAATCCACAAGGAGTCTTATGTTATCCATGATAAACAAGTGTTTTCTAAGTCTAAAATTCTTGAAGATGTTGCCACTTGGATTCTTGACCCAAGCATACCTAGGTACAAAGGAAGCATTATTATGGAGCCTTGACCTTGTATTGGAAGATGAATATCCAGCTTGGCAGGATTTTCATGGATAAGCAAGCATAAAGGTATAACATTTTTTCTAATTTGGAGGATTTCAAAAGGCACGACGCAATTAGAATTTTCACTTAGACAAGATTGAGGAGAGGTTTACACACATTTAGCTACATTTCCAGTGTGGATTAACTTCACATGTTCCTTGTGGCACAAGTGCTAGCGATCCAACTATAATCAACTCTTCAAATACTTGAGTTGCATGTTTATCTCTAGTTTTGTTTTTGTGGTACTTTCATAGGTAGTGCAGTTATGCTAAAAATATTGATACTCGAGTTTGAGACTAATTATTTTATATGTAGGTGGTCAAAAATATCTGGTTTCCATTGGCCAAATTCAGACCACCTACTTGGTGACAGATGAGATGATGATGCTTGATGGATGCATAAGGTTTACTTGATAGTTTGAGGAAATACAACTTAAAGATACAAAAAAAAAATGAGGTAAAATGCTCAGTTTACCATTAGTGGTTTTTGGGCTCCAAGTTTTGACAACCCATGGTTTTGCCAATTATACTCTTATGTAAGAATTATTATTATTATTATATGTTAATTGGGGTTGTCTCAGGTGGTTGGGAGGAAAGAATGAAATCCTCCCCACCCAAGTTCAATTCTTGCAAGTGACATGATGGATGTTAACAATATTGATAGTATATTTATATTCCTCTCACCTCAAGATATTTTAAAAATAATAATAATAATAAAAATAAATTTGAGGTAAAATAGTGGTTTTGACAATATGTGGTTTTGCCAATGGTTTTCATCCCTCTCGGAGTCTGGTAGATCTGGAGTTAAGATGGATCTAGGTTGGTGCATGGTAGATCTGGAGTTAAGATGGATCTAGGTTGGTTTATGGAAGAGATGTTGTAATGTCATGTTCTGTTTTTATGGAAGAGATGTTGTAATGTCATGTTCTGCTGTGTAAACATTTTGACTCAATTAAATTACATAAAAATTAAATTAAATTAAATTAAATTAATAAAAATAATAATTAATATAAAGGTTTTGACAATATGTGGTTTTGCCAATGGTTTTCATCCCTCTCGGCGCTTGGTAGATCTAGAGTTAAGATGGATCTAGGTTGGTTGAATCCACGTTTTGACAATATGTGGTTTTGCTAATGGTTTTCATCCCTCTTAGCGCTTGGTAGATCTGGAGTTAAGATGGATCTAGGTTGGTTGAATCCAGGTTTTGACAATATGTGGTTTTGCTAATGGTTTTCATCCCTCTCGGTGCTTGGTAGATCTAGAGTTAAGATGGATCTAGGTTGGTTTTTGTGCGAGAGGCGCTCTTGAGCCCAATATGGAAGAGATGTTGTAATGTCATGTTCTGTTGTGTAAACATTTTGACTCAATTAAATTACATAAAAATTAAAGTAAATTAAATTAATAAAAATAATAATTAATGTAAAGGTTTTGACAATATGTGGTTTTGCCAATGGTTTTCATCCCTCTCGGCGCTTGGTAGATCTGGAGTTAAGATGTATCTAGGTTGGTTGAATCCGGGTTTTGACAATATGTGGTTTTGCTAATGGTTTGCATCCCTCTCGGTGCTTGGTAGATCTGGAGTTAAGATGGATCTAGGTTGGTTTTTGTGCGAGAGGCGCTCTTGAGCCCAATACGGAAGAGATGTTGTAATGTCATGTTCCCTTGTGTAAACATTTTGACTCAATTAAAATTACATAAAAATTAATAAAAATAATAATTAATATAAAATTGAGGTAAAATAGTCAATTTACCGTTGGCAGTTTTTGAGCTCCAGGTTTTACAAGTCATTGTTTTCGCAATTGTATTCTTATGTAAGAAAAATTTTGGTAGGTCCAAAATTAAGATGGATCTAGACTAAGTTTAAAATATACAAGAAATACTCGAAAACTTAAATGTTAAAATAAATCTTGATATATAATAAAAATAGAATATGATTTCTTCATGGTTGACATATTAAATGATGTTGTATTACATGTATATGTTACATGGAAGAGACTTTTATCATTAAAACACTTTATAACTAATGTTAAATTTTTTATTAATATTAATCAATCATAAAATATGAAAAGAAGAGTTTATTAAAATTTATTATATTAAAAGATATTATAGGAAATTATGTTAACATTTATCATAATAACACATTTACAATAATGTAAAATTAAATAGATAATTATTACATATAATTAATAACATTAAATTTAAACTTATTGGGCTTGGAGTATGCCCTAAAACTGCTTCTGCTTGGCTAAGAGCTTGTCTTCCTTAGATATAAGGAAATAGGTTAACGACCCATGACTCTTATAGACCATCAGCGGGTTATTCTAGGTGGCGTAGTTTTCCTTGCATAAAGGTGATGAGTCAACCTGCATTCACGTTTAGCAGCCAGAGATGGTTGTCCTCACTGTTGGTTTGACAACTGAGTTATGATAGGTTTTCCCACCTGTGACAAAAAACATTAAATTTATAAGTGAAGAGATTATATTTTTTTTCTTTTGACCATAGTGAATTATTAATTCATTAAAGTAATGTGGATAACATTTATGATCAAATTTCAAAAAAACGCGCGCGCTCTGTTCTGACCTGCGGAGCTGGGATTAGGTTTGCAGCCGCTGCCATGAGCGGACCTGGGGGTGGGGAGTCTGCTCCCACCCCTCCATCATCCTCTGAAGAAGCATTCCAGAGACTCTTAACGCAGAAAGGGAAGAAACGCCAGACTTCTGAGGTGCCGAAATTCATAAAAAAGCTCGAAGAAATACCAGAGATAGCACTCCCATAGGAACAACCGATTAAAATCGCTCTTGCTCTGTCTGACAGAGGCCTGGTAGGGCAGTTTATGGGCCGCTGGCCTTCCACTAAAACCACGGACGAATGGATTCAGCGAAACTGGAGACCTCAGCTGAAAAACAACGTGATTTGTTATGCTGTGGGACGAGGCTATTTCATTTTTGAATTTACCACCAAAGAAGATCGTGATCTGGTGTTCAGAAACGGTCCGTATTTCATGGGAAACCAGGGACTGTATCTTAACAAATGGAGCCCTGACTTCGACCCATCTGTCGATGTCCCTAAGGAGGCGCCGGTCTGGGTTCGATTACCTAATCTCCCGATACACTGTTGGAGCTATCAATCCCTGCAGAAGATTGGTAATGGGCTGGGTCGTTTCATTGACAAAGCTGATCACAAGGGCCAATATACATGCGCTAGAATCTGCGTGGAAGTCGATTTGGAAGCCAGTCTGCCAGAAGCGATCAAACTAAAAGTTGGAGAATGGCAGCATTACCAGAAGCTGGACTACGAGCAGTTGCCTTTTAAATGCCGAGCCTGTCATGAGCATGGACACTTCGAGCGAAACTGCCCAAAAGCTCCAACAGGGAACACGGTTGAAGAAGAAGGATGGAAAGAAATCAGAAAGGGAAAGGTTGTTCCAAAGCCCCCGGGGCAGAACAACTCCGTTCCAATGGGGAAGCCTCAAATTAACTCAAAAGCCGCTGCTGCTTCTAAAGATGGCTCCTCCTCAGGAGAAAAGGTGGATGTCATGGAGACCCAAGAGGAAACAGAAAATAAGGAGAAACAAGCGAAAGAAAAGGAAGTTGATTCAACTGTTCCACCAGCTGAGGATTGTCAGAGGGGAAATGAAGGCAACGAAGAGCACATCAGTCTAGCCTCAGACTCTGAGGGAGAATCAGAAGAGAGAGATTCCGAAACTGACAACTCGCTAGTCACTCCTATCAAGACGACTAGAGGGCGGAAATCCAAGAAGAAACAGAGAGAGGAAAAAACTTATATAGATGTCCTCCAAGGTTCCCAAAAAACTCTCAAAGCAATGATGAATACCAGATCTGGGCGCAAGAGTAACAGGGCTCCAATAGGAGCCTCATCCCCCCAAGTCAGTAAATAATGAAATACGTCTCCTGGAACTGCAGAGGTTTAGGTAGCAGGTCGAAAGAGGAAGCCTTGAAAGATATAGTGAGAATATACTCGCCTGAAATCCTCCTCATCCAGGAGACAAAGCTGGAGGATCTTCCTCTCCTCCATTCTAGTAAAGCTTTTTGGAAAAAAGGCCACGGTAGAGCGGTTAGTGCAAGAGGCGCTTCTGGTGGAATAGCCACCTTTTGGAACAGCGCCATATATGATCTTATTCAAGAAAAAAGTAGCCCCCACTGGCTTTTCACTCAGCTCCTCCACAAGGATTCTGGTCAACAAGTAAGTATGTTTAATGTTTATGCTCCTGTATTGCCAGGCGAGAAAAAAATCTGTTGGAACTCGCTTCATTCATTTCTTTCAGAGCAAAATCCTGGAAACATCATTATTGCAGGTGACCTGAATGTCACCCTTGCTCTTGATGAGAAAAAGGGAGGCTCCATTGTCAGGGACCCTGCCAGAGAATGGGTTGAAGATATAATGTTGGGCTGGGACCTGGAGGATATTAAACCATCTTCAGGTAAATACACCTGGTCCAACAAAAGAATAGCCCCCAATCACATTGCTGCCCGTTTGGATAGATTCCTTGTCCACTCTACTTTCCTGACATGCGGTCTTATGGCCACCTCTAAAATTCTGCCAAATCTTACTTCTGATCATAAGCCCATCCTCCTCGAGCTTTCCCTGGATGGTAATCTAGGCCCCATTCCTTTTCGTTTCAGCCCTCTTTGGATCCAGCAAGAAGGATTCCAAGAGGTGGTCTCTGAATCCTGGAATAGGCCCGTCCAAGGTTCTCCATTCTTTGTGTGGGAAGAGAAAATCAGGGTCCTAAAAAGAAACCTTAAAGAGTGGGCTAAAAGATTGAAATCCCCTACTGCCAAAAGAAAAGAAACTCTAAACAGGCTTGCTGCTCATCAATTAGATATGGAGCATAGTCCTGTTTCTCAAAGTCTTCTCCAAAAAGAAGTCGAGCTTCAAAAAGAGGTTCATAGATCTAGCAAGGAGGAGGAAGAATTTTGGCGATAGAAGTCTAGGAATCTATGGTTGCAATCCGGAGATAAAAACACCAGCTTCTTTCATAAGCAAGCCGAAGCCCGAAAGAATTTCAAATCAGTTTCTGAGATACATTACCAAAATACTGTGATTAAGGATTTCGAAGGCATTAAGAGAGCTGCTTATTCCTTCTATCAAGATCTTTATTCGGCTCCTGAAGAACCAGCTATTGATCCTCATGCCTATCCGATTGAATTAATTCCCAAGTGCGTTCAGGATTCGGATAATGACATGTTGACAGCTCCGATTAGTATGGAAGAGCTAAAGAAAGTTTTGGACAGCATGGAGCCTGATAAAGCCCCAGGCCCAGATGGGTTCTTTGTCAGGTTTCTATTGACTTGCTGGTCAACAATAAAAAAAGATCTATTGAGAATGTCAGAAAGTCCCAGAACTGTGCAAAGCTGGGTGGTGGCATCAACTCGGCCTTTCTCGCCTTGATCCCAAAAGAGAAAGGAGCCTCAGACTTCAACAGATTTAGGCCAATATCCCTGTGCAATTCCAGTTATAAGTTGGTCTCCAAAATAATAGCCAACAGGCTTAAAAACATACTGCCAGACATCATCCCTGAAAATCAAGGCGGTTTCATAAAAGGAAGAAAGAAATTGGACAACATTGTGCTGGTGCAAGAAGCAGTTCACTCTAGCTGCCAAAGAAACGAGAAAGGTATGGTGATTAAGCTCGATCTGGCTAACGCATTTGATAGGGTGAGACATGAATTTTTGTTCATTGTGATGAAGAAGCTAGGCTTTTCAACAGACTTCATAAACTGGGTGAAAGCCTGTATTGCCTCACCATGGATCGCGCCATTGGTCAATGGCCGTTCTACTGACTTCTTCCAAGCCTCTAGGGGCCTGAGACAAGGATGTCCTTTGTCTCCGCTCCTCTATGTTGTTCAGGCCTCGGTGCTTAGCTTCCAACTCGATCATAATCAGCAGAATCAAACTCTGCCTGGCCTCAGAACTACTCACAAGGTGAAAGACATTAACCATGCCCAGTTCGCCGATGACACCTTGTTGCTTGGAGGAGCCAGCATAATCTCTGCCAGATCCTTCAAGAGGGAGCTGGACATTTACAGGTTGTTCTCGGGCAGCAAAATTAACTATCGAAAATGCTCTATCTATGGCTGGAACTGCTCGATCAAGGAGCTGTCTGATATTGCAAGACTTTTAGAAATGGATGGAATTCGAAATTGGGAGTCATTTAAATACCTCGGGATCCCAATCTTCAAATCTAAGCCTAAAGTTGCTCATTGGCTGCCACTGCTCGATAAGATAAAGAATAGAATCCAAGCTTGGGGTGCCTCTTGGCTGAATAATGCAGGGAAAGTCACCCTTATGAAATCGGTCCTTATAAGCATGCCTCTATATCAAAACTCTGTTCTCCTTGCCCCTAAAACCTTTCTCAGTAAATTGGACAGTCTGCTGAGAAGATTCCTGTGGGAAGGTGGGAATAACAACGATAGAAGGATCCATTTAGTGAATTGGGAAACTCTCAAGAGACCATTTCTGGAAGGAGGCCTCCATCTGCGTAACTTGGCTGCTCAAAATCTTGCTTTGGGATCCAAGATACTGTGGAATTTAGTCTCTGGAAACTCTAGCTGGAGTAAAAGAGTCATTTGGAAGAAATACTTCCAAGGGCAACGCTTGAGATGCCTGGATAAGCCCCCAAGATCTCTCAAAGGATCCCCGATCTTCAATCTTTGCAATTCTGCTAGGGAGCAATTCAGCCATTATCTTTACTGGATCCCTGGTAATGGAAGAAAAATCAAAATCTGGGAAGACTCGATTCTGGGTGATCAACCATTGAACCAAGTGGAAGGTCTTGCAAACATCAAAGATTGGCTTCAGTCTTGCAATTTGCACACTCTGTGGGATATATCGAACTGGAAGGAAGCTCCTGATAGAACCTGGGATTGTTGGAATCTGGGGGAGGTCCCCATTATGCTGCAGGGGGAAGCTTCTTTACTGTTAGATCTGCTCCAAGGAAAATCTCCTTCAAAGGCCACTACTAAAGACAAAAGAGGCTGGGGCTCCCTCTCCGGCTCTTACACTGTTTCCGAAGGTTATAAAAGAATTATGGTTGTCCCATATGCTCCTCCCAATCCAGCTCAATGGAAATTTATATGGGATTTCCCATCTCTCCCCAAAATTGACTTCTTCTGTTGGACTGTTGCACACCAAAGCATTCTTACCAGAGATAATTTGCGTAGACGAGGGATGGAAGGGCCTTCCAGATGTCCTCTTTGCTTGTCTGATGAAGAAACTGTCAATCACCTGTTGCTGCTTTGTCCCTTTGCTCAAGAAGTCTGGAGGGGAGTTCTGTTGTTAGGTCCAGCTAAACTTGATCTCCCAGATAGCATTCCTTCTCTGCTCCGAACTTGGGCCAGTTTATCTCCCTTTTGCCTTTCAAAAAAAAGTCTTCTTAAAACAAGTTGGATGTGGATCCCTAAATTCATCTGCTGGAAACTGTGGTTGGAAAGGAATAATAGAATTTTCCGAGAAGAAAGCTGCACTGCTATAAGAGTTATTTCTAAAATCAAAGCTTTGCTGGGCGAGGCTTTGGAAGCCAATACTTCCCCAAGGAATGAAATGAGTCTGGTCAAAGAGGAGGAGCAATGGCTCAAAGATCTGGTTCCAAATCTGAAGGAAAGGTCCATTCCTCCTGCATTCGCCCATGCCAACTGGGAGATTAGGCTGGAGGAACTGGAGTTCATTAAGTGGAGATCGGCCCTGGATGATCACTGTTTATTCTTCGACGGGGCCTCTAAAGGAAACCCTGGGGTTGCTGGCAGTGGTGGAGTTCTTCTGAGTCCTGGAGGTTCTCCGGAATTGCGGTTCCATTGGGGTCTGGGAATCGAAACCAACAACAGAGCGGAGGCTCTTGCACTGTGGCAGGGGCTGAATCTGGCGATTAATAGAAATATACTCTCTCTCTCTGTCTTTGGAGATTCTAGACTTATCATCCAGGCGCTGATCTACCCTAAGACCTCCCATCAGGTTCATTTAGCCACTATTATCAAAAAAATCCGGCTGTTACTGCCCAAGTTCAATAAAATTTCCTTCTTCCACATTTTAAGGAATCTCAACTCTCAAGCTGATATGGAGGCCAATCTTGGCTCCCTCTGTAATCGGAGATCTCTGGTGGTCAACTCGATTGAATCTTCATGCTCCATTCCTTAATGTATCTGCTGACCGGACCTCCTATCCTATTTGATCTAAGGGCTATCTCTTCTCTTCTCATTACCCTGCTCTACGGGATCTCACCTCACTGTATATTCAATCTAATTAAAATGGTGGTCTCAGGTCTGATCTCAGTCTTCCCTTCAATGGCCTCTGTTTTCGGTCGAGTACCTGCTTTTCATGAGCCCACAAAGGACCTTCAAGGGGGCAACTCAGTTCCAGTTTTGATCTTTACTTCACTCTCAAATCTGAAGGCCGTTTTCAGCACAAGCAGATCTCCGAAAGGCTGCAATCTCTGCGCGATGCAAAAATTGGGCCCTGCGATGGAGCTCCCCCGTTACAGAAGCAGTCTCTCCAAAGTAGACGTGGATAATCAGGTTCTCCCACCAATCAATAGCACCGATGCTCTTATGTATTGCAAGATCAGGATTTGCCCAGGGAAGTCCTCTGGCCTTGTGCGCTGTTCCACCCTGTCCTACAGCACATCAATCTGCTCTGAGGGACTTCATGTCAAAGCAGGCGAAGCGTTCAAAACCCGGATTCCGATCATCTGGCGGACTGGTAAAACTCCGGAAGAGAGGCGAACAAATCCAAATCCAAACAGCTTTCTTCAAGACTCTGTCTCTGATTCCGCTGTATTGTAAGAGCATGCGGCAGCTTGTTTGCCGCCCTAATTAAAATTAACCGTTATTGTCCAAAAAAAAAAAAAAAACATTTATGATCAAATTTGCTACCACTATAACATCAATAGTATATTAGGTAGGCCACAAGAAGATATACGAATAATTTATGACTTAGCAAGAGTTAAGATGTTCTAAACCCACTGGACTTAGCAAGAGACAAGATGTTCCAACCCCTTTGGAGTGGCCTCTATCCCAAGGGATAGCTACTATTTGACTCTTATCACAACAAATCAGCATGTTTCTCTACGAGAATTCAATCTGGGTGGAGAGGGTAACAAATCGTTTTCGCAACCACTCAGACTAAACCCACAAAATTATATATTAAACAATATATATAAGTTTGAAAGGTTAAGTTAATTGTTTGAACCAATTAATCGAGAGTTATCGTCAATGGAAAAGCCATGTGTAACATGTTCAAATCCAATGGATTCTTAAGGGTTGCCAAATATTATTATGGACAATAGTTAAACCACCTTCCATTTGGATATTTCAAAGAAGAGAGAAGGTCTTGTGATGTTTGCCTTGAAAAATATAAACAAGATATGTGAATGTTGTATTAGTCTTTATCAACTCTATATCTATTATATCTATAGAAAGATCAAAAGAATATTATGATGCAAACATATCATTGCTTCAAAGAAAAAGAAAAAAAAAACAAACAAACAAAAAAACAAAAAAACAAAAAGAAGAAAAAAAAGAAGAAGAAGAAGAAGAAAGAAAGAAACAAAAAAACAAAAAACAAAAAAACAAAAAACAAAAACAAAAACAAAAACAAAAAAAACAAACAAAAAAACAAACAAACAAAAAACAAAAAAGACAAAAAACAAAAAAAAACAAAACAAAAAACAAAAAACAAAAACAACAAAAACAAAAAAAAAACAAGATATTTATAAATGATTTTAATTCCTAAAAGGTGAGGAAGAGGATTAGGCTCTCATGTAATAATGTTGTTGGCAAAAACCCATGAATCAGAGGATGCGAGGAAGTAGCGGCGACTGTTGAACAATGGTTGAAGGTTATGGTTTCTGTGTTTCTAGGTGACCTACCCTCACCTATACTTCGAGCGAATTAGAGGGGTGGGGCTAATATTTTTGAATTTCATTCCATTGCTTCTCTTAAGGTGGTGTATTCTTTGGCGAGTGAAGGTTTATTTTTGTCCTCACTATTATTTCTACTTTCTTGGGGTTTTTAGTCAGCTCTCAGTGTTCCTCATGAGGATTTGGTAGTGTGTTGATATGGCAGTGTTTGAGTGGAGAAACATGGCAAACCAAGAGATGGTGGATTGTGTCTCGGTGATCCCATTCTGGGGACCTATTTTTGTCCGCTCATGTTGTTGTGGTCCCTATAGGGATGGAACTAGCTCTTTCATTAATGTTTCAGGAATATTTAGTGTTCTTGGACAAACGCCTAACCCTCCAGATCTAGTAGCTGATCTAGAAACAACAAACAAAGTAATCTTAACCTTTTCTATAATCAACAGATAAAACAAGAGAGAAGAGAAACCTACTTGTAGTTTTCGCTAGCTCCTTGTCTCCCTTGACTGATTTTTCTGCTACTTCTCGTACTTAAGCCGCTTGGAAAGTAACTGCACAATCACAGAAACAAAAACCAATCAAAGCATAATGATCTATTGCTTATAAATAACATGGAATCAAAAACATGATATACATATGAAAGCATTAACATGTAACACAAGCATAACGAAAAAGTCTTGAAAACTTTATTGATAAGAGGAAAGATTACAACCCATATGAGCTCGATCCAGTGTCATCCTTCCAATTCAATCCTTCATCACCTCATGAAAAACAAGACATTCCAAAACTATCCCAATACTTGCACTCAATTCTAATCTCATATCACCAGCATCTCCTTACAACTCAATATTTTTCAGCCCCTGACCTCTTAGATGAGTGATCTATTTATAGGTGAGTGAAGGAGGTTATGCCATCAATGGTGATGATGAATGCCTTTCTAAATTTAGAAATCAATTCCATAGAAGAAGGGATAGGGGATTGATGTTTCCTAATTCCCTTTCTCATCCAAAAGCGAACTCAAAGGTGTAGGTGGCATTTGAGAAACTTCTAGAGGCTTCCAATGGATAAGGAATCTTCAAACCCTCACGGAACTTTGCTCAAATTCGCTCAGCGCAGGCCAAAGAGGGACCAAGTGCGCTACATAGCACCCTGACAATGTATGGTTTGCATTGCAGCGCACCCTAATGAAGGCCTACCTGCGTTGATCTTCTTAGAGGTAGTTTTTGGATGTTTTCAGTGATGGAACTTCTTGGGAAGTAAGGCATTCTGATGACTAACTTCTTTAGGGCATGTAACAATTGCACTAGGGGTTGATGAGCCCTAATATCATCGATCTGTAAGTTGGGGTTGATGTGCCCAAATTGATCTATAACAGTTGCCCCCTAAAGCATGAAGTCGTAAATATCTATGTCGGGTGAAATGCTTTATCACGAGGAGAGGAGGTTTCGAACGGAAGGTGACCTGCATCAATTACAATACATATATCATGATTTTTTTATTTTTCTCATGAACTAGCTGAGGGAGGCATACCCATGCTCAGCTTATAAACTTTCATTACATATACAAATATAGTCGTCTACAGATATAGACCCATGAATGGTTGACCATAAATGTAAGGCCATTGTACATTTGATTTAGTACTCCTGAAAATATCGCAGCCTGGATGGATGAAACTAGATCCGGGGTCTTCAATCTCGTCCAATCTTTCACTCAAGTACAAATCTAACCATGTGAACAGATGTCATGAAGTCGAACATGGAAAGACATTGTCTGATTACCAGCCAATGATGTAAGTCATTAACAGACGCGAGAGGAATCATCGATAATGATAATGACCCTCAAGGTACTACAGTACATTTCGCATGGTGTGAATAAATGATTTGATGTCGAACACCATACAAAGTCTTTCGGTCGAAGGTCATTGATGTCAACCTATCGCCGGAAGTGAGAATCCTACCATTGATGTATGCAAGCTTCAAGGCACTTAAGGGGTGTTTCTAAGTTAACTTCTTGGATGATGAGTTGATGTCGACAAGAAGCAACTTGTCGCAGGAGGGCCTTGATGTATCCCACATCTACGACATGAAACGAGGTAAATGATTTTGGAGATAAGAATCGACTGACGACACAAGGTTCAGGAATGGTGGTCATGAAAATGAAGGTTTACGGTATTGCAAAGGATGAAGTTTGAACTAAATGACTTCTCTTGAACATATCGGCGACACTGAGGTGAATTGGTAGCGTTGACCCAAAACAAAGTAATGGATGGTATGATAGACCAACAATGTGATAACCATCAAGCTGAATGACCCAACCCACACAGTCACGGTGATGAGGTGAAAGTGTCATGTTCAAGAGCGACTCACTACCATAAAGTTTTCTCGACTTTTTCCCATTTTCCCTAGTCATTGTTGACCAGTACCTCTTTATTTTTTATCAAGCTTGAGGAGGATAACATATGCTTGTTGTATAATTCACCCTTAGGGCGAACCCATCGCTATTTGATGCTTTAACGAGTCTAGCGAAGGTGAAACTCGGTCTTGTCTAGATGGACAAGTTTGTCGCTATTTGATGTTTTTAACGAGTTTAACGACAAAGACATCTTTGTCCTTTCCATGTTTAGAGAGTTTGAAAAGGGACGAAAAGAAAACTCCACAAGTTCTTTTTCATAAAATAATCTCTCAAGTCCTGAAAAAGCGTAAAATAATACAAGAGAGATGTCGTTTCCAATCCTTTAACGAGCTGGAATAGTCAAGTGCTCAATGATCTTTTCATATTTAGAGAGTCTGAAAAGAGTTTAAAGAGGACTCTATGGGGGTTTCTTTTCGTTTTTAGCAAAGCTCGAAAAAGAAACAAAAGTTTTCTTTGTGGTCAAGATGTTCAATTTACACTTAAGCACGTCGAATTCTGCTTTCAGTTGTTAAACCTACTCAAAACTCCATCAAAGAGGATTAAAAATACATGTTCATGGATAAAATGAATAAAAATCAATGTTTACTTGATTAACATGCAAGAAATAAACATAAAAACAAGTTTTGTAATTCATTTTTACCATTTCACTTTTACCATTTTTTTTTGGTGCTATGGAGCAGTTTTTTACCTCAAAGTTTACTAGCTGATTGCGGAGGATTCAGTGGACCATTTCTCGTGTCGTTCAGACCAGGTAAGAGCTATCCCTGTTCTCTTCCATTTCATTCCATTTATTTTCAGTTTTGAGCAAATTTTTTTGGTTTTTGAGGCCCCTAGGGTTTCATTTTGCACTCTTTGGATCAGCGCACCCTTTCTATATCGAAAGGTGCATTGCATTGCATACACCTAGAAGGCAGTATGCATTGCAGCGCATTGTCTCTAATGGAGGGGTGTGATGGGCGCAAAAACCAAATTTTGACAGTTGTTTTCTCCCAAATTTTCAACTGTTTTTTGCAAAAATTGGATCCTAATTTGTCTAATGGTTGCATTTCAGACATTCATCGGATCAAAATGGTCATTATATGGAGAGAACGAGAGCATGAAGAACAAGACATGATTTCCCTAAACAATCAAGGAACAGTTGATGCCTTAAGGAATTGTGGGTTGCTGAAGTATTTTCGATTATCCAACATGCGGCAACAAATTGAGCTTTTGCAATACCTTATTCGTTCTTGGGATCCTACCGATCAGGTTTTTCACATTAGGGGCAAAGTGATCCCCTTTACCATCAAGGATATTTACTTTCTGACGGGACTGTTGAGGCGGGGTGCCCCCATCTCATTATCAGGATTTACCAGAGGAGGTGAATCAGTGAGAGATTATATACGACAGTTCTGTCGGGAAGGAGCTCAACCTAGCAGAGACAGAAAGATCAATATCAAGGATGTTGATGATTTACCGTTGAGAACAATCCTTTTTACCCTCGCCAAACTGGCTGGCAGCGCAACTTTACATTTGGCAAACAGGTCATATATGCAGTATGCTTTGGAGTGCTTGGAGCCAAAGGTATTCAACTGGTGTGAGGCAGTTCTTTCATCCGTGAAAGAACAACTGACCAAGGTAAAGAATGGGAAGACAAAAAAATTTGGTTATGGGTCTATCTTGGTTTCTTTTGCCTTGGAGAGAATCCCACTCATGCAGCCACAACACATCTCACTGGGAGTACCTAGACCTAGAGACCCACGGATGTAGAGGTGGGTTGATCTTATGGCTAGGCATGCTGGCCAGTCATTGATCTCGTTTACCTCTACTTTCTTTGAGTGGTTTGACCGTCAGGAGATGGCCTTCGCAGAATATCCATATTCAGGGATGGATTTCCGTGGTGATCCAGATTTGGTGTTACCGGTTGGAGCGCAGTGGAGTGCTATTGGTAAATTGATTGACCAAAGTGTTTTTGTTTTAAAGTTTCTACTTTTTTGTGTTTTTTTATTATTGCCAAGACTAAACAAACATTTTTTATATGTATGCAGATGTTGGATCTGTTCGACCTATGGGACATCGACAAGAGGCAGGTGCACCAGTACAGAGAGCTGTTGGGAGAGCAGTTCTCTGAGACTTGGATTTAGCAGAGACACTGGCCCAACTACAGGATCACATAGAGGGTCTGGCCCCCGGCATTCCGAATGTCCGGACTGAGGAGTTACCTATGCGATTGCAACGCCATACCATTGGCGTGCCGAGTCGTTGGATGAGACTCTTACGCATGATAGCACATGTTGTGACCTGTTATCATGAGCAACACTAGTTTACTTGGATATTTTTTGCATACATTTTTGAGTTTTTTGGGTTGGATGACCGATTTTTGTCTTGGACACAAACTATTTGTAAAAACTTATATACAACTATCTACAACTATCTATTTGAATTTTAGAGTTTTATTATGTTTAAGTGATGCAATCCTGTTCAAACGATGATGTGAATTGAAAATGTTTACCTTACATATGTTGCAAATGTTTATTTAACACAGTTCGCTAGAGAGTCAGTTAATGTGTTTAGATTTCTGGGAATATGTTGATATTGAATAAATTCAAAATACCTTTCCAGAATACGAACTCTAAGGAACATGCGATGAATTGCTAAGTTTCGGACGGAATAGACGCCAATAAGCTGTAGTACGACAAGTTGTGAGTCTAGTCTAATGATGATTCGGTGTATGCCCAGTGAAATGGCATCAGAGAGGAGTTCAATCAACGCACTATACTCAGCGATATTGTTTGTTGATCATCCAATACATATCCCTCTAAAACTCACTAACTCGCCACTTGGAGCGAAGATGGCCCATGCTGCAGAAGATAAATTTTGCATACTATGACTAGCTCCATCGGCATACCCAACAAGTGGTTTCTAAAAGTTCGACATCTGCAACAAATGCAAAGTGGATTACCTTACCAAATAAAAACTCTAAAAGAAACTTACACATACAAATGCAATCAAAGCATATATACAGTGAGTCATACTACACTTAACTAAGCATAGTAACGTTTAAGGTACAACTCGTTTCAGGGCTACAACAGCGGAATCCCATCATAGTCCACCAAATCGTAAGCACCTTTTGTCAACACACATTTAACAATGTAAGGGCCCATCCATAGTGGTTCAAATTTTCCCGCTCCAAGTTTATCAGAATCCTGATCATAAAGCAAGACCAGGTCACCTTCTAAGAAGACACGAGGCTTAACATTTTTATCATATTGAGCCTTGATGCGTTTTTTATGCGCCTCGTTAGCCACTGCGGCATCACGACGAGTTTCATCCAAATGGATTAACTCCAAGAAACGCGCTTCTTCTTTAGAAGTTTCAAGTAGCAGGTCAATCGCGAGTTTGAGAGACGAGATTTCACATTGGATTGGTAAGATTGCTTCCAGACCATACACCGACTGAAAAGACGTAAATCCGGTCGCATTTCTCACCGAGGTTCGATATGCCCACAAAGCTAAGTACAAGATTAAATGCCAATTCCTTTTATGGACTCCAATCATTCTTTGCGCTTAAGGACTTTGTTGATAGCCTCAACTTGTCCATTAGCTTGCAGGTAGTATGGAGTAGAACTATCATGTGACAGTCCTAATTTGGCAGTTAATTCGACCATCATGTGATTGCGAAAATGTGATCCATAATCTGTAACTATAGCCTGTAGTACACCAAACCTGGCAACCACATGGTTGAAAAAAAATAGAGCAGTCGTTTCGCCACTGTTGTTCAATATTGGCATCGCCTCGGCCCATTTTGTAAAATAGTCAACAACGACTATAATATACCTATGCCCCCCAACCGAGGTGGGGTTACATGTCATAAAATCAATGCCCCATTTTGTGAATGGGCCAACAACAATGACTAGATGCAGTGGTGCAGGTGGTAATCTGGTTTTACGGTCAAATATCTGGCAAGCATGGCAACTTCTGACAACAAGAATGCAATCTTTGAATATGGTTGGCCAGAAGTAACCAACACGTAGAATTTTCTGTGCAGTTGCGTAACCAGATAAATGCCCCCCACAAGCACCTGAATGACACTCATTCAAAGATTTTTCGACCTCCTCATGAGTAAGGCACCTATGTAAGATCGGATCAACACCACGACGATAAAGTGTATCACCAATGATCAGATAATCTTTGGCTTGGTATCGAGTACGTCATTGTTCAGAGAGAGAGGTATTAGGCCGAAAAGCTTGGTTTTGGAGATAGATCAGTATATCTCCATACCATGGATCACTTGACGAGATCAGAAACAGAGACTCATCCAAGATTGATGTTTCTGATGTTAAATCATTGGAGGATGAGGGAAGATCGCAAAGTAACTCGACAAAGACAAGAGATTTCTTTGATTTAGATTTGTCAAATTCCAAATCAAACTCCTGCAAGATAACTATCCATTTAGAATATTTGCCCCCCAACAATTGACGTGACAAAATGTATGTCATAGGGTTGCAATCTGATATAATGGTAGTTTTGCGAAGGAGGATGTAATGACGAAATCTCTGCATAGCTTGAACGGCTGCCAAGGCTAACTTTTCAACATATGAATATTTACTTTCTGTATCATTAAGGTTACGACTCAAATAATAAATAGGATGTTCAGTTCCATTTTCTTCTTGAACTAAAACCATACCAATGGTTGTATCTGCAGCGGCGAGATACAAGTAAAAGTATTTTTGATAGTTTGGGGCATACATTAATGATGCTCTAATCAGGGAATCTTTGAGAACATCAAAAGAAGCTTGCGCAACTTGGTCCCAATGTAAGGGTACCCCTTTCTTCAATAGACATGTATAACCTTTAGCTAATTCAGCATAGTTTGGGATGAACCTCCTAAGAAAGTTTGCCTTCCCTTGAAGTCTCTGTATCTGTAACAAGTTTGAAGGTGGAGGCAAGTCAAAGATTGCATGAACCTTAATGGGATCGAGTCAAATTCCATCTTTTGAAACTACAAATTCAAGCAATCGACTAGAGCCAACACAGAACACACATTTATGTGGATTGAGTCTTATCTTGTAGTGTTAACATCGTAAAAATATTGCTCTCAAATGTTGTGGGTGATCAGTCAGTTTCGCGAATGAGCAAGCAAATCATCAAGATAAGGTTGAACAATGTGCTTGATGTCATGGAAGGCATAATTCATCACCCTCTGAAATGTATCCCCTGCATTCTTCAAACCAAAAGGTAGCTTTCGATAAGTGAATGTGCCCCACGGACATATAAAATCGGTTTTTGATTGGTCCTGTAGGCGGATATTGATTTGATTGTAGCCAGAAAATCCATCCATGAATGAAAAGATTTCACATCCGACACATTCGTCAATAATCTGGTCGATAAAGGGTGTAGGATAACTGTCCTTAGGACATGCTTGGTTTACATCCCTATAATCGATGCACACTCGAACTGTCCCTTGTTTTTTCATCACTGGAACAATATTAGATACCTAATCAATAAGAGGTACAGGGAAAATGAAGCTAGCACGCAAAAGTTTTTCAACCTCTGCTTTAATTGCAACGGCTTTCTTAGGATGAACAGGTCGAAGCCATTGTCGTACTGGTTTGACATCATGGTATTCATGTTAAACAATACTTGAGTCAATGCCCGACATCTCCTCATAAGACCATGCGAAGATATCTCGAAATTCGCGAAAAAGAGCACAGTAAGTATCAAGTTCCGATGAAGAACAAGATTTGCCAACATGAATGTTTTCTACAATGTTAGGCTTGGTCGAAATGTTTATAGAAATTGTTTCTTCTATGTTGGACAAATTACGCTCAGAGTCTACAGTATTTACAGAGTTTGACAAAAAATCAACGATCGATGGGTGATTTAATTCATTTGAATAATCTTCATTGTCATTTCGAAGGTGGGAACGATGATGATAATCCTCCCACAATGTCTCTCCTATCATCATTGATGTGACAATTCCTTCATTCGTAGAATGTATACGTGAAAAAGGATCCGAAGAGGTACCATATTCTAATGATCTATCTACCCATACAATTGTTGAGTGTGGATTAGGGTTTGTCGCACAAGCCCGAAAAATTGATTGCTATGAGGACTCAATGGGGCTTAGCGGCAACGCCTCGCTATGACCATCAGTTTCAAAGTAGTTGGAAATCTTCGTAAAATCAGATGATGTAGAAGAAATCATGTTGCAAGTCTCCACTTGTGCCACTTCCGCCAAACCAAATGGTGATGGGAGGGTAAAAGTGCCCATCGAGGAAGGATCTTTAAGGAGACCTACTCCAACATTTTGAAGTGATGGTGGGTTTCCGTGTATCAACGGAATGCTTCCCATAGCCTATGAACTATTGGCAAAGAAGGCTAGCTGATCAATTATTGTGATTCCACCCTTGAAAGGGAATGCAATTGCACGAAAGTACGTGGAAACGATAGCAGCCATAGCATATACCCAAGGCCTTCCTAGTAAAATGTTGTAATCGAGGAGTCCGTCAACTACCTCAACGTCAACAGTTACTGTCTTGCCCCCTAGTTCAATTTGTAGGTTACTCAAAATCCCGTATGGAGTATATGTTCTTCCATCAAAGGCTTTTAACGTAGTTGGTGATCATGACAATGGCGGTGAACCAAGTGTTTTCCAGCAGCTCATGGAAATAATGCAAGTAGATGCCCCCTCATTAATCATAGTTTGGTGAACATTTTTATTGAGAGCTTTTACTTATGTTAGGAAAGATAATTGCACCGGTAACTGTGGTGAATATCCCGCATGGTTAAAAACCACAAGATTTGAATCCGTAGGATCTATTCCACATATTACTGACAATAAAGCTTGTTTCTGGGAGGGACAATTTTGCAACACCTCAAGTGTCGACATAGCGGAAGGTGATTGAGCCAGATCTTCCACTATATTATAGTTTTGAGTTGCTCGAGCACGAGGATTGAATGTTGATTTGTGCACAACTCCCTTAGGTGGCTTTATCGTCAATTCAGGTACAATTGGTGGAACAACTTCAGGTGAAGTCGAGGTCGAAGTACTAGGTTGATCAGTGGCCTAGTTATTCGACAACGACGAATTCCCATAATCTTTGTTTCTTGTTGACACCAAAACATCGTTTTGTGGATTTGTGATGGATAACATAAGTACTTGGGATGTGGAAGCATTGTTAGTTGCAACCAAATGTGTCTCCGAGGTAGGAAATGGATCTGTCAACACTGCTGATGTGGTTGAAGTCTTTAAAAGTTTAGAGACCTCAAAGCGATGTGGACAATCTCTTGTATAATGCTCGTCATTACATATCAGACATGGATAATGAGGTTTCCTAGCCACGGTAGGGGATTCAAATGATTTTTCTGGAGTGGAATTTTCCTGTTTCTTTTTGTTATTCTTCCCCTTTTTCTTACCTCCTGGTTGCTTTGGATTTTTTCCTTTGTCAGATGACACGACATTAATCTCAAAGGCATGAGTGTTTTCTGATGCATTTGCAGCTTGATTGGAAATGGCAAGAGTTTGACCAGATGGTCTTCCTGTTGCCTGTGTGCTTGAAGAACCGATCACACCGTCGTCGGCATGAGAGTCCTTATTTGATTGTGGAGGTGGTGGAACAGTGTAAGCTGGTCTAGGTGCATTGGGAATTTTGTCATAGATCGTGTCAGATTGTGTGTAAATCAAATCCAAGTATTGGGCATGAGCGATAACTTGCTCTTCTGTGACAACTCCACCTTTTTCCACATCCTCAGTGATTGATGGCAACAAGGACTTTATGAACCACTCAACTAAAAGCTGATCAAGAACGTATGTCTTGACCATTCAACGACGACGCTGCCACTCATGAATATGGTCTGATATATGGGTGGAGGTAGTTTGTTTAAAGTTGTTCAAGAGTTCCGTTCCAGTTTCATATCTGATAGGTAACTGGAAGTGGGTCAAAAGGGTAGTGGCTAAAGTGGTGAAGTTATCAAAAGAAGCTCTCGATAATTCAATGTACCATTTAGCAGCTGGACCAATAAGTGTTCTTTGGAAAAGACGAAGTCTAATCGAATCATCATTCAAAATGTTGGATGAACACTATAAATGAAAGGTCATAACATGATTCGATGGGTCTTCTCTAGGATTTCCGTTAAACTTCAGAATATCAGATGGTAACTTATGCGGAATTACCAGCCACCAAGGTGCATATGTGATTGGATCATTGGTGAGTCAGTTTAAATCTGGTAATTCTAAAGTTGCTATGAATGACAACTGTCGATTCAAGTCAGGTTGAGCATACCCAGGATATGATGGAATTGCCTGTGCAATAGGTCTTTGCATACCAGCATAGGGCATCTGCATTTGGTAACCTTGGTATGGTTGTTGAACAAAACCAGTATAAGGTGGTTGTTGATAACCAGATTGAAATTGTGGTTGTCCATAACCTACAAAGCCTTGTTGTCCAGGTCCTTGGTAAGCTTGATATTGACCAAAACCAGGTTGAGCTTATGAACCAAGTCCAAACTGAGGTTGGAACTGTTGGAATTGGGATTGTTGGAATTGTGACAACCACGGTTGTTGAGACAACTATTGTTGCCCAACAATGAAAGGTTGACCACATTGTGAATCAATTATACCAGTGTAAGCCTGGGTCAATCTAAATAAAGGTATACTAACCTGAGGTTGTTGCTGAGCTCCAGAAACAAGTGGTTGTTGTATAACAACTTGAGAAACTTGAACCTCTTGACTTGAAACTTGTGGTTGCAAGGAAGAAGGATCAGTTTGTACTGGTTGAGATATAACAGTTTGAGCTTGTCACTGTGGCACAATAGTAACAACAGGTGTAGAAGGAATATTTGACATAGTTTGCATTGGTTGCATTGGATACACAAGCCTTGGTTGAGTTGGCATTGCTGGTTTCCATTTACAAACTCTAATTCCAGGTTGACTTGAATATTGTGGGAAATTACCATATGGTTGTCCCCCGGAATAAGGAGGATACGACGAATAAGCATATTGCTCTCCATATGGTGGAAATCTAGTATTTAATGGATATGCAGGTCTTTGTTGACTAGATTTCCCAGTCTGATACCGATGTGCAGGATCAAACTGTTGAGTTCCCATTAGAGAAGAACCAAATAGAAGTCTGGTTGAGGACATGGGTGATGACCATGGTGCAGAAGCAACCCCTGAGTGGGTTCCAGACAATGATTGGTAACCAACCAGGACAGACGATTCACCATATAGGTGCGACTCAGGTGTGGTAGAAAACATCGAAGGAGTTACAACAAAAGATTCTGCTGCAGCTACATCAAATGATACAATCCTGGATGTTAATGGTTGTTCAGCCATAGTTAACTGGCCCAAAAGTTGTCTTAAATATTCAACAGGTACTTGAAAGGTAGCAGGATCAGATGAAGCAAAGTAATCAGGAGTAGTAGGATAAAGATTAAGCCCAGTGCTAAAGTGAAACGGGGTTCCAGGTGTTGAATCTTCTACTAATTCCTCCTCTATGGCAATCAAATCTGGTGGAAGAACTTGACTGTCAAGTCCGTAAAAGATTTTTGGTGTTGATGAAAGAGTAGTTTCAATAGTGACTGATGGGGTAACAACTTCTAATGTTGAAATTCGAAGTCTAGATGTTCAGGTAAATGAAGAACAGTTTCAAAGGGAGTTTCCTGAACAACTTCAGGTTCAGATGTAACTTCTATTGGAACTAGGATAGATTCTGGACCAACTCATGATTGAGTTGTTTCAAGATTAGAAGCACTTTCTTGTTGAACAATTTCAAGTTGAGTATCAACTTATTGTTGGACAACCTTGGTTACTTTTACACTGGGATTAGTGTTAATGTCCTTAGGTAATTGTGAAACTTCTTCTTTAGGAATGGATGTACCAGAAATAGTTGGAGTAACTGGAGTCTCTGTAGCTACTGAAACAAATGTTTCAAGTAACCCAGATGAAGAACTAGGAGTTCTTGATGTACTAGACTCAGTTAAACAAGACTGCTTTGTCCGAATTGGTGTCGCTTCGGGAGGCAAAGGCGGTTGGCTCGCTGTTCTCCGCGAACGACGGGGTTTGGGTTGATTTTCCTCCACGATTGCTGATTAACTTTATCAACTTAAAATCAACTAAGGAATGAGGATGTTATTCGTGGTCAATTAATTTTTACGACACTGGAACACAACTTTGCTTTTTCATTTTTAAAGAGTCAAGAAAAAATAAAATATGACTCTAGTCACCTTCGATTTTTAATGAGCTTGAAAGGACAAGTGCTCAGATGATCCTTTTACTTTTAAAGAGTCGAAAAGGAACGAAAGTGACTACTCTAGAGATTCTAGACAAGAGGGTTTACTAGACAAATCACAAAACTGCAATATACACCTTGGTGATAAATGAAAGAGAAATGACCAAGGACTTTACGTACGGCAATCAATCTTCCTGAATGCTGTGTTCGGTGCGTTGTGATTGGTAAGGCGGCAGACTCGGCTTCCTAGGGATAAAGGATTTGAACCTATTGGGGTCTCCCAATATATACTCGACGGTACAGGAAGAACAAGTCCGTACTAGCATTTATCGAATCAGAGAGGAGGAATCACCCAACCTTTAGTGAAAATGACAGCCGCTAGGTTTAAAGACACCGGAACACGTCTCTAGCATAGACCTTTATATGTTTTTCGTTAAGTTCCAATGCGTTTTTAGATAAATTTATGTTCATTTTAAGTTGATCTTGCTTAGAATTTTTTTTTCAAGTACACCATGTGATGTATTCTGAAATTCCTAAAAATGCAACTAGAATGACAAACACTCTTTCCGTTTAATTTCAACAATGAAAGTCCTAGCTATGAGGGATAGAGCATACAAGTACTTTCTGAACAAGCAACAAAGAGCACAAACTAATGCAATTCCCTAAACCATTCCTTTTAAACACACAAACTCAAGCTCTAAAATGCAAATTGCATGTATTTCTTTTCAATTTCTCTTAATGTGAATGATGCAGTAAGAAAAACTAATGCACAAACGATTCAGAACTCTTTTCATAAAAAGTGACGATTTGTGACTATTTCTTTTAACAGGGAAAGGAAGACTGTACGACACTTTCGATTTTAAAGAAATGAAGATTTTCGACACTTTAAATGAAAATACAAACCAAATGCACAAATAAATCAATCGATTATTTATGAAGGAAGACTTTACGACACTTCAATTTTCAAAGAAAATGATGATTTTATGACACTTTTCTATCGATCAAAACTACCTTTCGACAGTGGATTGCAAATGATAAAACAAATACATAAAAACATCCAACAATCCAGTCTAAGTAGGGCCAAATTAAAGAGATGAAAACTAATTTCAGAGGCAAAGTATCATTGACATTTAGCAACTCATTCAAACAAGAGAAAATTGGCAAAAATTTTCAGTTCCTAGATGGGAAACTGACCCTAAAGGGATCAGCGCAGGCTACAGGTAGAGACAGTGTGCTAAATCGCTCTGTACCTATGCAGGAAGTGCACTACAGCACAGGCAGCAGTTAGAGACAATGCGCTGATGACAGTGAGCAATTTTGAAGGCAATTTTGTCACAGTTTCGACTCAATTTTCAATGAAAGAGGATTGAAATCAATGAACAACCACAAGTACAGTATGTAGAAATGTATTAAGAGGCTGATAAGCTACTAAGATGGATAATCTTATCCCCAGTGGAGTCGCCAATTTGTTTTGGGAATATTTAGTGTTCTTGGACAAATGCCTAACCCTCTAGATCTAGTAGCGGATCTAGAAACAACAGACAAAGTAATCTTAACCTTTTCTATAATCAACAGATAAAACAAGAGAGAAGAGAAACCTACTTGTAGTTTTCGCTAGCTCCTTGTCTCCCTTGACCGATTTTGCTGCTCCTTCCCGTACTTAAGCCACTTGGAAAGTACCTGCACAATCACAGAAACAAAAACCAATCAAAGCATAATGATCTATTGCTTATAAATAACATGGAATCGAAAACATGATATACATATGAAAGCATTAACATGTAACACAAGCATAAGGAAAAAGTCTTGAAAACTTTATTGATAAGAGGAAAGATTACAACCCATATGAGCTCGATCTAGTGTCATCCTTCCAATTCAATCCTTCATCACCTCATGAAAAGCAAGACACTCCAACACTATCACAATACTTGCACTCAATTCTAATCTCATATCACCAGCATCTCCTTACAACTCAATATTTTTCAGCCCCTGACCTCTTAGATGAGTGATCTATTTATAGGTGAGTGAAGGAGGTTATGCCATCAATGGTGATGATGAATGCCTTTCTAAATTTAGAAATCAGTTCCATAGAAGAAGGGATAGGGGATTGATGTTTCCTAATTCCCTTTCTCATCCAAAAGTGAACTCAAAGGTGTAGGTGGCATTTGAGAAACTTCTAGAGGCTTCTAATGGATAAGGAATCTTCAAACCCTCACAGAACTTTGCTCAAATTCGCTCAATGCAGGCCAAAGAGGGACCAAGTGCGCTGCATAGCACCCTGACAGTGTATGGTTTGCATTCCAGCGCACCCTAATGAAGGCCTACTTGCGCTGATCTTCTTAGAGGTAGTTTTTGGATGTCTTCAGTGATGCAACTTCTTGGGAAGTAAGGTATTCTTATGACTAACTTATTTAGGGCATGTAACAACTGCACTAGGGGTTGATGAGCCCTAATATCATCGATCTGTAAGTTGGGGTTGATGTGCCCAAATTGATCTATAACAATTAGGAATGTTGAAAAGGGGATTATTTTCTTTGGAGGTTTCTCTTGGTCAGTGGATTGCCTACCTTCTATGGTTTCACAACCCTCTTCTGTCAGGTGTCCGGATTTCTTATCGATGATTACACAGGTAAAAACTTTTACAGCTCCTTTACACAGGTAAAAGCTTTTACAGCTCCTATGATTTTTACTCATGTCGTTAGTGATGGTGGTTTCCCTCCTATGGTCACACCCTCTTCCTTCCCTGGGTTGTTAAGATTTTTCGGGTCCTTTTTGACGGGATATCTGGATGCAGAGCTCCATTTTCCAATTGTTAGCAGTGGAGTTTCATCATATCTAGTTTCCTCTTCCAGTGGGGATTTACCGGTGGTGCTAGATGCATTTTTGAATGCACCCATAAAAGTTGTGCCTCTTCTTTTTATGGGTGTCATTCTTCCTTATTTCCATAGTTTCATGAGGGCCCAGATCTCGTTGATGATGGTTATAGCTCAACAGCTCTAGAGGTAAAGTTGGAAATCCCTAGTCCTCGAGATTTTGGTGAAGGGGGAAACCCTCCAAATAAGAAAAAGAAACATGGTGTTTTAAAAAGTGATAAACTTTTGGCTCCATATAATTTGCAACAACCCCTGGTTGAATTTACATGTAAAAATATAAGACCAAGGTCATGGGACACGTATTCCAAGCTAAATGGTGGGCAGAACATCCTAGTGGGTGTCACTTTCAGTTTATTATGGCTAAGGAAATTAGCAAAGGCAATGGTAAAGGCTTTGGAAAGGCAAGGAGACATTAATTGGCATTTTATTTATGGAAAAAAGAAACTTAAGAGAAAAGGAAGGTGAAAGGTCACAGGTTGCATGTGAGGACGAAAATGAAGGAAAAATAATGAAAATTGAAGAAAATAGAGGCCTCATTGGTAAAAATTCTTATGAGGATCAGTTCATGGCTTTGGACCATTAGGATTTTGTAAGTTTTATCTTGGAGCTCCCTATTCTAGTATCTCTCTCATACTCTTGTACACTTAGAGTTTTCTTGGAGCACTCTTGGAGGAGTGTGGCATACTTACGATTTGGAGCAAGAAGGAAAAGGAAAAAGCAGGAAAGCACAAGGGGACAACGGGATCAGCAACTACAATTGGATTGCTTTGCAGGTACCAAATTGCATGTATGATTTTGTTGCTAGTTTTGGCATGCATGTGGTTTCTTGGTTATGATATGTCATTGGCATGAAGGATTGCCTAGATTGAAAGTGATTTTTCCTAGCCTTGTCATTTCCTAGATAGCCATGGTGTTGTGGTTTTACCTTTGTTCAATGGTTGGTGCTCATGTTCCTTATGGTTGTGGGTTGAGTTACTAGTTCCTGGAGCCTTTGTTAGACAAGCACTCTCGAAGCCCTATAACATCTTGGGTTGAGTTACTAGTCCTGAAAGCCTTGGTTGGACAAACGCTCGGGATCCCTTAGTGGGTTGAGTTACTAGTCCTAGAATCCTTGATTGGACAAACGCTCTGGAGCTCGGCGGCCATTGTGGGTTGAATTACTAGTCCTAGAAGTTGGGTTGGAACAAACGCTTTGGAGCCTTCGTCAACTTGGATGGAGACCAATATGGTGATGGTTAGTGATGTCCAACCGTGAGGTGGAATCACTGGTTGAGGGTTGAGATGGTTGGCCTCTAGAAGCCCTGGTTTGGTTTTGTTTTGGTTATTCCATGAGATCCCACATTCATGCTTGGAATATGACACAGGGGTGACTAGCTGGGAAAAAAAAAAAAAGGTTTGATTCAGCCCAGTCTATGTTTGGGTGGTATCTGGAAGTCCCTGACTTGGTTGTCATTTTCATATGTTAATAATAAATATTTTCTATTGTGATCTATTAGCATATGTATTGATTATGATGGTGACAATATGACTAAGTTGACATGGTTTATATGTTGGTTATTAGATGGCTATATGTTGGTTATATGATGTATATTGTTTATGGCTCTTAAAATGATTCGTAGACTGCCGTGGATATTCCACTGGATAGTTCGTCACAATAGATCTAATAATATTATATTAAAAATATGAGATTCTACACTATTATAATTTTATTAAAACTTTAATATCTGTAGAGAACAACAAAATAAGCTCTCACACACGCACACATAAGACACAAGATATGCTCTCTGGGAAACCCTTTCATGAGAAAACCCAGCTTGAAGGTGAGGCCGCTTCACTCTTTCTTTGTCTAGAAATATAGCTGCAGGTACAAAGAAGTAATGCATGCGGTATGTGGGATGCTACAATGCACATATCATCTCTGTGTGCTCTACCTCCTATCTCTCCTAGCTATCTTTGCTCAACTATGGAACAATATGCTCTCGAAAGAATGGAATGCATCTTCCTCCCAGTGGCTCGATTATAACACAACCTGATAACCTACTTGTGGTTGATTTTGACTACATCAAATATCAACTAGAGTTACAATATAGAGTCTTCCAGAATATTTTACATCATAATCACATGTCTAGCCCCTTTTCCATGAATAATGGGGGTTGACGCGACATCCTCCTGAATTATAGGTGTGAAAACAGGAAGGTCAACTTTTGAGTGGCATAACTTTTGCATATAGACTCTGATTGACGTGATTCTTGTGTTGTTGGAAATATATTTGTGTGTAGAATAGCATGAAATGGTGCACGCCATAGCAACAAATTTTTGCCCCCAAAAAACGTTGTTTGATGCCTCAAAACGTTCCTAGAAGGTTTCAGACCCTGTTTTGCCAAACTGGGTCTCGCTAGTAAAAATGGTCCCCTTAGTTGATTCCTCCACTTTTTCCACTCCAAATAGAGATGGATGACAAACAATATAATGATCCAATATGGATCACACCTCCCCATTTTGGGAGGCTTTTGGTCCCCAAAATCTTCTACTGAATGAGGTGAGGAAATTTTTCCTCCACCTTCTCTCTGGTGTACCATTTAGCTTTGCCTGGAAGTTGTTCCTTCAATCCAATCTGCCAAAGTTCATGATGCCCTTGTCTTGTAGTTTTGGACGTCTTCTACAAAATTGTATCTTTTGTCAACTCTGTTGAGCATCCGGTGCCAAATCCTCCACAGAAGGTAGCACATGTTCCTCTTCCCAATCTAGCATGGAAGGCTCATAGAGTTTCAAAATTATCTACACTCATAACTGAGCAATGTGCATATATGGTGGTAAACTGAGTTGATAGGCATTATCACCCACCTTTTACCATTATCTCAAAGGGACCATACCTCATAGCCTTGATTTTCTTACCAGGCCCCTGTAGCCTCTCTTTGTTCAGTTGTAACCATACTTTGTCTCCCACCTTGAATGACTTCTACGTTCTGTGTTGATCATGCGTCGCCTTATACTTCTCCTGTGACTTCTACAGTGTTTCTTGTACCTGTAGATGGATATGCATGATCTTCTCTATAAAATTTTCAGCCCTTAAAGTGTATTCTGTAAGATATTCCCTCACTCCTCATTGTTGCCCATATGCAATATCCAAAGGTGAAGGTTGAAAATATCCAAAACAAGTCTCAAATGGGGAATTCCCTATAGAAGTGTGGACTGCTCTATTGTAAGAGTGTTGTATATAAACCAAATTTTCATCCCAGGTCTTTAGATGCTTCTGGTTGTATCCCCTTAGAAGTTGCACCAAATTCCTGTTGACTACTTCTATTTGCCCATCTGTCTGTGGATGGAATGATGTATATCTCTTCAACTTTGTGTCCATCTTCTCCCACAATGTAGTCTAGAATGCACTAAGAAATATTGTATCCTTGTCTAAAATTATGCTCCTTAGTATCCCAAAGTGCACCCAAACCTGTCCAAAGAATAATTTTGTTGCTTCTTGCCTGTTGATGGTCTTTTTACAAGGCATCAAAACACACATCTTGTTGAACCTGTCAACTACCACGAACAGGTAGTCATGTCCCTTGCTAGTTGTCGATAAACCTCCCACAAATTCCATGGAAATTCTTTGCCAAGGACGAGTAGGTACATGTAAGGGATGATATAGACCCTATTTCCTGTTGCTAGGATTTTTGGTACAACAAAGCATGCATCCTCTTATGAACCTAGCTACATGCTCTTGCATCTTGGGCCAATACACATACCTCTGCAAGTTAGCCACTGTCTTCCCTACACCAAAGTGCCATACAACCTTGGAGGTGTGAGCCTCTTTGATCAATTGCAAACACTCACCTTTAGGAACACATAGCTTATCCAGCATGTACACTAACCCATATTGAAGATGGTAGTCAACAATGTTGTCACCATCGTGCACATGACTCTGATTCTGCAACTGCTTATACACCTCCTTGAAGTCCTCATATTTTGAATATGCCTCTCTATATGCATCATGGGTGAATGACTCCATATGCATAAGAGTCCCCAAAGATGTAATATTTGATGTGGGTGGCCTTGATAGCATGTCGACCAACTTGTTTGTGTTTCCCTTCTTATACTTGATAACCAAATGAAACTATTGTAAAAACCTGATCCACTTGTAATGTATGGTCTGTTGTAGCTTACTTTGGGTCTGTAAGAACTGTAATAGTTGGTGATATGTGTGGATTACTGCCTCCTTTCCCATGAGATAGTGCTTCCACTTCTTCACATCTTGCACCATGGCATAAAGCTCCTTATCGTAGGTAGGGTAGTTAAGAACTGCCCCATGAAATAATTCATAGTGGTAACATACAGGCCTTCCTCCCTACATCAAGACAACTCCCATATCATACCCACTCACATCTATCTCCAATTTAAAGGGTCATTGCAAGTTTGGTAATGCCATAACTAGTGCTTGGTTGATCTTCTTTTTTAGCTCTTCAAAAGCCCTTTGCTAACCTTTTCTCAACTGGAAACTCTTGCCACTTGTCGTTATGGCGTCGAGTGGTGTTGCTATTGTTGAAAATGAGGCTATGAACTTCCTCAAGTATTGTGTTGACCCAATAAAACTCTTGTCTTCAAAAACATTAGTAAGAACCAACAATTTCATGATGGCCTCCATCTTGGAAGGATATATCTTCATTTCTCCTCCACCAATCACATACCTCAGATACACCAAAGATTGTTGCACAAACTCACACTTCTTGAGATTTGCTAGAAATTGATACTTCTTCAATGTTTCCAACACTTGCATGAAATGTGACATATACTCCTCCCAGGTAACATTATATACCAGTATACCATTCAAATAGACAATAACAAATGAATCTATAAAATGGCGTAAAATACCATTCATTAATCTCATAAATGTATATGGTGCATTACATAAGCCAAATGGCATGACTAACCACTCTTACAAACCTTGTTTGGTTTTGAAGGCGGTCTTCGATGTATCTTCTTCTTTGACTCAAACCTGGTGATATCCAGACTTTAAATCCAACTTGGTGAAGCACTTTGGTTGCTGCAACTGACCTAGCAGATCATTTATCCTGGGTAGGGGGTATCGGCTCTTGAGCATGATTTTGTTCAATGCCCTGTAATCTATACACATCCGCAAAGTCCCATCTTTCTTCGACACAATAATGATGGGTGCCCCACAAGGTGATGTACTTGGTCAAATGACACCCTGTTCCAGTAGTTGTTGCAACTGTTTCTTCGCCTCACTTCCTTCTATAGAAGATTGCCTATACAACCCAGTATTTGGCAATGGGGAGTCTAGCAATAGTTGGATCTCATGCTCCACTTCTCTCTTAGGTGGTAACCCTTTAAGCTCTCGGAACACATCCTTGTATTCTTGTAACAACTCTTCCAATTGTTGTTTCAGTCTCTTATTACACCCCTCCAGGGATGCCTTGCCTCTTATTGACTCCTCTGCATACTGACTTTCTTTTGAAAACAATAAAACATACTTCTTACTGGAAATGATCAATTTCTTGGCATGGATGGCACTTACCAATGAGATTTTCGACTTTCCTCTGTGCACGTTAATGATGAACGATTTTCCATCATTGATGATTCGATACTGGTTGGCTCTCCTCATGAATATTGCATCACACATGTACATGTATGGACTCCCAAACACAACTCCACATACATCAAGGGGAACCGCATCTAGGTCTACTTCATCAATAAAATCAATGCTGATAGCAAATCTAATTTTACATTGTTTTGTTACCTTCAAATTTGCATCCTTATTTACACATCCCAATGAATATGGGTTTGGATGATCATGAACTTCCAACCCCGAATTCTTGACCAGCTCTGCTGCAATGAGATTCTCTTGCGATACTGAGTCAAATATAACATCAATCTTTGTCTTCTTGACATGTATCTTTATATGGAAGATTTTGATAATTTCTTTCTTTTCCTGTTGCTAAAGGCTATGCAGATTCACCTCCTTCTATATTGACGTACATGCAATTTTCTCATCCACATCTGAGCTACTTTCAATTTGGTTGCTCGAATCAGTGGCCATGAGATTCTTCTTCTTGTTATATTTCTTCTTGTTATTCAGGTTTATCTTTGGATGCAACTTCCAACACTTCTCCTTTGTATGGCCATCAATGTTGCAGTGGTTCCAGTGGTTGCTAGGATCTTTGCACGGGTGTGTTGTGGTTTTCGTATTTTTATCTTTTCCCCATTTTTGCTTCTTCCCCTCCTTAGAAGCATCTTGTTGCTCCTTCTACTTCGATCCACTTGATTTTTCTATCTTCAGACCTATGTTTTCTAGGTACCGTGCATGTACACAAGCCTCATCCATCGATTAGGGCTTGGAAAGAATCACTTGCTCGCTCAAATGGTAGTGCAGACCCCCCAAATACTTGAGGAGTACATCTAGGTTCTTTGGAGGGATACCCAATATTATAGCCATCTTTTTGAATTATGTGGTGTAATCTTACATGCTTTGGCCCGATTTTTGCCTAAAGTAATGCCATTGGATTCATTAGTCCTCTATGTGCTTGATGGGATAAAAATGTGACTTAATGAGGGTTTTGAAATCCTCCCACTTAGTCACTGGAGGTTCTCCCACCAACCTCAGGGTTTCCATGTGGCTCTCCCACTAAGTCAGTGCACAGCCCTCTAATTTCAGTCGCATGAATGAGATCTGTTTCTCTTCCTCGATATGATGGACGTTGAAATAAACTTCCAATTGTTGCAACCAATGTTTCAACTTCAAAGCGTCAATCTCATCATGGTACGAATTGACATTGACTTTTGCTTTCATTTTAAGCAGGGATTGATTCACGACACTCAAATTGGGTTGATCTTTTTCGGGTTGTTTCTATGGCTGGTTCTCTGTGTCTTCTCGATCTCTCGATCCTCCTTTTGATTTATCCTCTACATTTGAGCCCCCATTTTCTCCAAATATCCCCAACTTATTGCTTAGGGCGGCCATGAGGAGGTTTACATTGCGGTTTATATTTGTGACTTGTTATTCAAGCCATGAAAACCTTACCTCTACAGGATCACAAGGTTCGTTTATAGATTCATCGACCATGATTAGGGTTTTACAATTTTTTACCTCACCGACTTAGATCCCATGCAAATATCCACCAATACCCAAAGAAACCTGCTTTGATACCAAATGATCCGTAAACTGTTGTGGATATTCCACTGGATAGTTCGTCACAACGGATCTGATAATATTATATTAAAAATATGAGATTTTACACTATTATAGTTTTATTTAAACTTTAAGATATGTAAACTTATTTGTAATTGGTGCATGCATGTGAATATAAAATATGTAGAAAAGTATAAAATGACAAAATAAGCTCACACACACACACACATAAGACACAAGATATGCTCTTTGGGAAACCCATTTGGGAGAAAACCCAGCTGGAAGGTGAGTTCGCTTCGCTCTCTTTCTCTGTTTGCAAATATGGATGCAAGTACAAAGAAGTAATGTATGTGGCCCATAGGATACTACAGTGCACAAATCTTCTCTGTGTGCCCTACCTCCTATCTCTCTTGGCTATCTTTTCTCAGCTATGGAACAAAATGCACTCGAAAGAATGGAATGCCTCTTCTTCCCAGTGGCCCAGTTATAACACAACCCGATATCCTACTAGTGGTTAATTTTGACTACATTAACTCTTAACTAGAGTTACAATATAGAATATTCTAAATTCTTTTACATCATAATCACGTGGCTAGCCCCTTTTCCATGAATAATGAGGGATGATGCGACATCCTCCCAAAATATAGGTATGAAAACAAGAAGGTCAACTTCTGAGTGGCATAAATTTTGCATATGGACTCTGATTGACATGCTTCTTGCCCTGTTGGAAAGATCTATGTGTGTAGAATAACATGAAATGGTGTGCACCAAAGAGAAAAAAAATACCCCCAAAAAACTGTTGGAAATACTGAGAGGGGGGGTGAATCAGTATTCCTTTTCAATTGTTATTTTTACCAGTTAAATCATTTATATTTAGACAACAAAATGAACAATAGGAATGAATGCTTTTATTAATATAATATTTATAGTAAATCAGGTACAATATATATAAGGCTTTAACCTGATGCCAAGCACCAACTTGGTCTTTTGTGAGGCTCCAAACTCTAGGGCACCAACCCTATATTCTCAAGGCACCAACCTTGTGTTTAGGAGCACCAACTCCAAGAACACCAATCCTTCCAATTCTGAGGCACCAACCCCAAGGGCTCCGACCCTATCTTGTCAAGGCACCAACCTTGGATTTAGGAGCACCAACTCCAAGGACACCAATCCTTCCAATTCTGAGGCACCAACCCCAAGGGCTCCGACCCTATCTTGTTAAGGCACCAACCTTGGATTTAGGAGCACCAACTCCAAGGACACCAATCCTTCCAATTCTGAGGCACCAACCCCAAGGGCTCCGACCCTATCTTGTTTTGCTTTGTCAAGAAATGTTTTGATTGTATTACACTGCTCTCAAAATCTTCTTCACTGTGTTCTGTCAATCTACAGCTTCACTGCTACATCAATGACAACCTGATTTCATATGAAGGAGTCTTCAAAATTATTCATATTGCCCAAACAGAGTCTACAAAGTTACCTCATGATGATTTCAAATAGCCATCATGATCTACAATAGTCTTCACACAACTTCAATGTGTCTACAATGAACTGCACTAAGCTCTGCACAAAAACAACTCTCTGTTTCAAGCCTCTATTCTCACTGTCACGGTAAATGCTTCAGGAGTGACTGCTTCAGGAGTGACTTCTTTAGAGGAGTGACTGTCGCAGTTTCATATTTTGCGTTCAACTAAAAACAACCTTGTTCATGCTCAAATAATCTTCTTAGATCCGCAGAGAGTCCTTTTGAACTGTTATCTCAATCACTGTCAAACATAGGTCTAAGCTTTTCAATAAATAACCCAGTCAACAGAATGTTTGACCTTCGACTTCCTTCTTCCGCTGGACCTTTTGGCTTCCTTCTTTGCTCGCTCGACCTTCGGCTCCCTTCTTCCGCTGGACCTTTCGGCTTCCTTCTTCGCTCACTCAACCTTCGGCTTCCACTTTTGTTTGCTCGACCTTTGGCTTCCTTTTTCACTCGCTCGACCTTTTGACTTCTCGATCTTCAGCTTCCTCTGTCTCTTCAAGTTCACGAGTTGTGAACTGTTACTTCTCTCTATTAGATGCCCGAGATCGATTAGCTAAAGTGAAGCATTTCAACTTGTATATATGTGAGTTTTGCCAATAATCAAAAGACACGTTCATTGGGAGGAGAGGCAGACTTAAGAGTTCGCATATTAAAATTATATCGAAGAGTCTTTCATCCATAGACTTGATTATTCACGAAAACCATATAAGAGAGGCTATACCCAAAGGGATGTCCCACATGCCACATCACTACCTCAATCACAATCGCAACTTTCGGAGGTCTTTTACAAGTCGTGCCCATAACATGGCCGATGGCCAATTGCCCCTACTGAATGCGATATTATATTAAACTGTTTTGATAAACTCGTTGGGTCCACCACTTTATCGCAATCGTAATTTCATAAGACTCCCGCAATTGCGACTTTATGAAAATCCACATTAATAGAGGTCCCCACACGTCATGGCTTTAATCCTGCAATCGCAACTTCATGAGGATCTCGTAATTGCAACATTCAATATCACTGATATTCACACGTAGTGAATGCGATATTTAATAAATCATTTTTAATAAGTTCGTCGAGTCCACACCTCTATCACAATCAGCGGTTTGACATCCTTTGAAACTTGCGATTACTGCGGATGCGATATTTTATTAAGTCATGCTATAATGGTGCAGCGGGTCCACAATGCTATCCCATTCGGCGGTTCGGGGGTTTATCATAATCGGCGGTCTGGGGTGACAACCCTTTGTGATTTGTGTAACTTCCCTGATATCTGGACGCGATACTACATAAAGGTATGTTCTAATGGAGCTATCGGGTCCGCGTATTATATCGCAATCTATGGTTTGTGGGACTTCGACTGGCACACGGATTAAAACGGCCTTAACCCCCGCAATTGACTGTGATCTAAGAGTTGAATATGAGATCGACGACTAGGATTGAGTGCGGGACTTCAGCCACGATCAAGGAAATCCGTACTTTCCTACCCCTGCAGTTGCTAATCACCATCGATCTAACAGATCTGTCGATCTGATGATCCAGATCTATTCCTCCGCCATTCTTCTTCCACAAGCACTTGGGTTTGATCTCCGCCGTTCATTTCTTGACTCCATTATATTGCAATCGAGGGTTTGAGCAGTGTTTACATAACTTAATATAATAGAACCACCAATAACGCGACAATATAATTTCTCTGATAAAGCGCCGATATCTTAACTCCTCCCTATAAACTGCTTCCGATAAATTGCTTCTCTTCTCTTGCTAGCTTTCAATGACTTCTTCCTCTTACTCTTTGGCTTTCCTCTGCTTCCGATAGCTTTCCTCCTTGGTTCCACTATTTCCATTACGTCTATATTCATTCCTTGGATCCTCCATGAGCAGTATTAAGATCAATGGGCATCAATAGGCAACATCATGTATCAAAGAATTTGCCATCACAAACACTGCTATATTGACATTAAAATAACCTAGATTAACAAAAACATCGTTTGATGCCTCAAAACACTCCTTGAAGGTTTCAAATCCCATTTTTCCAAACTAGGTCCCACCGGTAAAAACGGTCCTGAGCTGATTCCTCCAATTTTTCCACTCTAAATGCATCGAGATGGATGATAAACAATATAATGTTCCAATCTGGTTCATGAAATGTTTGATGTATATGTGATTGGTTATCGAATGCATGACCTAATAGATGCTATTGCAACTAATATGAGAGGGCATTAGACCTTCTTGACAATTCTTAGAATGTGTATTTATGACCTGTAGATTTCAGGTTCATCATGTGTTTGACGAAATTTCTATCATGGTTAGGCTTGGTTATGTCAAGTCATTGATCAAGTTTTGTATTAGAGGCTTTGTCTTGGTGTCATTTATTGTCTTGGAGAGTCTCATCAAGTTCTGGGCTGTGGTCTGGAGATTAGCCCTGAAAAAGTGGCTCAAATCTCGTGGTAGCAGGCACATAACTAACTAAAAAAACTGTAGTCGCACCCTTGCAGTGGTTGTGCATGCTACTGGAGGCCTACAGTCACATGGATGTAGGCTTTTGTATGTGACTGGGAGTCCAGATCAGTGAAAAGAACTCAAGGTTTGGACACCTGGATTGGTGATTTAGCCCTTGGGGGTCCTATAGCACCTGAGGAAGGTCATTAAGGTTTTGTTTTGTCGATTCCACTTCCTTAAGATTATCTAGGAGGTTGAATCATATCATAGTAACTCTTCATCACATATTATCCCTAGTGGACCGGTTAGCTTGGGTGAGTGTGGGAGGAGGGTGTTGCAGAGTGGTATCAGAGCAAAGTTGCGCTCCCTTTGGGTAATATCTGATACCACAAAGTGGTATCAAAGCATGGTTCAACTCTTAGACTGGATGGGCGGAATGTGGTTATCATACATGCGTGAAAAATGTATGATGTATATGTGATTGGTTATCGAATGCATGACCTAGTAGATGTTATTGCAGCTAATATGAGAGGGCATTAGACCTTCTTGACAATTCTTAGATAAGTATGAGACCCCCATGTTCATATGTGTATTTATGACTTGTAGATTTCATGTTCATCATGTGTTTAACGAAATGTTTATCATGGTTAGGCTTGGTTAGGTCAAGTCATTGATCAAGTTTTGTATTAGAGGCTTTGTCTTGGTGTCATTTATTGTCTAGGAGAGTATCATCAAGTTTTGGGCAGTGGTCTGGACATTAGCCCTGAAAAAGTGGCTCAAATCTCGTGGTAGCAGGCACATAACTAACTGAAAAAGACTGTAGTCGCACCCTTGCAATGGTTGTGCATGCTACTGGAGGCCTACAATCATATGGATGTAGGCTTTTGTATGCGTCTGGGAGTCCAGATCAGTGAAAAGAACTCAAGGTTTGGACACTTGGATTGGTGATTTAGCGCTTGGGGGTCCTATAGCACCTGAGGAAGGTCAGTAAGGTTTTGTTTTGTCGATTCCACTTCCTTAAGATTATCTAGGAGGTTGAATCATATCATAGTAGCTCTTCATCACATATTATCCCCGGTGGACCGGTTAGCTTGGGTGAGTGTGGGAGGAGGGTGTTGCAGAGTGGTATCAGAGCAAGGTTGCGCTCCTTTGGTAATATCTGATACCACAAAGTGGTATCAAAGCATGGTTCAACTCTTGGACTGGATGGGCGGAATGTGGTTGCCATACATGCGTGAAAAATGTATATGTGCTTATTATGTATGTGTGGTGGTAGTCATTGTTACAATTGTGTTTCCGTGTAGGAGTGGATGATGTTGTTGTTGGGATGTGTTTGTCATGAATGCATGTTGGTTGTATATGCATTTTTTGACTTAGTTACCGGAGAATCCACAGTACAAACCATTTTTCCGTCAACGTTTCAAATCCCAACTGAGATCCATCATCAGGACTTATGAATGATGATAAAAGAAGAGCTGATTTGAAGGAAATAAATAATTATGAGGAGAATAGATTTAAGGATCAGCGGAATGTCGGCTTGAATTTTTATTTTTATTTATTTATTTATTATTATTATTTTAATTGAAGATTTTTGAATAAATTATTTTTATTTTTACTGTTGAGTTTTATATATTAATTTTTACTGATGAGTTAATATATTAATTTAAATTATTAAAATCCATAACCTTAATGGTAATAATAATCATTAAATATTTAATATATGTTGATATAATATTATTTATTTTATTCTGTATGAGAAATGTTTATTTATTTTTAATATATATTAGTATTTAATGAATAGAAAAATTAGTATATTGTATTAATATTTAAAATTATTTAAAATTTTTATTTGAAATTATATTAATAATAATAATAATTAATATATTAATTAATTGCTATATAAATTAATTAATATATTAAACTAATTAATATTAATAATGTTAATAAATCAATATTAATAATGTTAATAGATATTAGTAGTGTTAATAAATATTAATAATACTCAATTAATAATGTTAATAAATATTAATAATACTTAATAATTAATTAACAGTAATTAATATCAATAATAATTAATATATTAATTAATTGCTATATAAATTAATTAATATATTAAACTAATTAATATTAATAAATGTTAATAAATCATTATTATTAATGTTAATAGATATTAATAGTGTTAATAAATATTAATAATACTTAATTAATAATCACTTAATAATTAATTAGCAGAAATTAATATTAATACTTGATAATTAATATTAATTAATATTACGACATCATAATTAATAATTAATATTAATAATTAAAATAATACCCATTATTATGATTTATTTATTTATTTTTATTTAAGAATAAAATTTTTAGTAGTAGTTAATGATAATGGTAATAGCTATTACTGTAATTATTGTATTTAAATGTTAATTATTATTATTGTTATTATTATTATTAAAATAGGGTTACTAACTATTAAATATTAGAATAGGAGAGGGATACCTTACCTACTGAATGCTATACCTGGGACGTGTTGGCGATCTTGATTTCTCTGATCAAGGGAAGCCAACTCCCACTAATCTCCATACCATTGTCTCTGTTCAGATTATGAGGATGTTTGATAATTTCAAGTGCTTCTCTGATCTTTCGTCTATGATGCTGCTCTTCCCTTGCGACAATTGAGGTGCTTTCCAAGCAGATATGGTGTTTAGTTTTTGAGGAGTGCTCCGCCAAGGCTGAAGTACGAGATCTTTCATTCCTAATATCAGCTCCATGTTCCTTGAGTCTTGTCTGCAGGGAGCGACCTGTTTCACCAATGTAGCTTTTTCCACATGAACAATCTATTTTATAGACTCCTTTAAGCTGATGTTTATCAATATCATCTTTTACAGACCTCATACCTTGCCTAATAGTTCCAGGTGCTGAGAATTGCATGATTATGTTTTTCTTCCTTAGGATTTTAGCAATTTTGTCTGTTACTCCATGAATATAAGGTAGAAAAACCCTACCACACTGAGGTTGGTCTTGAGCCTTAGGTTCATGAGATAACAACCTTCTTTCAGCTTTCTCTATGGCTCTTTTAATCTCTTGTTCTTTGTAGCCTATACTCTTAAAGGTTGAAACTAAATGCTTCTTTTCATCATTCAAATGTTCAGAGTCAGAAATTCGAAGGGCTCTTATAGCAAGAGTGTTTAGAACACCAAACTTCTGCGCTGGGTGATGGTGGAAATCAGCGTGGATGTAACTTTCTGTGTGGGTTGACTTCTTGAAAACCGTATGCCCTAAAGAGCCATCCTCTTTTCTGATGATGAGAACGTCTAAAAATGGGATGCTCATGTTTTCTTCTAGTTCCATAGTAAATTTTATTTCTGGAGAGATAGAACTTAGGTGAATAAAAAACTTGTCAAGCTTTGTTTTACCATAAGTCCATTTTATATTGGTATCATCGACAAATCGCTTCCACCAGGCTGCCTTTAAAGGGTATGATTCAAGGGCTTTCTTTTCAAAGTATTCCATGTATAGGTTGGCCACGATTGGCGAAAGGGGTGATCCCATTGCCACACCAGATGTCTGCTCATAAAATATTCCTTGGAAGGTGAAAACAGTTGACCTCAAGCAGATTTCAGCCAATTTTGCAGTCCCTGGATCAGTAACATCTTTTATAACCTGAATGGCTTCATCAAGAGGAATCTTGGTGAATAAGGATACTACGTCAAAGCTAACAAGGATGTCATCACGCTCTATCCTCTCATTTTTAATAAGATTCACAAAGTCATGGGAGTCTTTGATGAAGGAATCAGTATTTCCGACAAGGGGCTTAAGAATTTTAGCAACATACTTAGCAAGTTCATAGGTTGGGGAACCAATAGTATTAACTATTGGTCTAAGAGGAACCCCTTCTTTATGGATCTTGGGTAATCCATAAATTCTTGGGATAGTTTCACAGGAAGGGATTAATTTCTTCTTTAATTTTTCGTCAAGGTTGGAATTTGAAATGATCTTTTTTACATCCTTCATAATTTTGGGGATGGGATCACTGCTCAGCTTCTTATAGTTGCCACATTTTAGGTGTTCATTCATTTTGCATGCATAGTCTTCTTTATCCAAGATCACCGCTGCTCCTCCTTTATCCGCCTTAAGAACCACAATCTTGTCATTGTTCAACAAGGATTTGAAGGCTCTTTGTTCTTCTTTACTCAAGTTGCTTTTGGGAGTTTTGGTTTTTCTCATAATGAGAGAAAATTCTTGTCTTAATGTTTCTTTATCTTCCAAAGGAAGGTTATTAATCCCATCCTCTATGCTACATATCATCTTCTCAATAGGAAGGTTTTTAGGAGCAACCACAAACCCCAAACCTTTGCTAAGGACATTAATGACCTCAAGATCTAACTCCTGGGAAGACAGATTGACCACTTTTCTTTTTAATTTTGTCTCAAAGGTGTTTGCTGAAGACTGACTTTTTTCATTCTGGAAACTGTTGTCTAAACCCTGATTGCTATTGTTAATTCCAGTGCCATCTTTGGTATTACCTGAATGATTATGCGTACCTTGATTGCTGCTGTCATCTGCAATATTATTGATGCAATCATTGTCTAAACAATTTCCATTGTCACCACTGCTAAGCGCATTACCTTTGACCACTAAATAATGTATATGCATTTGTTATGCATGCCAGTGTCTATGTTATTATGCATGCATTGTCATGGTTATGGTTATGCATACATGGTAGGTCAGACATGCATCGTGGTGGTCATTATGTAGTTTATGTCATCATGATGTTGTTGGTTGTTATGATGCTAATGTGTTCGCTGAGATAGAGCAGGAGATGGAGATCATCAAAGCGAGGTTGCAACACTGGGCCTCAGGGTAAGAGAAAATTTTCGTATAGGTTTGTATGGTGGGTATGAAGGTATATTGGTTAATGGTTTTTTATAAGCATTAGGGTTATGTACATGTTTGTCAGTCTATGGTTGTTGCGGTTACATGTATGATAGATGTTAGTTAATCAGTGTGATCATATGTACATGAGTCTGTCAGTCATGAAGGATGGTAACTTTTTGTTTTATGCATTGTGGTCATCTACATGATGAGTATGTTCATTGCAACTGAGATCTTTATGTTATATGTAACATGCTAATTTGGATTGACCAATGCAGATGGTTAGGGTTGTGACATTCAAGTATGAGTCGACATTTTTGTGATATTGTGTTGTATTAATCTATACTGACTGTGCATATGTGATTGTTATGCATGACTGACAATTTTTTATGAGTTTATGATGTGAACATGTTAGCTAGTTATTATTATGGATATGATGACCATATTTATGTTTGAGTTGATGTGTTGTGAAGTTATGTCGTGTTAATCTAGATTGATTGTGCAAATAAGATAGCCTCCCCTGAGATACATTAAGGTATGAGTTTTCTTATGTCGTCTATTTGGTGTTTGAATGTTTGATTATGTCGTCTATTTGGTGCTTGAGTGTTTGGTGTCTATTATGTCGTCTATTTGGTGTTTGAGTATTTGGTGTCTATTATGTCGTCTATTTGGTGTTTGAGTGTTTGGTGTCTTTTATGTCGTCTATATGTTGTTTGAATGTTTGATTAATTACATGATATGAGTACGTGTCTATAAGATTGCATGAATAAATGATCTTGTTTTAAGATGATCGTGCTAACATAATATCTGTTGAGACAATAGATATGTACTTGAGTGAAAATGGGTGATAGTTGCAGTATTAAGATTAATGACTATGAGTTGACTATTGATTTTGGCACGGTCGTTAGTCTTGGTAAAAGATAATTAATAGACATTTTATCTTGATCCTGGAACGTGTGGTTGACATGTGTGAACAATTGCAAGGAAACATGCTTGGTATTAACGTGACAAGGTAACAATTGATTTGTTTATATAACTAATAGCTGGGTGATGTGATAGTACATAATAAGACTCAATTGCAACAAGGTAAAAGGTAAAAGGTAAAATAAAGGAATTGGGTGAGAATTCCTTTGGCTATGTTTGGAAACCACAATTCCAAACGAATGAGTGCTTTGCATACATGAAGTCTTCTTAACCTTGATTTCGTCTTACATTGTGTGGATATGTGCTATATTCATGAACATGTGTTTGGTAGGTATATTAGCTAGTTTCTAGTTATAGCTAGATGCGTCAAGAGAATTGGAGTTCCTTGAGAGATGATACATGTACGTGTTCTGTTACAAGGCAACATGCTTGACACATCAAGGTAAGCTAACTGATATATTGTTATGTTTATTTATACATTGACAGTTGTGTGTTTATGGAAGTATGATGTAGGGGATTGAATGGCAAAAAGGACTGCCATGAAATCTTGAAGAAGGCTCGGGTTGAGATTTCCCTTCGAAGCATTGGGAACCCATGGTGAATTGAGTCATGGTGTTTGTTGCTAGTTTTGTGCTTGCAACCTTTTGTGATTTGTTTTTGCTTGATTTTCAGTTTTGTTTATGTCTAGTGTATGGCCATACCATTTTGTTTATGGTGTCGTATTGTTATTGCTTTTCATGGTTTTATTCTTGTTTTCTTTTATTCTTACCTTTTTATGTTTTGAGGGTCTTGGGAATTGGTTGGGAAAAGAGGAAAGTTAATGGATCTCGGGGAAAGTTGAATGAAGTCCAATAGGTAATGGAAGACCAGATGAAGTTCAATGTATGTATAAGGGTAGTTGAAGACAAGAGTATGACAACTAATTGGATTGGTTGGGTCCATTGAGGTAAATGGATGGTGGTAGGACAATCATGAGAAAGGTAATCAGGAAAGGTAAAGTAAATGGATTTGAGGTGTCAGATGCCTTGGTTAAGTTGGGAACTGTTGTTCTCAATATTGTGCATGTTGTGCAGGGATAAAGGGGGTTCTCTTAACCTTGACCTTATGATATCTGGTAATTATGTTGTGATCATGATTATGTTGATGTATCTATATGTATACATGTATGTATGTATGTCATTATCTGACAGGGTCATCATAGATCATGATTGTTTTATGCTAATGTTTATATGTATGTATGTCATTGTCTAACAGGGTCGTCAGGGATCATGCTTGTGGAGGAATGATTTCTTATGCAGGTGAATGGCATGAAGAGGTTCCTGGCCTATGAGGTCAGTACCATGTGGATATGAATTGATATTATGTGATTATACTATGTCTATGTTATGGCAGGTAATGTTGAGGGGTACATCAGCAGAATGAAAGCAGTGTGATCTGCAGCATGCTGGGGCAAGCATGGATGGTGGAAAGACACTAGAAGCAAGGTTGTCTGGTAGAGACTGTGTAGTCTCTTCATGTGCAGTACTACTATTGTGTATATGTTGCATATATTGTACATGTGATGTTGTATACATGTGGTGTTATGTATATATGTTGTTGTGTACATGTCGTTTATGCAGTTCTATGTACAATGGTGTTGTGCGCATGTTGGATATGTGGTGTTGTGTACAAATGGTGTTGTACGCATGTTGGATATGAGGTGTTGTGTACATATGGTACTTTGTGCATGTTGCATATGCCGTGTTGTGTACATATGGCGTTGTGTGCATGTTGTATATGTGGTGCTATGTACATGTGGTGTTGTGTGCATGTGGTGTTGTGTGCATGTGGTGTTGTGTACATGTAGTACATGGGGTGTTATGTGTAGGTGGTGTTGTGTACATGTCGTGCATGTGGTGTCGTGTACAAGTGATGTTGTGTACATGTGGTGTTGTTTACACGTTATGCAGGTGGCACTATGCATATGTGGTATTATGTACACAGCGTACATGTTGTGTTGTGCACATGTGGTGTTGTGTTGTTGCGTTATGAGGATAGTGTAGCCATTGTATCGTGACATGTGTATTCATTGTGTTGTACTCTGTGTACATATATGTATTGTGTTGTATGCAAGGTGTAGGTGTATGTATTGTGTGGTGTTGTACACTGGGTGTAGGTGTATGTGTTTTGATGTATATTGTGTGTATGTGTATGCGATTGAAGAGGAGAGAAGGCACTAGGTGCTTTTCAAGTGTGGAAACCAATCCGGTGTGTGTATGAAAAGGACAAAGGACAAAAGTAGAAGCAAAGGATTGATTGAAGGATAAGTATCAATATTTTATTTCAGTTTTGGTTATGCATGTGGTTTATGATTTTGACTTATGATGGTTACATGTGATCTATAATTTTGATTTATGATGATTTCATGCAATTCATGATTTTGATCTATGATGGTTGTGTTTTGGGCTAACTAGATGTGATATGTCTATTATACATGATGATTTGGTCAAGAGTTGGTTTGGATTTTTGTGACATGAAGTGCACATAAGTGCAAGTGTACCTTATTGACGTGCCACAAATGAGGTACGATTTGGACTTATTTCAATTCATTTTGAATCTAATGGGACTTATGTGCTTGGTACAGGAAAGCATGGAAATGCCTAGACTGGGTGGTTGAAACCGACTACAAGAATTAGCAGTGTCAGTGAAAGGAATTGGAATAGGTAGCAATATGCTGGTAAAGCACTTCGAGAGCAGGGCCATTGTGGGACATTGGTACCCAATAGTGTCCATTGATTTCCATGAGCATGCTATGATCGGTATGATGGTTTTGAGGTAGAGATATGCCTTGTTTTTTGGACCTTCCGATGCAAGGAAACCTTGCCAAGGGAGGGGTCATCTGAGGGACTGTGTAGTAGAGAAGGGGATGCCCGTGGAACTTGGAAGGTGTGTGATTGCATGGAAGGGGCTGACCAAATTTCCCGAGGGATTGTGTAGCAGAGAAGGGGATGCCCGTGGAACTTGGAAGGTGTGTGATTGCATGGAAGGGGCTGACCAAATTTCCCGAGGGATTGTGTAGCAGAGAAGGGAAGGTCGGGGATGGACTTATTTGGTCATTAGCATTGCCAGATAGAATTAGATCCACATTGGGAGTGTGCCCTTGAACAATGAGACGATAACTATATACTGAGAGGACAAGTGGAGTAGGATTGTAGTGCTTGACATTCGATGTAGCTTTGACTTTGGTAGTGGATTCTGGATTTCCTGAGAAGGAGGTGAATCCTAGTATTACTTTGAGGGTGGAGGTGTGAGCCTTTGGATTCCCTTGTTACTGATACAAGCATCGTATCCTTTTATTTTTTGGTTGAGTAAATGTGCATATGTGTATGTGTATATTAGTATAAATACTTTATCGATTTGTCTTTATAAATATCCCTAGTCAGTATGTTTATTTGATGTTTGAAGCAAATGTGCATGAGTGTATGTGGTTGCTATTGTAAATATTGTAATGAGTTGTGTTATAAAGCTCTAGTAAACGGTCTGTTTGTCATGTTTTCAGTAGTGGTCATTGTAAATACTACAACGAGTTATGTTATAAAGCTCCATGGGTAGTATGTTTTGGTCTCCAGCGGTCTTGCTAGTTGTAGGTGTCATTGAACACTGAGGATGGTGTTCCCCCAAGGGGGAGGGTTCTGTAACAGCCCCTAGTTGAATTTCCATGTAAAAATATAAGACCAAGGTCATGGGACACGTATTCCAAGCTAAATGGTGGGCAAAACATCCTAGTGGGTGTCACTTTCAGTTTATTATGGCTAAGGAAATTGGCAAAAAGGAAATGACACAGGCTTTGGAAAGGCCAAGAGACATTAATTGGCATTTTATTTATGGAAATAAAACAATTTAGGATAAAATGAAGGTGAAAGGTCATATGTTTCATATGAGGAGGAAAATGAAGCAAAGATAATGGAAATTGAAGAAAATAGAGGCCTAATTGATAAAAAGGCTTCTGAGGATTAGTTCATGACTTTTGTCAGTTTTAACTTGGATCTCTCTATATTATCTCTCTCATACTCTTGCACACTTGGATTTTTCTTAGAGCACTCTTGGATAAGTGCGGCATGCTTGGGATTTGGAGCAAGGAGGCAAAGGAAAAAGTAGGAAAGCGCAAGGGGACAATAGGATCAACAACTACAACTAGATTGCTTTGCAGGTACCAAATTGCATGTATTATTTCCTTGCTATTTTTGGCATGCATGGCACATGCATGTGGTTTCTTGGTTACGATATGTCATTGGTATGGAGGATTTCCTAGATTGATAGTGGTTTTGCCTAGCCTTGCCATTTCCTGGATAGTCATGGTGTTGTGGGTTTATCTTTGTTTTATGGTTGGTGCTCATCTTCCTTATGGTTGTGGGTTGAGTTACTCATTCCTAGAGCCTTGGTTGGACAAACGCTCTGGAAGCCTTGTAACAACTTGGGTTGAGTTACTAGTCCTAGAAGCCTTGGTTGGACAAATGCTCTGGAGCCTGGCGGCCGCTGTAAGTTGAGTTACTAGTCCTGGAAGTTGGGTTGGAACAAACACTTTGGAGCCCTAGACAACTTGGAGGGAGACCGATTTGGTGATGGTTAGTGATGTTCGACCACGAGGTGGATCACTAGTTGAGGGTTGACATGGTTTGGCCTCTGGAAGCCCTGGTTTGGTTTTGTTTTGGTTATTGCATGTAAACCCACATTCATGCTTGGAATATGGCACAAGGGTGACTAGCTAAAAGGAAGATTTGGTTCAGCCCAGTCTATGGTCTGGTGGTATGTGGAACTCCCTAACTTGGTTGACATTTTCATATGTTAATAAGAGGTATTTTCTATTGTGATCTACGAGCATATGTATTTATTAATGTGGTGACATTATGGATGAGTTGCCATGGTTTATATGTTGGTTATTGTTGGTTTATATGATGGTTATTAGCTGGTTATATGTTGGATATATGATGTTTACTGTTTATGGCTCTTGAAATGTATGACACATATGTGATTAGTTATCAAATGCATGACCTAATAGATGTTATTGCAACTAATATGAGAGGTAATTATATCTTCTTAATGATTCTCAGATAAATATGAGACCCCTATGTTTAGATGTGTATTTATGACCTATAGATTTCATGTTCATCATGTGTTTGACGGAATGTCTGTCATGGTCAGGCTTCGTTAGGTCAATTAATTGATCAAGTTTTGTGTTAGAGGCTTTGTCTTGGTGTCATTTATTGTCTTGGAAAGTCTCATCAAGTTCTGGGCAGTGGTCTGGAGACTAGCTCTGAAAAAGTGGCTCAAATATTGTGGTAGTATGCACAAAACTTGCTGAAAAATACTGCAGTCATTAGGGAAAATTTTAAGAACCAGCCTAAATTTATATGTATAATAAATGGGCGAATCCCCATGATACATAGGAAAAATGGGAGGCGATTTCATCAATAATATAATATGTGTATATAATTTTTTTGGCGAATCTCTCACCAGATTATATTATCTTGTAAAGTCATGGCAAATCTTTCACTGAATTATAAAATCTTGTAAGATCTTGAAAAATATTTCACTGAATAATAAAACATTGTGAAGTCTTGGCAAATGTTTTGTTAAAGTATGAAACCATATATGATAATAGGAAAAAATATTCATTAAACTATAATATACTAACATACATGTTTGGAAAAAAGAAACATAATTTTCTCTTCCTACAAACAATGTCGCAAGTTTCAGTGGTTGTGTTTGTCAAGGTTCTTATTCTACACTCTTTCATATCCTTCTATTAATTTTGATAATATTCCACAACAAAGTTCTTGTAGGTGTTGATCTTGACCACCAGTTCTGTCAAGGTAGGAGAGATTATAATCTTTTCTCTACCACTTTTGTTGTTATGAAACCAGCTCACAAAAAGATAGAAAAGATAGATCAACGCCTTAGAATTCAGCCTCTTCGAGGGGGCAACCTCCTTTACATTACGCAAATGAAAAATTCTTGGATGATACAAACGACAAAACCTCCTTTCTATATATAGGAGTCTAAGGGGTCACAATATAACCAAGCCAACCTAACAATAATAATATAAAGGCACAAAAACAACAATAGTGGGATTCTATGGGGCACAATAATAACAATAAGGGATACAATGACAATAGTAATGGGGGAATCACTAGTATTATAGGGACCTAACATGCCCCTCTCCTTCAAAAAAGTGTTGTCCTCAACGCTTGAGTAGTTATGGATGCTTCTGTATAAAATTCTCATCCTCCCATGTGGAATCTTCAACGGGTAAGTTCTTTCACTTGATGAGATACTCTGAAATTGATCGATTTCGTAGCTGTTGAGTTCTTGTTTCTTTGACTGCTTCAAGTTCCAATATGATTTCTCCTTCCTCATCAAGTTTTGGAAATATTGTTTGAACTGGAATCTTGTCACCTATAACCTTCTTTAAGCATGAAACATGGAAAACTGGGTGCACTCGGGAAGCTGCAGGAAGCTCCAATTTGTATGCCATAGTACCTATCTTTTGCAACACCTTGTACGGACCATAATACTTTGGTGATAATTTATTATCCTTCTTAGCTTGCTTGAGGGACATTTGTTTATATGGTTGTAGTCGTAGGAATACCCAATCACCTACATCAAAACTTCTTTCATTGTGATGTTGATCTCCCTGTTGTTTCATTCTATTCTGCACCAGGGTGAGGTTATCCTTTAAGAGTTGGAGAACTTGTTGCTGATGCTCGATGTGATCTTCCACTACTTGAACCTTAGAATTTTCTCTTAAATATGATGTGATGGATGGTGGATGATATCATAAAGTGCCATAAATGGGGTCATTTTTGTTGTAGTATGGAAGGAAGTGTTATACCGCCATTCAGCCAAAGGCAACCAATTGACCCATTGTGTCTGTTTATCAGATACAAATAAACAAAGATATCCTTCCAAACATTTGTTTACTATCTCAGTTTGCCCATTAGATTGAGGATGATAAGATGAGCTGTGAGTTAACTGAGTACCAAGACAAGAAAATAATTATGTCCAAAAATTTCCAGTGAAAATGGGATCTCTGTCACTTATAATAATCTCTGGGTTTCCATGTAGCTTTTGAATTGTTTCCATAAATGTAGTAAAAACTGTACTCACTTTAAATGGATGAGATAATGCACAAAAGTGTGCATACTTGGTAAGTCTGTCAAACGCCCATACAGGATTATGGTAGAGTGATGAGGCACTAGGTGTGCCTGAAACTAAGTGCCCCAAAGACACATAGTTGGGTGGCAAGCTGGCGGGAATACCTTCCGAAAAAGGGAAACCCTCAGGAGGAAACTGTAATTGCAATTCCCCCCCGTCAACAGTATGTGGAGTAGAAATTACGGACTCATTCGGAGATGTGACTGGGGTGTCGCCTTCGAGTTCCATGTTTGAAAACAAACGACAACGAATGACCGAACGTGTACTGGGGGATAGTTCCAAAGGAACACCCAGCTGGTTGTACGGACTGTAAGGACGTTGCGACGATATCTCAACAACGTCAAACAGAGGGTTCGAAGGATAGATAACTAGTCCAAGTTGACCATTAGTGGTCGGTGAGTTCTCTGGAGTTCGAACGAGATTGTCCGGAGATTCCGGGCCAAGATCAACAGGTGACCCTATATCAAAAGTAGGTGGAGGACAAGATGACAATGGTGGAACACTCAAAACAATTGCGAGTTCAACATTTTGGTCCTCGAGTGACTCTGATAACTCAGGAAACGACTCCTCAGACAATCTTTCAAACGAAGGAGAGGAAGAGGAATTGGGTGAACCAGATGGTTTAACCACGTTGAGCTTGTCTTAGTCAACAGAACAAAATAACTTTAAGGCTTTAAAATGTCCTTTTAAGGGAACTCACGATTTGGTCAAAAAGACTAACAGGATGTTTTTGGATCGTGGGCAATCAATTATTAAGACGCATAAAAGATTGATGTTCTTTCATTTTCTAAGAGTCGAGAAAGAAACAAAGATGACTCTATCGCTTTCGATTGGAAACGAGACCGAAAGGACACGTGCTCGAATGATATTTTAAATTTAATGAGTCAAAAAGATCAAATGACTGCACTGAATGATTTAGGTAAACATCATTACCAGGCAATCGTGAACTACAAAATACCTCTTGGGAAACCAAGAAGTACAAGCAGGAAATCTCCCCGATGTTGTGTTTGGTGTATCACGTTCACAAGGCATCCAACTCGGCTTCTTAAAGATAAAAGGATTGCAGCCTAGTGGGGTCTCCCGTTATATACTCGACGGTATGGGGAGCACAAATCTGTACTAGCGCTGTATAATGCCAAAGCTAACGACATCTGCTAGGTGTAAAGGCGTCGGAACACGTCTCTAGCCTAGACCTTCTAGATATGATCGTTAATGTTGAATGCACCTTAGGTTAATTGAATTCAATTTAGAGTTGATCTTGAGTTAACTTTCAGTTTTCAGGTCTTAGTGATGCTACTCGAAAAACCTCAAATTCAACTAAATGGGACAAGATCCTTTCAATTCGATGAAATGCCTACACTAGAGAGGGTATAAACTACTCAATCAAATGCAAACGATCAAGCAACTGAAAACGAAATGATCTTTCACTACCTTACTTTTTCCAAAAAATAAACTAATGAAAAATGCATTCCAATTCCTAATTTCCTGACAAGCACTTATCTATCAATCCTTTCAGAATGAAAATTTCTCTTCCTTTTTCAAATGCTAATGCAATTCTAGTCTTTAAAAAGATGCAAATTATTGTAACATAATGATGTAACAAGCTAAAATTTCATACTTCCTCATGAAATAATGAAATAAAATTTTCGCATACAATCTTTCAATGAAAAAGTTTTCAAGACAATGAGCTCTTCAAGCAGATGAAAACATGAAAAGAGAAGTTCATTTATAGCAATGAAACACTGACTTTACCAAACACAAGGCCAACAATGTAATCTATGCCGGAAAGAGACGTTCAAGCTAGTAAACGAAACTTTTTTCAAACTTGTGCAAAAAGAGGTCAAAGTCATAAAAGGACCAAAAAACAAATGCAAGGAGTAAACACACCTACAATCTGACTTAGTGAGTTCACAAAGTACTGAATGGGCGACCAACTAGATGCCCTAGTGTCGCTGGCCACTCAATGACTCAATCAATCAAATAGGAAGATGACAAGCCAACAAGCAAGCAAAACCAAATGAAAAGTAGCTTTCTAATTAGGGAGAAAACAATCCAAAAAGCTCACGGGGTCAAAAACACAAGAGCAGAACACACTGGCCAAGATTGGGGTCGAGCCCTAATCTTCACTTACAGGCATCGACGCGACTGCCTAACTGACAACAAGTGCCAGAGGCTAGTCAGCGCAACTGTTCCTCAACAATTCACACTGGTCGGTGCGACTGTCAGCGGATTAAGCGCGTTGGCCGAGGTAACTAAGGAAAAATAAAATAAAAAATCAAAACAGGGACCAGATCTGCTACTATGAATTTTAGACTTAGGCTAGTAAGCAGGAGAAAAGAAACAGAACCAAAGGGAAAACGCAAAACTAGAAAAGTCCTCGCGAAATCATGAAATCCAAAACAAACAAAAGGATTGGGATCCCTAGTATGGTCGCCAATTTGTGGTGAAGTAAAATTATAAGTGCGGACACAAACGAATTCCTCTAGCCTGATAATGGGTCTAGCCACAACAAATACATTCTATGGAAGATTTCGTTAGGTTAGAATCAATCAAGAGGGCCTACCTCTTGGTCGCTTATCCTCCTTAATGATGTCCTCGCTTGCTCGCTCCAGCAATCTCTCGCTTCCTTATTCAAGCTCTTGTAACAAGTAAATGACAACAACATACAAACATAACAATAGACAAATTGCAATTCAACCTACTTAACAATTCCAGAAACATTAAGACATGGATCTGTAATATTACAAAACATGTAGGAAATCAATCGATATTTGCATATATTAATATCAAACAGAGATTACAACCATTCGTCTTGACGTTGCAGTTTTCCTCTGACAAGACCAGGTTCCCACACACTTCTGCTAACATTCCACGATGGCTTCAAACAACAATAGTTTTAAAGCTCTTCCCTTTAGGCTTCACTCCAAACCAAAACACACTTCTCCCTCACACAACTAGATAGCTAAAACTAGTAATAGCTTGCTTGTCTACTCCAAGATAGCATCAACACTTTGCAATTATAACACTCACACTCAGCCAAAACTATCAACTGTGACTAGTTTGTGTTTGGAAAGAAGGGAGGTTTATATAGGAAATATGGATGGGAGATGGATCCTCTTCTCATGGGAGAAGGACTTATCCCTTGAGGTAGTTCCATCATTATAGGGGAAAAGAGCCCAAACTATCATCCTCGACCCCATCTGGCCAAACCATTTACCATACTTCCGTTATGAAGCTTCTAGAGTTGGAAGCTTTGGCTCTAATTTAAAAAAACTTTCTATAACAGGATCGGCGTGATTGGAACACATCTCAGTCACTCTGGTCAGCGCGAGGATTAGTGCTAATCTCTGCACATCGGCGTGGGGGAGACAAAGGCCATTAGTGCGAGTCTTGTAAATTGGGCAAAACAGAAGTTTTAGGGGAAATGGTGCAAAAGGGAATGATCCGCTCATGAAGAGGGACATAATGGGAGTTTCTTCATGAAGGAAAAGCATGCGTGGTTCACTATAGAGGTCCTCTAGGATCAAGGAATGGGGAGTACAGGGACAGTGACAAAATGTTGTGTAACACACCTGACAGGAGAGGCAGTGGCTATGGGTTCTATTCTAGTTTTGGTTTAAATAAACATCACAATCATCATCATTATCATTATTATAGGAGGAGTGAGAGGGGGTACTTTCTAGATGAGTTCAAGAAATCAAAGCCTCCTACATTTGATGGAGAGTTGAAGAAACCAAAAGATGTGGATGCATGGTTGTGAAGAAGTTCTTTGAGTTACATGATTATACAGAGAACATGAAAGTCGAGATAGTTATTTTTAATCTCAAGGGAAAGCAAATATTTGGTGGGAAGATATGAAGCGTGTTAGAGGCATCAGGATAGAGGAGTTGAGTTGGAATGAGTTCAAAAGACTCTTCAAGAAGAAGTACTTATCAGAGAGATATTATGATGGAAAGGTTAAGGAGTTCTATGAGTTGAAGATGGGGACTATGACAAATGAAGAGTACACGATGAAGTTTCTAGAGATGTTGAGGTATGTGCCTTACCTCAAGGATGAGAAGATGAAGGTTCAAAGATTCATTAGTGGAATTCCTTTAGCATTCAAGGATCATATTGAGTATGATGAGCATCGGTCGTTGGAGGAAGTCATTGGGAAATTGAAGCATTATTATGAGTAGTCGAAGCGCAAGAATAATCCTAAGCGTGATTGGAAAGGTAATGACAAGACCAAAGGAAAATGGCCTCTGAAGTGGGAAAGACCTCAAGATGTAGGTGAGAAAGAAAATGTGGCTCCTTACAAGAAGTTTAGTGTAGTAGAGAAGGGACATGGATCTCATCTTAGAGGGCATGAAAATAAAGGTAGTGGCAGAGAACCGTTGTAGTGTTGGATTTGTGGAAAAGATCATTGCAAGAAGGATTTTCCATTAAACTAGGGTGACATACCTCATACTTATAGTGCTCAGGAGGCGCAAATAGTTGGGTATGTTGGACAAATAATTCCTTATATCTATGAAACATTTGATAACAAACAAGCGGTTCACCAAGAATCCATTATTGAGATGGAAGGTAAGCTCTATGATTGAGTTGTTTCCATTTTAATTGATCCTAGATCTAATTATAGTTATGTTAATCCTGACCTGGTGGAAAGGTGTGGCTTGAGTAAAGAAGTGTATGCAAAGTCTTGGTTGGTGCAATTGGATATAGGGACCAAGAAGAGAGTTCATAATTGAGTGAGAGCTTGTGCATTTGAGATGGTACCAGGAGCAATACCTACATCAACACATTTGAATGGTATGCCTACATCAACACATTTAAATGTGCTTCCATTGATTCATATAACATGCTTTTGGGCATGGATTGGTTGTACCTTCACATGACTAAGGTCAATTGCTACGACAACGCTATTGAGTGCTTGGTTGATGATGGAAAGAAGAGAATCTTGAAGGGAAAGAAGAAACCTACATCGGTGAGAATGGTTACAACTATGCAAGCTAAGCATAGTTACATGAAAGGGTGTGTATTATTTGCAATTCATGTTTCTAGTGACAAAGGAAAGTATGTTGAGGATGGTGAAGTCTTGAAGAGGTATCCTATTTTGCATCAATTTCAGGATGTATAAGATTCACCTGCACTCTCCTATTGAGAGCATCTGCAACCCTGTTCTCCTTTCCCTTGATGTACTTAATCTCGAAATCAAACTCACTGAGAGTAGCCAACCATTTAGCTTTCGTGGCATTCAAATTAGGTTGGTCAAACACGTACCTCATCCCACTGTGGATCTTGTAGATAGGACAACATGATTATAGGTACCAACAATTGAGGCATAGGCTACAGTAGTAGGGTGAAGGTAATATGGATGAAGAGTATCATCTCACATCAGATGGCTTGGTCAGTTTCAAGAAAATTATTTATGTACCAGATGACAATGAGCTCAAGAAGCTTATCTTGAGGGAGTTTCATGTCAAGCCATATTTAGGTCACCCGAGATCGTAAGACATTAATAGTTGTTAAGAAGTTCTACCATTGGTCGAACTTGAAGATAGAGGTGGTTGAGTTTGTTGTTAGATGTTTGGATTATCAACAACTAAAAGCATAGTGTAAGCATCCAATTGGTTTATTAAAGGTGATTACAATTATTGTGTGGAAATGGGAGGCCATTTCCATGGAATTCATTATAGGTTTTACGAGGACATCGAAGCAAAATGATTCCATCATGGTTGTGGTTGACAGGTTAAGTAAGGCAACTCACTTCATTACAGTTAAGTCTACTAATTCAGTTAGTGAGGTAGCTCAAATTTTCATCAGCGATATAGTGAGGTTGCATGGTGTTCCTAAGAAGTTCATATTAGATAGAGATGCCAAGTTCATTTCCAAGTTTTGGAAAGATTTGTTTGCATGTTTGGGGACAGAGTTGGCTTTCAGTACAACTTATCATTTGTAGACATATGGACAAATAGAGAGGGTCAACAAGATTCTTGAGGACATGTTGAGGATGTATTTCATGCATCATCAGTGGAGATGGGAGGAGTATCTTCTATTGGTGTTATCACTAAAAAATTGATCATCTAGCCTAATTTACTAGATGGATTGAAGTACACCATGTAAAGCCAATTTTACCATAGTAAAATTGCTTTCATTGTGAGAAATTACTTAATAAACCACCTTTTTAAATAATTTATAGTTAATCCCATGAAGAACAATTAAATAAATAACTATTTATTTGATTTTCTTTTAGGAATAATTAATTAAACCATTGTTTTATTATTATTCCTTGTCAAATTTGACCCAATCATGAAAAATAAACAGATAAATCATTATTTTTCTTATTTTTCTCTAAGAATAATTAATTAATCACTAATTAATTATTATTCTTTGTCAAATTTGACTAAATCCCTTAGGAATAATTAAATAAATCTTTATTTATTACGCCGTAAGGCGTTTCCCTTTGAAATGAATTGCCCCAGCCGCTGTCGTGTCCTATTGTTGATCGTGGATTTGTGGTGTTAGACGATTGAATGAAGTGTGATCGTTGATCCAACACTGAACGGTTAATGAGGGAGCGGGACGGACACACCGCCAGCAAGCCATTTGTTTCGCAGCTGTCATGTGCTTGTTATAACCATGGTGCAGCAACCAGAGACCCGAAAAAGATACCCGCAATGTATACTTAACGCAGATCCGGCTACCTTGCCCTGTGCAAACCTACCAGTCCATGATCTACACCAAAATGCCCAAGGATCTACCATCCCTGCTGCTTCACCCATATAAATCTCACGATAGTTCGATGTTTATGTCTGTGTTGTCGCGCCCTTTGCTCAAGTGAATGAATTTGTTGCAGGATTCCAATCCGGGTCTCTGCTCAGCTGTGTTCATTTCTTCACTGCAACGTTAATTCCATTTGGAACTCGCAACTTATCCTCAGTCAGGTCATTTGGCTCCTTTCTTGGGTAAGAAATGTGAAGAAATCCGTGGAAATTCCAATCATTGCCTCGTTCTTGAAATTGCTTACCTACAATCCATTAGTACGACATTGCAGCACTGCGCTGATAGCCGATAAGTTGGTAGTATGTGATTAGTGGGAAAGATTAAATGAAGTCATGGATTATGGAATTTTTTGTGCTAATTTTGGATGTATACATTTCTGAAATTGAAATTGATAGTGATGTTTCTTGTCATAGTTTGGTGTGTGGATTAGTGTGCATTTTATCACAATGAACTGGTATTCTTGGTGGACAGGTTCCCTTGGCACTCGCGAGGTAAGTGTTTTAGTTTATAATTGCACATTTATTTTATGTCGATTTAATGGTCCTTTAAAGTCTGATAAATTTGGGGTTACTGGTTCTTTGGGGTTTTAGTATTCTTTCTTCACTATAATACAATTATTTTTAGGGAAATTAATGAAAAGCAGCATTGCAGTAATCTTTCTTCTCGTTTTGCCTATGTGGATTGCTCTTCTTAATTTTATTATTAAATTATTACATGGATTGTAGATATGTTTTCGCTTCTCAGACAAAGTTCCACAAGCAAATGCCATTTTCTTTCTCCCTGGTCTCCTGGTGATCGGTGAAGGGTTTCGAGACACATAGGACTAAAATAAAATATCTCTCACACAAAAGATATAACCATGGTGCAGCAACCAGAGACCCGAAAAAGGTACCCGCAATGTATACTTAACGCAGATCCGGCTACCTTGCCCTGTGCAAACCTACCAGTCCATGATCTACACCAAAATGCCCAAGGATCTACCATCCCTGTTGCTTCACCCATATAAATCTCACGATAGCTCGATTTTTATGTTTGTGCTACCGCGCCCTTTGCTCAAGTGAATTAATTTGTTGCAGGATTCCAATCCGAGTCTCTGCTCAGCTGTGTTCATTTCTTCACTGCAACGCTAATTCCATTTGGAACTCGCAGCTCATCCTCAGTCAGGTCATTTGGCTCCTTTCTTGGGTAAGAAATGTGAAGAAATCCGTGGAAATTCCAATCATTGCCTCGTTCTTGAAATTGCTTACCTACAATCCATTAGTACAACATTACAGCATTGCGCTGATAGCCGATAAGTTGGTAGTATGTGATTAGTGGGGAAGATTAAATGAAGTCATGGATTATGGAATTTTTTGTGCTAATTTTGGATGTATACATTTCTGAAATTGAAATTGATAGTGATGTTTCTTGTCACAGTTCGGTGTGTGGATTAGTGTGCATTTTATCACAATGAACTGGTATTCTTGGTGGACAGGTTCCCTTGGCACTCGCAGGGTAAGTGTTTTAGTTTATAATTGCACATTTATTTTATGTCGATTTAATGGTCCTTTAAAGTCTGCTAAATTTGGGGTTACTGGTTCTTTAGGGTTTTAGTATTCTTTCTTCACTATAATACAATTATTTTTAGGGAAATTAACGAAAAGCAGCATTGTAGTAATCTTTCTTCTCGTTTTACCTATGTGGATTGCTCTTCTTACTTTTATTATTAAATTATTACATGGATTGTAGATATGTTTTCGCTTCTCAGACAAAGTTCCACAAGCAAATGCCATTTTCTTTCTCCCTGGTCTCTTGGTGATCGGTGAAGGGTTTCGAGACACATAGGACTAAAATAAAATATCTCTCACACAAAAGATATAACCATGGTGTAGCAACCAGAGACCCGAAAAAGGTACCCGCAATGTATACTTAACGCAGATCCGACTACCTTGCCCTGTGCAAACCTACCAGTCCATGATCTACACCAAAATGCCCAAGGATCTACCATCCCTGCTGCTTCACCCATATAAATCTCACGATAGCTCGATTTTTATGTCTGTGCTGCCGCACCCTTTGCTCAAGTGAATGAATTTGTTGTAGGATTCCAATCCAAGTCTCTGCTCAGCTGTGTTCATTTCTTCACTGCAACGCTAATTCCATTTGGAACTCGCAGCTCATCCTCAGTCAAGTCATTTGGCTCCTTTCTTGGGTAAGAAATGTGAAGAAATCCGTGGAAATTCCAATCATTGCCTCATTCTTGAAATTGCTTACCTACAATCCATTAGTACAACATTACAGCACTGCGCTGAAAGCCGATAAGTTGGTAGTATGTGATTAGTGGGGAAGATTAAATGAAGTCATGGATTATGGAATTTTTTGTGCTAATTTTGCATGTATACATTTCTGAAATTGAAATTGATAGTGATGTTTCTTGTCAGAGTTTGGTGTGTGGATTAGTGTGCATTTTATCACAATGAGCTGATATTCTTGGTGGACAGGTTCCCTTGGCACTCGCGGGGTAAGTATTTTAGTTTATAATTGCACATTTATTTTATGTCGATTTAATGGTCCTTTAAAGTCTGATAAATTTGGGGTTACTGGTTCTTTGGGGTTTTAGTATTCTTTCTTCACTATAATACAATTATTTTTAGGGAAATTAATGAAAAGCAGCATTGCAGTAATCTTTCTTCTCGTTTTGCCTCTGTGGATTGCTCTTCGTACTTTTATTATTAAATTATTACATGGATTGCAGATATGTTTTCGCTTCTCAGAAAAAGTTCTACAAGCAAATAACATTTTCTTTCTCCCTGGTCTCCTGGTGATTGATGAAGGGTTTTGAGACGCGTAGGACTAAAATAAAATATCTCTCACACAGCCGAAAAAAATATTCACTAATGATAATGTGCTTCTTTCCTTTCCTGTAATTCTTACGATTCTTAGTTTAGCTTTATTACACCGTTACAGCTAAAGACTGCTCTCTTTTTTCTCCTGTAATTATTTAGGATTTTAGGGTTAGGTTACTGCACTGAGAGAGCCATTTATGTACATGGTGGGGCTGGGTTTAGGTTCCATTGAATATCGACATTAGCACAGACTCTTGTAAGGCAAGCTTAATATCCATGCCAGGTTGCATATGTTGAGTTCACACAAATTGAGGTGGTCTATAAGGTCAGGGTGAAGGATTCATCAACACTCGCTGTGTTTATGGGTGAGTGGATTTGAAAGTAGATTGCATTGAATACTGACATTAACACATCCATCTAAACCTGAGCACGAATTGAGCTGCTCTACTAGGTGAGGATAAATGATTTATCAAACATTTATTGAGGTGCTGGTCTGGGCTAAGTTAATGAATTGATCAAACACTTTCTTTTAATATATAGGTGCATTCAAGGGATAGTGCACTGAATATGAACATTAACACAGATCCATTTAAACCTGGTCTGATATGTACAGCTGGGTTGTGAAGCTAGGCAGCATATCTCGACAACATAGAAATGGTCATGTATTAAATCTGAATATGCATACTTGGCTTCGTAATCTCGATGTGTTTCTCAAAGCCGTGTTTGGATGCATTAAATGATAAGCATTTTGCTACATTTGGAATTGTTGCTCTTGCTTGCTGCATTTGGAATTGTTGCTCTTGCTTCATTATATTGCATTGTGGATTGCTATTTTGGTAACTCGTAACTCTTTCAATGTAGAGAAAATTCCAAACCAATGGTGAAAGCTCCAGAGATAAATCTAGGAGGCAGCAGGGAGTGGCGTTGGTCATAGGGGTAACAGGAATTGTAGGAAATTGCTTGGCAGAAATATTGCCATTATCTGACACTCCTGGTGGACCTTGGAAAGTTTATGGAGTTGCTAGGAGGCCTAAGCCAGATTGGTCTCCAGATAGTCCAGTGGAATATGTTCAATGTGATGCTTTAGATAGAGAGCAAACTTTAGAAAAGATCTCATCATTGAAGGATGTCACTCATCTCTTTTGGGTTGTTTGGGTTAGCAGAGAGATAGAGGAGCAGAACTGTGAGGACAATGGAAGAATGTTGAGTAATGTGTTAGATGCCCTCCTGCCGAATGCAGAGAATTTACAACACATATGTCTTCAGACTGGAGGGAAACACTACATTGGTCCATTTGATGCAGTGGCCATGAATCGTAAATATCAGCCTCACGAGGCACCCTTTCACGAAGAGCTACCTAGGCTACCTGTGCCCAATTTCTACTACACTCTCGAGGATATTGTATTTGAGGCTACAAAGAAGAAAGAAGGATTAACTTGGTCCATTCACCGTCCGACACACATATTTGGCTTCTCTCCTTGGAGCTTGATGAATGTTTTAGGCACACTCTGTGTTTACGCTGCCATTTGCAAACATGAGGGGTTGCCTTTCAAGTACCCAGGGAACATAATTTCGTGGGAACAATTTATGGATGCATCTGATGCAGAATTAATTACAGAACAAGAAATTTGGGCTGCCACAGATCCTTATGCAAAGAACCAGGCCTTTAATTGTGCTAATGGAGACGTGTATAAATGGAAACACCTCTGGAGAATACTCACAGAGAAATTTGATCTGGAACCATTACCATATGAGGGTGAAGGCTTCAGTTTGGCTGAGGCGATGAAAGACAAAAATCTGGTTTGGGATGCCATTGTCAATGAAAATAAGCTCCGCCCAACAAAGATCAAAGAAGTTGGAAACTGGTGGTTTTCAGATTTAATACTAAATCCACCTTGGGGAGCTGTACTTAGCATGAATAAGAGTAAAGAGTATGGTTCTTTGGGTTTCGAAACACATAAACTTCCATGGGGCAATGGATTGACAAAATCAGGTCATCTAATATTGTTCCCTAGGTTTGATCGATCCCATTGTCTTGAATAAAACCAAGCGGAGGGCTTACTTCACCGTTCATTTAGAACATGCTTTTGTGGTTCAACTTTCAAATTGTGCAGTGGAGGATTCAGGATAGTTATGCTATATTTTGAAAGTTCTAGTTGGAGGTGTTGATAATAACAGAGCATACTTCTAGAGGAACGTATTTTTGTCAAGTCGAAGTATAGCTTGTGAGACTGGTTTGAAAATTGCTTGATATTTGGCGTGTTGTAACTTTGAAATGGAATTCCAGAAAGAGCTGAATCTGTAGTCTATTATTTCATCCATTTTTCAAGCCATTTAGTTCTGTTACTAAAATCGAGCATTGGTAATCGCCATCTTACAGGATCGTTGATGTGTATCGTCTTAATCTTTATCAAATTGTGTTGCAAATTCAAGTTGATTCTATTATTTCATCCAATTTTTCAAGCCATTTAGTTCTGGTACTAATATCGAGCATTGATAATCGCCATCTTACAGGATCGTTGATGTGTATCGTCGTAATCTTTATCAAATTGTGTACGCTGTCAACATTGAGCGTTTAGAGCAATTAGTGCAAATTCAAGTTGAGGTATCATGGTTATCTACCAATACTCTTTGTTCTTTGTGTACGGCGAAGTATATGGAGTATTTCTTGAAACCACTAATTTTTACTCTAAATATGTTACTTTGATTTCATATTTCTAGATTCCCGTTTTGATATATTTCCTGATTACTTTATTATCAATGAACGAACATATGCAGTCACTAGAATATAGGCTTATACAATATAATTAAACTATTTCATCACCATAAATTATAAATTTAAAATGCACACTTAAACTTGCAAATAGATTTGGACAAACTGGAAAGTAATATAATCCATAACAAAAGAACATTAATTCAGCATAATCACAAGTTATGAACACTTCATTTTTAGGAAGTATCTACTAACTGATTGTCAAAAAGGTACACTACACCAAACCATAGGCTCCCTGTTGCACCAGCTCTCATTGCAATAGAGGCCAACCCCTAAGCTAAAACTATGAATCCACAACGGTAATTTACCTATGGTTAACTTTAACTCTCTTCACATAGTTCAATTTCTCTGCTCACAAACAATTTTTCATCTACAACAACCCCAATCCATAGTACTTTTTCATCTTATAGTAATTCATTATATACACATTTACATCATTGGTTGAGGGACTGGAATTGACATATTACAATTGCAATGCCTCCAACCTCTTAATTAGGGCACTGTTATACAATACCATTCAATGCCATGTCAGAATCTTCGCTAATGGTTAGTTTTGCAACCATGGTTAGTTTTGGCTGCAAACTAACTTATTTACTAGTTTTGTTTTAAAATAACTAAATGGCAAGTCTATCATTTTGGTCTTCTTAATATATTGCAACTTTTGTTTTGAATATTATTATCTTCGATGAGGAAAAAAACAACATTGTGTTAGAAGTAGCTCCTTGACTGTGAATAGAATGTTTGTATTTACTTCCTATTTTATAATACCAAGTAAGTGTTTTATGTTTTTTTTTTGTAATTTTTATGATATTTGTAGATGAGAGCTAATTGATTATTTGAAATTTTATTTAGATTAACATTTAGCTTCTTTGTAATTTTTATGGTGTTTGTAAATCAGATCGAATTGATTATGTCAAACTAAATTCTGATCAAACACTAAGTATAGTTTCTTTGAATTCAATACTTGGACCCCCACTATTGAATGATCACATCTAGCAATATCTTGATAATATCTACAAAATCCTGTAGACCACGCTCATTGAAGCCCATTATTGGTCTTTGTGTATTCTACTCAGTTATGCAATCTAGGTCAAAAGTATTGGAGTGCAAGATTGAATTATCATAGTTGGAAAAATGATAGGTCGTGCTAATACTATACACATTAAATTGCATGTTATCATATTGATGTGGAGTTATGAACTTTAAAATTAACTAAATACTATACACATTAAATTGCATGTTATCATATTGATGTGGAGTTATGAACTTTAAAATTAACTAACTTTTAAATTCAATTTTTTTAAAATAATTATGGAGTATGTCTTTCCATTATGTTAGACAAACATCATAATGATTTCCAAGATGTTATTTATCATATTGAGCCCAAGAAAACAAGTAATGAGAACTTTTGACATAGGGTAAGGGTGGGTTTTTGTTTTAGCTTCAACCACCTTTTTGAAGTGTAGTAAGAGTGGTTTTCTTTTCTACTTCAACTACCTTGTTTAAGTGTACAAATTTTGAAAATCTAGTTAATTTGAAATTTTTACATCATTTCAATAAGGCCGCGTGTTTATCACATAGAAATAGAATTCTTAGTATTAAATATTCAAATACTTTTTTGCAAACATCTTAAATCTGTCCACCAATAATCTAGGTATGTTCAAGTAGATAAAACACTAAATTACTTATACAAGCTTTACGGCATGATCTAATTAAGCATATATGAAAACTAGATTTATTAATAGCCAATATATAACAACACATTCAAATCCTAAGTTTCATTTAAGGCATACCAAATCACTCAACATTTCATCTTCAGTATCCCAATAAATTACTGTATCAAACCAATCATGAAATTAAAAAAACATTGGTACAACCCTTTATCACAATATGAATATAAAGTACAACATCCTATCTTTTCCAATGTTGGCATATCAAGTTCTTCCTCTTTATCTCAATCGAGGACTTCTCCAAAGCATCCTAGACTCTAGTAAGAGAATCCACATTCACTACAAACCTCAACCAACAAGAACGTTTAGCAAGACATCTCCTTAAATGAGGAGCTTATAGCCCACTTGCTTCACCAACATGGATCATATACATAATTAAATTCAAATCCATGTTTATTTGTCTCATTTAGAGGTCCATGTTCTTCTAATCATTGCAAGGCATGTTCCAACATTTCAATGCTAAGTGCAAACTTCTATGTGCCATGGTCTTCTACAAGCATGCACGATTGAAATGTCATCCAATTACACACTCATGTCTAGTGTAACTTGTGTATGAAAGTGTATGTCTTGATGAGTGCTTAACAATGGCCAACCCACTATGTGAGGTGTCAATCATCAAAACTATTTGTGCATAACCCTATCAAGAATTCAAATCAGATTGTCAATTTCTTCATCTATCCCTCTCTTTTAAATATAGAGCACATCCAACCACTCATAATTATGAGGCATATGGTTGAGATAAGTGATGAAGTTGTTGGTTCTAATTGTCCAAAAAAATGGCTTCTAATTGTATATCCAAAAGCAATGTTCAATCCAATCAACAAACTCCCTTTTAGTTTGGGTTGAGGATTATTTAATAGAGTATATTCTATGTCTAATACATTCTCGACACTTCCATTCTAGTGATTTTGATGAAAGAACAATTATTTATATTTTGTAATCAACTAGTGAGAATGTGAAGATATCTCTCTCCTTCATCTTATCACTTACTCTACAGTTTTCTTCTTTTATATCCTCTTATCAATAATGGCTTGCACAAATGTTCTCTTTTCGTAGACATCCTAAATGGCTATCCAATTTGATAGTGTATGCAACTAACCAGGGTGTGGCATCAAGGTGAATAGTATGAGCTAAAGCTACTCTTAAAAGTTAGTCCAACATTGTCACACCCACCATTAGTTTTATGTTTGAAGCTTTATCATGTATAAACTATTTCCAATCCTCCCTCTTTCACATAGACAAGATAAACAAATAAATACACAATCAATTTTTGAGGGAGTTAGAAAACATTTAACATATGTTCAATTGCATCCAACATGACAACAAAAGAAATTAAAACCTAAATTGTTTTCTTAATTTTTATTTTCCTTGATAATTAACAAGGAATTGAGAATATATAATTTCTTATAAAGAAACTTAAGAAATGCATTTTATCTGCCCATTGTTGTCCTCATACAATGTATTGCCCACATTTACTAGAATATTCCCTTATTTCCAAGTTGATTTTATCCAAATAGATAGGACAACATTCCATTGTCAATGGTGTATAAATGAATTGAATTTTATGCAAAGGGAGATAATTTTTAAATAATGACACAATCAAACAAGAAAGTTGTTTTTTTAAGGTGTATTGTTTGTCAATATTTCTTCTTTATGAGTTGGTTGTAGAATAAGGTCGCTACACAGAACATTGAGGAGGGAAATATGGCTTACAAGTGATAATGCTTACTATTAAATCCACATGGTTTCAATTCCTAACACAACAAATTCCAATTTCAAGTCGAATGAATCCACGTGAAATATAAGTGCAAAAGAGTGGATTTCATCCATCAATTGAATAATTATCTATGATGAAAATTTCCCACATGTTTCCCATAAGGCCCAATGACTTTGGAACAGGCAAATTGCTATATATGATTAATCCAACACTTTAAAAATTGGATTGGAATGAAAACTAGGGAAACACCTTTTTCATTATAACCTCTAATCATAGGATTCATAATGAATTAGACAGTGGGTGTCTTTTCATTGTTGATGTTTATCAATTTCCAATGGAGATTGAAATTCTAAGTGAAACAATCAAAACTATCACTAGGGTATGAGTTCTCACCATTAAAATAACCACAAGAAACAATTGACTATGAATAAGAGTAATATATCAAGAAAATCTAAATGATTCTCACCTCACATAAAAATCAATTACATAATGGACACAACGATTTTAACTTGGAAACCCAAATGAGAAAATCAACTTTGAATGGTTGCTGAGTTTTTCATTTATACAATCTTTAGTTACAACACAAACCATGCCTCTATGGGCATATTCCCTTCCTTGGCTCTATTTTTCCCTCAACGGAAACTACTTCTAAAACCATGTTCTCACAAGGTGTGGTGTCGTTTCTTTTATGAGCTCCCTTTTTCATACTATTCGACTCAAACTTGTTATTCTAAGTTCTCCTTTAGATACATGATGATATTGCCTCACAACACTCCTTAGATGCCTCAACAATGGTATACAACTTCTTTTTAACATAGATGATGCATGCACTACCAATTAGTCCACTATGTTTTCATTACAAATGATCATGGTACTCCGGTTTAGATTATTTACTTCAATTGATATGCTCTCATGTATGGGTTTCATACTTAGACATGGTATTATAAATTATAAGCTTGTTATGAATATAGTAAACATTAAGTGTCATATAATAATATTTCAAAACATTAACAATATTTTTATTTGCCTTGTTGTATCATGGGGGACATAATTTTCCTTTAGATATGTAACATATCCAACCCCAAGGGTCATGTTATGGAGGTAGAGTATCAATTTTTATATTTTTCTTTTCTTTTTGGACCATCTCCAATCTTTTTCTTTTAGATCACCCTCCTCTTCTACTCATCAAGAGCTTTCCAATGAAATAACTTTTTCATTTTCAACTATCGGCATAATGTTATTGCCATCAGAAGAATTACCACTCTACGCCATGTCAGCATCCATATAGCTAACACATGGCAATCATGTGCCTATGTGCCATTCCATACTACACCATGTCAAATGGACACATTGTTGACATGTGGTGGTGCTATGCCCACATGTCTCCACCACATTGTGCCACCTCCATAGGAGAGGCATGTCAATTGACAGACCACATTTGGATCCAATTTTTTCATAAAAGTTCCAGATGTTCAGTGATCCATATACATTCTAATTGTTATGATCTTACACCTTAGAGATGATAAGAAACCAATAATTACGCCGTAAGGCGTTTCCCTTTGAAATGAATTGCCCCAGCTGCCACCGTGTCCTATTATTGACCATGGATTTGTGGTGTTAGACAATTGAATGAAGTGTGATCGTTGATCCAACACTGATCCAAAACTGAACGGTTAATGAGGAAGCGGGACGGACGCACCGCTAGTGAGCCATTTGTTTCGTAGCTGACATGTGCTTGGATCACACTGCCAACAAGGGCTCTGCCTGGACTTGAGCTCTGAACCTCCGCCTCATGCGCAAAAAAAAGACCATCACGATGATGAAGCAGAAGAAATCCTCCCTCATAACGCTGGCGAGAAAAATGAAATCGACATCTTTCCATCGAAAATGTTGTAATAATGTTGATCTTGAAACAGGCGGCCAGATCATGGCGCCATTGACAGAAGACTCTGGACTCTGCAGAAGATTGTTCCCGGCGGCAAGAAAATGGAAGTTCATACACTTTTTCAAGAGACCGCCGACTATATTTTGAATCTTCAAATGCAAGTTCAAGGTTTGGAAGCTCTTGCAGATTTGTACACTGCGAATTCTGCAGGTCATGTGGTCGAGTCCGCCCCTCTACAGGACCGATTAGCATCCTGCGCTGCACAGGTCTGATATGGTATATACGCGAGCTTTCTTGCTTGTCTATATAATTTTAACTATGGAGTGTATATATGAAGGCAACGAGGATGTAGCTGGTTGTTACCTCGGAATGTTTCTCACTGTATGGTATGGTTGTATAAGGCCGATAAATTTACTCTCTGTAAAGGTACTACTCCTATTTCTTAATATCTAAAAGGGGTGAGGATTAAATATGGAAAAATGGCCTGCTATTTTACTGAACACCACACAAAGAAGAGTATTGAAATATGGAAAGAAAGGGATCTGAGACGAGTAGAGAAAGAGGAGCGCAGAAGAGCTAGAGGTAGACTGAGAAGTCAATCAACATTGTTAGAGTGGCTCGCTGTTGCTGTTCCATGAATGACGCCGAAGAATAAAACTCGCTCCCACACAGAACGCCAATTTTTTTAGTCCGCCTCTTGTCCTCCTCAGCCCTTATGACGGCACGCCAGACCTTATATATAAAGGTGCGACGATGTTTACACTACAAATTGCATATTGATTTTCACATTTGTGTGTTTTTGAAATTTGTACTTTGTGCTCGTAGAAGCGAGATATTCTATAAGATGTGTACTTCGTGCTCGTAGAAGTGAGGTATCTGCTTAACGTTGTTTGTTTTCCAAGTTTGTTTATCAGAATGTTTCAATAGATACATGTGAATCTAATTTGGTATCTATTTATCAATAGATACATGTGAATCTAATTTGGGATGTATTTATCAGGAGATCAAAAATAGGGTTTATAGATGTATTTTTTTTTTATTTTATTTATATTGGATTTTTTTTTGTAATGAGAATTTTTGTATTAAAAAAAAAATTGCTACTGGAACAGGTTGCTAAAGCAGTATATAGGAATGAAGGTTACAATTTTTGTATTAAAAAAATTGTTATTAGAACATGTTGTTAAAAATTCTTCAATAAATGTAAAAGGAAGAGGACAAAAAAACCATACTTTTCTTGACAAAAAGAGAGCAGGGGATTCAAGACTAGATCTATTGAAAATTAAATACATTGTTTTTGAGTACATGAATAGATTCTTACAAATTTCTTGCACAAGGTAATATAAAAATAAAACTTCTCTAGAATTTAAGTGAAACCATATTTTTACTAGATATGTAGGAAGATCAAGACACCAGATTTTGGAGATTTCTTACTTTGATATTTTCTATATTTTATTAATGGTTAATAACATTGATTAATTTTTAGAACATTAAAAAAAAAGATTACATATTTTTCTTCTTTACTTCTTACTTATTTTCTAAAAGACTGTTTTTGTCCTTTCCTTAGGTGAAACCTCTTCCTCAACAGGTGAATTGATGATCTCTAATTGCACTAGATCTGGAACTACCTGATCAAAATGGGATATTGAATTAATCATTCAACCTTGACTTTTGCTTCTGTAGAGTGCAGAATTCCAAATCTATTTCTAGAGGGACAATGGAACTGTGTGATCGAAATGGGGTATTGAATTAATCATTCAACCTTGACCTCTGCTTCTGTAGAGTGCAAAATTCCAAATTTATTACTGGAGGGAGAATGTTGGTGAGACTCAAATCTATTAGAATGAGGCCTTTTGTGTTTCCATGGAATTTGTTTGAATGTTCATTGCTATTTATTAATTTGAGAAGATGACGATGAAGTAGAAAGAAGTTGAGATATCATAGTATTTGGAAATTTTTTTGTAAAACACATACTTATCGCAAAAAATACATTTGAAAGGAACTTGCTCATAATCTAGAACCTGAAGATGACTTGGACCCTCCAAGTCAGCTAAATTACCTTTGGGAGTTTTGCAAAATACATTTCAACACAAATTTTGGCATGCTAGAAGTTGTATTCCTTGGATTGTAAAGTAGTAATATAGCAGGTCAAATTACTTTTGGGATTTTTGCAAAATACATTTCTAACACAAATTTTGGCACATGAGAAGTTGTATTCCTTAGAATGTAAACTAGTAATATAGCGGGCCAATTTTTCGATAGATTTAAAAATACCAAAAATAAAGGGGAAGATATGAAAGGGGGAAGATATGACAATTTGATCCCAGCAGGCATAGAAAATTTCTATGTTAGGATTAAAATTAAAATTCAAATAGATGAGAAACATTTTCCTGGAGTCTATGAAGGAAGGCTCAGATCTGAAGATCAGATCTCTGTCCTCACATTCAACAATAAAAGCATGATATCTGTTTCCACAGTACAGAGTACCAATGAGTTCAAGATCTACCTAATTGTTAGAAATATGTTCTAAAATAGAAGTATAATTAGGGCAAAGGTGGATAACCTTACCCATCAACCCTTTTTTCCTTGAGAATTTTAACATTCTTGTTGACTGCAGAAGAAAATTCCAAATTAAGAGAAGGAATTGTGCCGGCTCCTTTTACAAAGCTACTTAGGTGAATCATTGAACCATGGGGCAGTCAAAGACCACCCAGCAAAGAACTCTTTAAGTCAACAACTCTGATTTGCGAGCGAATTCTTAAAACTCGGCCATTAACCAGTAAGGACACAGCAACAAAAAAAAGAAAAAAGAAAAGAAACTCGCAAACATAATAAATCCTCAGTCATGGAAAAGGAGTCCTGGAATGAGTGAAAGGCGGCAGCTGAGCTAGCAAACGGAAATTGCAAATTCCTGCAGCAGCTGAGGGCGATGGCTAGGATTACCCTAGCCGCTCCGTCGGGCTCTTTTTTTCATTTTTTGGTATAGGTGCTTATCAGATCCTCCCCAGGTTAACATGGATGTATTCTAATGGATTTTAATGATGTAGTTGGAACTGTAATTAACTTTTTTCTGTGCAATAAGTAAAATGAGAAAAGTAAGTGTCTTCATATGGCCACCTTGTTGAAGCGAGCGCAAGTAGAACAATCCTTTAACGAGACTCGTTGATTAACCTACCGGGCTATTCATTTTTCCCCTTTAATCACATCAACAACCTTTCTCCATAAACTTGTCGGCTTTAAGAGATTTCTGAGCAGAATTTCGCCCTTTTTTTTAATAATTTAAATTTAAAAGAATGACAGTTATAGATGAAAATGAAAACAATTGCAGCCTGCTGCTCATAGAATCTTTTTATTGAAAAATTGTTATGCCCAGCTTACTCATACCTATTCCTATAGACTTGGCGTGTATATTGCCTAAAATACTTGTTTAACCAAAAAGCTACCACAGCATAACTATCACAAAAGATTACAGAGAATTTGGCCCTCGAGGGGCTTCTTCATTCGTGCCAACGTAAGAGTCTGCACTGCATGATTGACTGAGCTCATATTCACATCGAACGAGTCCATTTATTGGCCTCGAACACGGCAAACTCTACAGATGGCTTGTAGGGGTGCTGAATATCTGAAGTCGCTCCTTCGCACATGTTGGACCAAAATGAGAAGAGGTCTGAAGATTTTTTGTAATTCGATGACCAGAGTATACAGGAAACCCAATTTGTCTCCACCCGCTTATATTTCCTCTTGTGAGCATGCATACAAGCTCCAAAAACATGCTCCCATTCATTAGATGCCAACATTTGGATGGCAGATTCAATTGCACGCTGATCCCTAAAACAGCTTTCTGCCGTTGCTTTGTATTTCCAATCTCCTTGCCATCTGGTCCATTTGCCAATTCACATTGAGCATTATAAACATCGCATTCACACAAGACACCACACACTGCTTGATGTACCATCACTTACTTTAATGGGAATACCTTTTTATTTTTATGAAAGGCTACCTATTTATTGTGCTTGAACTATTTGACACCTTTGCTGACCTATTCATGTTGGTAATTCCACTAACAACTCTGGACGATAAGGAGGGGTGGTTTCCTTATACTTTGTTGACACCAGTTAAATTTCATTTTGTCTATATGCTCTCCAGAATTTATCTGTAACATGTTTTCAGAACTTTATTTACCATGTTTGTTGTACCATCGATTTGCAAATGGGAAAAAAAGTACCAATCACTTTGAAAATAAATATACTTATCACTTGTAATTGTTTTGTGCACTCCATGCAAATGCACACTATCCTTGACCGAAGAAAATGAATCATTACCTATATGTTTTGAGATCGTTCCAATATAAAATTTTCGAAGATTTCCAACAAACATTTGTCTCCTATTTAAATGGGTGGTTGAAATTATTTTATGCAACACTCCCCTTAATTACAAAAAACAAAAATTTAAACTAAGATATTTTCTGGTCCAAGTCTGAGCTATGCTTACAATTTAATTTTTATTTGACATCAATTGGATTTCCTTTTCTTTTCTTCATTGCTTTAGCTTTGTCTTTTTGTTGTAAGCTTCAGATTTCAATGTCTTTATTGGTTGGTGCAACTGTTCGATTCTTGCAAGTTGTCCATGCATGTCCTCTATTTCTTCAAAAATTGGCTTGTATGTAAACGACTACCACATGTCACCTTCCATAGCTTGCTCTTCATCAATTTGCTCCAAAATAAATCATAAAAATATTTTGTCTCTCAAGGACACTATTGCATGGAAATTTCATTAACATTTTTATTTTCTACAACATCCATGTTGCCTTCAACATTCATTGTTGCAATTTCTATGAAAACATCATTAACACATGGTGTTTCAAGCCATGTTTCAAGAAGTTTTAGTGTGAGAGATTCTCAATGAATACATCAACCTCTTTCTCAATGAAGATAAGTTATTGTAGCATATGCCGCTAATCAATGCCAACGGCATGTCCGTGTTTATTTTAAAATGATTTAATGTATCTAACATCATCTACAATATAATCTGAAAGATAACCCATCAATCATAACAAACCATAACAGCTAGATTCTTTTAATGTCTTAAAAAAAACCAATGGATGCAACTTTGCGAGAGAAAAATGGCATTGCCACAGTAATATAAATCATAGCAGAGATCTTCATTCATATATATATATATATAATGAGTATGTACTATAGAGATTTATTTATCTCAATGATAACTTGAGATTCTTCCAGTTATGACAAAAGAGTAAAATATTTAAAATAGAGCATGGACTATAGAAAGTAATATAAATCATAGCAGAGATCTTCATTCATATATATATATATAACGAGTATGTACTATAGAGATTTATTTATCTCAATGATAACTTGAGATTCTTCGAGTTATGACAAAAGAGTAAAATATTTAAAATAGAACATGGACTATAGAAATTTATCTGAATGATAACTTGAGATTCTTGAGATTCTTATCCCACGCTGCATACGATTTCAGTGTATGTAAATGAAAAATTAATAGATCAATTTAATCTTAATTTTGACGGATTTGATTACCTATTCTTCCCCACTCTATGCTATTCTTCCCCACTCTATGCCTTATGGCGTTTCCTTTGCAACATAAGGTGCAAATGCTAGTTTATTATTCTTTAACTAATTCCTTGAGATGATAAATAAATAATTTATTTATTTATTATTTCTAAATAAAAGTTTAAAAACTTTTTCCCTCCTAACCAAATATAATAAAATATTCCAAGTGGTTATTCCAAGAATGAGATCAATAATATTCTATTATTGCTCATTATTCGAGGATAACTCAATATTTTGTTATAAATAGAAGGGTTTTACATTCATTATTCACTTTTGATTATTTTCATTGTTGCACTCATTGTTGTAACTCTGATTATTTTCATTGTCACACACCATATTTTTGTTGGGTTTACACATTATAGAGGAGAGAGACTCTACACAAGCTGAAGACGTTTGAGGATAGCCAAGAACCCATCCCATAGAGGGGGACTAGTAACATTTATCTGTTCTCTTCACAAGTGTTATAATAAAATTATTCTTTACATATCTGGTTTCCATTGGATGATTGGAGTTATTACTCTTTCTTTTTGCTGTTTAACTATGATTGTGGCATAGATCCAGACTTTGGCAGGTTTTGTTTCTATCAGTTGTTGCAGATCTACAATGTTTAGCAACCATTTATATTGTTGAGATTGTTTGTCATCCACAATCTTAAGTGGGTTCTTTTCGTACATCATTGAGAAGAAAACACTACAAAAAAATTGGTGACTCCACTGGGGAATAATTTTGATTCAGAAACCTGGGTCTCCAATACAAAAATTGGCAACTCTGTTGGGTTTTATACTTCAGATCCAGAAACCTGGGTGACCTTTGGTTTTCAGCTTAGGGTTTCTTATTTTTTCAATTCTCTTAATGTTTCCTAGTTTTTTAACCCTAGATCTGATAAATTTCTGACTTCCGCAAGATTTCTGGTCATTTTTGCAGGTCACAGGAACCAGCCGCGATAAAGGTGACACTTTTTTTTTCCTGAGATTTGCCGAGTTGGATCCACGGAACAGAAATCGCAGTTTTTAGCTCAAAAAGTGTGATTTGGGCTTCAGAACGCACCTTTCAGCCCAAAAAGTGCAATTCCTGCAAAGAAACAGGTCAGTACCTGCGATTTCTGGGTTTTTCTCAGATCTGTTTCTAGGTTTTGCAGAGAGTTGTCTGCTAGGTGTCTGACCTCTGTCTCATCCTACTTAGGCCTTGATCCACTATGTTTTACTCGTTGAAGTCGAATTTAGCCTCCCCTAGAGCTTCTAGTACACTTCCACCTTTCTAGGAGGAGTTTAGCTGAGTGAGTAGTTTGAGTTTCTCAGCCACATTTTCCAGATCTATACCTTTTTGTTTCAGATCTGTTCAGATAGGTTGTTACCATCCATAATGTCACATTTCCACTTGTTTGGTCATTTTCCTTAAGGTCCCATCGGTTTCCCTAGGTGTTTCACCCATCTCCCTATCTTTTTGCAGCGATCTTCCCTCTAGTTTTTTGTTGTTGCTGCACCACTTTCCAACAGCTTAGTGTCACTTGATCCTAGTCACATCGACATTTAGATCTCTTGACCGTTTTAGTGTATTTCCCATCGGTTTAGCCACCAAGCAGTACAGTGTTTGCAAACTCAGTTTGGGTGGGGTTAAGTTAATTGTTTTGTTGTTCATTTTCTGTTATTTATTTCAGTTTATTTTCAGCAAGCCTTTTTCTTTTTTACAAACACGATCTAGGCTTAATCAATTAATACATTTGCACACACAAGCACACCTTAAGCGAAGGGCGCTTGGTTTACACCGCCAAGCCAAGACTTAACATAATAAATTTATCTCCTCGCATCGAGACAAAGATATATTGCTAATCTCCCTTCACCATTTCCGTGTTCCATGTGTCCTATCATCATTGCGCCACCAAGGCGTGTGTCACAGAGACTATTAGGCCTTCACCCCTAGTTTCTGCTTGGGCGTATTACTCCTCCCCGTCAGATTTGAGTTCATAGCCCTCCGAGTCCCCATACCGACTCTTCTCCTGGTTCTTCTGATTCCTCATCTGATTTCGAGCCTCCTTCACCACATATCGTCACCATGTCTGGACCCACAGCTAGTGCAGGAACCCAACCTAGTGTTGGCTCCGATTCTATACCGGTGGTCACATCAAGCGGAACAATCTCAGGAACCGTTCCGACAACCCCCATGCTTCCCTTTATGGCTGGGTTAAGTCTACTAGATCTTAACCAGTTGATAAACAACCCCATACACCATGATGCTGGTTGGCCCTCTATGCCGACTAAGCTTCCCTCAGACATCCCAAAGTTTAAAGGTATTGCTGGAGAGGATCCTACCAACCATGTTCGATCCTTCCACATGTGGTGTTCGTCCAAATCCATAACCAATGACTCCATCTGTCTTCGGATTTTCAAACGCACGCTCACTTGAGACGCTGCAAAATTGTATGTAGACCAGCCCTCCGCATCTCATTTCATTTTCGTGATGCTTGCTAAAGTGTTCCTTTCATATTTCCAGTTACCTCTCCGGTACAACATTGGTACAGAGCTATTGACCACATTCCGTCAGTCCTCCGCCACTCGCCTTTCTGACCATGTTCAAGAGTGGCGTCGAAGGAGGAGCACATGTCGTGCCTCACCTTTCGAAGACTGTGTCTATCTAGATTGGTTTCTTAAGAGCCTTTTATCCCCCATTGGGAAAGATGTTGCATCCCATTTTCCTCAGACCGAGGAAGAAGCTCTCCAGATCGCTTTGAGATATGATCTGATTTATGCACAATCCGGTTATGTCTATATCGTCATTCCAAACCTCCCTCGTCCTGGAAGTGCCAATGCACTGGGGGCATCTCATGTCGTTGACAGTATCGTTGGATCTTTTTCACACTCTTCGCCATATACTCAACAAAGTTATGGCTACCCGCTGGGGGCACCAGTTCCTCCAACACTTATGCCCTCCTTGCTAACAACATGTTTCCAGGACCCCAACCTGTCTACCAAACTGTTTCTCCTCCTTATGCACAGCCTAACGCTCTAGCCCCTCAAGCATTAGTGTCGCAACCCATCTTCCCCAACCTTCTGGTCCCGGTGACTACCATATCCTTATGATGAAATTTGATGAGGTTAACCCCTCCAATATCAACCTATAAACTCAATCGCGTCTATATGAAAAGCCCTCCACTTTGTCAGCTACTGAGTCCAAAACCAGAGTATCATTGAGCCTCTTCTGACACCAAATGGTCCTTTACAGATTCCTCAACCTAAAGTTAAGGCCATTCCCAAAATCCCAAAGGGACCACTACGTCGTAATGTGGCTTCTAACATAGTTGCCCATACATACAGTATAACAGACGACTTGGCACAATCACCTGCCGCCATGTCGACACTGGAAGTCCTCCAGTCATGCCCTTCCCAAAAGAAAGCTCTACTAACTGCCTTGGGTGCAGTGGATCCTTCTGATGATTGTTTGATTGTCTTCCCGGTTGATACATCATAGCACCCCCCATTGCCTTCATCTGTTGCTTTCCAGATACCAGTTAGAGTCTGTAATGCCATCATCTCTAGATGCATTATTAACGAAGGCGCATCCACCTGTGTGATGTCCACTGCTATTTGGAAACAGATTAAGTCACCTGAGTTGTCCCCCTCCACCATCACTTTGCATGCTTGGGATGGACACCCCTCCCAACCCCTTGGCATGTAACACAACTGTTCAGTGACCTTTGCGGGCAAGACTGTCCATGTCGATATCGAAGTCATCGATGCCCCTTTGGATTACAGCATTATCTTAGGTCGTAAATACACATATGCCATGTCAGCTGTCGCGTCTGCGATGTTCCGCAATATGTGCATCCCCCATGAAGGGAAGATCATTACCATTGATCAGTTCACTTGGTATGAGCCGAAATCCATGACCTCCCTCGAGTCCATTATCTCGTCGATGTCCAATAACTAGTCTTCAACTCCTTGCACCAATGTCTCACCCAGAGTCTATAAGGATCCCTAATTATTGGGTGCTTTCCCTGGTCCTCCCCCTCCCATTTCTGAACCTACTTCCGTGAGTGTTTGCATGTTACAAGTGTCACAGGCTGCTCGTAAGCTGTCTGGTACATCTGTTCAACAACCAGATCCTCAGCACCGTGTTGTTTCTCTTCCAGCTGAACCCTCTGGACCCACTCCCCCAGGACCTCCTCCATTCGTGGGTCTCCTATGTTCCCACCAGGAACTATTCTGCCAAGTCTCAACCATCCAGGAGCTATTCCGCTAGGACATTATCCTTCCGGCCAGATACCTTTCTTATTCCCCCCTTCATAATTTTTTATGTACCTATCATGGCTTCTTTTGTCCTTCCTAACATGACTCTGGGGATCTCAGTATGGTACATCGATCCCCCTGCAAACATTTCGCCCGGTAAGCCAAGACCATATCACGCTTTGACCCCGGTTTAACTGGTCCCCATGACCCCTGCCACTGCTTCAGTTCTATTACAACCTCAATAAGAACCAACTCCTGTTGCGAAGGCATCTGGCTAGAGGGGCAAAGCTAAAAGGAAATATTTGAGAGACAAGGCTCCCCAAGCTCCTCCAGCCCCTAAGGCCCCAAAGCTGACACCCTCGTGCGCTTTGTGTCAAGTTGTTGGGCACGCCACCAACAATTGTCCTGATCTTCCTCAACTTAAATCTTTGGTTCATGAAGCATTCCTTGAGTCGAATATCCCAAAAGTCCATGTTAACTTACTGGTCCCACCTAAGAAACTCAAAACGCTTCGCACAAACCAACCTTGTTCCCTATGTGATCTTCATGGTCACTATTCCCATTGTTGCCCTCGTTTCAATGAATTTCGCGATTGCCTTGGGGTGATTCATGAATACGAGGCCACTTGTAGTGGAGCCTCTACTCCTCTACTTGTGGATTCTAGTACCACTAGTCAACCAAAACAAGGAGACTTTGGCCCTACTATTGTGATCCCTCCCCCCGATGTCGAGATGACGGACACCACAGGCCCCATTCTTTACCTATCGTCATCCTTGAGTTCCTCGCAGGCAAACCTTTCTGAGGTTTCTACACGCATTTCTATTGAACCTCCTTCGAAAGAATCCCAGGTCTCAACATCAGTAGATCCTCTATCTACTAGTCCGTCGTCTACCATTCAAGATGATGCATATGTGAACTTTATTTCTCAGGTTGATGCACCAAGTAATGCCACCACATCATGTAGTCAGTCTTCCTCCTGTCCGCCATCTCTCAGCCTGATAAGGACACCATGGAAGTTATGTCTACCCCTGATTACCCTTACCCTTAAGTAAGGGGGCATTTCTTCAGAGGATTTTGAAGGCCATTTCCTTCCTAATTCTCCCAATGCGCTCTACCTCAAGAAATTTTTCTCATAGCACATCCCTTTGATTTATGTGTCTTTATTTCTACCATGAAGTTAGGTAGATTGCATCATCTCATCCGTTGCCTTTTGCACCTTTTAGATGGATCCCTCATCCACACCGTATATCGGTCATGCCGACAGTGCGAGTCACTTCTCCCGGAATCTAGCCTCGACAACTTGGGCCATTTTTACCCCCTTGCATACATTAGTCCTTTCAAATGGCGTGTGTATTGGATCTGCCACCAATATTAGGGCAAATATGATGCAGTGATAAGTTTTTTAGTCGATGCCCTTGCTCATCGCATCCTTAATCTTCATGTTCGTTTAGATTCCTTGCTACTTGTCATGCAATTGAATGGTGTGTATCATGTGCATAACCAAGTCCTATCTAGAAAATATCTACGAGTTAAGCTATTGGTACGTGAATTTGAAACCATTATGTTCATTCATGTGCCTAGAGCCCAAAATCACTATGTAGATAACATCGCAAACAACATTCTAGATTGGCATTTATCACATGTATACCACAAAAGATAACTATAAACAAAACAAATGGCGAACCATCATTGTCATATAAAAATGCATAATCATATTATGTATCATACAAGTGTTTGGAGTCCACCACTCTAAATACATCTGGTACGCCCATAGCATACTGGGGGGCACATAGGCCCCTATATCATCCTCTGGAGGATCTCCTGCTAGGCTGAGTTGAGATGCTTGAATCCCTTTTTCGAGTAGTCGACACACAATGGTGCTCCACAAACTCCTCATGCTAGGGGGAATCATTCCCGCCTTTGCATACCAGATCAACATCTCATGCTTGGGGGCATGATGGTTTTCCCCTGGTCATCTTCTCAATTAAGTCTCAGCCTAGATCCCATTGGATCTAGGTATGGTTGATTATCGTCCTATTCCTTGGATAGTCTGTCCTACCGACCTCTCCGGTGAGCCATATGCACATCGCATATCGTAGAAGTTTGATACCATATATTCAAATATTCTACTCTATGTCCATGTAGTCCCCATGTTTGACTTCTTGGGCGAGGATGACTCTAGACCACCTCTAGTAGTTCATTCTCGTTTTCCTCTTCCCTTATTTCTTCACCAGGAACCATCATTCCAAGAAGCATTAAGGCCATCTTTAGACAAGTAAGGCCACTTGCCTGAAAGTTGTAGATCCTGATTTTGATGGTCAGTTTGTTCGCTACTATCTCCATAAGATTTAGGGCCTTCTCCTCCTCTCAAATTGGAGGGATCACGCCCTTTTATAGGAAAACCCACAATTTTTCTATCGCCCATTGTGACTAGACCATAGCTCAGTTTAATGAACTATTAGCACCGTTAGAAAGCTCTCACTAAGCTCTAAAATGGGTCTTCCTCAGTTTTTGATGATTCGACACTTCACCTGGAAACCATTTTTCCAGGAAGGTCACTCTGTCATCTCTCAAAATCGAATTTCGTCATAAAGCAACACTTCAGTCATACTGTCCCCATCCCCTCCAGAGTTGAGTCAGTTGTTTTCAAGTCAACCATGCACTTTATGCTCTGTCAAGGGTAGTCGTAGGTTTCTCCCTCAGTCCATTTTCCCCATTATCCATGGTGTCAGTCCATAAGTCACATTAATATTTTCCCTCTTGCTTCAGTTGAGGATCCTCATTGCCTCATCTATCGCGGGCCCTATTCTGTCGACATCAACTCATTTATTCCAGAAGAACGGCCTAGAGGGAGGTGTATCTCGGTTCTAGCTTCCATTCTTGTTCGGCGCCTTGGATTGAGCAAAGGGTCTCATTATTTCCCTTTGACTTGGTCATTTCATGTTTGTGATCCATAAACTTGATGGTCCAATGATGCAACAGATTGTACCAGTGATTCCCGGGTGTGTTTGAGATGTTTCAGACCTCATGAGAGGGTGGCCCTTCAGGTAGCCCCCCACATGCCCAGATGCATATCTACTATGCTACATCCTCAGATGCAGTTCCGCAGAGTTGATGGGTTTGGTTCCTACCAATCGTAGTGTTCATAGCATGCACGTCTCCTCTAGATGGTCCATTTAGTTTTATAGAGCCTTTCCTTGTTCAGTAGGGCTTCTCCGGTTGTTCTACCCTCCCTCCCACCTATTTTTTTGAGGGAAGGGGCTTTGTATCTCATGTACTCAGATATTATTGTATTCAGTACTGGCTCACGTTTTTACCAGGTGCATTATGTATATGGGATACACTGTATTATTTTATGGCTCTCTTATGCCAGCATGTCATGTACCATTCAGCATGTACATCATTCCTCAGTTTTATATTTCTGGGCGAACCATTATTTGTGTACTAAGTTATCTTGGTGCGTATGGGTATGCCTCACTCGCCTCATTGAGGTCCGATACCACAACATAAAAGGATACTTGCATTAGTCTCGCCCCCTCTATCCCTATCCTCTTTCAATTCAGCTTCATTGGTCTCTCTCTCTCTCTCTCTCTCTCTCTCCTTGACTCCCCTGTGTTGTCTAAGTGATTGTGTCTTTACAACGTACTTCAGTCATACGTTTTGCTCCTAACACTCGTACGTTGGGGGGCAATCTGTTATCACCAAAAAAATGATCATCTAGCCTAATTTACTAGATGGATCGAAGTACACCATGTAAAGTGAATTTTACCATAGTAAAATTGCTTTCACCGTGAGAAATTACTTAATAAACCACCTTCTTAAGTAATTTATAGTTAAACCCATGAAGAACAATTAAATAAATAACTATTTATTTGATTTTCTTCTAGGAATAATTAATTAAACCATTGTTTTATTATTATTCCTTGTCAAATTTGACCCAATCATGAAAAATAAACAGATAAATCATTATTTATCTTATTTTTCTCTAAGAATAATTAATTAATCACTAATTAATTATTATTCTTTGTCAAATTTGACTAAATCCCCTAGGAATAATTAAATAAATTCTTATTTATTTATTATTCCTTAACTAATTCCTTGAGATGATAAATAAATCATTTATTTATTTATTATTTCTAAATAAAAGTTTAAATACTTTTTCCCTCCTAACCAAATATAATAAAATATTTCAAGTGGTTATTCCAAGAATATGATCAATAATATTTTATTATTGCTCATTATTCGAGGATAACTCAATATTTTGTTATAAATAGAAGGGTTTTACATTCATTATTCACTTTTGATTATTTTCATTGTTGCACTCATTGTTGTAACTCTGGTTATTTTCATTGTCACACACCATATTTTTGTTGAGTTTACACATTATAGAGGAGATAGACTCTACACAAGCTGAAGACGTTTGAGGATAGCCAATAATCCATCCCATAGAGGGGGACTGGTAACATTTATCTGTTCTCTTCACAGGTGTTATAATAAAATTATTCTTTATATATCTGGTTTCCATTGGATGATTGAAGTTATTACTATTTCTTTTTGTTGTTTAACTATGATTGTGGCATAGATCCGGACTTTGGCAGGTTTTGTTTCTATCAGTTGCTACATATTTATAATGTTTAGCAGCCATTTATATTGTTGAGATTATTTGTCATCCACAATCTTAAGTGGGTTCTTTTCGTACATCATTGAGAAGAAAACACTACAACAACTAGTAGAGTTTGCATATAATAATGGATATCATGATTCCATGAAGCTGAGTCCATTTGAGGTTCTTTATGGGCGGCGTTATAATACTCCCATAAAGTGGAGTGATTCAATGAACAAGGTATTGATTGGACTAGATATGTTGGCAAAGATGGAATATGAAATGAAGGTTATTAGAAGGAATTTAAAGGTAGTACAAGACATGAAGAAGAGTTATGTAGATCAACACAACGAATTTAAGGAGTTTTAGGTTAGGGAGCATGTGTACTTGCACATCAACCCCAAGAGGAGCTCCTTGAGGATTGGATCATGTGCTAAGTTGGCACCTCGGTATTATGGGCCTTTTGAGATCCTTGAGAGGATTAGACCAATGGCATACCAACTTTCACTGCCTCTGATAGTGAAAGTCCATGATGTTTTTCATGTTTTATTGCTTAAGATATTTGTGCAGAATGTTGAACATGTGATTGACTGGTTTTTATTGCAGGTGGAGCCAAAGGGAGAATTCCAGCCAAAACCATAATGCATATTCGAGTGGAAACAACTCATGCTTTGGAACCGAGCAATAGAGAAGGTTAAAGTGTAGTGGAAGCACTTTGGGCCTAATGAAGCTACATGTGAGATGGTTGATCATATGAAGGATTTGTATCCTTCATTATTTGTTGGTTCAAGCAAATGAGTATATATGTATATGGTTGTAGATATAGCCATGAGTTGTGTTATAAAGCTCTAATAAATAATATGATTGTCATATTTGTCATGTTGGTCATGGTTTGCAGCAGTTGTCATTGTAAATACTATTCGAGTTGTATTATAAAGCTCCATAGGTGGTATGTTTTGTTTCAACGGTTTGTTAGTTATATGTGTCATAGAACACCGACGATAGTGTTCCCCCTAAGGGGAGGGGCTTGTAACATCCCTAGGTTAAAATTTCATGTAATAAAGGTAAAATAAGACTAAGGTCATGAGCCATGTATTCTAAGATGAATGTTGGGAAAAGCACTATAGTGGGCATCACTTTCAGTATATTTATGGCTATGAAAATTGGTAAAGGAATTGGCAAAGGAAAATAGGGATTAATTGGAAATTATTTATGAAAATAAAGGAAAATAGGAGAAAAGGAAGGCAAAGAGACATAGATTTGCATGCTAAGGAAATTGGAGGAAAAATTAAGGAAAATGAAGAAAAAATGAGACATCAATAATAAAAAAGGATTCAAAGAACCAATTCACAGTTTTTGTCAGTTCAGTTTTGGAATTAGTTTGTGTGTGTGTGTGTGAGAGAGAGAGAGAGAGCACCAAGAGGAGAAAGAAAGCAAGCAAGCAAGTAAAGGAAGTAGAAAGAAAATCAAATGAAAAGCAAAGAGAAGGTTGGATCGACAACTTCAGTAGGGAGATTTTGCAAGTAACAAGTTACATGTGTGATTTCCTAGCTGAGGTGTGAATGCATGGTACATGCATTTGCTTATTTGGTTCATTTGTTGTCATTGGCATGGGTTTTGCCAGGTTTGATAGTGGTTTTATCCTTTCGTTGCCATTTCCTAGATAGCTATGGTGTGATGGGATTCATTCTTGGTTGAGCTTTGGATTACCTGAAGTTTTTGGAACCAAGTGAGGTGGTATGAGGAAAATTCCCAAGGGTTATGGGTGGATATGGTTTTCTCCAGGAATCCCTCGACAGGTGGATGTAGATAGGAAAATTCCTCAAGGTATGGTGAAGAAATTATGAGGCATCCAAACTTGTTTTGGTTTTGTGATCTCTTGACCAATTTTGGTGAGATAGCGGTAGTTTGAGAGTGGAGGTGGTTTAACCTCTGGATTCCCTTAGATTTTTATGTCTTGGTTTATCCCATGAGATCCCACATTCATGCTTGGAATATGGCACATGAGTGATTGGCTGAAAGAAATATTTGGTTCAGTTCAATCTATGGTTAGGTGGTACTTGGAAGTCCCTGACTTGGTTGGCTTTTGCATAAGTTAATAAGAGTTATTTTTATATTGTACTTTATGAACATTTGTACCTCTTATTATGTTGTTTTGATGGTTGTTCTGTCATGGTTAATAGCTTGGTTATATGTTGGTTAAAAGCATGATTTAAGATGTGCTCTAACTATGGCTCTTATTATGATTTGATAATTTAATGTTGATGAATGCATGGACTAACTAGTGTGGTTGCATCTACTTGAGAGGGAATTAGACCTCCTCGGTGATTTTAAGACGAAGTTCAAAGATTTATACTCAGATATGCATTCATGACCTGTAGCTTACATGTTTACCATATGTTTGACAAAATGTATAGTGTGTTCTAGTCAGTCTAGGTCAAGTTTTGGCTTCAAGTTTGAATGATTAACATTGTCGTTATGATAAATATGATTCTGGAAAGTTACATGAAGTTACGGGCAATGGTCCGGAGACTGGCCTAGAAAAGTGGCTTAGATCTCGAGACCGTGAGCATAGAACTGAGGATCTGAGGTTATAACCGCATGGAGCAAGGCTTATGAGTGTGGTTGGAGGCTCAAAACTGCTTGTTGGCAGTTTCAAGGGTACACTTACAGGTGTAGGTCAGAGAAAAAGGGTTCCAACTCAGATTGGTCACCTAGGATGGCTGTTCAACCTCTGAGTGGTCTGTGGTTCCTGATGAAGGTCAGTAAGTCTCAGTTGTAGGCCCCACTTCCTTAACTAGAACTAGGAGGTCGGATCATGTCATTGTGGCAAGTCAGTTCACATTTACCCAGGAGGGCTTGTAAAATGGGTAAATGTGGGGTGGTCTGTTACATAAAGCAACTGCTATGTATGCATGCTTAATTATTCTTATGCTCACAGATCTTAAATATTCAAGCTATTTTAGAAAAGAGGATAATGAATGTCTATCATAATTTGTTTACAATTTTAATTTTTTTCAGTGGAGCCATGCTAACCTTTTTGTCAAAATAACTCGTTCTTAATTTTTTTTTTTTTTAAATCCTCTATAGAAAAAGGGATTAATTTTGCAAACCACCCAATGGTAGTATATATAAATCTGCGGAAAAATATAACTAGTGTCGGTCTTCATAATGTAATAAAATGTAAATTTTATCATTGACATATTTATAATATTCATTATTATTTTATTTTATTTTTGGGCAAAGCATGTTCTTCATGCTTATAGAGTCAAGAGTCAAAGATAATTTATTATGAGTCAAAAGAAATGTATTTGAGTCAAGTCCCATTTGGAATTTTGTAAAGAAAATAAAGATAATTTTATTTTTGAGTCAAAGAGTCAACACAAGACCAAGTCAGCTCTGTGGTAGCTATTCGACCCTCCTGGACATCTATGTATACAAGTCAACTTGACTTCTTGGAAGCTCATTTTTCGTTCACCATCACATCATACATCGATTTTTGTGCCTAATCAAAAAGAAAGAGTCGAAGTAAAAGGAGAGAGAAGGAAGTCAAAAGAGAGAGAAAAACTGAGTTTTCTGCCCTAATTCTATTCACACGTGCAAGATTTTTGTTACTTTATGAGGTTATTACAAGGCTGAAATTCGACCTCCACTGCAAATTCGAAATTTCTATGATTTTGACTAGATTTCAGAGAATTTGACCAATGTTGACTTTTGTTGGCTTTGACTTGTTAGAGGTGAGTTGGTGGATGGTTGACTTAAGATCTTTATGGTATTCTTGGTCTTGGTCTTGGGTCTTAGGTATCTCATTTTAATATGATTCTATAAGAGAAGGATTCTTGAGTTTTCCCCCTTGTGGGGTTTTGCCCTGGTTTGGAGCCTAATTTCTAGTGTTGTTTGTTCCTTTGTGATCTTCATGTTTTGTACATTTGCATAATTACTTGATGAAGAGGATAATATAAGTAATAAGAAGCCAACACACATTCACAAGTAATTATCAAGGTAAGAGAAATCAACCATTATCTTCTAACACTTCATTTCTCAACGAAATCAACCATCCTGTGAATAATTAATGCATTCATTTATTAGGTTAATATGACATGTTTTATGCTCCATAGGAAAATTAAAACTCAACGCATCAACATCTTTACATTTGTGCTATTGTATTTAAAAAAAATAAGTAAAAAAAATTGTCATTTCAGAACTTCAGGAGTCTCATATATGAGCACAACATGTTGTCATGGTAACATGATTAAGCCTTAAACCTCCCATTGCATGTATTACATTTCATTAATGCCACACACAACTTTTTAATTCGCCCATATCTAGAATCCCCCTTCCTGTCTAGTGACACTATCTAGGATTTTAGAGCAATCAATTCTCAGACATTTGTTACAATCCCTAGTTCTCAAAGATTTATTGGGCAGGATATTGAATGACTTTGATATAAAAATCCCCTTCGTGTCTGTACATGATTTGGCGTTTTGGAGCATTCAATTCTCAAGTGTTTGTTACAATCCCTAGTTCCCAAGGTTTTACTGGGAAAGATAATGAATGGCTATGATATCTAAACATGTTAGAATGTATATGATGTAACTATTATTTAGGAAACACTCATGCTCTTCCTGTAGACATTAGGATAAACTTGTAGCAGTCTTCCCTCCCTGCTTGAGTTGGGCAATTTACAAGTCAAATATGCTATCAATCCCAAATACCGTAGATTTTCTGAACATATGTGTTTGTTTAAAAATGTGGTAAAACTCATAGGAGGAATCTCTTGCAATACATAGAGATTCAATCATGTGAAATTTGAGCTATCACTGAAATTTGGCACCCAATTAATGACATCTATTCTAAATCTAATAGGCATTCATTTGGTGTTTATATGTACATATATAGAAAACAAGCGGATAAAAGTCCTGGATTCAACATGTCCAGTCGAGTCCTTCATAGTTCCCTTGGCTCTGCCTAGATAATTTAATGCCATGAGATGAAAATCTTCACAAAAAGGAACAAAGCCATAGAGAAGACGAGACCGCTCCACCAATCCATGGAAGAGACCATAGCGAACCCCAAGAATACTTCTACTAGACTCATAGGATAGTGACGGTTGGAACAAAAGTAAGCACTAAAAAACCACCAAATAAATGAAATTGTCATATGCCACACCAACTTTGAATCTTGCTTAGAGGTTTCCAAAAGGCTCCACAAATAATAATATATGCAGACTGCATATCACCGTTAAAAGCAGAGATGCATTCATGGATGTCAATCCAAATTGAGTGCATTAGTTAGCTACATCATCGTAATTATGTCGTGAATGAAGATTGTGTCATTCCCAACCATTGTAACATACACTTGTAGAGATTCATGACTATCGATCTAACTTGAATGCAATCAGTACCTACATCACCATATTATGCTGTGAATGGATAATAAATATAGACTATGTCATTCTCAATGCCATAACATAACATACACCTACAAATATTTTGACAGATTTTCTTGGAACATTAATGTGGAAACATTAATATTCATCACCCTAATTAGGCTATCAATTGATAGGTAAAAGGATAGGGGTACTGACACTGCCGAGTGTCCTTGCAAAGATTTATTGTCAATACCACTGACAACTCCGAACAACATACTCACGTCACCTCGCTGCCCCATCCTGGGCACAAAATTCTAACCTCACTCCACGACTAAGAAATCAAATAATAATAATCATAATTAAAATGTAGAAAAGTGTTCTTTTAAAAAATCCATAAAAAATGCCTATACCTAATGTCAACCTTAGCAACCCAAAAAATTTCAGTGATATACGGTCAAAAAATAATACGTCCAAATGGATGCTATATGTCTCTAGAAATACACACAACAACCCAAATTCCCCTTCAAAAGTCAGCCATTACAAACCTAAAAATATACCCAAATGCCCCTCCATAGAACCACCATCTAGACACACTTTAACCCAAAGAATAGAACCGCAGGCGAAAGAAAAAGGGAAGCTTACCCCATTTCAACTCCGTACCTCGGAAGAACAGGTCATATGATGCATGTGACTGGGCACGAAATAACAATTGTGCTATCCCTTCAACGATTGAGATCCATCGCTAATGGACAACACAATCGGTAGCCCCCCTCTACAGGGTTCGAGGCAGTGCCCGAGGGATTTTTTTTTAGACCCTATATTAGGTGGGCGGACCTACCTATGGTTTTGTGCATGGTTTTTGCACATGGTTTTGGGCATGATGGTTTTCTGCCCGTGATATTTTGTAGATCTGGTAAGGGAACTACGATTATGTTCTAATCCAAGGTTAATGTATTGGGATTTATGGATGCTTCAGCATGTAATGTATTGTAACATTGAAAGGAATACAATGAAAAATCAAATTGGTAGTCCTGATTTTGGGATCTAGGGGAAAATCTTTGTGTATATATGTTTTATGTTTTATGCTATCGCCATTGTTTATTTTCAGTTTTTTAGAATTTGTATGCAGGTAATTTTTGTACGGTGTTAAAAACCACACCTTCTTCGTACCAAAACAAGGTTGGGCTCCCGCATTCTGTCGAGTTGGTAGGAGTGGACTCTAACCGTTGGATCAATTTAGTAGAACCCACATCGAAACTATGAACGCAGACCCCCCTGATGATGTCACAGGGAGTAGGGGATCCACTATTAAATCTAAGCCCTCAAACCTGTTAACTTCCCTCCACCATCAGATCGTTTAGGGGTCAACAACTATTACCCACACCAAACATATCGTAATGTTCATATCGAAGGGTCAACATCGTAAGGTTTATCTCCCAAATGATTATACATTGCAAAAAAAAAAAAAATTAAGGATGTTAAATCCAAAATCCAACATATATTTTTGAAAATTTGAGTTTAAGTTGTTTAATCTGTAAAATTTGAGTGCCCCAACGGGTTTTTCAGGGTGCTAAATCTAGTTATGCATTCAAAAATGCATTTTAAACGACAAAAAATCACATTCTTTCTTGAAATTGTTTTTCTAAATTCTAGTGAAAAAATCTATTTCATCTACAAGTTAGAGTTGGCTGTAATAATAATATATGTTTCATCTTAATAAATATTAAAATAATAGATTGTAAATTTGGCTTGCTTCTAACCATTAATAAAGTTGATAAAGAGATGGAAGTTGGAATTAAATCATGAGCGCATGAAGGACATATCATGGATTTTATTATGACAACACACTCGAAGACCATAAACATATCATCTCAACCTGTAATCATATCCGACTTTATTAATGTGCATTAAAAACCTTATCTTGAACTCCATCAACGACGAGGACAACATAACTTTTTACAACAAAACATTGGTAAATATACCCTGTACTTGGTGATACAAACAATTGCGTCACCCCATCGCTCCATGTAGGGCTCAAATGGCGAGGGTGGTGTTTCTTCTGAGCCATCCAATAAGACTTGAGAAAAATATTATTTAAAAAAAAAAAGTAAAAAATTCTTTATATCTAAAGTTAACTTAACACCATTTATAGGGTTTTGGATAGATGGTGATCGGGTGTTCTGTTAAGACACTCTTTGATGTGAAGTTACCGGTTGAATTCCCTGCCCCAATCGGGGTGATATATTGGACATGATGAAGAGGTAGTCCTGCAAAGCTTACAAAAAAAAATTAACACAAAAAAAATATTCAACTCAGTACAGTCAAAATATTACCTCCAAATAAATACTATATGTCCCAAAAACATAATAAAATTTAATTCAAATGTAGATGTTCAAATTATAATTTTGATTAATTTATTTATTATTCAAAATATAATTTTTATAATCTAGATTAATAACATATGATTAATCTTAATAAATATTGAATCAATAGATTGTATATTCGGCTTGCTCCTATCCATTAATAAGGTTGATAAAGATGGAAGTTTGAATTAAATCATGACCGCGTGAAGGACTGTAAGACCGTAAGCATATCATCTCAACCTGTAATCATATCCGACTTTATTAATAAAAAAAAATCTCTATAACTAAAATTAACACCAACAAAAAAACTCAACTCAGAACGGTCAAAGGAATACCTCCAAATAAGTGCTATACATCCCAAAAACATAATAAAATTTAATTTCAAATGTGGATGTTCAAATTGTAATTTTGATTAATTTATTTATTATTCAAAATATATTTTTTATAATCTAAATTAATTTCAAAAACTTTAAATCATACTTTTCAATGGTTAACGTTATCGTTTTATTATAAATTTGAGAAAAAAGTAATTAACAAATATCTTTCCAAAAAATTATTTAAAAATTTTAGCCATACTTTCAATTAATGTTATAATTTTATTAGAAATTTGAGAAAAAAGTAATTACAAAAATCGTCCCTTAAAAAACATTTAAATGTGGGATATTTTAGTTAGCATTTTTTAAGGGAGGGGCTAGTTCCCAAGAGAAGCACTATGGGGCCTTTTTTTTATTACATTATACTTGTTAGACGAGCTGACAACCATCACATCATACATTCGCAATGGATCACATCATTAATGTTATAATTTTATTAGAAAATTTGAGAAAAAAGTAATTACAAAAATCGTCCCTTAAAAAAACATTTAAATGTGGGATATTTTAGTTAGCTTTTTTTTTTTTTTTTAAAGGGAGGGGCTAGTTCCCAAGAGAAGCGATATGGGGTCCTTTTTTTATTACATTAGACTTGTTAGACGAGCTGACAACCATCACATCATACATTCGCAATGGAACCATCATACAACGCAACAACAGCAGAGAGAATCGAACGCGGTCGGAGAGCGAGATAGGCGACAGCCCCAACTGACCGATCATACACTCATGTGCAGATATTTTAGTTAACATTTTATGAAAAAAGTTCATGGGAATTGACATGCATTTTAAAAATCACTTACATTTAAATCATCTTAATGAAGTGATGTTTATAGGCCTTGTTTTGCATTCAATAAGATTATGCAGAAAATAAATGTCCTTTGTTAAAATTTAGAGATAAGGAATAAATTGGATGAGAAATTGTAAAATGTTAATATACAGCTTATTATTAAAATTGTGATTATATTAAAATTTTATGGAGCATCAATCGAAAAAAAGGTGGAATTTTATTAATTATAAAAAATATGTGTGCAATTTAATTGAATTCGACATTATGTGGGATAGTTTAATTTGGTTCTCATTTTAAACCTTTTTTTTCCCGAAATTTGAACTTGCAATTTCATAAACTAAACCTTTACACAATCAATTAATCTACACCTTACATATTTTAATTAAAATTTATTATATTATTTATGTATTTTAATTAAAATTTATTATATTATTTATTTATTTTAACCAAAAACAATTATATTATTATTTTTTATTTAATTAAAAATATTAAAAAAATCCAAAAACTTTTTGCCTTTCTCATTGAGCATAATTAATTACGCCATATTTTTTTGAGCGCAATTTGCATAAAATTCTTCTCCAATGAAATGAAATGCGGATTCCAAAGTATCTGTCTCACATTTCAAAATGTCTCACCACAAGTTGATGGGATATACCCGTTGCCCACTGCTGAACACGTTAGCATGCAAATAGGTTGATGCGGATGAAGCACAAAGGCTTCGCATCATACTCCTGTCAGACCGCGACGACGCTGAGTATTTTCCCAGCGTTTCATCTTAACTTGGGTTTCTGTCATTGTCTCATGGATCCCCTGCAGCCGAGGGTTCTTGAGCGGCTCAGGCCGAGAATTGTGAAGATTCTGGGAATGAGAATGGAGGTTGGTATTTTTTTTTCTCTCTTTAAATATTTTGCATCTTTTTAAATAATTTTTAAATAATCTATGGTATTGGCTGCCCACAATTCAAGTGCCTACTGAAGTCTGTTTTAAGTTTCGATATTTCGTCATGGTTGAAATTGATGAATTCTATTTGTCTTCTGTTCAATATTGATGAACTGTATTTGTCTTTTGTTAAATTGTAATTGTTTTCTGTTCAATATTTTAATTGCAGGGTTTTCTAGATTTTAGATTTTAGGCTTAAGCAACTTTTGGAGGATTTTCCTGATTTTAGATTTTAGGCTCTGTTCAATATTTTAATTGCAGGGTTTTCCTGATTTTAGATTTTAAGCTTAATCAACTTTTTTGAGGATTTTCCTGATTTTAGATTTAAGCACTTTTGCAAGATTTTCTTATTTTTAGATTTCAGGCTTAAGCAACTTTTTCTCATGGACTCTGCGAACTAGTACATTTCAAGAACGAGCTGTTTAATCCTAGAAACGAAATCTTAATAACCCAACTCATTATTTTGTTGTTGTTGTTGTTTAATTTCTATAATTAGACTCCCAAATCTGCAGTTGAAATATTGGAAAGTTGTCCCAAAACAATGCATTCATTTCCAGTTTGTCTCAAAACAGGACTTATTGTTCCTTGCCCATACTTTTAAAATTACCAGATATATTAGATATATTATGTGCAGAATAGGCCTATAAAGCATGCCCTTACGACCGCTTTACACCATATAGAAATTAAAATTTGAAGCTAGGTCAACTTCACCAGTCTATTAACATTATCAGACCAGAGGCACAAAACTCACATAGACAAACTTTTCTAAAATTTTAAAATTATCAGACCAGAGGCACAAAACTCACATAGACAAACTTTTCGAAAAGTTTAAAACAGAGAATAAAACAGAGCACAGGTGGTGCACGAGGGTGGTTCTTCTTTGGAAGCACATTTGCTGGCCTTCACCTCCGGAGGGTGGGTTGTGGTGGAGGTGAAGGTGTGCAATTTTTCCACCGGCTGGTTGGGGAGAGGGCCTCAAGGTGTGCTCCATGCTCCTCCTCGATAATGACAATCATGGCCATAGGTTCTTGCTTGGCAAGGATGCAGTGACATCCTCCATTGGGTGTCGACAGCTTTCGTTGCACCATAAAAATCCCAAGACCTTTGTGCTGATTAGGTGCTCACAAATACGGAGCTCCTCTTACCAACATAATGGTTTGTTGTGTGATGGATAAGCATAATGGTTTATTGCTGGATGAATATGTTTGCTCGCTTGGTCATCCCCTTCTATGTGGGACGTTGTGTGGGTGCATGCATGTGAATAACGATGAACAATAGACGGGAACAATAGTTCGGTACGCGTTGTTTACCTCTGCACTTCGTCACTTCTTCACTTCGGTGCTAAGGTATGGCGTTGTGGTGGGTACAGGTACGATACTTTTCAAAGCAGGGGACGGGGTTATGGTTATGAACTTATGACACTTCTTAAGGAAAACATTAACCATTGACCATCATACAGTCTCTGGCAGCACTTTTGGAAAAAGCAAAAGGAAAATGTTGCTGTCAGAGTCCCTTTTAACAAAGGTGCATGGAGGCACTACCAGAGACTGCATGGTGGTTAATGTTTTCCTCATGGGGTATGCCCCATCAAAGGGTACTGTTTAGTGTTAAGTTGTTAACACTCATTTTCCCCATGCAAAATTAATATGGGCCAAGTTTTGCAATCAGAGAGTTGAAAGCGCCTCATTGAGTTGTCTCTTTACGTGGTGGTTAAAGTTTGCCACATTGAATTGTCTCTCTACCAGAGACTGCATGGTGGTGAATGTTTGCCTGGTTAAGTTTCACAATTAAAAGTTGAAAGCTAGTATTGGGCTAAGTTTCGCAATCAAAAGTTGGAGGCGCCTCATTGAATTGACTCTTGATTCAGCCTTACTTTCAAATTCTCTCTCTTTGTATACGATATTATGGTACAATCGATGATTTGAGCAGATATCCCATACGATACTAAATATAACTGCACGTATAACTGCAGCATTGTCGAAGGATTGACCTTCCCATAAAACGCAACTCTTGACTCAGTTAGAGAAACTGAGAGAAAGTAAGAGTGAGAAGGCATGCGTGCTCTGTAGTTAGAGAGTTTCAATGCCCTCCCCTCTGTGTGATAAAACACGTTTTTTTCTTCCTGAAGATGAGGCCCATCTCTTATAAAATAATACCTATAATTCTTAGATCAGAGACCTTATATCCCTTATCTTGCCGCCTATATGTATATATATAGCTGCTCTGGCTGGCCTTTCAGGCGAGGTATATGATGGTTATATTTACAGTTTATGTCAAGGTTCGTCGAACTTTAACCTCGAGGTTCGAATTTTGGCGAACCTTAAAATTTTTTTAAGGTTCGGCAAACCTCACCGAACGTCATAGTTGTTGACCAATTCCATAGATCAAAACTCATAACTTCAAGTCGCAACTCAAGCTTGTAATTTATCCTTACAGTTTCCATGTCGGTGATAGCATTTTTGATGTTTACTTATGTTGATTTCTTACTATTTTATCCTATAATTAATTTTAAATTCATATATATATATATATATATATATATATATATATATATAGACAAACCTAATGGCGAACCTCATCAAAAAAATTCGAACTCAAACCGAACCCGAACCATGTGACATTGTTTACAGTGAACAGGGAACATGACCAATACTATGCTGCCCAGGGTCTGGTCTTAATGCTAGTGCTACTGCTTGCACTCTGTTTGTTTTCACCTTAGGGCAGTGCCCAGTGCCCAACTTCAGGATTAGGCTGATTTTCATTTGGCTTGGCGATAAGCATAATCAAGGAAATGCGCTCTGTTTATGCTCGACAATCAAACGGACCTGATATACTTACTTTTGGAGCATGGATTGCCACTGCTTTTGTGGGACATCAGTGATATGTGAAGGGTTTCTTTTGCAGATCTTCATGACTATTTTGCATTCAGGACGCTGCCTGCTTTTGGTTGGTACCATGACTTTATAGAGACAGTAGCAGGGTGCCTTTATCTGAAAAGATACATTCAGCCTGTACTAGCACTTTGGGTACCCTTTTGAGGGAGATAACCAGCAAGATAAGTTAAATTTTTGCAGACATTGAATTTGCTGTTTTGATGACAGCGAGGGTGCTCTCTGTTGATTGCAATCTGACTGCGGTGCTGCTATAAGAAATATGATTTACCTGCTTTTGTACTAAAAAGACCAACAGATGAGGACACTCACTTGTCTCTGATTTTAGATTATGCATATGGTTTATTCTCAGTAAGGGAGACACTCTTTCCAAGAAAAAATCACCAGCAGAAAGAGGATGCAGTTTTTGAGCCTGTCTCAGATATTTGAAATATGTCTATCATGATGGCTCAATATTTGAGCCTAATCTGGGTGCAGCCCTAGGCACTGTTCTTAGATCCTGTCTCATTCTAAATGTAAAAAATTGCTGCTTTGAGAACAGTGAGGGTGCTATCTGTTGATTTACATCTGACTGGGGCACTGCTATATGAAATATGATTTACCTGCCTTTGTACTAAAAGACCAACAGATGAGGACACCCACTTGTCTCTGATTTTGGATTATGCATATGGTTTATTCTCAGCAAGGGAGACACTCTTTCCAAGAAAAAAATCACCAGCAGAAAGAGGATGCAATTTTTGAGCCTGTTTCAGATATTTGAACTGTCTACCATGAGGGTGCAATATTTGAGCCTAATCTGGGTGGAGCCCTAGGAACTGTTCTTAGACCCTATCTCATTCTAAATGTAACAGAAGATAACAACCAACTTAAGGGACAATTCTTTTATTGCAGTGTAATGGAGGGTTATTCTTAATTTCTTAGTGACACCTGCATTTATTCATGGCAGCATGAAGACATTGCTTTTTGAGGACTTATACTACCATGTTGGTGCCTATCCTTTGGTCTATTTTAGTATGTGAAAAGCTGCAATCAAATCATGATAAGGGCATCACCTTATAGAATCAAATCAACATAATTGATGTGACATTTTTAGCCAAGGATGAGCGTGCACCTCTTGAGGGGAGTTACATCTAGGTTGAGGAGGAGGGAATTGCACAAGGGCACTTACCCTTTGTCTATTCTTACCTTCCTTACCAAATCTATTTCGATAGATGTTCAATGTACCCTCTTATTGCCGCCTCAATGAAAATTACTTCCAAACCACCCTCTTAGGGTGCTTTGATGTTGCTTGGATGGTCTCTCCTCCTCATATTTGTTGGTTCAAACTTGTTCTTATAATTCTTCCATTAAATATGTGATCATCCAGCCTTACATCATCCATGAGGTCTATCACATGACTTTACCACGACATATTAACTCTTATGCCTTATGCCTCACCTTGGACGTTGTGTACACTTGTAGATGGTATTTCATGCATGATCTTTTCAATTGTTGTGCAATGATTTCATGTGGGTTTCTTGCTGACGTGGTGTGATGGTGTCTTGACTAGTCGTTAAAGTGATAAACTTTGAGTATGATCTAACAACACATCTTTGTTAGAAATCCACGCAACCTAGGTCTGGTCTATGCCTTTAGCTAGGAAACATAAACACATTGGAAATGCCTAACTTTAAACAATTTTGCACAACAAAATATACCAGCAATCAGATCAAGGATAGTACACAACATTTTATGCCCCAAACTTGTTTCTTACAATTCCATTAATAAGAATACACACAAGACTCTTGTACCAAGAATCATGGCCCTTTACAATCCCTTTACAATGCCTAATATACAAGGTCAATCCTTTGACCAAATCCTAGGGCCGAGGCCAATTCCTTTAGGCTCTCATTTGCCCAAATAAAAAACACCTAGATAACAAATCAACTTACTTGGCTAGCCTGATGTCCTTTGCAGTCAACCTCCTGAAGCCTTCTATCAACACTGGCCTGCTCCTTTAGGCCCTTTGCCACCTTCATCTGTTGTTCCTTATATTGTTGCGACGACCTCTCCTTGCCTTTGGCTACCTTGTGTAGGCCTCGACCTACCCCCTTTTCTTAGCGTGCTACCACAATAACCCTCGACCTTTGCTAGACAACCATTTTCCTCCTTCGTCTCACTGATAGGGCTGGTCTACTTTGTTGTAACACTCCCTGCACACCCTTAAATTATTATGGGATTATGGGGTATGCTAATGATGTTTTAACTTAAATTTCTCAATGTTTAACAATGCATAGGGCCATAAAACTACCTTTTTCTAAGAACATGCGGAAACAGATATTAATGTAACCATCGTGCTTGACTTAGTGAGAGTTTTTCGATGATGTGAAACTAATCATCGATCTGAAATTTGGATTGAAAACATCACTAAAGGACAATTTGTTCTTATTAATGTGGGCCATGTTAACCCTATCATTCCACATGATTCCTACATGGCTTCTCTTTTTAATTTTGGTCATTCTATGGGTCTTTTACTGCAAAATCTAGCAGGCCTTTGAGATGGAAACCCTACAAGACGAAAGGTAGACAAAGTGCCAATAATGGAGTAGAGGCCCAATGTCACTTTAACCAAAACCCCTTGCTCTTTACAAACTTTCACCGATGGGAGGAGTTGCGGTAGGAGGGAGATCACTTAAAATAGATGTGCTAGGTACAAGGCACAAAGTGATCAAGCAAGAGCTCATTCAAGAGAGGCACAATAAATGTACAAGGCTTCAAAGAAACAAATCACTCTCAAAGAAAAGCCCTAGAAAGGAAGGCTCGAGACCTAGGGATTTGAGGTTTTCGATGGTAATAGGTATTCACAAGGTCAATGCCCAAGGGAAAGGATTTCTTACAATGATATTCAGCTAATCCAAGGCTCATGCAACCCTCAAGAAAATCCTCAAGTTGACGGAGAAGAAAATAGGGTTTCCCTCTTAGAGCAAGACCTAGGGCAAGATATTTTATGGATGAAATTTGAGTGGATGCCCATGAAATTGATAGGTAAGGTAGCTTAGACCTATCTCTTGATGTTTAGGCTCTCAAATCCCCAAAAATCCTCTTCCCTAAAATTTCGCTCCAAGCCCTAGATTTTCTCTTTAGCCTTAAAAGGACTGAATTTAAGGAGAGAAATTTATGGAGAAAGTTTAAGGGTGATCACCAAATGATTGGACCAGTGCCTTCTTATATGGGCATATGGAGTCAAGGATGTATAAGATAAGCCAAATTTGTTTCCAAGGAGGCCAAAAATTGATGCCCTGGTTATTGATTTCCAACAATTACCCACTTCTAAGGAAAATGGAGTTTGTTGGAGAGTTATAAGAATTCCACCACTAGGAACATTCATTACATGTTGTACAATGAGTAACATATGCACTTCTCAACTGGATAGCCTTTAAATTTTTTTTCAACAAAATAGGGCATAAACAAGCATAATCTAGAAGCTAACAATTCCATATATTAGACAATTCAAAATAATAATCTTTAGCAATAAGCACTTACAAGATAACATGTAGTATATCCATCCATTCACCAAAGAAATAGCTCCAAAGACAATCCAAAATAGCTTCTAAATATCAAAATGCATTCCGAGAACCTCTAATTCACTCACAAGAAGCAAGTGCGAATCTTCTAAGAGGTCCGAATTTCGCAAGTTTGATGATGAGAGAGATCAAATGAGGTCTCTCTAATATATATGTGTCTAATGATCTCTAATTTTATCCTAAAATCCCCTCAAGTCATAAAATAATGGGCAAATACTAAGTGAGGTTAAATGTAAAAATATAACAATCAACCCATAAAGAAGCATAAATGCCCACGTCATGCATGTGCAGGCCTCTTGGAGGCATGCGTTGGGCTCCTCTAGTGCCAAACTGAGTGAAGAGGGCTCCAAAAATTATACTCTAGGGGTTGGCCCCTACATCTCCATGCAAATCATCGTGTGGATCGTAGTTTTGTGTTTGGGGCACAAAATGGGTCTCTTGGTGATAGAATACCCTGATTCTGCTCCAACGTTGAGGGCTTTGAGGCTGGTGTTAGCTCTCCCATGTCTCAAGAGGTGAGACAAACCTCATATGGGCCTCAAATCAACTACCAAACCATGTGATCAGTGCTAAGATGATTTGGGCACATTGGTCCAAGTGCATCATCTCATGAATAATATGGGTTAAAGTGCGAATTGTTGGGGGTGTTGTAGGTGCCCATGCAATGGAATGATGATTTGCAAGTGGTAGGTGTCCCATGGCTCTCAATGTTTTACCTGTAGGGTGTCATAATGCTCCTCTAGGGGACTTGGGCCCCAGTTAAGTCGCCCAACAAATGATGAAAGCCACCTGCCAATCACACACAATGCCCAGTGTTGCATCTTCACCATTAGGTCATCTATGTGGACCAAGCTTGTTACTCAAGGGAAAATTGACAATTCATACAGAGCTTCCCTTCCAAATTTGGGGCTTTGATCACGTAATAGTGTTACCTCCCTAGGTAGGAGTGGCTAACAGACAACCCTATTAGGTGTTCCAACCCCCAAGGGGAAGACATGTTCTAGGTACATCCTTCAATCAATAGGTGTCATATGAATAATAATGGAACATATGCCATGGTCAAAGGCCTAGCAATGATAAGGAAATCAACATTTCTAGCATAGAGATGTGAGGAGGGAGCAATTGTGGATGCATGAGTTACTCGACCTTTGTTTTTCCACCCCTCTTATTGCCTTTTGCCTTTTATTTTTTATTTTTTTTGTATTACTGCTCGAAGCTCTAGGAAATGAGAGCATGCTGTGACTGATGTGTAGCAGTGGATACCCCCTTAGTGATGGGGCAGTTTATCACCCACTAGGGATTGGGACGTGCAAGGGTTCTTTTTATGATGATGGGCCAAAATTGGCCCTAGCAACTAGGTGATGGCCATAATTTTAAGGGGTAGAGCTCATGCTTGGCTCTTGTCCACATGCTAATATTAATCTCTTGACCATATTTTGCATTTTACAATTTTCTTTCCTTTTGTTTCTTGCTTGTGGCCATGATATGCTTCTTTACTTTTCTTTTGGATGCATCAACCTCCGGGGCAATGTTTCTAGGCTCAACCTAGATATGTGGACTAGGGGAGGGGGTGTGCTAGAACCCAGTGGACCCATGGTCATGTGGACCCAAAGAGGGGAGATGGAGTATAGGGCTCGTAGTGTACGGAGGGAAGTGATAACTGTCGGGAAAATGTGACCACACTATCTCAATCGGGTTTTCCCAAATAGTACCAGGTCCCATTGGACTAGGATTGAAGATTAACTCCCCCATTTAAGGTGAGGGAACAAAGCCACGTTCAAAAACCTTCCTTCTTCCAAGCCACCCAATAATCCATGCTAAATGCCCAAATGAAAAACACGCATAAGCACTTGATTGCACAAAGAATAATGTACCTTTTGGATCAGATTTCTTACCTTCTAACATATGCTCTTAACAAATAGGTGAGGAAACATATGGATGATGCAGGTGGCAGAGATAAATTGGCACACCACATTGGCTACAAGGTGGCTGACAAGGGTTGCTAACTACTGGTTGGATGAGATGAACAAGAGAAAAGTTTCTCCTAGGGGTCACCCACTTTTGGTGGGTAACAAGGTCAATGGTCATACCATATGAGACTCATTCAGGTTATATATATATATATAAACCACGTCATATATTTGTATGTACATAGACAACCTATATCATATACCAATGTGCATAATTAAACATGTTGTGAGAATTAAATTCCTATGATATGTATATGTTAAATTTTCTTAGCGCTATATTGTTCTTTGCTTTAGATAATTTCATTTTAATATTTTCAACATTTACATATTGTATTCACCCCATTATATCATAACTTCATTAACAATTATATAGAAAGAACAATGACATCAACATTGCAGCAGAACATAAAGGAACAACAAAAGAAAAGCAGGATAGAGACACCGCGATTTAGTCAGAGACCAGGGCAAAGCCCTACAAGGGGGAAACCTTGGAATTCAATTCTTCTTCTTCTATTAGATATTCATCAATTGTTCAGCTGAGATACAAAGTACATCCATAGAGAGTTACATCATAACATCAGGCCTACTAGGCCAAACCAAGTTAGTTCACAACTTTGTTTGTGAACTAAATGAAGCTAATCCAAGAGAGTTGTTAACATATTTGCCTTATCTGACATGGAGGCACTGTTATCACTGAATCATTGCAATACTGTCATCATTGAATCATACTGTCATCATGGAATTATGTCACTATAAGAACAAGACTATTGATACATTAGATCACTGCTAGGTCATACTGATAAGATCACTGTCCTATAACAAAGTTGTGTCAGCCAATAGGGTCTCTCCATATATATTTGAATCAAGATTACAGTCCTTATTAGGGTTTCTCTTCAGGGTCACTGGAGACAAGATCTCAACATGTATCTCAGAAATAATATGAGCCATATAAGATGATGCCATTGAGCGAATACTACTGGACAAACCATAGAGCGGCGAGGCCACACATATATACATTTAAGATAAAGTATTGATACCATTCATACTGTCGGTAAACTAAATTGCAGAGAAATAATGCCATACATATTGTGTATTGATGCCAATTAAATTGCAGAGAACAAATCCATACATACTGTGTATTGAGGCTAATCAAATCATAGAGAACAAAGCCATACATACTATGTGTATTGACGCTAATAAAATTGCAAAGAACAAATCCATACATGTTAGAAAATCAGAAAGGCATAAATATTTTCTTTTATAGATAATTACTTGTGATTCTTTTATCTTTATGTTCTTTTATCTTTTAGTTGATCAAGCAATTACCAAGACAATAACACAAGGACAACAGATGTAGGTAGACAGCCAGGGCAAAACCCCTATCTAGGGGAAAACCTAGTCATCAACAATTCTTCCTTTAATAGTTTCTCTAGATAATCTAAGACTTTAGACCCAGACAAAGACTCCCTCCACACTAAGTCAACCCTCAATCCTTCTTGCAAATGACAACCCTTCCAAAGCAACTTTGACCTGGCAGCATCAACAACAACTTCGACCCAGTGGCAACTATGACCCATCAAATGTAGCAACAACAACTTCGACCAAACTTGGAAGACTTCAATCTCCCTTGATACACATCAGAACAGAGTGAGATTTGTCCCAAAATTTCAATCTTGTTGTCTACTATCTCCTTCCAGAAACTCGCACTCCTTTGTAGCCCTTCTTCTAGCCCTTTCTCAACTTCACAATTTTCGAGCTTCCAACTTCAGAAATCGAACTATATGAGAGAGAATGAGATGCTCCAAAATGAATTAAAAGTCGAGGTCGAATTACTTGTCTTGAGGCCTTCTTGGTGTGGAGGAGAATAAATTCATTTTTGACTCAAAAATAATTCTTTTTACATGATTCGAAAGCCCAATAAGGGTCTCTTTAAATGTACAATGACTCTAATGACTCAAAATAAATCCTAGAAGTCTGTCCTCAATGGGGACTTTGACAAAAAACATGATGACCCAAGCATGAAACCCATGCTATAATAAGTCATAGAAATAATATTTTCTTCATTATTTTGGTAAGTACATCTCAAATATATTTATGAACACTGAACTTAGTTACAATTTTCAACACTCCCTCGTAACTAGGGAGGTATTCATTAGTACAAGCACAAGGAAGATCTCATAACACATGAATCATGAAGAATTTTAGGCACCACAATGCCATGGACTAGATTCTTGTTAATTTTAGATAACAATGGTATGTTCTATGCTTTAGCATAATTTACTTCAATGTTCCTTTAGCAACCCAATGACAATTTCCAATTATATCCTGTAGAAATCACATTAACTTAAATACATTAATAGTAAATGTAGATAGAACATAAAAACATGTGTAGAAGACAAACCGAGAGAAGAGGACACAAGATATGGCGGATGCCAGGGACAAACCCCAATGTGGGGAAACCCTTTGATCAAATCTTCTTATTATTCTTCAATAGTTCAATAGAGAGAGAGAGTACAAATATCATATTTATATGCCCAAAACAGTCCTGTCAAATCAACAGTCAACAATAGTCACTTGCAGCCCTAACCAGAAATTCAACAATGGTCAAAGCAGCTCCAAAACTTTCTCCAAGCAACTCGGTCAACAATAAAAGAATTCGGCCCTCCAAGAGGGTCAAAGTCAGCCCAAAAACAGTTCGGTCAACCTGGACAAATGTTGTAATTTCTGCGGTCAAAGGTCGAAGTCAACGCTGAAGTCAAACCAGTCAAACTGTCCTAATCACCTCGAAAACCATGCCAATCAATGCGACCTTTAGAAAATGAAATTCTTCCCACAAGAACAAAGTCAACGCAAGTCAAAGTCACCCAAGTCAATGTTGTCCTGTTTCTTGAAATTTTCGGCCTCCAAAACAATGCTGAAATCTGTCCTCCTTTCACACGTGTGAAGTAGGGAAGCCTCCAAGCTATACGAACCAATCAAGAGAGGAGAGAGAGAGATATGTGATGAGATGAGTGATGTCCAAATGAGAGAGAGGTCACTCCTATTTATACACTTTGTTGAGGGTGAGGAGACACATCCATTGGGCTTCATGAGCCTACATTTGACTGAGGCCGACCTTGACAATTTGTGCATGAGAAAGAATAAATTCAAAATTCCATTTTTGCTTGTCAAAATGAGATGATCTTTATATCAAAATTGGACCTCTCGAAAAGAGGAATCCAATGCAATAATCATCTCCATCATATGAGTTGTCCTAAGGTGGAATTTGGCCCTAGTTGCCAATTTTAACACTCCCTCTCAACTAGGGAGAATTCCACCTGCCAATCCAACTGTCATCATGCCACACTGTACCATCCCCGTCATCACTGCCCTGCTCTGCTGAACCATGAAGTAATAATGAAGAAGAAGTGATCGAGAGTGAGTCATAAGATCATACCACTCTCTACTGACTAAAGTTAGTCCTTGATCCCAGATCAAGTTGTTGAACACCATGCATCCTAGTCATAGGGAGTACGACAGTACATGATGCTCTCATCGGTAATATGGTCCCTAACCATATTTTCCCAATTCATTGGCTAGATGAGAGGTACTTCCCATGAGTCTCGGACTTTATGGGTAGGATGTGTGCTGGGGCATCAACAGGAGAAGGTGAACCACTCATCCTATGCATATGTCAATCGTAGGGGAAGGTGAACCACTCATCCTATGCATATGTCAATCGTAGGGGAAGGTGAACCACTCACCCTACACACATGTCAACCATAATGGGGTATCATAGGGGAAGGTGAACCACTGACCTTGTATCCAACGCACCACTAGGGGAAGGTGAACCACTCACCCTATGGTCGCTCATAGCTCCAAGAAGTACCCCAAGCCCCCAGGAGCTCCCAGAGCTCTGTGTCCAACTCATATGGGACCCTCATAGGAGGGTCGTTCCACGATTCCAAGTCTCTCTCAGAAGGTTAAGAATTAGGCCTTCTTCAAAGGCTTCATGAGAATGTCTGTGACCTACTCATATATTCTAATGTGTTGGAGCCTTATTGTGCCCCAGTGTACCATATCCCGAATAAAGTGGTACTTGATATCAATGTGCTTGGAGTGGTCGTGGAACACAGGATTCTCTGATAGGAGAATCCCACTTTGGTTGTCGCAGAAGATCACAGTGGTATCTAGCACATGCTCAAATAGCTCACTGAAGAGCTTCCTCAACCAAACAACTTCACAACAGGCCATACTCGCAGCAATGTATTCGGCCTCGACAGTGCTTAGTGCAACCGATTTCTGCTTCCTGCTCATTCAAGATATTGAAGCAGATGCCAAAGAGAAGCAACACCCAGACGTACTCTTACAATCCACCACACTGCCAACCCAGTTAGCATCCTGAATATCCATGTAGCCTCAAGTTCCCAACAATGTATCTCAAAACATAGTGGATTGTGCCCCGGAGATATCTCAAGAGATTCTTAGCAATAATCCAATGAATGTGATGAGGCTCGACCATAAACTGAATCAACGTGTTTACAACGAAGCATATCTCAAGACGAGAGTTGACCAAGAACATCAGGGTCCCCACAGGGAGATGATACTCAGTAGGGTTTGCTAATCTAGGCCCAAAAACACTTCCACATAGCTTCATAAAGTTGAGTTCCATCAGAGTAGTCACAGACTTGCAATCCACCATCCCACATCTCTCAAGTAACTTCATAATGTATTTTCTTTGAGAAAGGAAAATCTCACCTGGATTTTGCCAGACCTCCAGCCCTAGGAAGTAATGCATCAGTCCTAGGTCCTTCATCTCAACTTTGGAAGCCAACTCCCTCTTGCATTGATGAATGAGAGGGTCATCACTTATCAGAAAGAGATCATCCACATAAAGGACCAGAATGAGAGGTTTGTCATTTTCAACCTTGAAGTATAGGTTCGGGTCAGCATCACTCCTTGTAAATCCCAGCTTCATAAGATAGCTATTGATCCTCTCATACCAAGCCCTCGGGGCTTGCTTCAACCCATAGAGGGCTTTCTTTAACCTTCATACATGTGTCTCATGATATTGAACCTCGAACCCCTCGGGTTGTTCCACATATAGTTCCTCCTTAAGTGAACCATGCAAGAAAGCAGTTTTGACATCCATATGTTGTAGGTTCCATCCTTGCGAAGAAGTGAGGGTTATAATTGAATGGATGGTAGTATATTAGGAAACCGGTGCAAATATCTCATCGTAGTCTACTACTTCCTTCTGAGAGAAGCCTTGAGCAACAAGTTAGTCCTTAAACTTTTCAACACTCCCATCAGCTCCATGTTTGATCTTGTATAGCCATTTTGAAGTGACCACAGACTTGTCCTTGGGTCTAGGAACCACATCCTAGACATCATTCTTCATGATCGACTCATTCTCCTCGTTCATCGAATCCTTCCAAACTTGTTGCTTCACGGCTTCTTCGAATGTGCAAGGCTCAGATTGTACAATGGTACTCATGGCAGCTAAGTACCCTTGGTACCTGTTCGGCTTCTTACTTTCACGAAATGTCCCCCTCGGTGCAATATGTTTCTCAACATCTTCAAGAGTATCTTTGAGCCACAAAGGTCTTTTTCTTGAAGTCGAGGGCTCACTAGGAGGTGGATCAATGGGATCCATCGGGCATCAGTTCATCAGACAGAGGTTCATCATGCTTTTCCGCATCAGCATCATCATTGCCCTTGCTAGTGATATGAAGATCTTGAATCTTTCTAAGAGCAAAATCTTCATCGAAAGTGACATCATGACTTAATTCCACTTCCCTTTGACGAGGCACATAGATTCTTTATGCCTTCGAAGTTTCATTGTAGCCCACAATTGTTCCTTTCTTCCCAGATGCATCTAGTTCGATTCTTTTCTCTTTTGGCACATGAAAATATATGGGACAACCAAAAATTATAAAATGATAAACATTAGGTTTCTTACCGGTGAATACTTCTTCGGGTGTCTTGAAGTCCAAAGCTTGATGTGGGCATCTATTTTGAACATACACAACGATGTTGGCAACTTCTCCCCATAAGAACTTCGGAAGACCTTGATCATGTAGCATAGCATGGGTGGCTTCTATGATAGTACGATTCTTCCTTTCAGCAACACCATTTTGTTCAGGAGTATATGCAGTAGTGGTCTCCCTCTTAATGCCAACTTCTCTACAATAGTCTTTGAATTCATTTGACTCATATTCGGTCCCATTATCAGTCCTCAATATTTTGATCTTTTTCCTGTTTGATTCTCGACCAAGGCTTTGAAAGAGAGGAACCATTTGAATACTTCATCCTTCTTCTTTAAGAAATAGATCCATGTTTTGCGAGAGAAGTCATCCACAAAAATAACATAGTACAAATATCCACCCAAAGATGTCATAGGCAACATACCTGATAAATCAAAATGGACCAATTGAAGAATATCTGTGGTTTGAGTTTCACTTGAGGGGAATGGTCCCCTTGTATGTTTTCCAGCGTCACATCCTTGACAAACCTTCATGATTTAAGTTTAATTCAGGCATACCTGTGACCATATTCCTTACATCAGGTAAGACTTTGAAATGAAGGTGAGCAAATCTCTGGTGCCATAATCGGATTGAAGAGAAGTATCACAAGTCATTGTTCCCAACAAACTTCCTCCAACCTGATAGAGACCTTCAACCCTGAATCCTAGAGTGAATGCAGTGCAGAAGTCAGCGACAACGCAGAAGATTCAGGGGGTCAGAGAGTAGTAGCAGTCAAATTCCAACATTCATGGTATTATGTTGAACACAGTTAAGTTTAGTAATTTTGGATGTTTTTCAGTTGCTTCTCTCAGCAACTGAGTTGCAGTACGAATGTAGTGTTAGCAGTGGCAGTGCTAGCAGCATAGTAGATGCAGCATTTGCGTGGGAGTTGTAGTATAGATGAAGTAGTGGCAGTGCAAATGTCATGGGCAGCAGTACAGTTGCAACATCAACACTGTGTTGGTGGCAGCAACAGTGCGGAAAGGAGGTGCTTCAAAGACAGAGCAATATGTAGTTGGACATTGTTGCTAGAGCACTTTCCTTGCTAAGAGGGAGTGTTATTTTTTGGTAGCATCGAATGTTCTCTAGCCATGAAAATTGGTGGAGAGGCTAAGGCACATGAGTTCTATAGAACCCAAAAACCGTTTGGTGAAATTCCACCCGGATTGTATTTTATTAAAATAATTAATATTTTTAATGTGGTTCCTAAGTCTAAACTTACGAAAACTAAAATATTAATGGGTATTAATCAAAGTATGGGTGAGAATGATCGAGAAGGTGGATCAAGTCAAGTTTTAATCTTAGCCATTGATTAGAAGCTTAATCTTGGCCGTTGAAATCTCAATGAGAAAAATATAAGGAGGAGGCTTGGGGTTTATTTTAGACACACACAGAGAGAACGAATTGATATCGAGTTCGATTTTTGGGGCTAGGAAGCTGAGAAATATGAACTGAGTGATCAGTTGCAGCAGAGGCGAGGGATAATTTGGGAGTACTGACAAAGAGGTGGAGAGAAGCTAGTGGAGGCAGCGCAACAGCCAGAAGGATTGACACTAGTCCAATCTAGATCCATGCAGCCCTGACGCAAAGCCAGAAGGGCTAGCGCAGAAGTTGAAACTGCCCTCACGCAGAAGGCTGAAACTGTCGGGACAACCAGGAAGAGTGATGCAGTAGGCAAAAGAGACAATGCAGAGCTGACGTATAGCTTGAAAGGCTGATGCAGGGCCAGTGTATGTTGAAATTTGGTACCGGAGGACAGGTGGTTCCCTTAGGCTTTGATCTTTGGCCTAGGGAAAAGTGTCCAAAAGAATTTAATTTTTCTCCTAAAGTGACTTTATAATTTTATAAAGTTAAATCTAATTTAAAAGTGACTTTAAGTGATAAAGTTACTAAGTCTAATTTTAAAGTGACTTTTATAAAGTCAATGAAAAATTAGAAAGGAAAAGTGACTTTGGAAATAAATGACTAAGTGGGTCTTTATTAAAGTGGGGTGAATTAAAAAATAAAAAGTGAGATTTAAATGAGCATTTAATCTCAGCCATTGATCTAAATCTATTTCAGCCATTGGATTTAGAGATCACCCAAAAGTCACTTGGATCACCCAAAAGTCACTTGGAGTTATATTAAGGGAGGAAAAGGAGGAAAAGATCACATTCGATTCAATTCTTTCATGAGCAGATTGAGAGAAGGAGAGCAAGAGAGCAAGGGAGATTTCTGGGTGGTGTAACAGCAGCGGAGTATCAGCAGCGGTGTATCAGCAGCGGTGTTACAACAGCGGAGTAACAGCAGCGGTGTAACAGCTGCGGAGTAACAGCAGCGGAGTAACAGTTGCGGAGTAACAGTTGCGGTGTATCAGCAGCGGTGTATCAACAGCGGTGTATCAGCAGCGGTGTAACAGCAGCGGAGTAACAGCAGCGGAGTAACAGCAACGGTGTAACAGCTGCGGAGTAATAGCAGCGGAGTAACAGTTGCGGAGTAACAGCAACGGAGTATCAGCAAGGCTGAGATAAGTTGTAAAAGTCTGTTTGCTGATTTTTTTGCTGAACATTTCTCTTACTGTAAAAAGGCATTTTCCAGAAATAAAGAAGAGCTCTCAAACTGGTTTTCCCCAAGAGTTGTAGGGGGTTTTTCCAGGGTCACATTGACCAAAAATCTCAGTGTTTAAATGTGTTTTAATGACTGTTTATTACTGCTGATTTTTATTTCTGCAATTTCCAGCATTCTGTAAAATTTCCAGAATTTGTGTTTTCAGCAAATTTATTTTTTTCAGCTTGTTAAATGTATGGTTATGGGAAAGGGCATTTAACTATATGGGAGAAATAAGGAGAAACTGAAAACCGGGGTGGGAAATGAGAAATTTCTACATGGTATCAGAGCTTGAGTGCTGAAGGGCAGTTTGGGACAGCAAAAGGAAAAATTACAGTTGCTGATTTTTCACTCAGAAAATTCCAGCAAGCTGATTTTTTTCATAAACAACAGTTTTATCTTTACTATAGCAGTGCTATTTTTCAGTTTTAGGACAACAGGATGTCATTGGGATTGAGGGTGGAGGATAGGCTGGATGGGCATATAAATTACAGCGTTTGGAAGGAGAGAATGCAGAGTATCTTTGAGGAGGCAGAAGTCTGGGATATTATGGTGCATACCACACAGAACCCTGTTGTTGTGCCTACTGATGCTACTCAGTTGACAGCTTATAATAAAAAGAACAACAAGGGTAAGAGGCTGATTCTAGACGGAATCAAAGACCATTGCATTCCTCATGTGAGAGGAAAGAGCAATGCCCATGAGATGTGGACAGCATTGTCCAATCTCTACCAGAGTACCAATGAGAACCGGAAGATGGTCCTGAAGGAGAAGCTGAAGAACATTAAGATGGGTAATGATAGTGCAGCTGGATATCTCACAAAGATTACTAATGTGAGAGATGAGTTGGCAGCGATTGGAGAGGCCATTCCACCCACTGAGTTGGTGCGGATTGCAGTGAATGGCCTCCCCCGTTCATGGTTGAACTTTGCTGATGGGGTTTGTGCACGTGAGACCCTTCCCACATGGGAGAGGTTTTGGGATGATTGCATTCAGACAGAGATCAGGAAAGGTCAGCTTGGGGCAGCCAAGCCAGTTGAGCAGGATGAGGATGTAGCACTGGTGGCAGGAGGCAAGAAAGGCAAAGGGAAGAAGCAGGCTTCCACAAGCAGTGGTGGGGGCAAAGGCAAAGGTAAAGGTAAACAGGGGAACACACAGAAGGACTATTCCAAGGTGAAGTGTTGGAATTGTCAAAAGATGGGACACTATGCAGTTGTGTGTCCGGAGAAGAAGAAGAAGAAGGGGAAGAACCAGGGCGTGGCAGCTTCAGCAGAGATTGAGGACTTTGCTGGTTGTTTTGACCGAGAGTTTGCGTTCACTACGTGTGAGTCCTCTAGTGCAGGATCACCTGCCACACAGGTTCAGAGGGAGCATGCTTTTCCCTCGATTAGCGGAGCATCTTCAGGTATCTGGTATGTGGACAGTGGGGCTTCACGTCATATGACAGGAGTCCGTGAGTACTTCTCAGAGCTTTCAGAGAGTGGCACTGATATTGAGGTAGTAATCGGTGATGACAGAGTTGTTAGAGCAGTCGGGGTGGGGACAGTGACATTTCAGAGGGAGTCCAAACCTCCCTTGAAGGTGTCAGAGGTTCTTTATGTGCCAGGGATGAGGAAGAACCTCATATCCGTCTCAGCTTTGGAGGACAGAGGATATGAGGTACTGTTCAGGGGAGGACAAGTGTTGATGTATCCCAGGGGCACTCCAGCTGATTCAGCTAGAGTGATAGGTGTACGCCATGCAAAGGTGTACAAGTTTGCATTCCAGCCCCTTTTGGCATTGAGCAGTAGTACCGACAGCAGAGCTAGCAGTTCTGAGCTGTGTGAGATTTGGCACCGCAGGATGGGACATATGTATCATGGAGCCTTGAGAACATTGCAGGAGATCACTACAGGTGTGCCAGATTTCAGTACTGATCACTTTGATACTTGCAGAGGTTGTGCGATGGGCAAGTTTGCCAAATCCCCTTTTCCTAGCAGTGACAGCAGAGCGACGGGGATACTTGATTTGATTCATTCCGATGTGAGCGGTCAGATGTCTCATGTTTCCTTGAGTGGATATGAGTACTATGTTTTATTCATCGATGATCACTCCAGGAGGACTTGGATTTATTTTTTGAAGACCAAGAGTGAGGTCTTCAAGCGGTTTCAGGAGTTCAGAGCTCTTGTGGAGACTCAGACAGGTCGAAAGATCAAGTCCCTGAGGTCGGACAATGGAGGAGAGTACACCCTTGGAGAGTTTGTTGACTATTGTGCGGAGGCAGGCATTAGGAGGGAGTTCACTGTTCTTTACAACCCCCAGCAGAACGGGGTTGCGGAGAGGAAGAACAGATCCATCATAGGGGCTGCCAAAGCCATGTTAAATGATCAGGGGTTGCCATTGTTCTTGTGGGCAGAGGCCTGCAACACAGCTGTTTACTTGCAGAACAGGAGTCCGCATCGTGCCTTGGGGCACATGACTCCAGAGGAGGCTTTCTCTGGGAAGAAGCCTGATATTGGTCATCTTCATATCTTTGGATGCATTACATACTCCTATATACCCAAGGAGAAGAGGACCAAACTAGAGCCCACTGCAGAGAAGGGTATCTTTGTGGGCTACAGTGAGACCTCAAAGGCCTTTCGGATTTACATTCCTGCACAGAGGAGAGTTGTTATCAGACGGGATGTGAAGTTCGAGGAGGACAGGGCCTTTAGGAGGTCACGGGAGTTAGAGTATCTGGATCAGCCAGACCCTCAGCAGCAGTTGAGTCAGTCGCAGGGATCCAGTGGGCAGGGATCAGGAGGATCCGGAGGTACATCTATGAGGATGTCAGGTCCGTCAGTGAGCAATGGCTCGCCGAGCCAGAGGGGTGGTGCTCCAGGCAGCATGCAGAGCAGTTCACAGAGCAGTTCACTAGGGAGTCCACTGATGGACAGTTCACACGGTGCCTCAGCTTCTACAGGTTCAGGTGCAGGCAGGAGGACAACAGACAGAAAGTCAGGAGTTCAGGCTACTGATGGTGATGAGGAGGAGGAGTTTCATTCTCCTATGGGAGAAGCATGCTCAGGGAAGAGAAAGCCCAAGTGGCTTCAGGACACCTTGAGAGATGCCACATCTGTTGCTGAGCCGAAGAGGCCGGTCAGAGAGAGTAGACCACCTGAGAGGTTTTGTAGCTATATGGCGATGGTTGCCAGCATCCTTGACTCTGAGCCTTCTAGCTATGAGGAGGCAGCTAGCCAGCAGGTCTGGAGAGAGGCCATGCAGGAGGAGTATTCTTCTATCATGAAGAATGATGTTTGGGAGGTGGTGCCGAGGCCTGAGGGCAAATCCGTAGTTACTTCCAGATGGCTTTACAAGGTAAAGCATGCTGCAGATGGCAGCATTGAGAAATTCAAAGCGAGGTTTGTGGCTAGAGGGTTCTCCCAGGTAGAGGGAGTTGATTATGAGGAGACCTTCGCTCCCGTGGCTCGATATACTTCGATCCGCTCCATTATATCGATAGCAGCAGAGATGGGTTGGAAGATCCACCAGATGGATGTGAAGACCGCATTTCTCAATGGCTTCATACAGGAGGAGGTGTACATTGAGCAGCCACAGGGCTTTGAGGTGCATGGGAAGGAGTCCCATGTGTGCAGACTGAAGAAGGCCCTTTATGGCCTGAAGCAAGCTCCCAGAGCTTGGTACTCCAGGATAGATACATATTTGCAGGGGATGGGTTTCACAAAGAGTGAGGCAGATCCGAACCTTTACTTTATTGTGATTGGTGAGGAGCCTCTCATTCTGGTGCTGTATGTGGATGACTTGATCATTACAGGTGCAGAGAGACTCATAGAGCACTGCAAGAGAGATCTTGCGACGGAGTTTGAGATGAAGGACATCGGCTTGATGCATTACTTTTTGGGTTTGGAGGTGTGGCAGGAGGAGGGGCATTTCTTCCTGGGGCAGGGGAAGTATATTGTGGACATCCTTAGCAGATTCCACATGGAGGATTGTAGACCCATGTCGACACCGATGATCACCAACTGGAAGAAGCTTCATGCTTCGGATTCCGAGTTGGTGGATCCCACATTGTACAAGCAGCTGATTGGTTCCTTGATGTATTTGGTCAACACTAGATCAGATATCTGTTTTGCAGTCAACACGATGAGTTAGTTTATGTGTGAGCCTAGGAAGGTTCACTGGGTGGCTGCAAAACACATTTTGCGGTACTTGCAGGGGACAGTGGATTATGGTCTGGACTACAGGCAGGGAGATGGAGTGAGATTGGCAGGATACACTGATTTTGATTGGGCAGGTTGTGCTTCTGATAGGAAGAGCACTTCAGGGTGCTGTTTTGGGTTGGGTTCAGCAGTAGTGTCATGGTTCAGCCGGAAGCAGCAGTCAGTAGCACTGAGTTCAGCGGAAGCAGAGTATATGGCAACCAGTCTAGCTAGTTGTGAGGCTATCTGGCTTCACAAGATGTTGTTTGGCTTATTTGGTCAGCGGTTGAGACCTTCAGTGATTTACTGTGATAATCAGAGTTGCATTAAACTCACGGAGAATCCAGTATTTCATGACAGGTCAAAGCATATCGGGATCAGATATCATTTCATCAGAGACTATGTTCAGAAGGGAGCTGTGAAGCTTGAGTATATTTCCACTGATGAGTAGGTTGCAGATAATCTTACCAAAGCCTTACCACGGGGCAAGCATGTCTACTTCAGAGACAAGATGGGTGTGGTGAGGAACACCTTCCTCGGTAAGAGGGAGTGTTGAAATTTGGTACCGGAGGACAGGTGGTTCCCTTAGGCTTTGATCTTTGGCCTAGGGAAAAGTGTCCAAAAGAATTTAATTTTCTCCTAAAGTGACTTTATAATTTTATAAAGTTAAATCTAATTTTAAAGTGACTTTTATAAAGTCAATGAAAAATTAGAAAGGAAAAGTGACTTTGGAAATAAATGACTAAGTGGGTCTTTATTAAAGTGGGGTGAATTAAAAAATAAAAAGTGAGATTTAAATGAGCATTTAATCTCAGCCATTGATCTAAATCTATTTCAGCCATTGGATTTAGAGATCACCCAAAAGTCACTTGGAGTTATATTAAGGGAGGAAAAGGAGGAAAATATCACATTCGATTCAATTCTTTCATGAGCAGATTGAGAGAAGGAGAGCAAGAGAGCAAGGGAGATTTCTGGGCGGTGTAACAGCAACGGAGTATCAGCAGCGGTGTTACAGCAGCGGAGTAACAGCAGCGGTGTAACAGCTGCGGAGTAACAGCAGCGGAGTAACAGTTGCAGTGTAACAGCAGCGGAGTATCAACAACGGTGTATCAGCAGCGGTGTAACAGCAGTGGAGTATCAGCAGCGGTGTAACAACAGCGGTGTAACAATAGCGGAGTAACAACAATGGTGTAACAGCTGCGGAGTAACAGCAACGGTGTAACAGCTGCCAAGTAACAGCAGCGGAGTATCAGCAAGGCTGAGATAAGTTGTAAAAGTCTGTTTGCTGATTTTTTTGCTGAACATTTCTCTTACTGTAAAAAGACATTTTCCAGAAATAAAGAAGAGCTCTCAAACTGGTTTTCCCCAAGAGTTGTAGGGGGTTTTTCCAGGGTCACATTGACCTAAAATCTCAGTGTTTAAATGTGTTTTAATGACTGCTTATTATTGCTGATTTTTATTTCTGCAATTTCCAGCATTCTGTAAAATTTCCAGAATTTGTGTTTTCAGCAAATTTATTTTTTTCAGCTTGTTAAATGTATGGTTATGGGAAAGGGCATTTAACTATATGGGAGAAATAAGGAGAAATTGAAAACCGGGGTGGGAAATGAGAAATTTCTACAGTGTAGAGGTAGCCGAGGTTAGCCAGTTTTGCTGCTGGATTCGCTGGAATCTGTCGAGTGAAGTGAGCTAAAACTCACTCAGTTTTTCCACCATTGTATTTCCTCTGTCATTGGTTTTTCGGGAGGGCAACCAACATTTGTATTCAAAATTACTGCTTAATAATAAAAAACCCTCAGAGCTGTTGCACCAGTTTTCCCGCATTGGGTTTTTTTGGGGACTATTTTGTCAAAAAATAACTGTGTCCTATGTATCTTGTTATTTTCTCAGTCCATTGTTTCATGTAATCAAATATTAAAGTAGTGTAGGCTACAGAAGTAATTTTCTTCAGTATTCAGAGATAACTTGATAATGTATATTAAAATCAAGTAGGAGAAGTAAATTCAATTTTTGTTGTAGTAGGGGTTCCTTGGACTAGGAATTTTCACACATCTCACCACACCTGAAGCACTTGATCTTTTAAACGTCTTTTTTCCTCCTGCGCTGCTCCTGCTGCCCCTTTGATGTCAGGGCCACGTCCTCCTCTTCCTTCACGACCTTCATCCCACGGCTGCTACTTCCACTGATTGTGGCCTTCACGAGATCACGCCTCATCTCCTCCTGCTGCAAATCAACCCATAAATGTTCCCAATTTGGCAGGTGTTCTCTGCCTAGGATGCTATGGACAAACACTTGCCAATCTTTAGAAACGCTATTCAGCGCTAATCGAACAAACTCTGTAGGTTGGGGCCCTGACCCTACTGAAGCCAGTTGATCCTAGACTTCCTGAAGCCTCTTAAGGAAGGGGTATATTCGCTCCCCTTTCTACATCCTCATGCATCTCAACTTCTCTTCTAAGTACATCTTCTGCTACTCAGAAGATCCTTCGTATAGCGTGGCTAAGGCTTCCCACATCTGTTAGGCAGTATCCTTGCCGGCTATATGGGATACTACATGATCTCGAACCCTGTCGAGAATGATCCTCTTAGTCTTCGCCATCTCAGCCTTGTACTTCTTGAGTGGATCTGCATCGACGGGCACAACTACCACACTATTGACATACATCTTGAGATCATGCTCATCTGGAAGCTAGAAAATCTTGGCCTTCTAAATCACATAGTTGGAGACTGCGTCCAACTAATCTTGATCTCTCAATCCTGTTGATGTCATCTCTCCAGAAAAAGTCGAACTGTTCCCTCTTCTTCTCCGCATAGCTGCTGCCCAACTATTCGTACTCCCTTCTGGAGTGAGAAATCTCGCACATAGCTACTGCTGCGTTGCTAGAAAAATTTAGACTTCTTTGCTGGAAGTCCTCTGAGGAAGAAAATCCCTCAGTATGTGCTATTCTCTCCCTCTAACACTATTCTGCCAGCAATTGCTGCAAAATATCTGTGTCTCGGCTAAAGATCTACGTTGCAAGGAAACATCTCTACTCCGTTCTGCCTCTGGAAAGCTTCGATCTAGAGAATCGAATTTCTTTGTCGACTCACTCAGAGAAATTGATCTCACTCAAAACTTCAACCTCTTTGGCCCAAAGACTGTGCTGCCTTCTGGGGTTTCGAATTGCTGCCTCTGCAGTAATTTCGAACTCCCTCTTCCTTTTTGATATGAGCTCTCCTGCTCACAGTTTGTGCTTTGATACCATGTGAAAAATCGGTTACCCGATTCCTACTACAACAAACTGATTATATTTTAGCTACTTGTTAAATTACTTGAACAAGTTACTTGCAGTTTTCTACGACAAATACTGAAATACATACACTACAGCCTAAACACCATAAAATACTGCGGAAAACGAAATGCTACACTGGAGAGGAATAAACACACATCAACACAGTTGTTTTTGGACAATTTCCCCTGAAAACCCAACTTGGGAAAACCGGTGCAGCAGTTGAGGGTTTTAATTATTATGCAGTAGTAAATCTGAGTACAAATCATTGGATGCCCAAACTGGCTATCCGATACAGAGAAATACTGGCAAAAAGTTAGTGAGAAGAATCTCACACTGATCCGGGAGATCCGACTCTGATTAGGGGCTTGTTGACTGGCCCCACGCTGCCTCTGCGCAACTTCTGTGTCAACCCTACGCAGATTTGCATCACACTTGTGATTTGTGTCAATCCCTTTGTTGACCTCCCGCTGTCTGGAAATTCGACCTCCTAGCCCTTCGGTCTCACACCCCAGCTTCTGGCACTGAATCTCGTCTCTCCCAGCTGGAATTCGAACTCCCTCTGAAGCTTTGCTCTGCTCTATCTTTACGTGGCACTGCGCTGCCTCACAAAAACTGCTCTCTGCCTTATCTTCCTCACACTCTTTGGATCTAGAAAACTTCCTCTGGTCTACTATACCTGCCCCTCTCTCACTGCTTCGACTTTACTGAATCTCACAATGATACGGGAGATCCGACTCTGATTAGGGGCTTGCTGACTGGCCCCACGTTGCCTCTGCGTAGCTTCTGTGTCAACCATATGCAGATTTGCTATCCGATACAGAGAAATATTGGAAAAAGGTTAGTGAGAAGAATCTCACAATGATACGGGAGATCCAACTCTGATTAGGGGCTTCCTAACTGGCCCCATGCTGCCTCTGCGCAGCGTCTGTGTCAACCCTACGCAGATTTGCGTCACACTTGTTGGGCTCTGTGTCAATTCCTCCGCTGACCTCCTGCTATCTGGAAATTCAACCTCTTGGCCCTTCGGTCTCACACCCCGGCTTCTGGCACTGAATCCCATCTCTCCTAGCTGGAATTCGAACTCCCTCTGAAGCTCTGCTCTACCTCTACGTGGCACTGCGCTGCCTCACAAAAACTGCTCTCTGCCTTCTCTTCCTTGCACTCTACGGATCTGGAAAACTTCCTCTGGCCTACTATACCTGCCCCTCTCTCACTGCTTCGACTTTACTGAATCAATTCCGACAACTCACAACTACTACTTAGGAAATCGATTCTCTAGTGAAATCGAACTGCTCAAGTGTGTTTCTCCAACCACATCGAACTCCTTATAATCTCTCGTTGGAGCTCCAATTTCCATAATTAAAACATAATCGATGGCTAAGATTAACTTGGAGTTGATCATTGTCTTTTTCTAGAAGATTCACACCTGATTTAATTAATACCCTTTAATTAACCAGATTTCCTAAGTTTAGACTTAGGGAACCATTTAAAAAAGTTAATTATTTTAATTAAATCATCTCTAGGTGGAATTTCCAGAAATGATTTCTGGGTTTTGGAGAATGCATGTGTCTTAGCCTCTCTGCAAAGTTTCAAGGCTAGAGCACATCTGATGCTACAAAAATAAACACCCCTTTGGTCTTGTGATCACAACCTTTCTTAGTTTTGTACCTCATTCATTTCACTTTTTGACCACAAGGATTTGTTTTGGGGTTCTTATCATTATTTTAATACCACTATGGGTGGAAAGAGACAATTTCTTCAAGGAAACATCATCATTATTTATGTGGTATATGTCACTTTCAAACTCTACATTGGTCCTTTCCTTAATCTTTCATTTTCTCTAGTTGTTTTAGGGCTAAAATGTTGTCAAGCAATTTGAAGGTCTAAAAAGTTCAACTTGCATATGTTCATCAATTTTCTTTTGTTGAGTAGTGTTACCACAAAATCTAGTAGTGTAGTGCAAAGCCTCACTAGGCACTCTAGGTCTAGGAAAACAATGGGATCAACTACCACTGTGACCTTAGGGAAAAATGTGGCTTTTGTCCTGATATTTTGTGGTTGGATACTATCCCCAAAAGGGAGGATTCCACAACAAGACTTAGAGGTTAGATGACTAAGGTATCTTAAGCCAGATGGCTCTCTAAGAAGCTTCTTAATTTAAGCACCCTAGAAAGGTCTTTAATAAAGGCTTAGAGTGAGAGAGAGAGAGAGAGATGGATCAAAAGGTCTTTGATAAAGGTTTGAGGTGAGAGAGCGATATGGATCGAAGGAAACTATGGCCAAGCTTAGGAGGCCAAGGTAATTTCTATAGATTTTCAAGTAATTTTTCCCACTAGCAGCCATTGATTTATGGATTGAAGTTATAAATTAGGTTTTAGGATAATACAACTTTTGGAGCATGAAAAACTTACAACAACAAATTTAAAATAGCCTATTAGTGAGGTCATCAACAAAAGGTTGAAGACTATTGAGGGGTAAGCAAGATGAAGGTTAATGCAAGGAATCTAATGGCTGAAAATGCACAAAACAACAAACAAACCCTAGACATCATCCCCAAAATTAGGGGTGAAAAATGCAAGGAACAATAGATTTTGCATTTTAAAATTTGATAGACGCAATGCTAAATTTTAAAGTGATGACATATAGGTGAAATTAAGCTATAAAATGCAAATTTTGCCAAACCCTAACACTAGGTTACCATAAAATGAAAAAAATGGAAAATTTAATTTGATTGACACAGAAGGACTTCAGTCAATTGGGCACATGGAGTCAAGTGGAAGAAGTCAAAGGAAGAGGACCTTGGATAGAGGGGGACGGAAATATTTGAGTGTGTGTGACAATGTTTCACTCAATTCGACTCTCCTCTATTTATAAGAGGGTAACCAAGTCAAATTGGGTTAATGTACAAGTAAAATTGCTTAAAATATGACTTTAAGTGTTCACAAGATTAATAGGTCACAAGATGACCTATAAGATAGTTCTCATAATGATAAAACATAACAAAATGCCTACCTTTTCTCCATGTGTGGGGAAATCTCTCCAAGATTGATATCAACCTCATAAATTGAGCATCTCCATCAAGTATTGTGCCAAGAAGGGTCCAAGAGTGCTCCTCACTCCAAGTCATCTAATCAATATTAAAGGGTGCATCTCAAGGCCACAAATTCTCATCCATACATTATCATCAAGAAGCCCCATGTCATCACTCTAAGGCATGCAAGGGTGACCTTAGGGCATGACATCATCATTAAGCCCCATGTCATCAGTCTACGGCAGGCGATGGTGACGTTGCAACCCTAGGGCATGTCATTTTCATTAAAGAGTGTACCAACCCTCCAAAATAATCTCAAGTCATCATCATCATCATCATGGCCCTTGAACTAGGCAAAAAGGAGGTGCAAGGCTAGATTGGGGGCATCCTGGGTCCTCTAGGTTACATCATCACTTTTAGCAGCATCCTAGATTATGCGCGAAATGTTTTATATCTTGGAGGTGTTGAAGGTGTCAAACATTAGTGTGAGGCTTCCTCAATGGCCATGCTCATCTTTGTGGGGCAATGTTGACGTTGCACGATCATAAGTGCTCTCATGCTAGGATAGATATCTTCTTCAAGGGTCTAGAGAATTGTCAAACCATCCCTCAAGGGATATTGAATGTACTTGGGAATAAAAATCTGAGACATACCCTCATGATTAAGTGAGATCAACATCATTAGGTAAAGAAACCATAAAAGTGTCATAGTGGACCATATCTAATGCTAGAGGCACAAAAGTACTTCACACAAGCCTTGTCTTCAAATGTCTTTCTAGCTGATGATTTCTAAACAAGTTACCAGACTTATCTTTGCGATGGCAATGCAAAGGCCCCATTAGGTGCTTCCAACCCCAAGGGGAAGTACAGTTCCTAGGTTGACACGTAAATCCAAAAGTGCATGTGATAAAGGTGATCATGGAAGGGGATTGACTTTAAGGAAGATGTCATTATCTTGGTAGCAACTGAATGAGGTCCAACATCTTGAGTGTAATGATGTGGATGGAGCAATTGTGGGCCCTGAGATACCCCTTTCCTCTGCCCATTTTTACCACCCCTCTAGTGTGCCTTTTACTTCAAAGATTTTATTTTTCTTTCTTTCAATGATTTTATTTTTCTTTCTTGCATAACTTGGGTAACTAGCTTGGTTGATGCATTCTGATACCCCTTAAAGATGTAGCAGTTTATTGCTCATCGGGTCGGGGATATTCATAAGTTCCTTTTATTTAGATGGAGCATGATATACTAGGAACTGAGTGGGGGCTATTGAGGTGGTAGAGCTCAGGCTAGGCTTTTGTCCATGCACTATATAGTATTAACTATCCTAGCCATCTTTTGCATTTTACATCTTCATTTATTTGTGGCGGTAAATGCTTTTATCTTTATTTTATCTGCATCAACCTCTTAAGGTCAAAGTTTCCTAGCCCTTACTCAAAGATGAGGATAAAGGGTAAACAACAACAGTGACATATTACAACCAACCCGAAGAATGGAGGTGGGTAAAAGGGATAGATGGAAAGTGATAAGTATGGTTTACATTCGGCGCGCTATGTCAATCGGTGACTCCTATTTGTACCCCTTTTGGATACTGGATGGAATGAAAATGCCTCAAGGAAGGTCACAATGGACTACAGGGGCAAGGGATAACCACCCAGGTGGAGTGTGGAAATAAGGATACGATCAAGGGTGGTCAATCATCCAATTCAACTTGTGATTTATACTAGAATGCCCTTAACATTAAATGAAAGCACATGATTACAGAAATGGTTAGTGTACCTTATGGTAGATTATCCACCTTCCTTGAAGAAGTGTGCTCGATGGAAGAAAGCACTCACAGGAGCATATGTGGAGAGCTATGAGGTGTAGCTATCTATGGATCATCATAGGGATGCTCGCTGGCAAGCTAATCAAATAGGAGTAAATTTTCTATTAGGGGTAACAAGTAGCCTCATCAATCTTTTATTCAGAAGCGAAAATGGAGATAGATAAGTTTGGGGAGTAATCTTTTATTGGTATGATCGAATTATTATTGAATTTGTGGATGCATGATGATTCCATAATTCTCTACCAATACTAGATACCTAATTTACAAGTTCTGTAAAGTCTTCTACATTGTATTTCACAACATATTCTCTATATAGGATAAATGATTTTCCATCAAAGGTATGGATAGGTAGGGATAGTGGCATATGACATCCATTTGCAAATTCCCTCCTAAGTTGGCAGATCACTTTTTAGCAATGTTGCACGACTCGTACTAGTATAAGACTCGTCTGGCTTTTGACTTAGAGATTCGTGTAAGACTCAGGAACGACCCGTATAAGACTCGTATAAAACTCGACAAAATACAAAAAAAACTTAAAAAATATGATCTCAAAAAACAAAAAAATTAAGAAGAATATGAATTTTGAGTGGGTCCACGGGTCTTATGCGGGTCTTCATGGGTTCAATACGAGTAGACGGGTTCTATGCGGGTTTGGATGAGTACGGGTAGAAACTACGGGTCCTATGCGAGTGACTCGTCTCGCTATAGAACTCGTCAAGACCCGCGGGTCTTATAAGAGTCGTGCTACACTGCTTTTTGCATAAGAGAAAACCCTAAACATCGGGAACATCTATAACAACAACATCCATTAGTATAGATATGTGATTGCAAATAACAAGATAGACCTTTAAATTATTGATGAGGCTGTGATCTTTGATGGATTTTGAGTGAAAACCACACACATTTCTATAAGGCCTTGTAATTTGTGATTCTATTGGTTCATGATATTTAAAGGCATCACATTAGTGGAAGCACCATAATCAAGCATAAAATTATGAAAAGTAAATTGTTCACAGCTAATGTGAGGAAAAACGTTGCATGCTCTCCATTCTCTTGATTATAGGCATCACAGTAGCGGAAGCACCATAATCAAGCATACAATTATGAAAAGTAAATTGTTCACAACTAATATGAGGAAAAAAGGTGTATGCTCTCCATTCTTTTGATCATAGTGCATATTTTGTAGTATAACAAGAGGGTCATGAAGTTCCTTATCAAAGTTAAACTATCTCTTCACTTGGTCTCTTTGAGAATTACATAAGCATTTACTTTAGCAAGAACATTACCTAATCCACATTAAATGCAACATCATCATCTTTTGAGTTTGTATAGGATTAGGGTCAACATCCTTAGGTAAGGAGGCTCACGTCCATCCTTTTGTAGAGAGTTCTCAGGGAGCTTAATCCTCTTGATATATTGCAATCCTTTACTAAACTTGTCCCTTGTTTCTACAACATTTATGTCCATATTAAGGGGTATTAACACATCCCTGACAAATTCCTCATGTTGTTGTTTAGTAACATGGTAAGTTTTATTAGGCAACACAGAGGGGACATGGGTTATTGATCAGGTGCAAGTGTTTAGAAATATGGGATTTGTAGCAGATGTAATTTTTCCTTTATTCTATAGAGAAATATGTGATTATTGCTGCAATATTCAACTTTTTGTTTAAATTTTCAAAACTTCGTTTCATGTAGATCTAGTCAACTTCAATTGTTGTTTTGATCCACCTCATGAGATGTGTCGACACTGTTACTCCTGTTGCCTACACCTACATACAGGTTAGTGAGAAAAGCCTTCAACCCCACAAGGTGTGATTGGTGGTAGGGAACTCAAAGAAGGGGCTGTCACATTGTTCCTGACTCTCTCCGTCTATAAGCTATCTCCTAGGTTAGCTAAGGGGGGTGGTCCCTAATGAAAAGTTAAGTTAAAAGTGATATGAGGTTCTAGGAGAGTGTTATAATGAAAATTGATTGCTTTTAATGATCTATGAGAAAAATATGATATGAGCAATAACAATGAAAATCATTAACATGAGGAAACCATAAAACTAGTGCCCTATAAAGAATTTGCCCAACAAAATAAAATATACATTTGCTCAAAGTAAAGATGGAATGCTTCCAATAAGGAAAGCAAAATAACCCTAACATGCAAACAAAAGATGTTAGCACAAGATATTTGTAAGATATAAAATCAATTCATGAATCAAAACATATCTTGTCAAAACTCAACAATTAGAAAATTTACTTAAAAAAAGAAAGTAAAATAGGAGATGCTAAATGCTAAATCAAAATTTCAATATGGAATTAGACTTGAGCACGAAATAAAAACACTTATTATCATTTTGAAGAATCACAATTTCCAATAGTTTCTAATAAATGAGAATGCTCCAATAGTTTCCATGACATATAACATAAATTGACCAAGTAGTGAAGCATGTACTTGAAGAAATTATGAAACAATTAAAACTTGCCAAAGTATGAAGTGTTTACACATGAAATAGATTTTCTCAAGTTTACAAATTAAACTTGAAGGTTATGCATGTGAGAATTTAAATACAAGATTTAGAGAAAATTGCATGTGGAGTGAAATGTGTTAATTTTAAGTATGCACAAAATGAAATTAAGTGCTCGAAAGCTCAAAAAAACTAGAAGCAAAATTAGTCCATCAAACCATAAGAAACTCCCTCCTCAAATGAGGAAGTGGGATGCCATGGGAAAAATCCCAAGCTCCTTCAAAACAAAAATTTTATTTTATTAAAAAATGAGGCCCTTTTATAGAAATGAGGGGCTTGGGAAGAGCTTACAATATGCACTTTAAACTTACTCTTTCCCAAAGTTACAAGTGTAAGATTTTAAAGATTTACTTGTGAGATGTTACAAAGTAAAGGCCTAAACCCCTGAGGTGAATAATGGTTACAATTCCTCAAAAGAATGAGGCTTTAGAAGAAGAGGTGAAGTGATAAGAAGGAGGTACTTGGACTTGAGGTTCCAAATGGAAAAGGGTTCCTTAGCTTATGCTTCAGCTCCCTTTCTTCAAACTTGAATTGCCTCCAAGAACACCTATAGGCAAGCAAGCAAAAGAGTTAGCATGCAAAAGAAATAGTGTTGAAATATGTGAGAGGAAATCACATGCATGAGAAGGAAAGAGTTAAAAACCCAATGCAAGTATAAAATACACTTTATATTACAAATTCCCTCACTAAGATCAACTTGGAAGAACTGATTTAGTGAGTGAGAGTTAGGATTTAAATCCAAAAACTTAGTCTCCAATGCTAGATAAAATAAATATGTGCACAAATGAGAGAACAAAATATATGATTTTTTTAGACAGTGCAAAGGGCTCATGAAACCCCCTTTTAAATAAATCTCTTGATGCCTTATGAGATTGTTGACTTGAACAACTTGTGGGATCTTTGATATCCTTAGAGGTGACTATTCCCACTGAAGAAGTCTTCACACTTCAATAGACGACAACCTATATTTTGAACACACAAATGTCTGCAGACAAATTGTTAGTGCAAAAGAGACTTGGCATATAGAGGCCAAATTGAGCTTGTCATTCAACCGAAAATAACAAGCTACAACAAGAGAACAAAATATACCAAGCCCAAAGGAGATTTGAGATAGCTGCAAATCTCCCCTCCCTAGACAATAGTGCCCTTAGGCAAATGCACAAAAACCAACTAGATAGCAATGTAAAATCAAATGAATAACAACATCAAATGAAATAGGTATACCTCATCAACCAAAGAATGCACCACAAGAGAAGCTAGTAACCCCAAAGACTTTCACTTTATTTAGCTCAATAACAATTTCGGCATAGTAACAATAAGCACAAGCTTCAAAAACCATGCTCAACAATGAGAGCTGGGTTACATTTATAAGAACCTGGGAGAAAATTCCAATGTAGAAGTGATCAAACAAGTGGCATGATGTGACAATCCTAAAGAAAAATTTGAATTTGTTGAATGAAGCTCCAATGCTAATTGGCAAATGGACAGTGTTTTCTTCTTCATGTGCTAAATTCGAATTTCCTCTTCGCTGCTGCCATCTGTGATGAATTGTGGGTAAAATGAGGAGAAAATTGCCTGAAATCCCCATCAAATATGTGACAAATCCCAGTTGTGATGACACCACAACAAACCAAACCCAATCTGCCCTGCGTAGAAGCTGTCAGAACTGCTGTGCATGTTGATGATAGCTGCTGTGCGTAGATGCTGAAGAAAAGGGTCCGCCTACAAGTGTAATATGGTAGTTATTTTGTGGATATATATCTCCATAATATTCTCTATGAAATATTAACCTAAACTTTGTAACCATATGTTGATTTCCTCTTGTTGTAGTGTGGATTTTTCTTTTAGCATGTCTCTATTTCCTTTAATATCTATGCGTAGAAGAGGATAGTGAGGTGGGGTCCATTCTCCACTCACTTACTTTATCATTAGAGTTTAACATACACAAATTGAATTTAATTTAAGCCTTCATCAATTCGTAGCATTTCATGAACTCAACGTTGGACTTTTGTTGACTGCCCTTGACTTGACAGGCATTTTGACATTGAATTGTACCTTATGTGGTGGGCCTTGTTGCCACATCACCTTTGATTTTCATTGAATCTGCCATGTCAAAATTTTACTTATTTTGACTTTGAAAATTTTTCTAAAATTTTCCAATTGTTTATTTTTTTGAATTTTTTCCTCATTTTTCCACTGACATTAGAAAAATTGGCTTTTGAGGGACTATAAGTCATTTTTGACCCTCAAAGTGGGTCCTAGGATGATGTTGGGCATATGAGGATGAATTTAAAGTAGTCATACGCCCTAGATATTTCCGAAGACCACTTATTTACATAATTACATAGAAATTAATTAAAAAAATCTCGTTTTGTTGGAAATTTTTAATTATTAAAAAATCCTACTTAGACCTAGCCAAATTCCACGAATTTTTTTGTGTGATTTAGTATGGTAATATACATCGACTCTGGACACTAAGATACGTTAGGGGCTCAACTTTCAAACCGTCATCCTGGCTTTGGGGTAAAAAGTGAGTGAAAAAACCTAGAAAATTATCAGTCTCTAAAAAAGAAGGGATAAATTAACCAGATAAAAAAACATTCCAAGGTGTATTCATTTGCTGATCAAGTCCCAACATCCTAGGCCTGTTACAGATTGAAAACTCATCATTACTAGTATCACTTGTTACAATTCCCCGCAGGGTTTGGAATCTGGGTACAAGAAAGATGATGAGAAATAGAAGTAGAGTTTAAAAACTTTGTTAACTGATGATATTTGATAGTATAAATGTTCTTTGGATCATTCTTGGGCATGGAGTCTTCATATAATCACCAGGTTTCACTCCAGTGGTCAATATTTGGCTCCATATGGGGATGCATGCTAGATGTGAAATGATAGTGTGTAATGATAAATGTGAAATGTCTGCAAATCAATTGTTAGTGCAAAAGAGACTTGAACACACAAATGCCTGCAAACCAATTGTTAATGCAAAAGAGACTTGGCATATAGAAGTCAAGTTGAGCTTGTCATTCAATTGAAAATAACAAGCTACAACAAAGAGCACAAAATCTACTAAGCTCAAAGGAGATTTGAGATAGCTGCAAATCTCCTCTATCATTTCACATCATTGCACACTATCATTTTACATCTAGCATGCATCCCCATATGGAGCCAAATGTTGACCAATGGAGTAGCACTTGATGATTATATGAAGACTCCATGCCTAAGGATGATCCAAAAGACATCTGTACTATCAGATATTATCAGCCAACAAAGTTTTTAAACTCTACTTCTATTTCTCATCATCTTTCTTGTACCAAGATTCCACACTCTGTGGGGAATTGTAATAAGTGATACTAGTAATGATGAGTTTTGAGTATATAACAAGTCTAGGATGTTAGGACTTGGTTAGCAAACAAGTACACTTTGGAGTGTTTTATTTATTTGGTTAATTATCCCTTCTTTTGTAGAGGTAGATAATTTTCTAGGTTTTTGCACTCACTTTTTACCCCAAAGCCGGGGTGACGGTTTGAAGGTTGAGCCCCTAACATATATTAGCATCTAGAGCCGATGTATATTACCATACTAGATCACACAAAAAATTTCGTGGAATTTGGCTAAGTCTAAGTAGGATTTGTTAATAATTAAAAATTTCCTACAAAACGAGATTTTTTAATTAAATTGAGGGTAATGATGTAAATAAGTGCTTTTGGAAATGTCTTGGGCGTATGACTACTTTAAATTCATCCTTAGAGTCCTAGCATTATCTTAGGACCCACTTTGAGGTCAAAAAATGACTTATAGTCCTTCAAAAGACAATTTTTCTAATATCAGTGGCAAAAAAATTGAAAAAATTTAGAAATTTTCTCAAAGTCAGAATATGTCAAATGTTGACATGGAAGATTTTTTTAAAATCAAAGGTGATGTGGCAACCATGTGGGCCGACCACATAAGGTACAAGTCAAATTCTAAATGCCAAATCAAGGGTAGTCAATAAAGGTCCAACATTGAGTTCATGAAATGCTACGAATTGTTAAAGACTTAAATTAAACTTAATTTGGGTATGTTAAAGTCTAATGATAAAGTAAGTGAGTGGGGAATGAACCCCACCTCACTCTCCTCTTCTACGCATTGTTATTGAAGGAAATAGACACATGTTGAAAGAAAAATCAGCATATGGTTACAAAGATTGGGTTAATATTTCATGGAGAATATTATGGAGATATGTGTCCACAAAATACCTACCATATTACACTTGTACGCAGACCTTTTTCCTTAGCATCTACGCACAACAACTCTCATCTACACGCACAACAGTTTGGTAGCTTCTACGTAGGGAAGATTGGGTTTGGTTTGCTGTGGTGTCATCACAACAGGGATTTGTGACATATTTGATGAGGATTTCATGCAATTTGCTCCTCATTTCACCCACCATTCATCACACATGGCAACAGCTAAGAGGAAATTCGAATTTGGCACATGAGGGAAGAAGAAAACACTGTCCACTTGCCAGAAATCAATTTTTACACTTGGCATTGGAGCTCCATTCAACAAATTCGAATTTCTCTTTGGGATTGTCACCTCATGCCACTTGTTTGATCACTTCTACATTGGGATTTTCTCCCAAGTTCTTATAAATGTAACCTAAATCTCATTATTGAGCACAGTTTTTGAAGCTTTTGCTTACTGTTATTACGCCGAAATTGTTATTGAACTAAATAAAGTTACTGGCTTCTCTTATGGTGCATTCTTTGGTTGATGAGGTATACCTGTTTCATTTGATATTGTTATTCATTTGATTTTAAATTGCTATCTATTTGGTTTTTTGTGCATTTGCTTGAGGGAATTATTGTCTAAGGGGGAGATTTGCAGCTATTTGAAATCTCCTTTGGACTTGATATATTTTGTGCTCTTGTTGTAGCTTTTTATTTTCGGTTGAGTGACAAGCTCAACTTGGCCTCTATATTCCAAGTTTCTTTTGCACTAACAATTGGTTTGCAAGTATTTGTGTGTTCAAAAGACAAGTTGCCAAGTCTATTGGAGTGTGAGGATTTCTTTGGTGGGTATAGTCACCTCCAAGGATATAAAAAATCTCAAGTTGTTCAAACCAATAATCTCATAAGACATCAAGAGATTTATTCAAAAGGGGGTTTCATGAGCCTTTTGTTTTTTTTCCATCTTTAAAAAATCATATATTTCCTTTTCTCATTTGTGCACATATTGATTTTATTTAGCATTTGAGGATAAGTTGTTGGATTTAAATCCTAACTCTCACTCACTAAATCAACTCTTTTAAGTTGATATTAGCGAGAAAATTTGTAATATAAAATGCATTTTGTACTTGCATTGGGTTTCTAACTCTTTCCTTCTCATGCATGTGATTTCCTCTCACATATTTCAACACTATTTCTTTTGCATGCTAACTCTTTTGCTTGCTTGCATATAGGTGTTCTTGGAGGCAATTCAAGTTTGAAGAAAATGAGCTAAAGCATAAGATAAGGAACCCTTTTCTGTTTGGGACTTCAAGTCCAAGTACCTCTTTCTTATCACTTCACCTTTTCTTCTAAAACTTCATTTTTTTGAGGAATTGTAACCATTATTCACCTCAAGTGTTTAGGCCTTTACTTTGTAACGTCTCACAAGTAAATTTTTAAAATATTACACTTGTAACTTTGGGAAATAGTAAGTTTAAAATGCATATTGTAAGCTCTTCCCAAGCCCCTCATTTCTATAAGAGGGCCTCATTTTCTAATAAAATAAAAATTTTGTTTAGAGGGAGTTTGAGATTTTTTCCATGGCATCCCCTTCTTCATTTGAAGATGGAACTTTTATGGTTTGATTGATTTTATGCTTCTAGTTTTCTTAACCTCTAAGCACTTAATTTCATGCTTAAGAATTAACTCATTCCAATCCACATGCATAAGCTTCAATTTGTAAATTTTGAGTAAATTTTATCTTATGTGCAAACATTCAACATTGTGGCAAACTGTGATTATTCCTTCAAGTACATGCTTCAATTTTTTATTATACAAATTGGTAACTTTTGAAGCAATTCTATTGGAACAAATAGTAGCTTTAAAACAATCTAGTTCATTTGGTTCATTTGTTTATTTTCCATGCAAGCACATATGAGTTCATTTACATGCTAAATTCTCAAAGTTTTACAAAGTTATCTCATTTTTCATTTATGAAGCATGTGCATGTAAGTATATTTTAATTGGAGAATTAACAAAATATGCACTCTCATCTAGGCATTTTAGTATAGGAAGGCTTCCAAGAAAGTTCTTCCATCTGGTACGAAGTAAGGTAAAAGCGTTGTGACCCTTCAGTTATGAAGGTGTCTCATTCCTTTGTAGGAACGAAGACACACGTTGGCTCGTAAGACTTAGGGGGCGGGTTATCATTAATGACATCTCTGTGCTCTCTCCCCCTCTTTCTTACAGTCACTCCAATTTTTACCCTTTGGTAAGAATTCAAGAGGAGGACTTTTCACTTAGATTAAGCATTTTAGATTAAAAATAACTAAGACTAATTGCATTCATATCTAGTACAAGTGCATTTCATGCTAAAACATCTTATGGTTTTACTTGCAATTTTCCATTTTACTTGTTATTTTTGAATATTTTATGTTGACAAATATTGCTTCATTTTCTTTTTTGCAAGTAGAACACTAATTGCTTCTCCTTTTGCAAGATATCTCTATATGCTTTGATTTAGGCATTGATTAAATTTTGAAAGCATTTTATATTCATTTTTTTTTTTGCAAGTAAAACACTAATTGCTTCTCCTTTTGCAAGATATCTCTATATTATTTGATTTAGGCATTGATTATATTTTGAAAGCATTTTATATCTTGTATGGATTATCGTGCTAACAGTTTTTCTTTCAGGATTTATATGCTTTCATTGTTGGAAGCATTCTATTTTTTTTTTAGCAAATGTATCTTTTATTCATGTTGAGCAATTTATCTTAAGGCACTGGTTTTATCATGTTAATGATTTTATTTGCTCATATCATATTTTGCTCATAATTCTTAAAAGTAATCCACTTTCACACCTCTCTTAGAACTTCACATTTTTTTAACTTAGTTTTCCATTTAAGGACCACCCCGCATAGCTAACCTAGGAGATAGCTTAAACAAAGAGAGAAGAGATTTTGTGTGACAACCCCTTCTCTTAGTTCCCTGCCACCAACCACACCTTGTGGGGTTGAAGGCTTTTCTCATTGACTTGTAGGTAGGTGTAGGCGGCAGGGTCAACAGGCGCTTCTGAAATTTTTGGACAAAAGCTATATTGTATTCAGATTTGAGGTTTTGGTAGGGGTTTAGTCATGTTTAGATTTAGTTGAAGGTTTTGATATCCACGAGTGCAAATTTGTTGATGTTGATATTTCAACTAGCAACTTTTTGAGAGACAAGTTGCTAAATACAAATCTTTTTTTAAATTGTCAAAACCTAGGATCTATTTGCTTGAATCAAGTCTCCTCTTCTTCTCACAATGGGAGTTGGCCTTCTTGATGTCAAGTCTGGCATGTCTAGCAGGAATAAACCACATCTTAGAAGGTAAGGGGTTGTTTCTAAATTTTTTCAGATAGAAACAAATTTTATTGAAAAGCAACATGAACTACAAACATAAATCCTATTCAGTGTCACCAACTAATACTATATAGGGTTTGCAAAGGCTAGTGTAACTACATATTCTAAACTGAATTAAAAGTGAATACCAAGGTTGCTAAAATGGAAAACGACTAAACAAAACTTGATTAGGAAAGTATTAAGAAATCATAGATTCATGTGGAATCAAGTCTCTCATATAAAATTCAAAGGAATCTTTGAATACATCGCCTTATAGTATGAAAGCTCTCTTATTATCTACAAAAGGATCGTAGATTACGACATCTTCTTGTTACCCCCGTTAAATATAAATGCAGTGTATAACTCTCAATATTTATAATAGTCAACAAAACCCTATCGTTTTGCTGCTAGTTGCATCAATACAATAGACCTTTACATTTAAAGAAAGTGGAAGCTGTATACAAGCAGTAATGAAAATGATGAGAAATAACATGAGTAGACATCAACATGAACTAAAAGCAACAAATAATAACAATGTCAAGAAACTGACAATTTACAAATTGAGCATGTGGAGTGAGCTCGAAAGACTTCTCTAAGGACTTATTTTATAACATCTGTGACCTCTTATTTATAATGTTGTTGGGTTTGGCGATTAATAAGCACCTGGCTATAGAGAATTAAATGCTCTCCATGCCTGGATGTGTGCTGTTGGATCAAAAGTAGCTTTTGATCCAACAATGCACACCCTGGCATGCGGGGCATTTAATGCTCTGTAACTGGGTGCTGATTGATGCCCGTTGGCTTTTATTCAAGTGTACTCGAAGATTCTAGTTGTTATAGGTTATAACCAATTTTTTGGTGTGTACTCCAAGATTATTGTTCTTTTGTTACTTCATTGTTCTTTATATTGATGTGATCAATTCGACCATAGTTTGTCATCACATTTTAACCTAGAGCACCTCTCAACAACATGATCACAAATGGTTAAATTATAGCTCCATTTTGTGTGACTCAAAAAGCAGCTAAACTAGATTAAAAAAGATACTGAACTCTATAGGTTTTATGACTTGAATAATCCATTTGAGTTTCTAATAATGATATGATAAAGACTTTATGGCTCTAGTATCCCTTAACTTTTTGGTCTTTCCTAGCCTCTGTTTTTTTTACTCCAACGACAAAAACAAGACCATCAAACATGAACAAAAATCATTTCCATTGAATCAGCATACTTTTTTAATCAAACAAGATTCCATGATGGGCAGTTGGGGGTCATCACCATCGTGAGAACGTGGATACCTAATAAAAAAGGTGTTCACAGTTAGTTCTTCATCTCAAATTAGAAATCATATGTATAATATGTTTATTTTCATTCAGTGTTGGATGAAAAGAAGCATTTATTAGCGGATGTTTCCTTATGTTATATGTGAGGATAAAGAAAAAGTTCTGCTTTGCACAATTTTATTCACTTGATTTTGTGTTCATCGACTATGATATCATTCCCTACAAAGGGGTATCATAGATTTCACATAAACACTAGGCAAGATGAAATGCCATTATTGGGCAAGTTCTTTTCACTGATTTTGAATCCGTGTAGGCCAATGTTCAAATATAACTCCTTGCTTATTTGGGATCCATGTTCTCACAATGGGTTGGGAATTCCAGTTTCACATTGAGCATTTAAGAATTTATAATAGTCATCATTAAATTCATTAATTTCACATTGAACATGTAATAATTTATAATAATCATCATTAAATTCATCGTAAATTTCTTTGATACATGGCCTTGCCTCTCTTGAACATTCCAAATCACTCTTGTAACTTTCCAAATCACCCTCGTCAAAAGAATTCAACAAAGATGTGGTAAATCTTGAGTTTGATTTCTCTTTATGATGGTACACAAAGTTGGATCACATGCTTTTAATGTTTACTCCTGTTCTGAGTGAATTTATTTAATCCTTCTAAGGCTGATTTGGAAAGTGGCCTAAGTCATTTAGACTATTATGCCTCAAATCTTGAGTTTGATTTCTCTTTATGATGGTACACAAAGTTGGATCACATGCTTTTAATGTTTACTCCTGTTCTGAGTGAATTTATTTAATCCTTCTAAGGCTGATTTAGAAAGTGGCCTAAGTCATTTAGACTATTATGCCTCAGACCATGATTGATAAACTATGGGGACCTCTCAAATCACAAATCTGGTTGAACGTGGATGCTAAAAACTTTTGATGTTACTCTTCATTCCTAAGTTGCATCAATCTCAAATAAATTGTCATTGCAGGCATCTCGAATCATGTTGAGAAAGTGGATACCTAAAAATTTTCTTGCTACAGTGATGTCTCACGTTACACCATCTCAAAATCAAAATCATATATGTTTGCGCAACCTTAAATTGACTAGAAAACGTACCATTATGGTTTGTTTTTTTTCTTTATAATTAAAGATTGATGGTTTTTTATTTTTATTTTTTTGTTTCTTTATGCCTAAAGGTGACGTAAGATTATTTAATGCAACTCTATTTCCTTAATTTCAAATTCATTGATTATCATCTCGTTTAAGTGCATCTATTTTCTCCCATGGTTACAACTAATAGAAAACCGCATGATTAAACGACAATTAGCCTTATTATAGTTTGTGCGTGTGTATTTGGAGCAAGTGACGGGCAGTGCTCAAACTTAAATCCTTGATTATTAAGGACCCATGCTCTCAAAGTGGATTCGGACGTCTATCTTAACTACTAATGAATTTATGATCATCTAATTTTGTTGTTTAGAAATTCTCTTCTATATAATTTTGTCGTTTAGAACTTATCTTCTAGAGTTCTATACAACTAATCACAGTAAATAGTTCATCCTTCTGAAAAGGATGCAACAATTCCGTGTAGAGTATGAACAGTAAAATCCTATTAATCTGCCTCTGTGTTTTGAAGACATTTTAGGCATTACAGAGAGACATATGTACATTGATTGGTCTTACATGTGTAATCTACCCGTGTTTGCAAGACATTTCAGGTATACATTGATTGTCTTGTATGTGTAATCTACCTGTGTTTGTAAGACATTTCAGGTCTTGCACACACGATATACATTGATTGTCTTATATGTGTAAGGTGAGGTCTCTTTTTGAAGACATGCATATGGGTTATTCATATTTCATCATGCATGTCCTTCTATGAGTAAATTTTTTGAATGTATTTGTTGACGATGACTTGGAAAATGCCTCTATTCACTAGGATCGTTCATGTTTATCATCAGTCCACACATTGTTAATGTGATCTTCTCAAGCCATGGTAAGATCGGATATAGTTATCAAGATTGGTGTTCTGAATTTACAATCATTATAATTTTGTTGTTTAGAACTTCTCTTTTATATAATTTTGTTTTTTAGAATTTCATCACAGTAAGTAGTTCACCCTGTGAAAAGCATGAAACAAGATGAATGATAGAATCTCATTAATTTACCTTTATGTTTTGAAGACGTTTCAGGCCTTACACACACATATACATTGATTATCTTATATGTGTAATCTTCGTGTGTTTGTAAGACATTTCAAGCCGTACACACGTATATACATTGATTGTTTTATATGTGAAAGGTGAGGTCTCTTTTTAAGGCATGCATAGGTTAGGGTAGAGGTAGGTTATTGAGATTGCATCATTTCGGTCCTCCTATGAATAAATTCATTAAATGTTTGTGGTGATGATGATTTGGAAAGTGCCTCTGTTTACTAGGATTGTTGTGAGATAAACCATAAACATACAAATCGTGATTATTAGAAGTTCATAAAATGTTGATGTGGTCTTCTCAAGCCATGGTAAGATCTTGATATGCTTATCAAGCTTGGTGTTACAGTTTGCATTTTGAGATTCATTGTTTTAAAATCAAAGTCATAAATGCCTATTCTTTCATAATTTGGGACCAAAATAAGTATGTCATATTGGCCTTTTATCTTTCATGGACAAGAAAACAACCAATAAAATTTTTACTTAATTTAGGGAGGGTGATTTGGGAAGTGCCCCAAATCATCTATATTGATGAGGCTTAAACCATATGCTATAAGTTTTTATAAAAGCAAATTGATGCCAAGGTGAGAATGACGGATACGGGATACCTAACGAGTTGGTGTTACACTTAAATCGTGAGTATCTCTATTACAAAATAGAAATCCTATAAGTTTATCTATAGTTGAGGTGGAACCAAAACATATATATTTAGAGTCTAGACAAAGAAAAAACTTATATTATGGATGAGTCCACACGGTAGACCTTTTGGATTCTGGGTAGTTATCGTTGGAGTTGGTATTAGTGATGTAGTTGTTGGTGAAATTGCAATTTTCCATTATTCAAATTGTAGTTTTGAATCCATAAATCGATCCAACACTTTGAAAAACCTCTAATCCACCCAGATTGCACAATCTTAAAACCCCTAATCCACCCAGATTGCACAATCTTAAAACCCCTAATCCACCCAGATTGCACAATCTTAGCAACCGATATCTGCAATTTCAACATTTCTTTTAAGTTTCTAGTTGGATTTTGGGCAAAATTAACTGGAAAATGGAAAATGTAACAAAAAAGATTCTGGGCAAAATTAATTGGAAAATGGAAAATGTAACAAAAAAGATTCAGAAAGTCAAATGTTTAGCTATAAGATATCCTATTTTTCATCCACAAAGCCAAAACAAGTATAAATCTACGTGGATTTTTTGTTTTCCTCTTTTATAAAGTAAAGAGGAAGAGAATCCAACTATTGTTTTATTCATCAGTTTCACTATTTTTGTTTTCCTCTTTTATAAAGTAAAGAGGAAGAGAATCCAACTATTGTTTCATTCATCAGTTTCACTATCCTTATCCTGGAGTATTGTTTTATTCACCAGTTTCACTAATCCTGTACTATACTTGATCTGATCAATTTGATTTATTTTAAATAAATTCAGGTTTTTTAAATTAGCTAAGCTAACACTTTCAATGTATGGATCTGATTAATTTGATTTATTTTAAATAAATTCAGGTATTTTAAATTAGCTAGGCTAACACTTTTGAATGTATTTCCATGTTTATGAGGATCCCATTTTGGAGGACAGCATGAATTGCATATAAATTTTTGATAGCCAAAGCATATCCACTTACATTTTGCATTTAGAAATCCTTGTGATCCATTACTCTTTGAATTACACTAGTCTTCATCAAAGTGAGATGAATGATAAAGGTCCATGATCCACCTTGATGAACACCATTCATACATACGCAGTGAGTTAGATACATTTTTCCCATGTTCCTCTAAAAGGCACATAGAGGTGTACTAATGAGTTTTTTACCTATATATGAAATATAATGGTCCACATGAACCTCCCTCACTTTCCTTAGTGAGAATTTGGATTTGACTTACATTTTAGTCTATATGAAGATAATGTAATATTTTCAAATATTGCTTTATGGGATTTGTTGACACCTAATCATAGGGATTGGGTGAACCACTGTAATTAGTGTAAATAAATAATAGAGAAAATGAAGAGTCATCATAGGGATTGGGTGAACAACTGTAATTAGTGTAAATAAATAATAGAGAAAATGAAGAGTCATCGGGGAATGAACTGAACAGTCACTCCCTCTTCTATATAATAATGAACAACCTGAATGAATAATACGATTACATTTGAGGAGTTATCGTCTGGTCTGACATGGTATCAGAGCCAGTGCCATTTTTGGCTTCTTTCTTTGCTTTGTAACTCCTCTCTCGCAACTGTTGCCCCTCTCTGGCAACTATTGCCCCTCTCTGGCAACTGCTACAGACATTCGGCTAGTTATGTGAGGCAACTGCTCCACAAGCGCAGTTGAGGTATCACTCTCTTGGTTTCATAGTGTTAAACACAGGTGCGATGAATGAAATTCTCTTATGACTGTGTATCGGTGTTCTGGACCCTAATCGGGTATTTTTCTCTGTTCATACATTTTATTTATAAATCACAGTCAATTAGTGTTAAGCGTTAATACTGAGTTTAAGCGCTAAACCTTTTCTTAAGCGTCTTTATTAAAATATGAATTAAGCACGTGGGTAGTATTCGGCAAGTGGTAAGCGGTATCTCACGCGCCCTAAAGGCTGGAAATGGTATTCCTAAATTTCACGCGATTAACCTTAGCGGGCGACACGTAGCATGAGAAAACCACTTTTCTCACGCGCTCTCGACTTGTTATGCATCGTGCAAGATTTCACGCGAGATTACGCGATAGCCGTTGGATCAAGCGGGATTGATCGACGGTGGAGATTGGCCAAGCTAGTTGGCGAGCGGGTGATGCGATAGCCGTTCGATTAGACGGGTCAGATCTGACGGTGATCGCGTCGGAAGATGCATGTGAGTTAATTTAAATTTCGGATGCGATAAGGTTATGAACTGGGGTTTTAATTCCTTTTGGTTCTGTTATGAGATTGCACGACAACTGTTCGATTGCACGGGTCACATCGATGGTGGAGATCGTCTGGGTTAGTTGGTGAGCGGACGACGCGATATCTGTTGGATCTGGAGAAGTGAGATCAACGGCGCGGATTGAAGCGCTTGATAAAAGGAGAAGTCAACGAGGGACCAACAGTGATTGGTCAGATAAGCGGGACCCTCAGGGGGAAAATCTACGTACAAAACCGGATTTAAGCGCAGTTGATTAGTTACAAAGTTAACCAGTAGTTGAATTACAGACTACCACCTTATTTTCGTCAACCTCGTGTGTCATTTTTTTACCAGCAGAAGAGCGATTTTTTTACACAATACATTTTTAAAATGCACTCATTGATATCTATTGTGGGAGTGGTTCTCACCGGGAAGGAGAACTATCCAGAATGGTCGCGGAAAATCAAACACACTCTCATTTATAATGAGCTGTGGAAAGGAGTGTGTGTTGGAGATGGAGACAAAGAGCTAGAACAACCTACCTCAGACAAGGAATTCACCATTTGGGAAAATAAGAACAACAAGGCTTATGCATTGATTGCAACATCAGTAAATGAAGAGGTGACTCACCATATTTCGCCATTTACAAATGATTTCGAAGTCTTACAAAAATTGAACTAACTCTATGACTCACTCTGCACTTGAAGTTTTTCAATTCATGATTAAATTGTTCAACCTTGAATTACAAAATGATGATCCTCTTGCTCTTGCATCAGAAGTAAAATCTATTATGCATGATATCAAAGTCACTAATGTTTAATTGGACATTCCTCTAATATGTTTTCTCAAGGCACTTTATCCCACTTACTCAAATTATCTTGAGTCATTGCAAGCAAATGGAAACCTCAAAGATATTACCTTTCACTCCCTTGTGAAAAAAATTGCTGAAAGAGAGAGTTTTTGAGAAGAAGACAGCTCCTCAGTCTTTTGAAGAGGCTGTGTGCCTTGCACATAGAGAGAAGAATCTTGCTCAAGATTCTTCGAGAGGAAGAGGTGGTCGAAGAGGAAGAGGAAGAAATTTCAGAGGCAGGGGGGGCAGAGACTCTCAAGGAGAAAATTCAAATTTGCACTGCATACGCTACAAAAGAGATGGATCACATGATGCATCCACATGCAAGTTGCCTTGGGATAGAATTGAGCATGAAAGAAACCAACTCAAAGGTAAAACTAATGACAAAGAGAAAGGTAAAGCACCTGAATCCGCTCATTATGTTGTGGCACACTATAATATTGGAGTAAATGAAGATTTATTTAATGCTTCACTTGCTTCTTGGAAAAATGATTGGTTGCTTGATTCAGGAGCAACTTGTCACATGACTTTTAGAAGATATTTTTTTGAAGAATTTTCTGACAATGTTGATGGAGCAGTATACTTTGCAGACAAATCAAAACTCAAGCCATCAGGGCTTGGTACAATCAGGGTTAAATTCCCTGGTCATCCAGACTTTCTTCTGCATCATGTTTTATATCTCCCACAGCTGAGGATAAACTTGATGTCCTTGGTCCACATCCGCCAGCAAGGACACTCCATTCATATGTTTGATGGCAAGCTTGAGGTGAGAAAAACATCAAATCACTCACTTGTCATGACGGGGATAGAAGAAGAAAGGCTTCTCAAGCTACAGGGTACCTCTGCTTGTGCACAAAATTTCTCATACAATTCTCATTATGAAGAAGGTATATTTCTATCAAGTTTATTATGGCATGCTAGATTTGGACACTTGAACTATGACAACCTCCGCTTGTTGAAGAAAAATGGTGTTACTGGTTTGCCTACAATTCCTAGGAAACTTAAGCAATGTGATGCTTGCATTCTAGGAAAGCATAACAAACAGTCTTTTCATGATTCACATTCTAGAGCACATAGAAAACTTGAATTCATTCATTCATATTTATGTGGTCCAATGCCTGTTCCTTCTGCAAATGGAAATAAATATATGATGACATTTATTGATGACTACATTAGAATGTGTTGGGTTTATTTATTGAAGAACAAATCTGGTGCTTTTCAAACATTCAAGAACTTTCATACATGGATTGAAAATGATGCACAATCTCATATTGGCTCTATTTGCACTGATAATGGAAAAGAGTACACTTCAAATGAATTTGAAAACTATCTTCGCCAACATGGGATCAAACATCAAACAACTGTGCGTTATAATCCCCAAGAGAACGGAGTAGTTGAAAGAATGAATAGGACAATCTTAAATATGGTGCGCTTCATGATGTTTTTCAAAAATGTAAAAATGATGTTTTGGGTTGATGCAGTTCTATGTGCTCTATATATAAAGAATAGATGTCCATCTAATGCTATTAGAAACAAGACTCCTTATGAAATGTGGTATGGGAACATTCCTTCGGTAAAGAATCTTAGGGTCTTTGGTTCCACATGTTATGCCTTGATACCAAAGGTACATAGAAACAAACTTGGTGCAAGAAGTCGTAAGTGTATCTTCCTGGGGTATTCAAACACCTCCAAAGCATATCGTCTCTATGATGAAGTCAATAAAAAGTTTGTTGTATCTAGAGATGTAATCTTTCTTGAATCATCCAAAACTGACAATGTTGTTGAGTGGCAACTTGATCACTTGGATAGATTCACAAATGCAAAATCATTTCAAGAATTTGATAATCAGATTCCACATCTTGAAGGGGGGATTCCTATACTAGATCAACTTGTGGAATCTTCTTCTGAAGCACTCTCTCCCCCGTATGAAACTCCAACAACGGATGATACTTTGAGTGATTTGATTGACAGAATTGGGAGACTCAATCTTGATTCAGTCCCAACTCAATCAACAGAGCAACCTAGACCATCTCAGAAAGGTCCCCCAAAGTAGCTGACAAAGACAATTGAAATTGTTCATCCTGATGAGGTTGGAAAGACAGGAACTAGAAATTCAACCTGTCAAAATGGAGGTGATGTAGATGACTCTGATTCACCTGTTTATATGGATGTTTCTTATGAGTGTGAATTGAATTTGTCTACAGTTTTTGAACCAACCTCCTTCAAAGAAGCTGCTTCTCATGATGAATGGAAAGAAGCAATTCAAAAGGAGTATGATGCTTTGATAAAGAATGGCACTTGGACGCTGGTTTATCCTCCATTGGGAACCAAACCAATTGGCTGCAAGTGGGTCTACAAGAACAAGTATAAAGCTGATGGCTCACTTGACAAGCACAAAGCTAGGCTTGTGGCAAAAGGTTTTGCACAGAAGGAAGGGGTCGATTATGAGGAGACTTTTTCCCCCACAACAAAATGGGCTACCATCCGGACACTCTTTGCCCTAGCAGCTCAGAACGGTTGGAAAGTCCATCAAATGGATGTAAAAACTGCTTTCTTGAATGGAGATCTAAAAGAGAATGTTTTTATGTCCCAGCCTGAAGGATTTGCTGTAAAAGGACATGAACATAAGTATGCAAACTTGTGAAATCCTTGTATGGCCTCAAACAAGCACCGCGAGCCTGGTATGAAAAACTAATTGAGCATTTTCTAAAACTCAATTTCAAACATTATGATCTTGATGATGGAACTTTGTTTGTCAAGAAGGTTGGAAAAACAATTGTATATCTTGTGGTATATGCAGATAATCTTTTGATGACAGAGAACAATGAGAGCTACATTGCATCCATAAAGAAGGAATTGAGGAAAGGTTTTGAAATGACTGATTTGGGCTATGTTCATTACTATCTTGGTATTGAAGTAACTCAACATCCGAAGTCCATATTCCTTTCTCAAAGGAAGTACATTAGAGATCTGTTGAATAGGTTGGGCATGACTGAATGCAATCCTCTGACTACTCCAATGGAACAAAACTTAAAGCTCACATCCACTGAAGGGAAAGAATTTGAGGATGCAACAAAGTATAAACAACTTGTAGGAAGTCTCAACTACCTAACTACTACTAGTCCAGACATTTCGTTTGTTGTTGGAATCCTCTCTAGGTTTATGCAAAAGCGTTGTGAGGGACATTGGTCTGCTGCAAAAGGAGTTCTAAAGTACTTGAAGGGAACTCAAGACTTTGGAATCAAGTATACACAGGTGGGCGACTTCAGCTTGATTGGATACTCTGATTCAGACTTTGATGGAGACAAAGAAATTGAGGTATCTACTTCGGGTTATGCTTTGAGTCTTGGATCAAGAGCTGTCTCCTAGAGATCACATAAACAATCAGTTCCAGTAGATTCCACAACAGAGACAAAATATGTAGCAACAATTGAGGCAACAAAAGAAATTGTGTGGCTCAGGAAAATTCTGGAAGATTTGTAGGTAAAACAAGTACAATTGACTCCACTCATGATTGACAATATCTCGGCAATAAAGTTGCCCAAGGACCCAAAGTTCCATGATCGAACGAAGCACATCAATACAAAATATCATCTCATTTGACATCATGTTGAGGCCAAAACAATCCATCTCCGCCATTGTTCCACTAATGAGCAGATTGCAAACATCTTCACCAAAGCGCTTGGAAGAGAAAAGCTTGAAAGATTCAGAACGATGCTTGGACTTGTTGACCCTGCCGCCTACACCTACCTACAAGTCAGTGAGAAAAGCCTTCAACCCCACAAGGTGTGGTTGGTGGCAGGGAACTTAGAGAAGGGGCTGTCACACTAATCCCGACTCTCTTCGTTTGAGCTATCTCCTAGGTTAGCTAAGGGGGGTGGTCCCTAATGAAAAGTTAAGTTAGAAAAGATGTGAGTTTCTAGGAGAATTGTTAGAGTTAAATAGATTATTTATTTAAGATTTATAAGCAAACCTGATATGAGCAATAACCATAAACACATAAGATAAGCATGAAATACATAAACAACCAGTGCCTTCAAAGTATTGCTCTTTAAGAAATGAAATTGTTTTTTTTGCTTAGAATGAAGTGAAATGCTTTCAAATGAAAGCCCAAATAACCTTGGACTTGGGTTTCCAAATGGAAAAGGGTTACTTAGCTTATGCTTTAGCTTTCTTTCTTCAAACTTGAATTGCCTCCAAGAACACTCTTAAATAAATCTCTTGATGTCTTATGAGATTGTTGGCTTGAACAACTTGTGGGATCTTTGATATCCTTGGAGGTGACTATTCCAACCGAAGAAGTCCTCACACTCCAATCGAGTTGGCAACCTATTTTTTGAACACAAAAATCCCTGCAAACCAATTGTTAGTGCAAAAGAGACTTGGCATATAGAGACCAAGTTGAGCTTGTCATTCAACCGAAAATAACAAGCTACAACAAGAGCTCAAAATATACCAAGCCCAAAGGAGATTTGAGATAGCTGCAAATCTCTCCTCCCTAGACAATAATGCCTTCAGGCAAATGCACAAAAAAAAACAACTAGATAGCAATGTATAATCAAATGAATAATAACATCAAATGACACAGGGATACCTCATCAACCAAAGAATGCACCACAAGAGAAGCTAGTAACCCCAAAGACTTTTATTTATTTATATGAAAGATGAATACAAAATCCAGCAGAGTCTCCACAAGCCCAACAACTCGTTCTATCCATCAAATGAGAGCTCAAGACTCGTATAAATAAGAAAATGGGAGATGATCCCAAGGAAAATTCCAATGACAAGTGGAGATGTATTGACAATCCCAATGTAGAAAATCAAATCACAAGTGGCAAGATGACTAGCTGTAGGTGGAAAACTTGACTCCTTGACTGTCCATCGAATATCCTCAAATCTGCTATGTGTTTGGCTGCCTCTAAACTGCTGTTGACACCTCAAACAGTCAAGCCAACCAACTGCTGTGTATGTTGTTATGAAGATTTGCATGTAGCTGTTATGGTGATTGTATATTGACTGTTGTTAACTGTGCGTATAGGTTGTTTTCATTTGCTGTGGGTTCCCTTATGCTGGCTGCTTGGTACATGTGTACAGTTCGGTGGAGATATGTCCTTGATTTCATGCATTTAAATGATCTTTCCAAATTTGCGTTGAGATGCCTTGCTGTAGCGTTGATCTTTGACCGCCAACGTGCACCTAATTTGCCCATACGTGGACCTGTCTCCTTGATTTCCAGCGTAAATATCCTCTTAAAAATCTGTTGTGTAATATCATGAACCTAAAACTGCCTATAATCGCTGCGTACAAGTTGAACTGAACTGCTATTCGCTGATTTGCGTGGAGCTGGAGTGGCTGCATTGACACTTTGACTGGTGTGAATATTCCTTTGTTGTAGCTGTACGTGGAGATATCTTTTATCATGTGCCTTTTATCAAACTAATGCGTAGGCTATAGTCATGTAGGGTCCCTCCAACTTCTTTTAACTTTTTCACCTTAGCCTTTAATTAACATTTGATTTAGATGGTGCAAAGTTGTGTGTAGTGTGGAGCGAAGAGTGTTTCCACACATTTTTCTTGAAAATTAACCAAGTCAAGGATGATATGAGGGTAAGAAAACTGGAGCTCTGAACCCTAACCATGGCTGAACCCTAGGGTTATAGTTTTTACAGATCTGAGTTTTTCTGCTAACAACGAGCTTCATGCGGACATGGTAGCAGTTTTATCCATGCGAGTCTGACCGCGGCTTTGTTTTTTATTGGTTTCTGCCCTCTACAGTCGAGCCTGTCGGTGGATTTTTATTTGACGGTTGTGTGGTTTTGCCCGTTGTTTTTGGCCTCATCCCCGTCCTAACACTACAGCCTGCCTCCCCTTGGTCACAAGGTGGTCAGGTATCATTATCGGCTAAAATGGTGGAAGAAGACCTCGTGGATTACGAGGAGGACCCCATGCCAGAGCAGGAGATCTGGGCGCACCAATCTGCACCGGATGAGGGCCCCTGGCAGAATAAACTGGGTCGGACGACAGCTGCTGTACAGTCGAAGTTACACTCGCCCATTTCTGGCAAGCGCCAGCACCCCGCTGTCAACGTTGCGGACCTTCCCGGCTTGGAATGTCCTCCCCTCTCTCCGGCCACTCTGAATCTTCTCGGTTCTTGTCTTCACGCTTCTCCCACCTTCGACTCCCCTTTACCAAATCTCTCGCAGCATCCCCCTCCTCCATCCTCACAACACTCCTTGCCTATGCACCCTCCCTCCATCTCCCTGGCACAGGCAGGCCCATCCAACCCCCCGCGACCTGCACAATCCTACTTCCACCCGGGCTCGTGCAGTCTCAAGCCGCATTCCCCGATCTGTTCTGGCTGTTTCAGCTCTCCTATACCTAACCCTCGGCCTACTCATTCAGCGCAGCATAGCTCCTCGGAACCGTGCCGGAACCTCCTCAAAGATTACCCTACGGGTAAGCGCTCGGATAAGCTGAAAAAGGGTCGGTGTCTTAGAGCAGTGGACACTGATATCAACCTGACCTTTGGAGAAGACGTTCAAATGGCGGATGCTATGGACACGGCGAGGAAAGTTCTTGTTGGCCGTGTTAGAGGTAGGAACTACACGGTGGAGAGACTGCGACAATGGACAGTGGAGATATGGGGTTCCCTGCTGAAAGAACTTCCTGTAATAAGGGTGTTGGCCAGAGGATGGTTTGCCCTCCGCTTTCATAGGGAGGAATATACGGATTGGATTTTATCGCGATACTGGCATATTGAGCTCGCACCAGTTTTGTTGAAGCGATGGGATCCTCTTTTCGATCCAGAGCGTGAACAGCTCGGAGCTGGACCTATCTGGGTCAGACTATCGGGATTACCTATGCAATTTTGGACCCCTCAGGTGTTCAAACGCATTGGAGATGCACTGGGGACTTACCTTGAGTATGATAAGTCCTTCGAAAAAACAGGAATCATGACTATGGCAAGGATCTTGGTACACCTTGACACCAGGGCTGGCCTTGAGGAAAAAATTACTCTTCACAGGAGGCACTTCTCACGCAAACAACTTTTAGACTATGAAGGAGTCCCATTTCGCTGCAGGAGGTGCCACAAAGTGGGTCACCTATACAAGGATTGTCCTCTGCACTCCACGGTGACCACGGAAAACTCGAAGGGGATAAAGCAACAGTACTCTGAAGAACAGAATAAGGGAGAACAGATACAAGGAGAGACACCATCCGAAGCTGCGGAGGGCTCTACAAAAAAGGCTGGAAACTGGCGAAAAGCTCCGTCCTCACCCCCTCGGACTCGCTCCAAATCAGCCCTCGGACTCGCTCCAAATCAGCAGCGGAGGTGACTTCATAGCCGGGTAATGAGTTTTTACCCATATCCTCTGCTCTTTTTACACATGTTATGTTAAAAGCTCTGCATACATCTTTGCATCCCCCCTCATCTGCTCATTGTTCTATTCCTTCCATCCCCTGTTCCTTAACTCCTCCCCCGCCCATTTTCTCCACCACTCCTACCTCCCACAGGGAACTTTCCACCCCCCCTTCTCATACTTCCTCCCCTTCTGGGCAGGGATCCCATCCATACAACCTCTGACCCAAAATTCGTCCTAAATCCCCGCTTCTGGGATTGGGTCTCTCCCCAGGAAAGACCAAGCTACATAAACCTGCCAGAGGGCGCCCATCCAAACTCAAATCTGCCATCAAGTCAGCGGTGGCAGATGTAGCGAGGGGCCGTCAATTCACCATTGAGAGGGCGCTTAGAGCATGTGAGCCCACTGCCCATGTTTCCCCATGATTTGGCTCTCCTTCAACTGCAGGGGATTAGCCAACCCCAAAAAGAGATTGGCTCTCAAAAGGCTGTTAAAAGATTCGTATTGTGACATCCTCTTCCTCCAGGAAACCCTTGGCACCACTGACAACATTACCAGAATCCTACACTCTATTCTCCCGGGCTGGATTTTCTAGGGCATGGATGCAATTGGCATTAATCCAAAAAAAGTCAAGCATATATCCACTTGGGGCGGCATGGGTTTTATTGGGATGGACATATTTGTAGGAGAGCTGGGCCTTCAGCTAAAAGTGATCAACATCTACGCCCCTAATCAAAACAGATTGGATTTTTGGCACAATTTGTTGGAGCATAATCTTGTTTCAAACACCACCATTATTGGAGGGGATCTAAACTTTTCTTTGGGCATGGAAGAATCCTGGGGACATCATGCACAAATTGACCCTATTTCCGATCAGATGAGTACTCTACTGGATACCTGCAAATTGGTTGATGTTCCTATGAACAAGAAACTGCCCACCTGGCATAATAGGCAGACGGGAGAGGCTGCCCTGGGTCGCAGATTGGACCGGTTCTTGATCCATGAAGATCTCATCCGTTACATCCCTCTATATCGACAATGGGTGGGTTCTGGGGGATCATCAGATCATCTTCCCATTTATCTCCAAATCACCGGCCCATCAAAAAAGCTGCGCTCCCCCTACAAATTTTTCACTGGACACCTAAAAGATCCTGACTACATCAACTTGGTGACTGAATTCTGGAGAGCACAACCACCTCTGAGGGAACAGAGGTCAGCTGTGGATTTCTGTATTCGGTTAAATAAACTCAGGACATTGACAGAGGAGTGGTCAAAGAGGAAGAAGTTGAGAGATGAACAACATCTTGTTGACATTGAATTACAAATAGCACAGCTAACGGATGAACAAGGGCTAGGCTTCTCATTGGAGGAGACCAAAATACATCTAGTTATGCTGGAGAACCAAAAGAATAAGATACTACTGGAAAAGGAAGAACAATGGAGATTGAAAAGTAGAGCCACCTGGCTTCAAGCGGGAGATAGTAATACAAAATTCTTCCACAATTTTGCAAATGGAAGAAAGGCTACCAACACTATCTGGCAGATGCCCTGTGAGCCAGATGGTTGGGCCTCTACTCACCCACAATTAGCCAGATTGGGGATTACACATTTCAAAAGACAATTTATAGCTCCGGCAGCCATCAACCTCCCGGATATCATAAACTTGGCTGGCCACTTTCCAAGGTTTGTGGAACAGGATGCAGCAGAGGATCTCACCCAACCGGTCACCATGGAGGAATTGGAAGGAACTCTTAAGTGGTTCAAGAAAGACAAGAGCCCTGGACCGGATGGCTGGCCGGTGGAGTTCTATTTGGCTTTCCTGGAGTTACTGGGACGGGATCTACTTGCAGTCATTGAAGAAAGCAGAACTACTGGACACATCCATCCCCCCATTAACTTCACCTACTTGGCCCTGATTCCAAAGACAGATTCGCCAACCTCTTTTAATGACTTCAGGCCTATATCCCTTTGTAAATGTCTGTACAAAATCATCTCTAAAATCATTGCCAACCGCATCAAACCTATTTTATCTACCCACATCTCTCAGGAGCAATTTGCATTCATCCATCATAGACATATTGAGGATGCTATAGGTACAGCCCAGGAAGCCCTCCACTCCATCAAACTCAAAAATCTTAAGGGTCTCACTCTTAAAATTGACCTGTCAAAGGCCTTTGACAAAGTGAATTGGCTGTACATCAAGATGATTATCACCCACTTGGGATTTCCCCCTGCTCTCATCAACTGGATTATGGGTTGTATCTCCTCTGTTTCCTTTGCTATTCTCATTAATGGTTCAGCATCGCCCATCTTCAATATTAACAGAGGGATAAGGCAGGGATGCCCTTTATCTCCACTTCTTTTCTTATTAGTCATGGAAGGGTTGAGCAGACTCATAGCTACAGAAAAAAGAAGGGGAGGCCTTCAAGGTCTAAAAATTATGGAACAATACTACCTGACACATCTACTTTTTGTAGATGACATATTGATATTCCTGAATGGGAGTGTCCGGGACACGACTTCATTGAATGAGATCCTGATACTTTTCTGCAGAGCCACGGGAATGGAGATCAACAGAGAAACCATCTCTATATCTGAATGCACCCTACAGGAATCTCAGTTAGCCACTCAAAATTTTCCCTTTCAAGCAACTGATTTGATGGGGGGATTGAAATATTTGGGCTTTAGACTTAAACCAGATGGTTACAAGATTGCTAACTGGACCTAGCTTATCACCAAAGTGGAGAAGAGAATAAACTGCTGGTGTCATAGATTCCTCTCTGGAGCAAGCCGACTTACTCTTATCAAATCAGTCCTGGAAGCCACCTCGGTATACTGGATGTCACTTGCCCGGATTCCTAGAGGGATTCTTCATAGAATACAACAAATCTGTAGTAAATTCCTCTAGAACGGAAGAAAGGAGGGCAAACCTTTTTCCTGGGTAAAATGGACCAAAATTGCTACACCTAAGAAGTGGGGAGGCTGGGGCCTTAAACTACTTCCGGCTTTTGCTCAAGCTTTGGCAGCCAAACAGAGCTGGCTTTTACTTAAGCAAAATAGTCTTTGGGCTGAGGTAATTCTACATAAATACATCTGGCCGTTGACTATCATAGATTGGATTAGAAGCCCAACTTGGAATAGGAAGGGCATCTCGGTGATTTGGAGAGCCATACTAAATTCTATTACTATCATCAAGGATGGCTTACTATGGAAAATTGGCAATGGTGCCTCTGTCCGTATTGGCATCGATCCTTGGACAGGTAGTGGTAACTCCTATCTACTACCAGTTGGACTGATACAACACCTAAACAACAGGGGCATAAAGTTTCTGGAACAGATTGGAGATCAACAAAATACTACATTCCATACACAAGCCTGGCTGACTGATCCTCGCTGGCACATACCAAATGAATGGAGTGGAATTTGGCAAATCTACCTTCAGGCACTAACAGAATCTCATGTTAGATTACGGAATGTAGAGGACGAACTTATTTGGGCTCACTCGAAAGCTGGGCAATACACACTGAAACAAGGGTATGACATAATTATAGCAGACAAAAAACTGGAGATCCTAAGAAGCTGGTGGGATACCTTATGGAAATTAAAAGCTCCTCCATGTACCAGACTGTTGATGTGGAACATATTAGAAGATAAAATCCCCACTGGATCCTATCTGAAAAGAAGGGCTTTCTTGGGTCCTACCCGGTGTGTACTCTGCCTCCAAGAAGAAGAATCGACCCAGCATCTTTTCCTTACTTGCTCTACCACCAGGAGTATATGGTCTCAAGTCCTACTATCTCTTAACATGAATATGATCTGGCAGGGGGTCGATATAACATCGGCTTGGGAGAACTGGTGGAGTACTTCGGCTGTGGCAAAATCAAGGAACCTTCCACTCCTAGTCTCTTGGTACATTTGACTCAAGAGAAACAACAAAATTTTTGAAGATAAATTGGTAAACTGGAATCTACTCCCTCCACAAATTTGTGTTGCATATGAAGAACTTCCAGACGATGACAGACAAAAGAGAGCTAGGATTATACAACAGGAGCAGATAAACAGATCGAACCCGTGGGCCTATTATGACGGAGCTGCCCAACAGCATGGCTGTGGGGGTGGCATTTGCCTCTACCTTACTGAAACTCACTACTTCCAGATCTGCATGGCACTGGGTCCTGGCACAAACAATCATGCTGAATTGATTACACTTCGCTATCTGCTATACTTTGCTATCCTGAAACAATGCCGAAATATACAAATATTTGGAGACTCAAAGATAATGATTGATTGGTTTAACAATACAACTATTTGCTCTGCTTACTCTTTGAGAACTATTATGGAAGAAATTGTTTTTTTCAAAACATTCTTTGATCAGATTTCTGTTTCTCACATCTACAGGGAAAGAAATGAAACTGTTGACAGGCTATCGAAAGAAGTGACGCATCGTCCTCTAGGAGAGTGGATGATCGCCGAACATACTCCGGCAGGGATCTATCAGTACTTTCACAGGCCATATATAGATGAGGGACTACAGAGAGGCAACAACCTCTAATTTTCATAGCTTTTTGTTTCTGAACCTTTATTGAATTTTGCTCTGTATATAACAGCATAGTGCATATGGATGTCAACCCCTGCGTGGGTGATTTTTGGAACATAGCTTTTATTTTTGCAACAGAACAGCACACCCTTTGGGTCTCATTGTATATATTTGTTTTTGGATAGTGGTCAAAAGCCACGCTTACAGCATATGCCTTCGGGCATCCACAACATGTAATTTCTTTATATGAAATTATGAATTTTCTTCACGGAAAAAAAAAAAAAAACATTTGATTTAAATTAAATCAAAGTCACTTCATACATTTGCTTATACGTACTTCTCATGAGCTCATTGTGGGCCCCTTTGACTTGAAACTTTTGACTTGAGCTTGTTGTACCTTATGAGGTGGGTCCCACATGCTTGCCACATCACCCTTGACTCTCCACATAATTTCCATGTCAAAATTTGACTTATTTTGACTTTGGAAAATTTTATTTTTTTTTTTCAATTATTCATTTTTTTGAATTTTTTCCTCATTTTTGCTACTGTCATTTGAAAAATCGGATTTTGAGGGACTCTAGGTCATTTTTTGACCCCCAAAGTGGGTCCTAGGATAACGCTGGGCCTCTGAGGATGAATTTTGAGTAGTCATACACCCCAAACATTTCCTAAGGCCACTTATTTACACCATTACATAGAAAATAATTAAAAAATCTTGTTTTGCGGGAAATTTTTAATTATTAAAAAATCCTACTTAGACCTAGCCAAATTCCACGAAACTTTTTGTGTGATATAGTATGGTAATATATATCGACTCTAGACATTAAGATGTGTTAGGGGCTCAAGCTTCAAACCGTCACCCCGGCTTTGGGGTAAAAAGTGAGTGAAAAACCAAAAAAATTATCCGCCTCTGAAAAAGAAGGGATAATTAATCGGATAAAAAAAATACTCCAAGGTGTACTCGTTTGCTGATTGAGTCCCAACATCCTAGGGCTATTACAGACTCAAAAACTCATCATTACTAGTATCACTTATTACAATTCCCCGCAGGATGTGGAATCTGGGTATACGAAAGATGATGAGAAGATAGAAGTAGAGTTAAAAAACTCTGTTGACTGACGATATCTGATGGTACAAGTGTTCTCTGGAACATCCTTGGGCATGGAGTCTTCATATAATCATTAGGTGCCACTCCAGTGGTCAACATTTGGCTCCATATGGGAATGCATGCTAGATATGAAGTGATAGTGTGCAAGAACCTGGAATCTGCATCCACCGACAAAAGACATATATTAGCAGTATCCATTCAAAATATCATCAAATGAAATAAAGTATAGAAACGAAGAAATGGAAATTTATTCTAAGAGCATAAATGACAATTTATTCATGAAATAAAACTACTTAAACAAAAATGACACGAGATAAGGTTAGAAATATGATACAAAAATATGCCCCATGGCATCAGATGTCTTCGGTGAAATCCATCTTGAGAACCTGCCTACTCACAGGCAAGTCCATAGGTTCTTTCTTTGATGTGCCTTGCCCAATTCTGACTATCTTGGGATTATGAATTGCCCCAATTTTAACATGTTTGTGGCCATCAGATATACCAAACCTCTTCCTTTTCCTTTTCCGACTATTGATGCGTTGAGGCTTGATCCTGCTCAAAACTGGTGGTTCATTTTTTATATCTTTTTTCTTTTTTCGCTTTTTTCTTTTCTTCTTGGTTAGTTGCGATGGTGATGATGATGCATTTATTGCCAATCCTACTGCTTTGTCTTGAAAATGCTCTGATGGAAAATTTGAAGTACCCAATCTTTTTGAGCTATGCCTAATCTCTTCATTTTGAATCTGTTCTGTTAAGGGGGGAAGGAAATTTGTCAACACTGCATCACTCCCTGTTTGGCATGATCTATAGATAATCTCATTGTTGGGTTTCCTTGGATCTTCAACATGATATCTTTTCTCTAATTCTTGATCAAGTCTGACAAAGGTATTATCAGGCATGGGGATGGTGGTATATGATAAGTCCATTTGAAGGCTGCCACTTAGATCTGATGCCCATTTTCTTGATAGAAGCATTCCCCATGAATCTGGAACATCTATCACAACAATATCCATAGTCATTATTCTATCTGTTTATGCAGCTAGGAAAACCTGTAAATCTTTAATTATCCCACACACTTCAATTCTTTTAGAATCCATTGAACATATGTTGTGATAGGGCCTAGTAACCCTTAAATTCACTTGCTCCATGACTTTCTTGGTCATGACATTTGATGAAGCCCCTGAATCAAGCATGCAGTTGTGTAAAAGATGATCATTCACTATCAAAGAAACATAAAATGGTAGATGATCTCCATTCCCCACATAACAGTTCATACTTTTCAATACAATTTCTTCATCTTCTGGTTCGTCACTAGGCTTTTCTTCCCTTTGAGTAACTTCAATGGCACTTAGTAACTTGGCCCTTTGAGATGGTATCTTTAAAAGTTCTGTCACTAGAATAGAAACCTTTGCATTATTCAACCAATTGCCTAAGTCAAAATTCAATTCTGAAGTAGGAGGAGAAAAATTTCTGTGATTATTTTGGTCTTGGATATCCCTTCTCTGATAAGTCATCCCTTTGTGTTTTGCCATAGCAAGAATCTGTCTAGATGTAGGTTTTTCCCCAAAAATCTTAGTGACCTCGTCAAAATTTGCAATCATACTGTAAACCCCAAGATTATTAGGCCTATGGTCAATCTCTTGATTTCTCTCAAAGGTGTATATCTGATCTTCCATGGAGAACATATTGATTTGACCACTTGTCCCTCCTAACATGCCACTTTCCATGATTCTCTTCACATATGGGCATGTGGCTTCTTCATGGAACTCATTACATGGCCTACAAAAAGGGGGAATCTGATCTACCATGTTGGTGGATTCCAATGGATTTGGAGGCCTATGCTCCTGTTGAGGGCCTTTATTATTTTGCCATCTATCATTTGGCCTAGTTTGGAATCTTTGCACTTGTGATCTCTCCATGGCCACCAACCTATTTTGCATGTTTTGCATTTCTTTGATGTGATTTGCTTCCATGCTCTTGATGAGTTGAGTTAATTCTTTAATAGGATCATGTGTAGTCTCTTCCTTGGCATTGCCTTTGTAATCATTTGATTTTGATGGCCCTCTATTGAAACCAGGAATTTCAGATTTTCCTGATTGCTTTCTAGCCCTTTCTATCTTCAAGGCTTCAGATTGAGCTACACTTAGATTCGTAGGCTCCTTCCTCCTCAACTCATAGGCAGTGTCAACCCCAAAAGCATCTAGATATGAGCATAAAAGAAATTCATCAGGAGGTTTAACAGTAGCAGGCATGCTTTTTACTAATTCATTGAATCTCTTGTTAAACTCCTCCATGGTCTCATTCTCATTTTTCTTCATGTTGCTAATGGCATTGATCAAATGCCTATTTTCCTTCTTCTCTCCAAACTTATCTAAAAATGCAGTCAGAATGGCTTGTAAAGAGTTATATGAGTTAGCAGGTTTCTCAGTGAGCCAATCAAGAGCATCCTCTTCTAAAGATAAAACAAAAAGCCTCATCTTCACATCATAATTAGCGGTGTTACACCATTTAAAAATATAAACATTAAAGTTTTTCACATGTGATGTAGCACTAATGGCATTTTTACCTTGAAAGGAAGCCAACTTTTCAATAGCCTTGTCAGGGATATTGTGAGGATAGCCATTTATGTTAGTGAAGTTACAAGGAGCAAAAAGATCATTCATGATGTTATTCTCTACTTGTTCTTGAAAAAGCAAATGAATATCAGAAATAACCTCTTGCCCAAGACTAGCAAGAGCTCTACTACGAGAAAGTCTATTCAACGTCTCTCTAAAAACCCTTGCAGGATCAGAAGAGGGGCTAACTAGACCACTTGAATTTCTCCTAGTAGAGACTCTTGCAAAATTTGGATTGAGTGGAATCGTCACTTGAGCAAGAATCTTAATCTAAAGTTCAAAAATGCTAAAACCAAAAGGTTAGTCGATTTCCCAGGTACAAGAAAGCTTGTCCCCGGCAACGGCGCCAAAGATGTTGACCCTGTCGCCTACACCTACCTACAAGTCAGTGAGAAAAGCCTTCAACCCCACAAGGTGTGGTTGGTGGTAGGGTACGGGCTGTCACACTAATCCCGACTCTCTCCGTTTGAGTTATCTCCTAGGTTAGCTAAGGGGGGTGGTCCCTAATGAAAAGTTAAGTTAGAAAAGATGTGAGTTTCTAGGAGAATTGTTAGAGTTAAATAGATTATTTATTTAAGATTTATAAGCAAACCTGATATGAGCAATAACCATAAACACATAAGATAAGCATGAAATACATAAACAACCAGTGCCTTCAAAGTATTTCTCTTTAAGAAATGAAATTGTTTTTTTTGCTTAGAATGAAGTGAAATGCTTTCAAATGAAAGCCCAAATAACCTTGAACTTGGGTTTCCAAATGGAAAATGGTTACTTAGCTTATTCTTTAGCTTTCTTTCTTCAAACTTGAATTGCTTCCAAGAATATTCTTAAATAAATCTCTTGATGTCTTATGAGATTGTTGGCTTGAACAACTTGTGGGATCTTTGATATCCTTGGAGGTGACTATTCCAACCGAAGAAGTCCTCACACTCCAATAGAGTTGGCAACCTATCCTTTGAACACAAAAATGCCTGCAAACCAATTGTTAGTGCAAAAGAGACTTGGCATATAGAGACCAAGTTGAGCTTGTCATTCAATCGAAAATAACAAGCTACAACAAGAGCTCAAAATATACCAAGCCCAAAGGAGATTTGAGATAGCTGCAAATCTCTCCTCCCTAGACAATAATGCTCTAAGGCAAATGCACCAAAAAAAACAACTAGATAGCAATGTACAATCAAATGAATAATAACATCAAATGACACAGGGATACCTCATCAACCAAAGAATGCACCACAAGAGAAGCTAGTAACTCCAAAGACTTTTATTTATTTATATGAATGATGAATACAAAATCCAGTAGAGTCTCTGCAAGCCCAACAACTCATTCTGTCCATCAAATGAGAGCTCAAGACTCATACAAATAAGAAAATGGGAGATGTTCCCAAGGAAAATTCCAATGACAAGTGGAGATGGATTGACAATTCCAATGTAGAAAATCAAATCACAAGTGGTAAGATGACTGGCTGTAGGTGGAAAGGTGGAAAACTTGACTCCTTGACTGTCCATCGAATATCCTCAAATCTGTTGTGTGTTTGGCTGCCTCTAAACTGCTGTTGACACCTCAAATAGTCAAGCCAACCAACTGCTGTGTAAGCTGTTATGAAGATCTGCGTGTCGCTGTTATGGTGATTGTGTATTGACTGTTGTTAACTGTGCGTATAGATTGGCTTCATTTGCTGCAGGTTCCCTTATGCTGGCTGGTTGGTGCATGTGTACAGTTCGGTGGAGATATGTCCTTGATTTCATGCATTTAAATGATCTTTCCAAATCTGCGTTGAGATGCCTTGCTGTAGCGTTGATCTTTGACTGCCAACGTGCACCTAATTTGCCCATATGTGGACCTGTCTCCTTGATTGCCAATGTAAATATCCTCTTAAAAATCTGTTGTGTAATATCATGAACCTAAAACTGCCTATAATTGCTGCGTACAAGCTGAATTGAACTGCTATTGGCTGATTTGCGTGGAGCTGGAGTGGCTGCGTTGACACTTTGACTGGCGTGAATATTCCTTTGTTGTAGCTGTACGTGGAGATATCTTTTATCATGTGCCTTTTATCAAACTAATGCGTAGGCTATAGTTATGTAGGGTCCCTCCAACTTCTTTTAACTTTTTCACCTTAGACTTTAATTAACATTTGATTTAAATTAAATCAAAGTCACTTCATACATTTGCTTGTACGTACTTCTCATGAGCTCATTGTGGGCCCCGTTGACTTGAAACTTTTGACTTGAGCCTATTGTACCTTATGAGGTGGGTCCCACATGCTTTCCACATCACCCTTGACTCTCCACATAATTTCCATGTCAAAATTTGACTTATTTTGACTTTGGAAAAATTTAATTTTTTTTTTCAATTATTCATTTTTTTGAATTTTTTTCCTCATTTTTGCTACTGTCACTTGAAAAATCGACTTTTGAGGGACTCTCATTTTTTGACCCCCAAAGTGGATCCTCGGATAATGCTGGGCCTCTGAGGAAGGCCACTTATTTACACCATTACATAGAAAATAATTAAAAAATCTCGTTTTGCGGGAAATTTTTAATTATTAAAAAATTATACTTAGACCTAGCCAAATTCCACGAAATTTTTTGTGTGATCTAGTATGGTAATATACATCGAATTTAGACACTAAGATGTGTTAGGGGCTCAAACTTCAAACCATCACCCTGGCTTTGGGGTAAAAAGTGAGTGAAAAAACCTAGAAAATTATCCGCCTCTGAAAAAGAAGGGATAATTAACCAGATAAAAAAAACACTCCAAGGTGTATTTGTTTGCTGATTGAGTCCCAACATTCTAGGCCTGTTACAGACTCAAAAACTCATCATTACTAGTATCACTTATTATAATTCCCCGCAGGGTGTGGAATATGGGTATAAGAAAAATGATGAGAAGATAGAAGTAGAGTTAAAAAACTCTGTTGATTGACGATATCTGATGGTACAAGTGTCCTTTGGATCATCCTTGAGCATGGAGTCTTCATATAATCATCAAGTGCCACTCCAGTGGTCAACAGGACTCACCAACATCCCTTCAGATTAAGGGGGGGAATGTGACACCTAATCATAGGTATTGGGTGAATAACTGTAATTAGTGTAAATAAATAATAGAGAAAATGAACCGTTATCGGGAGATGAACTGAACAGTCACTCCCTCTTGTATATAATAATGAACAACCTGAATGAATAATATGATTACATTTGAGGAGTTACCTCCTAGTCTGACAGGATTAATTTCATTTCATAAAATATCATATAGTTTAGAGTAATGAGATAATATTATAGTCTTTTCTTTTCTTAAGCCATGGTGAATCAATAACATATTGGAGTTGGATTAATCAGGGTAAGGCCCATGATCAATTTTTTTGGTTGCCACTATAATACCAATGGCATATCCAATTATTCGTAATCAAGATATATCAATAATTTATGACTTTGAAAGAGCCAATATGTCATCGAAGAGGAGGGGCATTTATTTTTTTGAGCCTTATCACAACCAGCCAACATGTTAATTTATGAGAATATGTCATCGAAGAGGAGGGGAATTTATTTTTTGAGTCTTATCACAACTAGCCAACATGTTCATTTATGAGAATATGTCATAGAAGAGGGGGGGCATTTATTTTTTGAGTCTTATCACAACCAGCCAACATGTTCATTTATGAGAATTCTGGGGGAGGGGGAAATTAATATGTTCACGACAATATGGAGGGACAATATGATTAAGAGACATTGGCTTAGGTACAAGTCTTGGATGTTTACTCCTTACCTGCAAGGTGTTTAGGGTACGTGTATTCCTTTCCTATTTCTTTAATTAAAACTTGTTTAGGTTAAATGTTCATGAACCGTGCTAGTTCTTTTAGTGAAATTTGATTACATACAAAATGAATATGGTGCTAGTTTAGAAATCAAACAATGACTAGTGTAGGTTAAGGGTCAAACGCACTATAAAAATAAAAACATATCACACCAATAACCGTGGTGACGAGATGGAGTAATTGTGCCTTTTTCTCGTCTATCAATCAATTGATGGTTGGATATTTTGTACATCCTTGTATAAGAAACATCATGTTGGTCTCCTTCCTCATTGTCACATTAAGATGCCAAACATGGATGAATGAGAGGATAAAACTAACTTGTAGTAGACATGAAATATAGTTTTAGGTAGTGAGGACTAAGCAAGGAAATAAACTTGACATGATATATCCTAGATGAACTCCTAACTTGAAGAGGAAGAAAGAAATGCCATGGGAATATACTACTTAAACATGTGCTTTAAGCACCTTGTAGGAAGCAAGAAATAACAAGCTAAAGGAAATAACTAGCTGTGAGAGGTTGAGGTGTAAGTTGTATAGCAAGGAAATGAATGGTAGAATTGGAAATAACTAATTGTTAGAGGTAGAGGTGCAAGTTGTCTAGGAAGGAAATTAATGGTAATATTAGTTTCTTGACACAACACTTTGCAAAATTTGTTACGATGATTCGTGATATTGGCGGCATTAGACCCACTATGGGTATATGGTGAGATTATTCACTCTCATAATTGATAGAGGTTGAGATGTAAGTTGTGTGGGAAGGAAATGAATGGTACAATTAGTTGCTTGACATAACACTTTTCAAAATTTATTGGGGATGAAGTGGAAATTTTTCCTACATCTACCTCAAAGTCATTCATATTACCAAACTATCAACTCTTGATATTTGTGTTACCCCTTGAAAATGGGCCATTTTGCATTTTGAGGGGATTTCCTCTTTGCTTGAGCACAACAAAGGACTCTTGGATTTTAGTGGTAGTTATAGATTATCAATGTTGTTGGAGACACTCAATCTGTGCATTTTGTTTTATCTTGTGTGAGGACCCTTGTAATTTAGTCGTAGTTATAGGTTGTTGGTGTTGTGGATGACAGTTAATTTGTGTACTTTGTTTTATTGTGTGAGCACCACTCATCATTTGGTGCAAAGACAAAACTATGGAGACTGTTCAAGTCTCACCATAAGATTCCATTTTGGGACACTTCACACATATTTGGTGGTAGAGTTACATGGCTTCCATTACCATTGGAGTTGGAGAGTCTTGCTCCTAGGATGAACTTGGGGACTTGTTACCCATTGCTCGTGGGTGGTTTCCATAGGAGAATTTTTTTCTCCTAGATGGTCCTCAGCCGACAACCAATAACCCTTTGTAGCCACCAAATAGCTCGATGTGCCACTATCTCCGCCACCTAAGCCATCCATGTGGTCCCTTTCCCATCTATTATGATTGTATATTTATAGGTGGGCCTCCCGACCTCGAAGGAATGGATTTTCATTGGTGTAGTTTGGCAATTTTGTTTACTTATCATGGACACTTTTGGGCATGGATTGGTGGGGAGATTCAGTGAAAAGAGTGGGCTAGGTTTGTACTCTTATCTCCTATGCCCGATTTGGTGGTTAGCCTTGTATCCTAGTCTCGTGGGATCTCCTTTACTGGCTATTAGTTTTAGGGCTGACACTACATGGGAAATCCTAATTTTGGTTGCATGGTCCTGCTTCCCGACACCATATACATTGCTCCCCTCTGCTCATTCTAACCCCATTTATCACTTTTCCCATCCGGGTCCACATTTGTCCATTGGGTCCACAAAGGGTTAGCCTCCCCCTCCCCTTGTCCACACTGTGGGTTGGGTCTAGAGCAAAGCCTTGGAGGTTGATGCAACTAAAAAGAAAGGAAAAAGCATAATTTTGCCACTCTCAAGAATAATTATACCACAAAATGCAAAAGATGGTCGGGACATACAAATTTAGCATGTGGGCAAAAGCCAAACGTGAGCTCTACTTATCTATGGCCATCACCCTTGGTTCCTATGGGCCCTAGATGAGCCCCCTCCACATTAAGGAACCCATGATTGTCCCAACCCTTGGTGGTAGGTGAACTGCCCCACCTTAAAAAGGGTACCTATTGCTATATCCTGTACATCATGCTCTCATCTCTTGGAGTCTTGAGTAGTTATGAAGAAAAATCAATCAAAGGAAAAAGGCATATGAATAAGGTTGGGAAAACAAAGGTCCGGGTAACTCATGTACAACGATTTCTCCCTCCTGCACTCATATACCCAAGTATGGACTTCCCTATTATAGCTACCCTTGTACCATGGCATGTGGTTTAGAGCCTTCCCCTGATCCCCACGCCATTCCATAATTATATTACATGCCAACTATCACGCCATTCCATAATTATATCACATGCCAACTATCACTTGATGGATGTACCATGGACATGTCACCCCCTTTAAAGGCTGAAACCACCTAATAGGGTCCTTGGTTAACCCCCTTATTGAGCTTGGAGACACTTGTACATGCTAAAGCCCACTATGGAAGGGCATGCCACCATGAAGTGTCCATTTGATTCCATGATTTGTAAGCTCTTTTACTTGATTACTCTAATGATTTGTTGTACTGGAGGGCAAGGGGACGCATTGGATCTTATGCAGGATTGCAGATGGGTCTCCATTTGGGGTTTGGTCTCCCTATACGGGATCTAAGCCTTCCAAAGGGTCACAGTGACACTTGTAGGGTGGGCGTAGAGAACCATGGGCCTCCACCATAGCAGATAGCACTTTGTTATGAATATAATTCATAACAAGTAATTAAATAAAATAAATATAAAAATTAAATAATTAAATATTAATTAGGTTAATAGTCATTAAGTTAGGTGAAAAGGCGTGTCTAAAAGACATGCCCATTCACGAAAGGTCAGTTGCTGAGGTATAAAAGCAGGGCCTCATTGTAACATTCAAATCATATTATATCACATAGACATTTTTATATATATTAATAAACTATTGTTTTAAATACCTATGTGTATTCTTACATTCAAGCCTACAAGCTATCAGTGTTCTTGCTTCAGCCATAGTTTTTATGTTTCAATGGTATCAGAGCCATGGTACACGATATAATCATGCGGGCCTTTGAACGTAGTTCGCCGCACAATGTGCCATTACGTTCACATCTTGATTACGTTGAACAGTTTAGTATTCAAGAAGCATTTCAGCGTTTAGAAAAATCATTTGCAGAAATTAAAGCATGTCAAAAGGAAATCAATAAGAGGGAAGTTGATAGCAACAGTGAAGAAACGAAACAAGATCAAGATGAGGACTATCTTGAGAAACAAGGAGATGTACAATATCATAACAATGAAGAAGAAGTCGTCAATGAAAAACTACCATTTGTGACTCCGGAGAAAGAGTAGGTTGTTGTAGATATTGACAATGAAAGGATATTAGATTTATCCTTGTTGAAAAAAGATGTCGATGAAAATCTGCCGTCGGTGGCTCTTGAGAAAAAACAAGTTTTTGGAGATATAGAATCTATACAAGAGGATATAGTGCAAGTGCTCAGTAAAGAAGAGAGGAATTTGAATTCAGACCAAGAAATGGAGTTCTCATCTAGGAAGAGAAAGGCAAAAGAGAACGACCCCATGGATTTGAAGGTGGAACATGCACGGAAGTTTCTAGAGGCCTTTACCAATGAGCAACTATTACAGATTGTGCAGGAGGTTGCGAAAGAACATCGAGATGTCAGGGAGCAAGTGCGAAGAATAGCTGACAAGAACAAGGCTGTCAGAAAATTGTTTGTGCGGGGTCTCAGCTGGGAGACAAATTCAGAGTCACTCAAGGCAATCTTCTCCCAATTTGGTGAATTGGTTGAAAGCGTTGTCATCGTGGACAAGAGCACCAGCAAGAGAAAGGGTTACGGCTTCGTTATCTTTATTGACATTGATGGTGCCGTCAATGCCTTGAAGGAGCCCAACAAAAGTATCGATGGCCACATGACAGTGAGCCAGTTTGCCTTGGCTGGCATTCGCCCCTCGCAACCCCACGTTGACGTCAATGCGCGAAGGATTTACATGGGCAACATTCCGGAGGGCATGGAGGTCGATATTCAATCATTCAATCAAACTAGAACACAGGTTGGCATTATTGCTGCGCATAGTTTTGATAATTCGTTCTTCGGGGTTAACCAGGGTTGGAATCTATTGGCACAACCTCCACATCAAGGTTGGAGTGTACCCAACTCTAATGCCAATCATGTTGTCGATGTTAATGCCAAATATAACTTCATGAATAAAATAATCTCCTCCATGTCAATATGCGGTTAGTCAAGTTGGCGGTTATGGCTGGGGTCAATTGTCGGCAGGAAATGGGTGTGCATATGGATCTCAGCGGACTCCAGCTGCACCTGAGCAATTAAACCAGCAGGCCACTGTTCCGCTAGTGAAGTGGCAAATCCGTGGGCACTGTTGCCACTACGATGGAGAATATGCAAACCCGCGCAAAGACCCCACTGTCGTTTGCCACTGTGTTTCCTGACCTTGCTCCTAACTCTGCCTCCGCTACGCTCTTCAGCATCGTATCACCCAATGCGACATTTAATCGACGCTGGTCAAGTAGCATGACCCAAGCATCCTTTGGATCACATTCTTTGATATTTTTTTTATTTGTTATAACTATATTATAATAAAGTTAATATAGTTTAAATTTTTTTTTCCAAGGAAATAGTACTGATAAGCTACATGACGAATCGATAATCGGATGTATAACATTGAGACGACAGACACTAAGTGAAGAAAATTCCCAACAATATAGCTTTGAGGACAAAGCTTCTGAAGGAAGGGGCTATGTTATGAATATAATTCATAACAAATAATTAAATGAAATAAACATAAAAATTAAATAATTAAATATTAATTAACTTAATAGTCATTAAGTTAGGTGAAAAGGCATGTCTAAAAGACATGCCCATTCACGAAAGGTCACCTGCTGAGGTATAAAAGCAAGGCCTCATTGTAACATTCAAATCATCTTATATCACATATACATTTTTATATATATTAATAAATTATTATTTTAAATACCTTTGTGTATTCTTACATTCAAGCCTACAAGCTATCAGTTTTCTTGCTTCAACCATAGTTTTTATGCTTCACACTTCATAGATCCCCAACACCTTTTAGTGATTGCTCGTGTTCCACCTTTTGGATGAGGATGATGCACTTGGATCACCATGCCCAATCGGCTTCACTCTTGTACCCAATGTTCCACCAAGGTTCTAGGACGAGGGGGCGAGGGAGCGAGGGGGCGCGGGAGCGGCCTATGCAAAAGCTCTCTACCATTTTTTAGGAAACGTGGGGGAGCGTCAGGGTCTTAAAAATTTATAAATATAAAATATAATTTATTAATTGAGTCCACTATGACAATTTGGTTTGAATTGAAAAGCTGCAAAGCACGATCATTGATATGAATTCCTGGAGCAAGAAAGCAACGAATTTGAAAATTTACACAATCCTTCTTAGAAGAAAACTTAAACAAAGAGAGAACTATCCTTCTTAGAAGAAAACTTAAACATAGAGAGAACTCAGAACTATAGTGGATTATGTATAATTATTTTGAGAAATTGGACTTCTAAGTTCTTGACATATTAGTTAGGCAGGCCGTAGATTTTCAACTGTAATATTAATATATGAATAGCCTATTTGGCAATGCTTCCATAGGACTAGCCCATAGGTCTGATATGCCTTCACAATTCTGTTTTAGATACTGCTAACCTAGAGAAAAAGTCTAAAAGAAATCATTTTTGGAACTTGGACTAAACGGAACCTGGATGCTTTTTCCACAGGTAAAGACCATAGGCCTAATATAGTAATAGGCTGACTGTCTATTGTTTATTCAGTTCCCAGGTAACCATTGCGACAGCCATAACCTTGTGCCATAGATTTTTCCATCGGCAATCTCATGCAAAAAATGATAGACACATAAGTGGAAGTTACTTTCTTCTTTTCATGTTGTTAGACTGCTTACTTAGTTTCCATTTTACAGATCCTGCTGGTTTCTTTCTTTGAGCGAATGTATATTTTGAACCCTTTAAGTTCTCATGGGATCAAAATTAGATGTCAGGGCAGAATTTTGAGAAATCATATAGGAAAGTAGTTGGGTGGCTGGTGGAATATTAACATTCTGTATTTTAATAAGGTCTTATTATATCAACAATATTATATTTCAGTCAGGTCTCATCAACACAATGCATGGTAGTCAAGGAGGCAGTCTTTTAAGTTTTTACAAGTCGGATTTTTCACCCATACTTGTGGTTGATTGGTTCCTGGAAACAAAATACTAAAATAGTCAGATCCACTTTTCAGAACATGTGACAGTAGGCTCTTTTCCTAAACCTACTATCACCATGAACGGGGAGAGCCCATATTGAACCGATTCAAGGTCTTGGTTTCCCTAGCTTGCACTTTCAACAAATTGTATTAATTCACTGGTCTTTTTTAGGTAATTTACCTTTTGTATACAATTCCTAATACAATCAATAATGATACAGGCACTGTTTATTAAAATCCGAACAGTGAAATCCAACGCTGTGAGTGGAGCACTCAGCGAACTTGGAAAGGCTGTGAGTGTGTTGTTCATGGTTCAGGGTGCCATTTTTATAACATGAAACAACGATTTTCCAAAACCCTAAACGTTAATTAACTCTTAATTAAAGATTAAGTTCAGCGTTTAGTTAATTAAAATGGTTTTTAATGCATTAAAGATGTGCCACGTCCCCCCTCGTCCCCCCACGTCCCCTCTCGTCCCCCCACGCTCCCCCCACGTCCCCCTTTTCGGAAACGCCCCCTCAGGGAAGGGAAACGTTTCCCTGGCACGTCCCCCTGAGTTTCCTCCATTTTGGGAGCGTGGGGAAACGTCCCCTATTCGTCCCCAAGTCTGCAGAGCGATGAAACTAGACCCCTAGGGGGGGCGAGTCCACGTGGAACACTGCTTGTACCACACACTTGGCAGAGGTTCCAGGTCTCAGATGAGGATGTGCCTCATCGTGAGAGACAAAGGTAGGGCTTATGTCATCGTCTTAGCCCTTGCAGATGGTTTACAGACATTATCGATCCACTTGGAGGCCCATGAGGATGTCATTGTGCCCCCACACCCACTTGGGGACACCATATGTGACTTTCTTGGATATCAAGGGGCCAACCCCTCATTCACTATGTTCGGAGCCTAGTCTCACACATTGGCACACTTTGGACTCCACTAGGCCTTCTCAGTGGCCCAACGACTCATCAAGTTTACTATTTTTCCCTCTTGAAAGGCTTATCTTTCTACTTTGAGCTATCTTGGTGGGCTTGTCAACAAGGAATGTTGTTGCACATTATTTTATTATTTGGGGCTGAATTAGGCCAATTAGGCTATTCGAACTCCCTTATCGATTGTATAAATAGGTGAGAGGCTAATTCATTCCTCCCATCATCACTTGGATTGTATTAGTAGCTCTTTGGAGAATTTCGCATTCCCTTTTTAAAGGACAATTTTGGTTTCATGGATGAATTTTGATGTTTGGATATTATTCTCTTAGTCTCGGGGCTTCAAATTTGTCTTGATTTGATGATTGGATATACTCATTGTACATGTAAGTGCTCTTTTTCATGCCTATTCTTTACATTTATCTTGTCACATGAAGAATGTATGGGATTTTCTCTCTCTAGGTCTGAAATTTTCCCTAATTTATGTGAAATTGTGAAAGTTTTGGACTTTTGAAGTGTTGCATATATTCACAAGTTTTGGAATTTTGAAGTGTTGCATATATTCACAAGTTTTGGAATTTTGAAGTGTTGCATATATTACATGTGCCATGTATGATGAATGAATATTCCTAGAGGTTTAATTTCATTGAATACACTTTGATAAGTCATCAATGTTTGCACATCGAAGTATAAAATCCTTTGATAACTGTTGTCATGCCTTAATTTGCTATGCGAAGTTGCCTAAAGGTCTCTTTGATCAGTTTAAGTCTCCAAATCACAAAATCACCTTGACTCCATCTCTCCCAAGGGAAAGGCACTGATCTAACCATTGATGGTCACCTAAAAGAATATTCTTCTCTCCTTTTTTCTCCTTCTAAGCTTAACCCTAGTAGGTCACCTAGGTCATCAAGCGAATTTATTTGTAGCCATCCAAAGCCCTTGATTTTTGTTCCACTAGTGCGCTGGGGTCTTCTCTAGAGGTGCTCCAACTTTGAGGCAAATTTGATAGTGGAATCCCGAGATAGAAGAATCCCTAGCCATAAGACCAATTCTTTCCCTAGGTTGGTTTGGGTTAGTGTCCTCACTTGGATCATTGCATTCATATCTCAAAATAAAATTATTCCTTTGATCCTATTCTCTTCACTAATTAGGTCAAGCCTCTCTTTGGTCGATCAACTCCATACCCTTGACCTTGTTTGGGTCCACATGAGTTCTTTGTGGTCCCACAACTTTGTAACTCGCATCCCACAAGGGTCACATACAAGCTATTTCTCCTTTAGGATTCTTAGGTCTAGGATATATCTTTTTAAAGGATATTCTCCAACCCTAGGTCTATGCATCCTCATATCCCTTCTTAGAGAGCTAATCACCTTGCTTTCAAAGCAAGCACGCCAATTATTTGAGCCTCTCTCGTGAAGAGGATTTAGGAATCACCCTATATCTTATCATTGATCTGTTTATTCTTGTCATTCCTCTCATACCGAGACTCCTCCCATCGATGAAAGTCTGTAAAGAGCAGGGAGCCTTAACTGAGGTGATAGTGAGCCATCGCTCCATTGTTTCCACTCAACCTAGTAGTTTCTCTATAGGATCCCCTCTTAGGACCCCTACTAGTTTGAGCAGTGACAGGACCTATGATTGCTTTGATGGCTAATATGATACACTAACTTAAGAGATATCCAATGGATGGCTTATGGCGAGATATTAAGATGATAATAACATCAAACAAGTACATTGACATAGATCTAAGTGACTAGATGTGTGTAAGTTGCCTAAGGTATTTAACCTTAGGCAAATTACTTTAATTATAGCCCTTTTATAAGAAAAAGTGAGTTTGATCTAATGAAAATACAAAGGTTATTTGCATTAGTGAATTAGATGAATCTCAACCATTAATTTCAAGTGAGGTGAGATCTAATCTCAACCGTCAATCACTTTGGAAATTAGGGTTGCAAATTCGATCAACAACTCAAAGCTTATAAAAGAGATTAGGGTTGCAGATTCGATCAACAACTCAAGCTTATAAAAGCAAGGCTAGGTGAAGGTGGAAGACACACAAGAGCTTGAGACACAGTGATTGTGACTAAAGGAGATCTTAATGAGGGTGAAGGATTTCCATTTACAGATCAGCTCAAGGTAGAAAATTGCGAGCAACTTGCAGCAAGAGGAAGATAACCCAACAAATGTGAGCAACTAGAGAGGGCCCTATAGAAACTAGGAAGTAGCACAGAGGATTGGGCAACATTGTACAATTGTGTATGATAGCCACAACAACGTGTGTACTTGTGTGCAACTACAGGGTGGCCACAACAGGGTGTGAGTAGCATTATACAACTATAGAACAACCACAACAAGTTCTAAGCAACCCAAAAATAGCTGTGGATAGATATACATCCTGTCAAAGAAGCTGGGTAGATGTATAATCATGTGTTCACTATAGAATATGTCATGTCTAGGATGTATAATCTTGTGGGAAGTCGATGGGGCAGGTAGGCATAAAACAATTTTTTATTTAGGGATTGTTGCTGCAAATTCTAACAAGCCTTGGAGAGGGGAACCCTTCAAGGAATAAGCTATACTAAGAGACAACAATGGGGTAGTGGCCCAATGTTGCCACAGCCAAAACCCCTCACTATTTACTGATTTTCCCTAATGGGAGGAGTCCCAATTTATGTGAAGGTCACCTTGGGAAAGTATTCTAAATGTAATGTGTGAGGTGACTTGACTAGGGATTTCCACAAGAAAGGCATAACAATGGTCTAACACTCCCTTTGGAGGCAATTCACTTTCTATGTAGAGACCTAGGGTTTCAAGCAGAAGACCTAGGGTTTGTTTAATTTGTTGTGTTGGAGTATCCAAAGGTCAAGGCTAGGAGAAAAGTTTCAAATGATGTATATCAGTATGATTAAGGCTCATGAAGCCTTCAAGAAAATCCGTAAGCCAAAACAAGCCAAAATTAGGGTTTCCTTCTCATCGCAAACAACTAGGGTAAGAAAGTTGATGGATGAAACTAAGGTGGATGCCCACAAAAGGGATAGATTTTGTGGCAGATACTATTCCCTTGATGTTAAGATCCTCCACTCCCCAAACCTCACCTTACTTGGGGATTCAAATGAAGCCCTAGTTTGCAAGCTTAGGCTTTAAGTGACTGAATTTAAATAGAAAAAAATTATGGGTAAAAGTAAGGTATGATCACCAACCAAGTAGGCCAAATAGGCCAGTCCCTTGTCCCTTGGGAAAATGGAATCTAGGATGAGATAGATTAGCCAATAAATTTATAAGGAGGTCGAAATCTTGATGCCTTAGCAACAAGATTTCAAACTTTTACTTATGCTATGGAAAAATGAAATTTCGTGGGAGAGCTCATAGGAGTTCACCACAATCTCGTGGGAGAGCTAATAGGAGTTTCATCACTAGGACAATTCATCACATGTTATGTATAAGTAATGCATGCAATATTGATCTAGATATCATTCAATTAATCTTCAACAATATTATGGCATAATTTAGCATAAGCTAAAATCAATATTCAACACATTAGACATGTAGCAATAAATATTCAACAATTAGGTACAACTTACAATATAACATGCAATATTCCATTCATTTGACCAAAGAATAGCTCCAAAGATGAACAAGGTCAACTCCAAATATCAAAACACAACCACAACATCCAAATTTTCCTCAAGAGTAAAAGTCCGAATTCAGCTAGCTAGGCCTAAATCTCAAGTGATGTGATGATGATAAGTTACAATTACATGTTATTAATTTATATGAGGAATTCAAATGCCTAATTAGCCTACAAGCCCCTCCAAACATAAAATAATGTACCAACTACAAGCAAGTTCATAAGTTGACCTTGTAGTGTTGAAATTTGGTACTGGAGCACAGGTGGTTCCCTAAGGCTTTGATCTTTGGCCTAGGGAAAAGTGTCCAAATGAATTTAATTTTTCTCCTAAAGTGACTTTATAATTTTTATAAAGTCAAATCTAATTTAAAAGTGACTTTATGTGATAAAGTTACTAAAGTCTAATTTTAAAGTTACTTTAATAAAGTCAATGTAAAATTATAAAGGAAAAGTGACTTTGGACATAAAAGACTAAATGGGTCTTTATTAAAGTGGGGTGAATTAAAAAATAGAAAGTGAGATTTAAATGAAATTTTAATCTCAGCCCTAGATCTCAATTTATTTCAGCCATTGGATTTAGGGATTCCCCAAAAGTCACTTAGGGTTAGATTAAAGGAGGGAAAGGAGAAAAAGGTCATTAATTCTTTCCTGAGCAGATTGAGAGAAGGAGAGCAAGAGAGCAAGGGAGATACAGTGAGGAGGAGGCAACAGCTTGGCACACATTCCAAGGCAGCGTTTCAGCAAGTCCGTACCGCTGAATTAGCACACAGTGAAAGGCAGATTTTGGGCACGATTTTCTAGAAAGGCCGTACAATAGGTTTGGTTTAGATTCCAAGGAGGCCGTACAACAAGTTAGCACAGAAATCGAGGAGCAGAAAATTTGAAGTTTGCTAGCACGTTTTTTTTAAGGGAGGCCATACAGCAAGTGGCTGTACCTTGGCACACTTTTCTAGGTAGAAATCTGTACAGTTGTACTGCTGTTTTTATGCATAGAAATCGAGGAAAACCGTACAGTAGCATTTATGGCAGCTTGCACGCTTTTCTAGGCAGTCCATACAGCAGCATTTAAGGCTGAAATTTGGGCACAAAAATCAAGGAGGCCGTACTGCATTTATTGCTGTTCTGTTTTGCTATTTGCAAGTTTTTTCCAGTTCGCTGTGAGGCACGAAAAACGAGATAAGTTGTAAAAGTTTGCTTACTGATTTTTTGCTGAATATTTCTCTCACTGTAAAAAGCATTTTCGAGAAATAAGGAGGAGCTTTCGAACTGGTTTTCCCCAAGAGTTGTAAGGGGTTTTTCCAGGGTCACCTTGACCAAAAATCACTGTGTTTAAATGTGTTGAATGACTGTTTGTATGTGTTGATATTTATTTTTGCATTTTCAGCATTCTGTAATATTTCCAGAATTTGTGTTTTCAACAAAATTTATTCTCCATTTGTTGAATGTATGGATATGGGAAATGGCATTTAACTATTTTGGAGAAATAAGGTGAAACTGAAAACCGGGGTGGGAAATGAGAAATTTCTACATGGTATCAGAGCTTGAGTGCTGAAGTGCAGTTTGGGACAACAAGGAGGAAAATTACAGCCTGCTGATTTTTCACTCAGAAAATTCCAGCAAGCTGATTTTTCACAAACAACAGTTTTATCTTTACTACAATAGTGCTATTTTTCAGTTTTAGGATAGCAGGATGTCATTGGGATTGAGGGTGGAGGATAGGTTGGATGGGCATACCAATTACAACGTTTGGAAGGAGAGAATGCAGAGTATCTTTGAGGAGGCAGAAGTCTGGGACATTATGGTGCATACCACACAGAACCCTGTTGTTGTGCCTACTGATGCTACTCAGTTGGTTGCTTATAATAAAAAGAACAACAAGGGTAAGAGACTGATTCTAGACGGAGTCAAAGACCATTGCATTCCTCATGTGAGAGGAAAGAGAAATGCCCATGAGATGTGGACAACATTGTCCAATCTCTACCAGAGTACCAATGAGAACCGGAAAATGGTCCTGAAGGAGAAGCTGAAGACCATTAAGATGGGTAATGATAGTGCAACTGGATATCTCACAAAGATTACTAATGTGAGAGATGAGTTGGCAGCAGTTGGAGAGGTCATTCCACCCACTAAGTTGGTGCGGATTGCAGTAAATGTCCTCCCCTGTTCATGGATGAACTTTGCTGATGGGGTTTGTGCACGTGAGACCCTTCCCACATGGGAGAGGTTTTGGGATGATTGCATTCAGACAGAGATCAGGAAAGGTCAGCTTGGGGCAGCCAAGCCAGTTGAGCAGGATGAGGATGTAGCACTGTTGGCAGGAGGCAAGAAAGGCAAAGGGAAGAAGCAGGCTTCCACAAGCAATGGTGGGGCAAAGGCAAAGGTAAACAGGGTAACACACAGAAGGACTATTCCAAGGTGAAGTGTTGGAATTGTCAAAAGATGGGACACTATGCAGTTGTGTGTCCAGAGAAGAAGAAGAAGAAGGGGAAGAACCAGAGCTTGGCAGCTTCAGCAGAGGTTGAGGACTTTGCAGATCGTTTTGACCGGGAGTTTGGGTTCACTGCGTGTGAGTCCTCTAGTGCAGGATCACCTGCCACACAGGTTCAGAGGGAGCATGCTTTTCCCTTAATTAGCGGAGCATCTTCGGGTATCTGGTATGTGGACAGTGGGGCTTCACGTCACATGACAGGAGTTCATGAGTACTTCTCAGAGCTTTCAGAGAGTGGCACTGATATAGAGGTAGTACTCGGTGATGACAGAGTTGTTAGAGCAGTCGGTGTGGAGACACTGACATTTCAGAGGGAGTCGAAACCTCCCTTGAAGGTGTTAGATGTTCTTTATGTGCCAGGGATGAGGAAGAACCTCATATCCGTCTCAGCTTTGGAGGACAGAGGATATCATGTACTATTCAGGGGAGGACAGGTGTTGATGTATCCCAGGGGCACTCTAGCTGATTCAGCTAGAGTGATAGGTGTACGCCATGCAAAGGTGTACAAGTTTGCATTCCAACCCCTTTTGGCATTGAGCAGTAGTACCGATAGCAGAGCTAACAGTTCTGAGCTGTGTGAGATTTGGCACCGCAGGATGGGGCATATGTATCATGGAGCCTTGAGGACCTTGCGGGAGATCACTACAGGGGTGCCAGATTTCAGTACTGATCACTTTGATACTTGCAGAGGATGTGCAATGGGCAAGTTTGCCAAATCCCCTTTTCCCAGCAGTGACAACAGAGCGACTGGGATACTTGATTTGATTCATTCCGATGTGAGCGGTCGGATGTTTCATGTTTCCTTGAGTGGATATGAGTATTATGTTTTATTCATTGATGATCACTCCAGGAGGACCTTGATTTATTTCTTGAAGACCAAGAGTGAGGTCTTCAAGCGGTTTCAGGAGTTTAGAGCTCTTGTGGAGACACAGACAGGTCGGAAGATCAAGTCCTTGAGGTCGGACAATGGGGGAGAGTACACCCTTGGAGAGTTTGTTGACTATTGTGCGAAGGCAGGCATTAGGAGGGAGTTCACTGCTCCTTACAACCCCCAGCAGAACGGGGTTGCGGAGAGGAAGAACAGATCCATCGGAGGGGCTGCCAAATCCATGTTACGTGATGAGGGGTTGCCATTGTTCTTGTGGGCAGACGCCTGCAACACAGCTGTTTATTTGCAGAACAGGAGTCCGCATCGTGCCTTGGGGCACATGACTCCGGAGGAGGCTTTTTTTGGGAAGAAGCCTGATATTGGTCACCTTTGTATCTTTGGGTGCATTACATACTCCTACATACCCAAGGAGAAGAGGACCAAACTAGAGCCCACCGCAGAGAAGGGTATCTTTGTGGGCTACAGTGAGACCTCAAAGGCCTTTCGGATTTACATTCCTGCACAGAGGAAAGTTGTTATCAGGCGGGATTTGAAGTTCGAGGAGGACAGGGCCTTTAGGAGGTCACGGGAGTTAGAGTATCTGGATCAGCCAGACCCTCAGCAGCAGTTGAGTCAGTGGCAGGGATCCAATGGGCAGGGATCAGGAGGATCTGGAGGTACATCTATGACGATGTCAGGTCTGTCAGTGAGCAGTGGCTCGCCGAGCCAGAGGGGTGGTGCTCCGGGCAGCATGCAGAGTAGTCCACAGAGCAGTTCACTAGGGAGTCCACTAATGGACAGTTCACACGGTACCTCAGCTTCTACAGGTTCAGGTGCAGGCAGGAGGACAGCAGACAGACAGTCAGGAGTTCAGGCTCCTGATGATGATGATGAGGAGTTTCATTCTCCAATGGGAGAAGTATGCTTAGGGAAGAGGAAGCCCAAGTGGCTTCAGGACACCTTGAGAGATGCCACATCTGTTGCTGAGCCTAAGAGGCCGGTCAGAGAGAGTAGACCACCTGAGAGGTTTTGTAGCTATATGGCAATGGCTACCAACATCCTTGACTCTGAGCCTTCTAGCTATGAGGAGGCAGCTAGCCAGCAGGTCTGGAGAGAGGCCATGCAGGAGGAGTATTCTTCTATCATGAAGAATGATGTTTGGGAGGTGGTGCCGAGGCCTGAGGGCAAATCCGTGGTTACTTTCAGATGGCTTTACAAGGTAAAGCATGTTACAGACAATGTTCCGCCAAGGTTCCGGGACGAGGGGACGAGGGAGCGAGGGGGCGCGGGAGCGGCCTAAGCAAAAGCTCCCTACCATTTTTTAGGAAACGTGGGGGAGCGTCAGGGTCTTAAAAATTTATAAATATAAAATATAATTTATTAATTGAGTCCACTATGACAATTTAAATTGGTTTGAATTGAAACGCTGCAAAGCATGATCATTGATATGAATATCATTTGACATTATCCAAATTTATAATATCATATAAAATAATAAATTTAAAATTCTAATTTATAATCATACATCAATGATCATACATTATGAATAAATCATTAAAGTTTAAAGTTTAAACCATATTGATGTTCCACTTCCTAGTATCCTACTATGAACATCGAATATTGAACAACGAATATTTAATATTAACATAAAAATTTAAAATTATAAAAGTAAAGTTTGATACATCATACATCAAGAGTCCAAATTTTATAGAATTATAAAAGATTAAACTTTTAAAGTCAAGTCTGATACATCAAGAGTCAAAATTTTATAGAGTGAGAATCTGAATAACTGATAACACAAATGATAAGAACTGAGAACATCAACATATCAAAAGATAAACAAGCATAATGCAAAATATGCCTCAAGGTAATGCTCAAGCCTCAAGGTAATTCCCTGCTAGTCTCTGCATCCAGCTGCTGCATGAATAAATCAGGATCAACCATATCACCATCTGAATCTGAATCACTAGCATTCTCAAACATGCTAAGTGGCACACCAACCAACCCCATCTGTCTCTCATCAAGTCTCTCCTCCATATCTACCTGTGCATCATCCTCTGGATCAACATCCCATCGTGTTGCTGGTCCCTTCAAATACTCAGGCTATGCTCAAGACGCAGGGCACTATGCACAGCAACTAACTTCCCCGCTCTTTTAGAGGTAAGCCTGTTCCTCTTGATAGAGTGGATGAAGCTATATGTGGACCAATTCCTCTCTGCTGCAGAGGAACTAGCAATCTGAGACAACAAACGCATGGCTAGATCTTTGAGCTCTGGAGCATCATCCCCATGCATCCTCCACCAACCAATTGGGTCATCTTGGGCTAGATCTATGCGATCTGCTCGAGCACCACGTGTGTTGAAGGGCCCACTAAGAGATGCAAACTGAACAAACTGTCTTCAAAATTTTGACCCCTCCTCCTCACTGTACATCTTTGCAATTGCATCTAGGAAGCCTTTCTTTACCTCTGGATCATCAATAGGAGGCACCCTCCCAGGTCTCTCAACATACCATTTTGGGTTTAATGCATATGCTGCCATGTGCAAAGGTGTGTTCATGCGATCCCACCTACGCTGAATGATGGGTCGAATCTGGGAAGTATAGAACTCTAATGAGGGCTCCCTCTGCTGAATGGCTACCTTCACACGACCCAACATGCTATCAAAGGTCTCATAAATTTCTCCAAGACTAGGAGCATCTGAATCTGTGTAACGAATGACCTCCACAATAGGGCCTAAGAATGACACCAAATAAGAACAATCTGCCCACCAATCATTGTCCAACACCTGAAGCCTGACCTTCTTCCCGGTTTCTGTCTTTGATTCTGACCACCTTCCCCACTCTGAACTCACAACCAAGGATTGTAGAGGTGCTTGTACCTCTATCATCCTCTCCAATAACAGAAAATAGCTAGCATATCTAGTCTCAGTGGGCTTGAGGAATTCCTTCCTCGTGTGAGCCCTGTACATAGCCAAGGAGGTGTGGTGGTTGCAGATAAACATCTGCACTTCTCTTGCCGCTGACACCAAGTCTGATATCCACTGAATCTTGCCAATGTCCTTCAGTGCATTATTGAGTGCATGCACACAACAAGGAGTCCAAAAAATGTGTTGATACTTGTTTTGAATCAATAACCCAGCTGATCTACAAACTGCTGCTGCATCTGTCACAAACTGCACCACACAATCAGGCCCAACATCCTCTATAGCTTCTCGAAGAATCTCAAATTGGAAAGATGCATCCTTGCGCTTTTCAGAACAGTCAACAGCTTTAAGAAAGAATGGGCCTTCTGAAGATGTCACTATGATGTTGATTAGTGGGCGTTTTCGGATGTCAGTCCATCCATCCATAACAATAGAGCAACCAAACTTCAACCATGTTTGTCTCATTCTCTCTTTCTGTACATTAATTTTGGACACTTGTCTATCCAAAATTGTTGTTCGTAGTTTATGTTCTCCAGGTGGTACATATGAAGGCCCTATTTTTGCAATTGCTTGGACCATTTCCTTGTAATAAGGAGAACGAACAACATGGAAGGGAATCCCATTAGCAAAAAGAAATTTGCCAATTGCATCATCTGTGTCATCTCGATCTAGAATGTTGTACATCCCAGACACTGTACCAGTACCACCCATTGCAGAAGAACGAGATGCACCAGTGGAAACCTTTGTCTTTTTTGATGAAGCACTGGATGGATCAATATGTCTACCAGAGAACAATCCTTTTCCAGTGGATGCCCTTTCTAGCCTCCAAAGTTGCTCTCTTAGAGCTGAATCCAGGTTCTTTGAGGGACACATATTCACTCCTTTACCTGTAATAGCCAAAATGTGTTGCTTCACCCTGGTATAGCTGCCAACAAAGTGATGTCCACAAATATTGCAGACCCAATCACGTGAGCCACCACCAACTTTTGGATTCTTTTTCGGCAGTCTAGTTGCATAGATTAGAAGTGGTTTTAGAGGATTAAATGTCCCCTTTGCAAATTTTTCCAGCTCTCTTGGCGGGCTTCCAGAATCTACACCATGCCTATTCTGGTATCTTGCCCCCTTGTGACCACTTTCAACTTCTTCTTCTGCATCGTGTGGCTCACTACCGTGGTAGCTACTGTCACTGTTAGTGTTTTCAGAAGAAGTTTGACTTTGACTCATAGTTGTAACTTGTAACTTTGTAAGTTGCAAGTTGAATGACAAGTCAAAATGTGTGTTGCAGCCTGTAGGTTGCAACCTGAAATGAAAAAAAAAATAAAAAAAAATTAGAAACACTACAGCCACAACACATGCCACACACATTGCAGTGTTCAAGTTTTGAAGTTTGAACACTGATTTTTTTTTTAATTCACAAGAAAACTTCACAGAAATTTAAATTATGGATTACTACTGCACCTGAAAATTCACAGAAATTATGGAGGTTCAGGTAATCAATGGTTCGTTAAACAGATTTTGGTCCTTGGAGTATCCACTCCAGAATTCATTTAAAATAGGGTATCCACTCCAGAATGAGAATTCTGTATAAACAAAAAACCAAGATCAGAAGATCAAGATTCTTAAAACAATTAAATTATTAATGCCAAATGGCAAAACCACAACTATGCTGTTAATTTTAAAATTTAAACATCTGTCTAGGTGAAGGTGTACAGGTAACAGCCCTGATGTGGTCTTTTTAAGTTTTTAATATGGTTACTGTTGGGCTGGCAATAGTAATGATTAATCACTAATCATTCAAGATGACAAGGTGGCTTGGCTACCAGTGTGGCTACTGCTCCCTTGAATGCAATCATCTCTTCGTTTAGATCTGCTTTAATGTGTGTTAAATAAAAATTAATTTTTCATTGGTACAGTTAATACAATGACTGTGTTTTCAACTTTTCTTTACTCCCTGCAATTAATAAATTATATAAATTGCATCCTCAACAAAATATTGTCATCCATAATACACAGCCTGAAGTGGTCATCAATTCTAAGTTCTAACCATGCTAGTAAAAGTAATTATGCTTTCGGTGTGCATCATTGCATGCATCTTGATCTAAACAGTGGATCATTTTAACCTGAATCTATGTTGTAAATGTTCTGTTGTTAGTTGACTGAGTATATTTTGTGATTTAATAGAAGCCTCATTGTAATGATATCCCTATATCAAGGTAAGGTTGGGTTTGGTTTGTCATTATCGAATTCGCATGGGGCCTAGAAGTGGAAACTAATAATATAGCAGAAACTATCACATTGTATATATGTATTTAGCTAGCGCTGGAAAATAATATCAATAACCTCCATTGTAGAGGAACTTCTGAAAGGAAAGCCTTTGCCAGGTAGAATATGCTTTCAAGAATACAATTGTTTATCCTTCCAGAGGCCCATTTCTAATATCTATTGCTTCCGTATATTCAGATATCTTAATACGACAGGTCATAATTTGACAAATCAAGCCGGTGAACTGCTTTCAGGTGAGGTTAGAATCAATTATCTTGGATTAAGGTCCTCAACCATTAGGGGATAGATAAAAGGTGTGTGTGAAATTCACCAATGTCAAAGAAGAGAGAGTTGGGAACTCAGCTTAAGATCAGCGTTAAGTTCATTGAACTCCCTCAGTTCTTTTCGGCTATTAGTGGCTTTCTCCCACCAATGGCTGCTCACAGAAAAACCCACACTCTCATACTAGCAGATGAAGTTATGGCCTACAAGCACAAGGTTGAACAGTTTCTTGACAAGGTTAACGACATGAAACAAAACCAGAACCAGACTAGAAACGTAAGAGGAAGACTTTCAAATTACTTTGGCGTATAGGGCATGAGAAACTCCATTAATATAAGGTGATTAAGAAAGGCGTTGGGCCAAGACGGGTGATTCAAACCACTGTCATAGTTACAGTTAAGTCTAAATCGTAAGTAAATGGACCAAGTTCTTGTCCTGCCTGGTTGGGTAGAAATTTAAATTAATATTGAAGTCGAAGACCGAGTAATAGAAATGTAGAAATATGAGAGAAAGAAATATGGTTTAAACTGTAAATATCACGTGAACGGTGACACGTCCATCCAAAAAATAGTAATACGTTTTTAATTATTAATACAGAGGAGAAGACAGAGATTTAGAAGGGGCGGTATATGATATATCAGATATGCAGCTATGCTATCTATTATCTGAGGGCGTCTTCGACCAGGCTGAAGATAACACTAAAAAATTACGCCGAGAATCGTTATAAGTTACTAACCCGTTAACACGCAGTCCGCTCGTCAGGGAGGTGCTGCTCGAGCCTCGCACGATGGGAGCTGCAGCGCTGCTGCTTCAACTCGTAGACAGGAATCAGGACGCTAACCAGAGAGAAAGACTCAGAAATCGGACGACGGAAATCCAAATGGCAAACAGAGACTCGAACTTGCAAACGCTGTGTGTCGTTCATGGTCCAAGATGCCTTTTTTATAAGATGAAACCGCCATTTCTCCCGCCATTTTCCAAAACCCTAAAGCTAATTACGCTGTTAACGCTTTAATTAAAGATTAAAGATTAAATACGCAGTTAACGGTTAATAAAAATGCTTTTTAATTCATTAACGCCCCCCCACGCCCCCTCTCGTCCCCCCTCGCCCCCTCTCGTCCCCCCACGCTCCCTCACGTCCCCCCACGCCCCCTTTTTTGGAAACGACCCCTCAGGGAAGGGAAACGTTTCCCTGGCACGTCCCCCTGAGTTTCCTGCATTTTGGGAGCGTGGGGAAACGTCCCCTACTCGTCCCTAAGTCCCCGGAGCGCGGGGGAGCGAGGAAACTAGACCCCTAGGGGGGGGGCGAGTCCCCGTGGAACACTGATTACAGATGGCAGCATTGAGAAATTCAAAGCGAGGTTTGTGGCTAGAGGGTTCTCCCAGGTAGAGGGAGTTGATTATGAGGAGACCTTCGCTCCCGTGGCTCGATATACTTTGATCCGCTCCATTATATCGATAGCAGCAGAGATGGGTTGGAAGATCCACCAGATGGATGTGAAGATTGCATTTCTCAATTGCTTCATACAAGAGGAGGTGTACATTGAGCAGCCACAGGGCTTTGAGGTGCATGGGAAGGAGTCCCATGTGTGCTGACTGAAGAAGGCCCTTTATGGCCTGAAGCAAGCTCCCAGAGCTTGGTACTCCAGGATAGATACATACTTGCAGGGGATGGGTTTCACAAAGAGTGAGGTAGATCCGAACCTTTACTATATTGTGATAGGTGAAGAGCCTCTCATTCTGGTGCTGTATGTAGATGACTTGGTCATTACAGGTGCAGAGAGACTCATAGAGCACTGCAAGAGAGATCTTGTAGTGGAGTTTGAGATGAAGAACATCGACTTGATGCATTACTTTTTGGGTTTGGAGGTGTGGCAGGAGGAGGGGCATTTCTTCCTGGGGCAGGGGAAGTATATTGTGGACATCCTTGGCAGATTCCACATGGAGGATAGTAAACCCATGTCGACACCGATGATCACCAACTGGAAGAAGCTTCATGCTTCAGATTCCGAGTTGGTGGATCCCACATTGTACAGGCAGCTGATTGGTTCCTTGATGTATTTGGTCAACACTAGACCAGATATTTGTTTTGCAGTCAACACGATGAGTCAGTTTATGTTTGAGCCTAGGAAGGTTCACTGGGTGGTTGCAAAACACATTTTGCGGTACTTGCAGGGGACAATGGATTATGGTCTGGACTACAGGCAGGGGGATGGAGTGAGATTGGCAGGTTATACTGATTCTGATTGGGCAGGTTATGCTTCTGATAGGAAGAGCACTTCAGGGTGCTGTTTTGGTTTGGGTTCGGCAGTAGTGTCATGGTTCAGCCGGAAGTAGCAGTCAGTAGCATTGAGTTCAACGGAAGCAGAGTATATGGTAGCCAATCTAGCTAGTTGTGAGGCCATCTGGCTTCGCAAGATGTTGTTTGGCTTATTTGGTCAGCCGTTGAGACCTTCAGTGATTTACTGTGATAATCAGAGTTGCATTAAACTCACGGAGAATCCAGTATTTCATGACAGGTCAAAGCATATCGGGATCAAATATCATTTCATTAGAGACTATGTTCAGAAGGGAGGTGTGAAGCTTAAGTATATTCCCACTGATGAGCAGGTTGCAGATATTCTTACCAAAGCCTTACCACGGGGCAAGCATGTCTACTTCAGAGACAAGATGGGTGTGGTGAGGAACACCTTCCTCGGTAAGAGGGAGTGTTGAAATTTGGTACCGGAGGACAGGTGGTTCCCTAAGGCTTTGATCTTTGGCCTAGGGAAAAGTGTCCAAAAGAATTTAATTTTTCTTCTAAAGTGACTTTATAATTTTTATAAAGTCAAAGCTAATTTAAAAGTGACTTTAAGTGATAAAGTTACTAAAGTGTAATTTTAAAGTGACTTTAATAAAGTTAATGTAAAATTAGAAAGGAAAAGTGACTTTGGACATAAATGACTAAGTGGGTCTTTATTAAAGTGGGGTGAATTAAAAAATAGAAAGTGAGATTTAAATGAGCATTTAATCTCAGCCTTAGATCTCAATCTATTTCAGCCATTGGATTTAGGGATTCCCCAAAAGTCACTTAGGGTTAGATTAAAGGAGGGAAAGGAGGAAAAGGTCATTAATTCTTTCATGAGCAGATTGAGAGAAGGAGAGCAAGAGAGCAAGGGAGATTTCTGGACAGTGAGGAGAAGGAGGCAGCAGCTTGGCACACATTCCAAGGCAGCGTTTCAGCAAGTCTGTACAGCTGAGTTAGCACACAGTGAAAGGCAGATTTTGGGCACGATTTTCTAGAAAGGCCGTACAACAGTTTTGGTTCAGATTCCAAGGAGGCCGTACAGCAAGTTAGCACAAAAATTGAGGAGCAGAAAATCTAAAGTTTGCTGGCACGTTTTTTTCAAGGGAGGCCGTACAGCAAGTGGCTATACCTTAGCACGTTTTTCTAGGTAGAAATCCGTACAACTGTACAACTATTTTTTTGCACAGAAATCAAGGAAAACCATACAACAACATTTATGGCAGCTTGCACGCTTTTCTAGGTAGTCCGTACAGTAACATTTAAGTTTGAAATTTGGGCACAAAAATCGAGGAGGCCGTACAGCATTTATTGTTGTTCTGTTTTGCTGTTTGCAAGTTTTTTCCAGTTCGCTGTGAGGCACGGAAAACGAGATAAGTTGTAAAAGTTTGCTTGCTGATTTTTTGTTGAATATTTCTCTCACTGTAAAAAGCATTTTCCAGAAATAAGGAGCTTTCGAACTGGTTTTCCCCAAGAGTTGTAGGGGGTTTTTCCAGGGTCACCTTGACCAAAAATCATTGTGTTTAAATGTGTTGAATGGCTGTTTGTATGCGCTGATATTTATTTCTGCATTTTCAGCATTTTGTAATATTTCCAGAATTTGTGTTTTCAGCAAAATTTATTCTCCAGTTGTTGAATGTATGGATATGGGAAAGGGCATTTAACTATTTTGGAGAAATAAGGTAAAACTGAAAACCGGGGTGGGAAATGAGAAATTTCTACATGTAGCTCATGAAATAAAATCAAAACAAGCCACACGTGTGAGCCCAAATGACAAAAGGATGACATCTGTAAAAATTTCTCATTTCCCATCCCGGTTTTCAGTTTCACCTTATTTCTCCAAAGTAGTTAAATGCCCTTTCCCATATTCATACATTTAGCAGCTGGAAAATAAATTTTGCTGAAAACACAGATTCTGGAAAAATTACAGAACGCTGGAAAATGCAGAAATAAAAATCAACACATACAAGCAGCAATTTAACACATTTAAATACAATGATTTTTGGTTAAGGTGACCCTGGAAAAACCCCCTACAACTCTTGGAGAAAACCAGTTCGAAAGCTTCTTCTTATTTCTGGAAAATGCCTTTTATAGTGAGAGAAAATATTCAGTAAAAATGAGCAAGCAAATTTTACAACTTATCTCATTTTCCGTGCCTCACAGCCAACTGGAAACTGCTGTATGGCCTGCCTCCTCCAAAACTGCAGTATGGGCTGCTGTACAGCCCTCTCCGCTGTATGTACGCTGTACGGCTGCTGTGCGGCTTCCTCTCTGCTATACGACCTCCTTCAAAACGTTGTACGGACTGTACGGCCTCCTCCAAGCTGCTGTACAGATTGCTGTAAAACTGCCTTGGAATGTGTGCCAAGCTACTGCCTCCTCCTCCTCACTGTCCAGAAATCTCTCTTGCTCTCCTTCTCCCAATCTTCTCATGAAAGAATGAATGACCTTTTCCTCCTTTAATCTAACCCTAAGTGACTTTTGGGGAATCCCTAAATCCAATGGCAGAAATAGATTGAGATGTAGGGCTGAGATTAAATGCTCATTTAAATCTCACTTTCTATTTTTTAATTCACCCCACTTTAATAAAGACACCCACTTAGTCATTTATTTCCAAAGTCACTTTTCCTTTCTAATTTTACATTGACTTTATTAAAGTCATTTTAAAATTAGACTTTAGTAACTTTATCACTTAAAGTCACTTTTAAATTAGATTTGACTTTATAAAAATTATAAAGTCACTTTAGGAGAAAAATTAAATTTTTTTGGACACTTTTCCCTAGGCCAAAGATCAAAGCCTTAGGGAACCACCTGTCCTCCGGTACCAAATTTCAACACTCCCTCTTACCGAGGAAGGTGTTCCTCACCACAACCATCTTGTTTCTGAAGTAGTCATGCTTGCCCCGTGGTAAGGCTTTGGTAAGAATATCTGCAACCTGCTCATCAGTGGGAATATACTCAAGCTTCACAGCGCCCTTCTGAACACAGTCTCTGATGTAATGATATTTGATCCCGATATGCTTTGACCTGTCATGAAATACTGGATTCTCCATGAGTTTAATGCAACTATGATTATCACAGTAAATCACTGAAAGTCTCAACGGCTGACCAAATAAGCCAAACAACATCTTGTGAAGCCAGATGGCCTCACAACTAGCTAGACTAGCTGCCATATACTCTGCTTCCGTTGAACTCAATGCTACTGACTGCTGCTTCCGATTGAACCATGACACTACTGCCGAACCCAACCTAAAACAACACCCTGAAGTGCTCTTCCTATCAGAAGCACAACCTGCCCAATCAGAATCAGTATAACCTGCCAATCTCACTCCATCCCCCTGCCTGTAGTCCAGACCATAATCCATTGTCCCCTGCAAGTACCGCAAAATGTGTTTTGCAGCCACCCAGTGAACCTTCCTAGGCTCACATATAAACTGACTCATCGTGTTGACTGCAAAACAAATATTTGGTCTAGTGTTGACCAAATACATCAAGGAACCAATCAACTGCCTGTACAATGTGGGATCCACCAACTCGGAATCCGAAGCATGAAGCTTCTTTTAGTTGGTGATCATCGGTGTCAACATGGGTCTACAATCCTCCATGTGGAATCTGCCAAGGATGTCCATAATATACTTCCCCTGCCCCAGGAAGAAATGCCCCTCCTCCTGCCACACTTCCAAACCCAAAAAGTAATGCATCAAGCCGATGTCCTTCATCTCAAACTCCGCTGCAAGATCTCTCTTGCAGTGCTCTATGAGTCTCTCTGCACCTGTAATGACCAAGTCATCCACATACAACACCAGAATGAGAGGTTCCTCACCTATCACAATATAGTAAAGGTTCAGATCTGCCTCACTCTTTGTGAAACCCATCCCCTGTAAGTATGTATCTATCCTGGAGTACCAAGCTCTGGGAGCTTGCTTCAGGCCATAAAGGGCCTTCTTCAGTCTGCACACATGGGACTCCTTCCCATGCACCTCAAAGCCCTGTGGCTGCTCAATGTACACCTCCTCCTGTATGAAGCCATTGAGAAATGTAGTCTTCACATCCATCTGGTGGATCTTCCAACCCATCTCAGCTGCTATCGATATAATGGAGTGGATCGAAGTATATCGAGCCACGGGAGCGAAGGTCTCCTCATAATCAACTCCCTCTACCTGGGAGAACCCTCTAGCCACAAAACTCGCTTTGAATTTCTCAATGCTGCCATCTGCAGCATGCTTTACCTTGTAAAGCCATCTGGAAGTAGCCACGGATTTTCCCTCAGGCCTCGGCACCACCTCCCAAACATCATTCTTCATGATAGAAGAATACTCCTCCTACATGGCCTCTCTCCAGACCTGCTGGCTAGCTGCCTGCTCATAGCTAGAAGGCTCAGAGTCAAGGATGTTGGTAGTCATAGCCATATAAATACAAAACCTCTCAGGTGATCTACTCTCTCTGACCGGCCTCTTAGGCTCAGCAACAGATGTGGCATCTCTCAAGGTGTCTTGAAGCCACTTGGGCTTCCTCTTCCCTGAGCGTACTTCTCTCACTGAAGAATCAAACTCCTCCTCCTCATCATCATCAGGAGCTTGAACTCCTGACTGTCTGTCTGCTGTCCTCCTGCCTACACCTGAACCTGTAGAAGCTGAGGTACCGTGTGAACTGTGTCCATCAGTGGACTCCCTAGTGAACTGCTCTGTGAACTGCTCTGCATGCTGCCCGGAGCACCACCCCTCTGGCTCGGCCACTGCTCACTGACGGACCTGACATCCTCATAGATGTACCTCCGGATCCTCCTGATCCTTGCCCACTGGATCCCTGCGACTGACTGAACTGCTGCTGAGGGTTTGGCTGATCCAGATACTCTAACTCCCGTGACCTTCTAAAGGCCCTGTCCTCCTCGAACTTCACATCCCGCCTGACAACATGTTAAAATTGGACAACTAGGTCCAAACTCCATGTTCTGATGCTCAGATTAAGAGGCTAATATTTTTGTTGGATTCCTCTTTCTGAGAGGTGTAAAATCCATATAAAAATAGTCTTAATCCGATGAGCAAAACTTATATTTTGAATTTATTATTCTTAATAAATTATATGTGCAAGGTCAGCCAGTTTTGTAATGTAGGCTCACATGCCCAACAGATGTGTCACACACCCTCATTGATGAATATATATACAGGAAAAGTTGGAGAGAATTTAAATACAACACAACTCACATCTTCCTCTCTCAACTGACTTGGGTTGACTCATCTACTGGTTGGAGGGTTGTTGTGACACATGCTGGGCTGGCTGACCAAAGGAGACTTTGCTGGTTGAAGCATCCTGTTGACCGCCGAAACGAACACATACATTTTTCTTGTTTCTGATTTGTCTTCTGTAAGATCTGCTTATATGTTCAATCTGCATTTTGCTTATCTACTTGTATGATTGCTGTGAGAAAAGTGAAATTGCTCTTAGCATAGAACATCTACAAAACTTAACATGGTATCGGAGCCAAGTTGAAGACAAACTCACTTCAAGTGATCTCCTCTCCACGTCTTGGGTTTTGGAGAAGGAGATTCACACTAGATTACGCCGGCCTAGTATGATGCCCTAAGGGAGAACGCAGTCATGAAGTCATACGCTATGCGATCATATGCTGGAGTTATGTATACGCAGGAAATGGATGGTTCTGAGATTTCAGATGGGTTCGAGTTCTTCTCTTTGATGGTTTAGATTCTTGGCAAGGCTAATTGCCCAGTATCTTCTAATCGTGAAGGAATTATCGCACGACTGAGGGAAAATTAAAAAAAAAAAAAGCGGTGAAGAGCGTGAAGGTAATAGGAGCGCAAACACGCTACTGCCGCATTCTCATTCTCATACTGTAACAGGCCTTATTAGGTCAAAGACAGGGTTTTCAATTTCATTCCTGAGAGGCGAAGGTAACGTAAAGGGACTACGAAGCATTTTGCTACGGGTCGGTGCAGGAAGTCGTTATATCGCGCTTGCCTGAATTTCGAAAACGTGTTGCGAGGATTTACTTGCACGAAATATGAAAGGCAGGGGAAAGCGACCGGGTCTATCACTGGCCGGACGCCCGGTTTCAGAGGCTGACCGCATAACTATCGCCGAACGTCTGGAACAGTTCCGCACAGGCCCCGACCGAGCATGTAGCCGCAGTGATAACAAGCACGGAAGAACCGCAGGTAGAGCCGCATGCATAACATAATAGCCGCAGTAATACAGTCAGCCGCAGTAATGAAACCATCGTCGAGATCCCTCACAGTCAATGAAGAATGCATACGCGATCAAAAGCAACGAAGCTATGAAGAGCCGCAGTCATATATGAAGCCGCAGTTAACCGCAGTTATATATGGAGACCTGTTCACGCATTCCTCTGCCATTCTATACATATATATGTTATACAGTAAAGGAAGGGTAGCCGCAGATGAGGAATAATGAAGCCGCATCAATGGAGACCTGTTCACGCACAATCGTAGCCAGCGGTTCACTCTCCACTCGCTCCAAGTGTACTCGCTGATATAATCTGAAGCACGCATTTGTATTACAGTGGCACGCTAGAATTACAGTGGCACCCTGATATAATCTGAGACTTCGTTTGAATTACAAACGTACGCGTTTGAATTACAGTGATATAATCTGAGGCACGCATTTGAATTACAGTGACACACTAATGATCTCTGAGACATGCAATTTTGGAAGCTCATGATTCATATATATCTAAGGTTCTAATCTCAGCAGCAAGGTCACTATATTCTCTCTGGCACGAAATTTATGTGGCTCGAATTTTCTCTATCTCTGGCATCGCATCACACTACACTACAGTGGACTCGAATTGTATTCAATATGGCTAGGCTCACATTACAGTTATGAATGTTCGTATGGCAGAGACATATGGTTATAGGACAAAATATGTTACAGTGATATGTGATACAGTTTATCCATGACAGAAATTTCAGATATGACAGTGACCTTAGTGCATAAAAGTGATGACTGTATATGACAGTAACTTGGATGAGATATGTTTAGGAGCAACTATCATCAGATTAGAAGTCAGAGGGCTAAGCTACTACCTTGGGTCTAGGAATCTGGAACTATAGCCTAGCTGCTTTGCTAGGCTGCAAGCCATAGCAAGCAGCTAAGGCTGATATACATATGGCTGTATAATGAAGCAACAGAAGTATAACAGCAGCATGATGTAGCAACAAGGTGTTGTAACATAGCAGCAGCATGATGATGAAAGAGACAGCATGATGGGCACATTTGTTAGAGGAGCAGCAAGATGGTGATCTCAGCAGTGCTCAAGAAAGAGACTCATAATCCGCAGCTTCAGAAGGCCTGAATCCGCAGTCTGTTAACCCTATACGCATTCTCAGTATAAGGAGGTCTGGAAGGACAGTGTTTCGGTTGCTATAAATAAAATAAGTATAGTGACAGCACATTGATAAGGGCTGTTCCTTAGGACTGTTTCAAGGTTGATAAGTCATTGTCATCAGATCAGCATATGTTATTAGTTGCTGACTGTTTGAGGATCATAGGCCTATCTTGCTGCTGGGCTAGGCCGCAGGCCATAGCAAGCAGCATAGGTTGTTCTATCACTCTTGGACTGCGTGGCCTACTGCAGACTTGAAGGCCTTCATTATTGATGAGAAGGATAACTGCTGAAGCAGTGTCAGTTAGTACAGCAAGAAGATCACAGTGTTCTGGAAATTATATTGAGTCAAGGTTTCGACTCAGTTTGATGAGCTTCCTATTGATTCCACCTGGATGGACATCAAATGAGTTCAAAGACTTTTACAGAGAAGCTGGCATTAAGAGGGAGACTACCACTGCATATACTCCTGAGCAGAATGGTGTTGCTCAACGCAAGAATAGGACTATTGTGGAAGCTGCCCGTGCCATGCTATGTGACCAGGGTCTTCCAAAGTTTCTGTGGGGAGAAGCTGCAAATACTGCTGTGTACATTCAAAACCGATGCCCTCATTCCGCTTTGGACTCCAAAACTCCCGAAGAAGTTTTCTCTGGTAAGAAACCTGATGTCTCACATTTTAGAATTTTTGGATGTCCTGTCTATTTTCATGTGCCGAAAGAAAAGAGAAGTAAGCTGGATGCTACTGGGAAGAAAGGAATGTTTGTGGGCTACAGTGAGACTTCTAAGGCATATAGAGTCTATGTACCTGGTCAAAGGGAAGTAGAGATAAGCCATGATGTCACTTTTGACGAAGATGCTTCCCTGAAGAAAGTAGTAGATCTTCCTAGATCTGAAGAAAACCATGAAGAAAGACCTGGAAATCTGGAAGAACCCCAGGATGAGACTATGCCTGATGTTGAAGGGCCAATGGACCCTATTGATCCTTCCCCTTCTCTAGGAAAGAGGCCATCATGGCTCAGGGACACCCTCGAAGATGCTGAGGGTCATGCTGCCCCAAGGGGAACATTCCGAGAAAGCAAGAAGCCGTGTAGATACCAAGGGTATCTAGCTGCCATGAGTACTATTATACAATCTGAACCTGGATCTTTTGAGGAAGCCATCAAGCATCAAGTCTGGAAGGATGCTATGCATGAAGAATATGAGGCTATTATGAAGAATGATGTCTGGGATGTGGTCCCGAGACCGAAGGACAAATCTGTTGTCACCGCTAAATGGCTCTACAAGATTAAACATGGATCTGATGGGAGTGCTGAAAAGTTTAAGGCAAGATTTGTTGCCCATGGCTTCTCTCAAAAGGAAGGAATTGACTATGACGATATATTTGCACCTGTGGCTCGATATACCACCATCCGATCCATCATAGCCCTTGCTGCTACGCAAGGATGGAGTCTTCATCAGATGGATGTCAAGACCGCTTTTCTGCATGGTGCAATAAAGGAAGAGGTGTATGTAGAACAACCTCTGGGATTTGAAGTTCAAGATCGAGACACTTATGTCTGCAGGTTGAAGAAAGCCCTCTATGGGTTAAAGCAAGCACCCAGAGCTTGGTATGAGAGGATGGATAGTTACTTGATGAAGCTGGGCTTCACTCGAAGCAATGCTGATCCAAACCTTTACTTTAAGGTTGAGGAAGGAAAGCCTCTCATTCTAGTGCTGTATGTGGACGACCTCTTCCTGACAGGTGATGACCCTCTCATTCATCAATGTAAGAGGGAGCTTGCTGCTGAGTTCGAGATGAAAGACCTAGGACTGATGCACTATTTTCTAGGCCTGGAGGTCTGGCAGAGACCTGGAGAGATTTTCCTTTCTCAAGGAAAGTATATTGTGAAGCTTCTGGAAAGATTTGGGATGGTGGACTGTAAGTCCGTGTCGACACCAATGGAACTCAACTTTAAGAAGTTGAGTGGCAGCGCTGCAGGGCCTATCTTGGCAAATCCTACTGAGTATAGTCAACTCATAGGAGCTTTGATGTTCTTAGTGAACACCCGTCCGGACATATGTTTTGCAGTGAATACTTTGAGTCAACAGATGGTTGAGCCTCATCATTTTCACTGGGTTGGTGCCAAGAATCTTTTGAGATATCTTCGGGGCACGATAAACCATGGGCTGAGATACACTGCCGGGAGTGTGATACTCCGGGGATATACTGATGCCGATTGGGCTGGCAGTGTGGTGGATCGTAAGAGCACATCTGGATGCTGTTTCAATCTTGGTTCTGCTTCAATCTCATGGATGAGCAGGAAGCAGAAGTCGGTGGCTTTGAGCACCGCGGAGGCCGAATACATTGCTGCTAGTATGGCCTGTTGTGAAGCAGTTTGGTTGAGGAAGCTCTTTAGTGAGCTGTTCCAACATGTGCTAGATACCACTGTAATACTCTGTGATAATCAGAGTGGGATTCGTATGACTGAGAATCCTGTGTTCCACGACCGATCCAAGCATATTGATATCAGGTACCACTTTATCCGGGATATGGTACAGCGAGGCGCCGTAAGGCTCGATCATATAGGAACTGATGAGCAGGTCGCGGATATTCTCACTAAGCCCCTGGGGAAGGTCAAGTTCCTAACCTTCCGTGAGAATCTTGGTGTCGTGGAAAGACCCTATGATGTGGGTCCTGTTGGACGATGAGCTCTGGGAGCTCTGGGGGGCTTTGGGGATAGCTTCTCGGAGCTATAAGCACTCATAATGCTTCTGCCCCACCCTTGTGATTATTGAGCTGGTTCGCCACTCATTTAATCTGTGCCCCGTATGCATCCTACCCATTGAGTTCAGGGCTCATGGGAAGTACCTCTCATTTGGCCAATGAGGTGTGGAAAAGCTAGAGACTATTAGCAAAGACTGATGGACGCATCAGAGATTGCCGTACTCTCTATCTAGGATGGCATGGTCCAACCACTTGATCTGGGATCAAGATTTGTGAGGTCTGGGACCTCTGGACTGATTATGTCAGTCGGGGAATGATGTCTTTGTGACTGACCCACTTCTGTTCTGAAATAAAGAAGCCAGCAAAGCAAGTTTCGGCGGGATGACTCACGATGTTAATTGCACTAATAGATGGAGTTCTCCCTAGTTGAGAGGGAGTGTTAAAATTGGACAACTAGGTCCAAACTCCATGTTCTGATGCTCAGATTAAGAGGCTAATATTTTTGTTGGATTCCTCTTTCTGAGAGGTGTAAAATCCATATAAAAATAGTCTTAATCCGATGAGCAGAACTTATATTTTGAATTTATTATTCTTAATAAATTATATGTGCAAGGTCAGCCAGTTTTGTAATGTAGGCTCACATGCCTAACAGATGTGTCACACACCCTCATTGATGAATATATATACAGGAAAAGTTGGAGAGAATTTAAATACAACACAACTCACATCTTCCTCTCTCAACTGACTTGGGTTGACTCATCTACTGGTTGGAGGGTTGTTGTGACACATGCTGGGCTGGCTGACCAAAGGAGACTTTGCTGGTTGAAGCATCCTGTTGACCGCCGAAACGAACACATACATTTTTCTTGTTTCTGATTTGTCTTCTGTAAGATCTGCTTATATGTTCTATCTGCATTTTGCTTATCTACTTGTATGATTGCTGTGAGAAAAGTGAAATTGCTCTTAGCATAGAACATCTACAAAACTTAACACAACAACTTTCCTCTGTGCAGGAATGTAAATCCGAAAGGCCTTGGAGGTCTCACTGTAGCCCACAAAGATACCCTTCTCTGTGGTGGGCTCTAGTTTGGTCCTCTTCTCCTTGGGTATGTAGGAGTATGTAATGCATCCAAAGATACGAAGATGACCAATATTGGGCTTCTTCCCAGAAAAAGCCTCCTCCGGAGTCATGTTCCCCAAGGCATGATGCAGACTCCTGTTCTGCAAATAAACAGCTGTGTTGCAGGCCTCTGCCCATAATAACAATGGCAACCCCTGATCATGTAACATGGCTTTGGCAGCCCCTCCGATGGATCTGTTCTTCCTCTCCGCAACCCCGTTCTGCTGGGGGTTGTAAGGAACAATGAACTCCCTCCTAATGCCTGCCTCTGCACAATAGTCAACAAACTCTCTAAGGTTGTACTCTCCCACATTTTTCGTTCTCATGGACTTGATCTTTCGACCTGTCTGTGTCTCCACAAGAACTCTAAACTCCTGAAACCGTTTGAAGACCTCACTCTTGGTCTTCAAGAAATAAATCCAGGTCCTCCTGGAGTGATCATCAATGAATAAAACATAGTACTCATATCCACTCAAGGAAACATGAGACATCCGACTGCTCACATCAGAATGAATCAAATCAAGAATCCTAGTCGCTCTGTTGTCACTGCTGGGAAAAGGGGCTTTGGCAAACTTGACATCGCACATCCTCTGCAGGTATCAAAGTGTTCAGTACTGAAATCTGGCACACTTGTAGTGATCTCCCGTAAAGTCCTCAAGGCTCTATGATACATATGCCCCATCCTACGGTGCCAAATCTCACACAGCTCAGAACTGCTAGCTCTGCTATCGGTACTACTGCTCAATGCCAAAAGGGGTTGGAATGCAAACTTGTACACCTTTGCATGGCGTACACCTATCACTCTAGCTGAATTAGCTGGAGTGCCCTTGGGATACATCAACATCTGTCCTCCCCTGAACAATACCTCATATCCTCTGTCCTCTAAAGCTGAGACGGATATGAGGTTCTTCCTCATCCCTGGCACATAAAGAACATCTGACACCTTCAAGGGAGGTTTAGACTTCCTCTGAAATGTCAGTGTCCCCACCCTGACTGCTCTAACAACTTTGTCATCACTGAGTACTACCTCTATATCAGTTCCACTCTCTGAAAGCTCTGAGAAGTACTCATGGACTCCTGTCATGTGACGTGAAGCCCCACTGTCCACATACCAGATACTCGAAGATGCTCCGCTAATTGAGGGAAAAACATGCTCCCTCTGAACCTGTGTGGCAGGTGATCCTGCACTAGAGGACTCATACGCAGTGAACGCAAACTCCCGGTCAAAACGATTTTCAATGTCCTCAACCTCTGCTGAAGCTGCCATGCTCTGGTTCTTCCCCTTCTTCTTCTTCTTCTTTGAACACACAACTGCATAGTGTCCCATCTTTTGACAATTCCAACACTTCACCTTGGAATAGTCCTTCTGTGTTGTTGGGCCTTAGTTTTGGTCTTATTTTGCTTTAAGAAACTTACCTAACCATCTATTTATCATCCATTTTCACTCCATTCATTCCATTTTAATGAATATTTGATGTCCAATCAGGTATTTAGCTTTAATTTGTCAATTTCTAAAGTTTTTATAAAAGTTTGATTTTAAGTGAATTTTGGCAATTTCAGAAATTCCCGTAATCACTTCATGGTTGATATGGATGCAGGCCACTTCAGCACGAATGGGATACATGAATGGAAAGCTTGGGAACTAGGACCAAGCCACCTATGCTTGGTTCCAACAGAACGAGCTTTATTATGCCTATTTGGAGCTAGTCAATCATGACTAGTCATCCAGAAATCCCATCTAAATAGGGCAGTTTTGAGATTCCATGATATTGGTCATATTTCTTGGGATGAGGGTAGTGAATTCGACTTGGATAGATGGATTAGAGTAGCTAGGTTTGTTAGAGTGAATGTAGATTAGTTTGTTTCATGAGACTCCTTATTTAAGAGCCACAACTTTGATGGCTCATACATTGACTTATTATACTTTTATGCTGTAATACTTTTGGTTTGAAGACTTAATTTGAAGACTTGTGCTATTCTCATTTTGCTGCTCAATGCTATGGATGTGTGACTGATCTAAGCTTCTGATATCATCTTTCAAAGTGTGCAAGGCAAGGGTGGAGGGCCCCCACTCCAAGCTAAGTACATTTCCATGTTAAACTAGTTTTATTTCATTGCAATTTGGTTGATTGTAGCTTTAGTTTTTCAAAGCCTTATTTCAGATTGCTTTATGGTTATGCATAGTGATTGATTTCATTTGTTAATGGCTTATTCATCACTTTATTGAGTTGGAAAATAGATGTTCAAGTTGGGCATCCCTTCTACTAAATGATGGATTAAAACTAGTTTCTTTTGTTTACATGCAAGTAGTTTTATTTCCATTTAGATTTAGATATTGAGATGAATGAATTATGATGGAATATCTTATGTGTTTCTTAAGTTAAGAGCTTCTTTCATTTATAATTTATGCATCTTGAGTTTTTTTGGTTTCAATCTCTAATTCATTAAGTAATAATTGAGGTGAAGGTGGACTTCTTGAGTTCAAGAACCCTTTCAATGTTTTTCTCTTTTGAGCTATGTTGCCAGGAAACGTGGGTTCGGGGACGGGAACGGGGACAGGGACGGGGACGGGGACGGCATTTTTGGAAACAGGGTGCGTGGGTTCGTCGGGTAATATAATAATATTAAATTTTAATAATTAAATTTTATAAATTATAAATTTATAATTAATAATATATATGAAATTTGAATTTGTAAAATTTTACAACATTAAACAAGAAAACTTTAATGATAATCATTTAAACATGCACATCATTGAACATTCAACATTGACATTGAAATTTCAAAATTTATCACCAAAAAACTGTTCATTGTTTACATATTAACATGAATCATGATATGGGACAGATTTTGTCACACACAGCTGACTGAGATACACTAGCCAAGTTTCCTACAAACTCAGGAGTACGCTCAAAATTCCTAAAGTATTTTGAGTTCTCAAAGACTCAACATTTTAAATTTTATTTTATTGGGCTGCCTTATGTGTTTTGTGGGACAGCAGTGAAATATATGCTGGCAGCAGCCATAAGTTATACTTTAATGTAGCCACAAGCCTTAAAAAAGCCACAAAATTTATATGTTAATGTAATGATTCAATTTTTCAAAAATTAAAATATATATACTATGAAATGTTTTACTTTTTCCTGAACAAATTCTGAACCATTTAATTGGATTTTGTTGATCCATGGTGAAATTACATTGCAAGGGCAAGCAACACCATTGATAGAGGGTAGATAATGAACTGGCTTGAATGTTGTGTAGATGATTGAGTTGAAATACATTCTCACTGAACGGTTTATATTGTAAAGAATAGCACAGAGCTATATTCAGTGTATGAATGCATTTATGTAATGCCATTCATTAATGCAAAAAATGATGAAGATTTTCTGTGCTTTATTAATCTAATTGCAACTATTTCAGGTTAAAAGAACTGAAACGTATACTTCTCATATTATAGTATATAGTATAAAAAATTAAAAATTTAACAAGTCTGGCCTGAGTAGAGGTAAGTTTGTGGCATTGTCATCTCTGTTTAGGGCTTCGGTTGGGTACAGGAGTCTGCATAGGGAGGCCGAGGTCTGTTCCTTAGTGAACAGTGAGCTGTTTTATGTAAACAGTGGCATGAATCAAGCCCTACAGCTCAGCGTTTGACAACAACAAGGAGGAGGGAATATGCCGCAGCTGTAGGAGGCAAATTGAGTGTATAGAAGTGGACTGACAGTTGTGGCTCATGTTGCAGACAGTCCAAAACAGCAAGAAATTGTGACATTCATTCCGGCAAGCCTTTAAAAGAACCCAAAGAACCCAACCCGAAGAACCCAAGAATCCAAGAACCCATTAAAGGAAAAGAACCCAATTTTTTTTTTTGGAAGAACCCAGTTCTTCATGGAAGAACCCGGTTCTTCTGGGTTCTTCTAGGAAGAACCCGTACCCGAATCCGGTACTTGGGTGCGGGAACCCGGGACGGGTTCGAGAACCCCACCCCCAGGTGCGGGAACCCGTGCAACATAGCTTTTGAGCTGATTGAATTAGAGTTATAAGATGTATTTTCTTTAGCTTTTAATCATTTATCTTTCAAGGTTTGGTTATATTAGATCTTCACAAATAGTGAACTTGCCTCAAAGAATAAACAACCCGGATTGATAATAAATAATTGTGTTAGTTTAGGAACATAAATTAGCTCAACATGTGTGTTATCCTGTTTGCCTTTACCTTTGCCTTTGCCCCCACCATTGCTTGTGGAAGCCTGCTTCTTCCCTTTGCCTTTCTTGCCTCCTGCCAACAGTGCTATATCCTCATCCTGCTCAATTGGCTTGGCTGCCCCACGCTGACCTTTCCTGATCTCTGTCTTAATGCAATCATCCCAAAACCTCTCCCTTGTGGGAAGGGTCTCACGTGCACAAACCCCATTAGCAAAGTTCATCCATGAACGGGGGAGGCCATTCACTGCAATCCGCACCAACTCAGTGGGTGGAATGTCCTCTCCAACTGCTGCCAACTCATCTCTCACAGTAGTAATCTTTGTGAGATATCCAGCTGCACTATCATTGCCCATCTTAATGGTCTTCAGCTTCTCCTTCAGGACCATTTTCCGGTTCTCATTGGTACTCTGGTAGAGATTGGACAATGCTGTCCACATCTCATGGGCATTTCTCTTTCCTCTCACATGAGGAATGCAATGGTTTTTGACTCCGTCTAGAATCAATCTCTTACCCTTGTTGTTATTTTTATTATAATCAGCCAACTGAGTAGCATCAGTAGGCACAACAACAGGGTTCTGTGTGGTATGCACCATAATGTCCCAGACTTCTGCCTCCTCAAAGATACTCTGCATTCTCTCATTCCAAACGCTGTAATTGGAATGCCTATCCAACCTATCATCCACCCTCAATCCCAATGACATCCTGCTGTCCTAAAACTGAAAAATAGCACTGCTGTAGTAAAAATAAAACTGTTGTTTGTGAAAAATCAGCTTGCTGGAATTTTCTGAGTGAAAAATCAGCAGGCTGTAATTTTCCTCCTTGCTGTCCCAAACTGCACTTCAGCACTCAAGCTCTGATACCATGTAAAAATTTCTCATTTCCCACCCCGGTTTTCAGTTTCACCTTATTTCTCCAAAATAGTTAAATGCCCTTTCCCATATTCATACATTTAACAGTTGGAAAATAAATTTTGCTGAAAACACAGATTTTGGAAAAATTACAGAACGCTGGAAAATGCAGAAATAAAAATCAGCATATACAATTAGCCATTTAACACATTTAAACACAGTGATTTTTGGTCAAGGTGACCCTGGAAAAACCCCCTACAACTCTTGGGGAAAACCAGTTCGAAAGCTTCTTCTTATTTCTGGAAAATGCCTTTTACAGTGAGAGAAAATATTCAGTAAAAATCAGCAAGCAAATTTTACAACTTATCTCATTTTCCGTGCCTCACAGCCAACTGGAAACTGCTGAAAAACTGCTGTACGGCCTGCCTCCTCCAAAACTGCAGTATGGGCTGCTGTACGGCCCACTGTACTGCCCTTTCTGCTGTACGTACTTTGTACGGCTGCTGTACGACCTGTTGTGCTGTACGGCCTCCTCTTAGCGGTATGACTATTGTACGACCTCCTTCAAAACGCTGTACGGACTGTACGGCCTCCTCCAAGCTGCTGTACAGACTGCTGTAAAACTGCCTTGGAATGTGTGCCAAGCTATTGCCTCCTTCTCCTCACTGTCCAGAAATCTCTCTTGCTCTCTTGCTCTCCTTCTCCCAATCTGCTCATGAAAGAATGAATGACCTTCTCCTCCTTTTCCTCCTTTAATCTAACCCTAAGTGACTTTTGAGGAATCCCTAAATCCAATGGCTGAAATAGATTGAGATGTAGGGCTGAGATTAAATGCTCATTTAAATCTCACTTTCTATTTTTTAATTCACCCCACTTTAATAAAGACACACTTAGTCATTTATTTCCAAAGTCACTTTTCCTTTCTAATTTTACATTGACTTTATTAAAGTCACTTTAAAATTAGACTTGAGTAACTTTACCACTTAAAGTCACTTTTAAATTAGATTTGACTTTATAAAAATTATAAAGTCACTTTAGGAGAAAAATTAAGTTCTTTTGGACACTTTTCCCTAGGCCAAAAATCAAAGCCTTAGGGAACCACCTGTTCTTTGGTACCAAATTTCAACAACATCATGCTAGCTAGGCCCCTTAAAGTGCTGACGTTGAGGGTTTCAAGTGCCACGATGAGTATAGAGGGCCTCTAAAATTAGGTTATAGGGGTTGGCCCCTAGATCTTTGACAAAATGCTCTATGGACCCCTATTTTGGGCTTGGGGCACAAAATGGGTCTCATGGGTCTCCTGTTGGTAATAATGCTCGTCTCTGCTCCAACGTTGAGGGCTCTCAAGGTGCTACTAGCCCTCCCATGTCTCAAGGTGTGAGACCATCCTCCTTTGGGCCCTTAATTAACTATCTTCTCTCTGTAACAATGCTAAGTTGACTAGGGGCAAGCTGGTCCAGGTGCATCATCCCATAAAAGTCAACAATGTAGGGCAAAGTGATAGAACAATATGGGTGTTGGAGGTGCCCAATGTTGTAATTGATGCTCTACATCTGCTCGGAGTCCCATGGCTCTCAATGCATCACCTGTGGGCATCAATATGCCCCTCTACAAGACTTGGGCCCTAGTTAAGTTCCCCAATCCATGATGAAACCACCTGCAAATTACACACAATATCCAGTGTTGCAATTTATGTCATTAAGGACATTTAATCGTTTTTGCATCTAAGTGAACCGAACTTGCAAGCAATGGGAAATTTGACATTTCATACAAGGTTTACCTTCCAAATTTCGGGTCTTGAGATCGCAAAGGTGTTACTTCCCTAGATAGGAGTGGTTATAGATGACCATATTAGGTGCTTCCTGCCCCTATGGGTAAGTGACATGTCCCTAGTCCACTCTTAAATCAATAGGTGTCAATGAATAATAATTATGGAATGGAGAGGAGAAGACTCCTTAGCCAAGTGCCATGGTTAATGGGACTAGCATGACGGGGAATTCCACATCCTGAGTGTATAGATGTGAGGAGGGAGCAATTGTGGATGCATGAGTTACCAACTCGACCTTCGTTTTTCCACCCCTCTTATGCCTTTTACTTTTTCTTGATTTTTCTTTATATTACAACTTGTAGCTCAAAGGGTTAGAGCTTGGTTTGAATGATGTATAACAATTATTACCCCTCAAGGATGGGGTAGTTCATTGCCCATCGGGGGTTGGGGCATGCAAGGGTTCCTTGTCTTCTATGAGTTAGGGCAACGCTGGCCCAGGAACCGGGTGATGGTTGTATGAGTGAGGTAGAGTTCATGCTTGGCTTTTGCCCACGTGCTAATTTTATGTCCCGACCATCTTTTGCTTTTCAATATTATTTTTCTTTTCTTTTGTGGCCATCATATGGTTTTTCTTGTTCTTTTAGTTGCATTAACCTCCCGGGGATAAATTTCTAGGCCTGACTCAGGTATGTGGATGGGAAAGGGGGAGTGCCAAGTGCTAGAGGACCCATCGTGAGTTAAACCTTAATAATGGAGGTGGAATAAGGGATCGTAATGTGAGATGGAAAGTGGTAAGTATGGGGCCATTAGGGGGCCATTAGTGGAGGTCCCACTCAATTAGGATCGAAGATTAACCCCCCATTTTATGCAAGGAAACAAGATCATGGTCAAAGCTCATCTTCCTTTCCCTTTAGGTTACTGCATAAGTCATGCCAAATGCCCAAATACAAACAAGCGTAAGCATTTGATTGCAAAAATGAATAAAGTACCTTTTAATTAGAAGCCCACCTTCTAACATGCACTTTCGACAAAGGGGTGAGGAAATATATGAATGATGTCAGTGGTGGAGATATGAATAACACATCCTTATTGGCTATAGGTGGCTTTCAGGGGCTACTGGTTGGCCGATTGGAAGAGATAATAGAAGACAACATTCTTTTATGGGGTCAACCAATTTTGGTGGGTAACCGGGACAATTTTCCCAATTTTGTTGTAACTTGTGGTTTTCATAGGAGATTATTTCCTAGATTGGCAAGCCCTTGTATGTAGTAAAAATTTATTAATGAATAACAAATTTCAAAGCAAGAAATTTTTGTGTGTGCATGTGTGAAATTGGCTAACTTTTGTTTCCATTGATTTATTTTTTACTTACTGTTAAAATCCCAATACAATGTTGTTTATTTAGTAAGTTTGAAATTGTTAATTAATTTATAGCAAGGAAATTTACTAGAAAATAAATTTTCCAGTTGTTGGGGATGAAAAAAATTAACATGGTATTAGAGCTCACACTTTGAGAGGGAGGTCGTGTTAGCCACTAAAAGTGGGCGACCCCATAAGAGAAATTTTCTCCTGGTTGTCCCTTCTAGCCGGTAGCTAGCAACCTGTGATAGCCACCAAGTAGCTAATGTGATGCGGCATCTTATCTCCACCACCTGCATTAGTCATATGTCCCCTCTTCCATTTGTCAGGATCACATGTTGGAAGGTGGGCTTCTAGTAAAAACATACTTTATTCATTTTGCATTCGGGTGCTCATACTTGTTTGTTTTTGGGCATTTGGCATGGATTATGGGGTAACAGGAAGAAGGAAGGGTTTTGACTGTGTTCTTATTCCTTCACCTTAAATGGGGGGTTAAATTTCAACCCTAGTCTAGTGGGACCGCATCTAATGGGCTAATGGATTTAGAAGGGGCACTACTTGGAAAACCCTGATTGATATAGCATAGTTCCATCTCCCCTATTCCATACTTACCACCTTCCATCTCACATTATGAGCCCTTATTCCACCTCCCTTCTTTGGGTCAATTGCCCTGATTGATATAGCATAGTTCCATCTCCCCTATTCCATACTTACCACCTTCCATCTCACATTATGAGCCCTTATTCCACCTCCCTTCTTTGGGTCAATTGACAATTGAGAAAAGGGTGCCAAGAAGGTGTTTCCTTAGCCTTTAGAATTTGGCCTAAGAAGATACATGAGACACCTTTTTAGTGGGTGACTTTGAGTTATTAAAGTCATGTGACTTTTAGTCACTTTATGAGGTACAAATACCTCATAAAGTACATAATACTTTATATTATTAAAGTTACTTTATGTTTTTAAAGTGACTTTATATGTTAAAAGGTAAAAGGCACAACAACTTAATAAAGTGAATAAGGAGGCTCATTAATGAAGGGGGGGACATAAAAAGGGGGTCAATCGGAGATTAGATCTCCACCCTTGATTAAGGAGAGATGAGATCTAATCTCAATCCTTGTTTCCTTACATAAAAAGGGGGTCAATCGGAGATTAGATCTCCACCCTTGATTAAGGAGAGATGAGATCTAATCTCAATCCTTGTTTCCTTAGCCTTTAGAATTTGGCCTAAGAAGATACATGAGACACCTTTTTAGTGGGTGACTTTGAGTTATTAAAGTCATGTGACTTTTACTCACTTTATGAGGTACAAATACCTCATAAAGTACATAATACTTTATATTATTAAAGTTACTTTATGTTTTTAAAGTGACTTTATATGTTAAAAGGTACCAGGCACAACAACTTAATAAAGTGAATAGGGAGGCTCATTAATGAAGGGGGAGACATAAAAAGGGGGTCAATGGGAGATTAGATCTCCACCCTTGATTAAGGAGAGATGAGATCTAATCTCAATCCTTGATCTTTAGGGATAGGGTTATCTCAAAAATGAAATTAAAAAGGGAAAAAGGAAAACGAGAGCTCTCATTCATCATGTTCATTTCATGGAGAAGAGAAGAGAAAGAGGAGTAAAGGTTGAGATAGTTTTTCTCAAGGAGAGAAATCTATAACAAAGAGAGTACATATCAGGTCGAGTTTGTAGGTTGGTGTTGATTTGGGGTAGCGTCGGATGTGCTCTAGCCATGAAAATTGGTGGAGAGGTTAAAGCACATGAGATCTCCAAGACCTAGAAATGGTTTGGACAGATTGTACCTAGTTTGGGAGATATTAAAATAATTAATATTTTTAATGGAGTTCTAAGTCTAAACTTAGGAAAAATAAAATATTAATGGGTATTAATATAAAACTGGGTTAAAAGGTTCCAAAGTCATGGATCAAGCCAAATCTAATCTTAGCCATTGATTAGAGATTTAATCTCGGTTGTGGAACGACCAATGAGAAAAGTATAAGAAGAGGCTTGAGGGTCAGTTGGAAGATACACCAGAGTGATCAGTCATTCATTTTGCTAGAGTAGGGTTGCTAAGCAAATTTGAATCAGTGATCAGTAGCAAGGGGCAGTGATACGGGGCAAAGAGGTAGGGACAATACTGAGATACCAGCGCAGAAGTAGAGAGAGCAAAAGCAGTAGCCAGTCCAGGCTACAGAGAGCCCAGTGGAGACAACTCAAAGGCCAGAGGGACTGCATCATCCAAGCAGAAGCTGTTGGAGTGACGCAGAGGGTCCCAGAGGCTGCACAGTGCCTCAGAGGGCTGACACAGAGGGTCCTTGGGTTGACGCAGGTCAGTAGGAGTCTGACACAGAGGCTAGAAGGGCCAGCGCTGAGCTTCAGTTGTGCTGGAGAGGGTTTCGTGGGATAGGGTTTCTGAATACCTGTTTCTCAATATAGAGGTATTGTTGTCGTGTATTTTTCTTTGTTGGGTGAGCCAGTTAGGCACCTAGTTGTACTCAGATAGATTGCACCGGTTTTCCCGCATTGGGTTTTTTCGGGGACATTTGTCCAAAAATAACGGTGTCATTTGTGTGCTTGTTTTATTTTAGTTGATGATCTATAGATGTTGTCACTGTATTGTGTTTATTTTGGTATTTAAATATTTTAAATAACTTGTTCGAATTTAAACGAGTAGAATAAATAAACCAGCAGAATACAGATTAATTTTCTAATTGATAGACTTAGAAAATTCATCATGGTATCAGAATATGATTGCAGATCACAGGAGAATCGAAGGCATCAGCTGAGCAAAGCTTTTGCAGCAAAATCAACTGTCCCAAGTAACAGTAGCTGATCCTTCCAGAAGTGATAGAGGAAGGGTTGATGTAGAGGCACTGCGTCATCAATATGGGCCAAAGAGAGGCCAACGCAGAGGTTGAGGAGGGATGAGAGAGGCTCATGTAGAGCCATGCAGAGGCTACGAGGGTTGACGCAGTTGGCTGAGGGAGCTGATTTGCCGATGACGGGGTTGCGCAGAGACAAGAGGCTCAATCCTTTAGTTGTTGGGGCGAAGGAAGCTGTGGGTAGTTTGCGGGAGCGAAGCTGGTGGGGTACCTAATAGGGCAAGATCAAGGTAGAGGGAGTTGCTGTCGAGGCAGATTTCTAGCCAAGGAATCCAGATCAGGAGTTGATGGTAAGGACCGCACTTAATGCAGTCTCCGAGGATTGGGAGACATTGGTCAAGAGCATAATGGGCAGGACGAGTCTTCCAGATTGGGAAGAATTGTGGGCGGCTCTTCGTCAAGAAGAGATTAGACAACTGACCAAGGTGGGAAGTAGCAGCAAAGGGGTCAGGATCAAGAAGGAAGAGGAAGAGGATGCAGCTCTAGCATCTATGGGAAAGCAGGAGAAGAGGAAGAAGAAGGACCTCTCCAAGGTCAAGTGCTTCCATTGTGGGGAACTAGGTCACTATGCGAACCAGTGTCCAAGGAAGAAGAGCAAGGGAGAGGCTTCTGACTCGAAGGCAGCGCCAACGAGGGCGGAGAAAGAAGTCGAGGAGGATGACGATTGTGCCATGAGTGCTCATGTGCCACTTGAGAAGAAGTGGGGAGACATCAAGCTATAGTCAGGATGACTACAGGGGATGAGGGGCAGGATCCTTGAGGTACCCAACCTCTTGGATTATACCTTGCTATGGGAGCCCCGAAGAGGAGTAGCAGGACCGACAAATGTAGGTAGAGACAGATGCGGATGAAGCGGCAGAGAGTGCTATAGTGTAGGAGTCCCGAGGCAGCGCGAGGCTAGTAGGCTACAATAGTGTGAGAGGCACGGGAGTGTTGTACCAGTGTAGGATGACATAGAGAGGTGTGCAATGGTGCGAGATGCAGGGAGTTGTTGCAGTAGCACAGAGGTTAGTGGAGGGAGCACTTGTTAGCGACAGAGAGAGCTTTAGCATCGGGAGTGCTTCTAGCCTGACAGGGATGTCAGAAGTTGGGTGGATCAGTTACTTACTTCTTAGTAACTAAGTTGCAGTGCAGTAGCAGTATGCAGTAGCACGATGCAGCATGATGAGAGGGGATGCAGATGTAGTGCACAGACTAGCGCAGAAGCAGAGAGAGCAAGAGTAGCAACCAGTCTAGGCTACACAGAGGCCAGAGGGACTATGTCATCCACGCAGAGGCTGTTGGAGTGATGTAGAGGGTCCCAGAGGCTACGCAGTGCCTCAGAGGGCTGACGCAGAGGGTCCTGGGGTTGACACAGGTCAGCAGGAGGCTGACACAGAGGCCAGAAGGGCCAGCGCTGAGCTTCAGTTGTGCCAGAGAGGGTTTTGTGGGACAGGTTTTCTGAATACCTGTTTCTGAATATAGAGGTATTGTTGCCGTGTATTTTTCTCTGTTGGGTGAGTCGGTTAGGCACCCAGTTGTACTCAGATAGACTATATAATAATATAACCCTCTAAATAGTTTTATCGGTTTTCCCACATTGGGTTTTTCCAGGGACATTTGTCCAAAAATAACGGTGTCACTTGTGTGCTTGTTTTCTTTCATTTTATGATCTGTAGATGTTGTGATTGTATTGTGTTTATTTCAGTATTTAAATATTTTAAATAACTTGTTCGAAGTTAAACAAGTAGAAGAAATAAACCGGCAGAATACAAATTAATTTTCTAACGGATAGACTTAGAATATTCAAGAGTTGGAAGTGAGGTTTGAATTTCTAGGATACTAACACGTATTTCTAGGTAAAACAACACACATTCCATGGAAATAGGTAGAGGTTCTAACACATCGTTTGAGGGGATGATAGAGAGTCTCGGTGTGATTTTCGAGGAGCTGGGGAAAAAACTTGGCGCGATTTTCAAAGGAAGTTTAGGATGAAATCACTAGTTGTCTGGCATGAAAATAGATGAAATTGCATATGTCTGAAGCACTCATTTCAAGGTAGGGTTTGCAAGTTCGAAGCACAAATTTCGGTGGGTTGAAAGAATTGTTAGTGGCAAAAAAAAATTGAAGATTTAGAAGTATGGTTTTGACACGCTTTTTTGAGTATATGAGAGCCAACTATGGGTCAAATTTCAAGGCAGCCAAAAGTCCAGAACAATGGCACACATTTCCATATCTGTGGCTTGAGTTTCTAGGAGCAACAGGGAGAGACAACCCTAAGTTGTGATTTAATGATGTGTAAAAAATTCTTTGACATAAGGAAATAAAATCTCCCTCAAACTGGTTTTCCCCTTATGGGTTTTTACAAGGTTTGTGTTTGACTAAAAATAAGTGTCTCAAATTTTATGTGTGTGCTTGTTAAATGCTTCTTATCAGTTGAAAAGTGAAAGTAGTGGTAGCCTAGTAGTGTTTTAATTTCAATTTGTATTTCAAGTTTAAATATGCAATGAACTATGGCGTTGGGCATTAAACTGATATGCAAAACGAACTAAAATCAGAGGAGTTACAACAAACCTTAAATTTTCTACATGATATCAGAGGACTTGTGAACCTCAATTGATAAACAGAGAAACCAACAAGCACAAAATTATCTATATACCAAATATCTTTCGTTGCGACTTTGGTTGTGAGGGAGGTGTTTGTTTAGTTTTTAGTGATGAGAATCGAGAGGTTGTGTTCGTTGAGAAGGTCAGATGGCTACTAGTTTGACGTTGGAGGAATAGGTTGAGTGGGGCTGAAAATTTTGGTCCCTGGAAGGAGAGGATAGTCTTATTGCTCGAGTAGTTTGAGCTTTGGGATATTGTCGAGTGCAGTACAAGCACCTACTGATCCGGTTCAGTTGTCAGAATTCAACAAGCGTAATGTCAAGGATAAGAGGATCCTTCTAGATGCATTTAAAGACCACCTTATACCTCATGTGTTAGGGAATAAGTTTGCCTACCTATGAGATGTGGGAGTCCTTGATTACACTTTACCAGAGCACCAATGAGAATAGAAACTAAGAAACACCAAGATGACCAAGACTAACACAATGACCTCATACCTTACCAAGATCACACAGGTGAGAGAGTTGGCGGTAGTGGGAGAGGTTATTCTTGAGGACCAGTTGGTCAGGACGACTTTGGGTGGTTTTCCCAAACAGTGGGATGGATTCATAGACGACATTGTTACCGGAGAGCATTTTCCTGGTTAGAGAAAGATGTGGGATGATTTCATATTTTGAGGAAACTAGGAGGAGTGCCAAGAATGGCCAACCATTGTGGTGGGGTAGATGGGGAGGAAAATGTTACCGTCACAACCAAGGGAAAGAAGAAGGCCATGAAGGGGTCTTCTAGTGAGGCCAAGAAGTAGAAGGGAAAGTAGAAGAAGGAGAAGGAAATGAGCAAAGTGAGATGTTTTTCTTGTTTTTCTTGTCAGAAGATGGGTCATTATGCCTTTCAGTGTACACATAAGAAGGGGAAGAAAACGAGCATTGTAACTTCATTCGAGGTGGATGAGTTTTCCAAAAAGTTTTATACAAAGTTTGCTTTAGTGGTGAGTTTAGCCACTAGTGTTACAACCTGTAGAATTTGGTTTGTTGACAATGGAGCTTCCTGCTATATGACTGGAGTGATAGAGTAATTTATGAGTCTTACAAAGCATGATATAGGCTTGGAGGTGGTGCTCGGAGATAACTCTGAGGTCAGAGCTATAAGTGTGGGGACTTTATCCTTTTAGAGGGAGTCATTGCCTCCCTTGAAGGTGATAGATGTCTTATATGTTCCAAGGCTAAAGAAGAACTTTATTGCAGATTCCAGTATTGGGGACAAGGGGTATGTAGTGGTGGGTATGTAGTGGTGTTTTAGGATCGACAAGTGCTTATATATCCCAGCGGATCCAATATCACTTATGCTAGAGTGATTGGAGTATGTCAGGGGAGACTTCACAGGCTTATGTTTCAGTCTACCAGAGCCTTAGTGGCGCAGACCAATAATAGTGTGTTGTGTGAGTTATGGCATAGGAGGATGGCCTACTTGCACCATGGATCATTCAGGATGTTGAGGGAGATGGTTACAAGTTTACCATAGTTTAGTATCGAGTATCATGATGTGTGCAAGGGGTGTTTTGGGAAAGTACACCAAGACACATTTCCCGAGCAGTGACAACAGGGTAGCAGGTATCCTTGAGTTGATTCACTCTGATGTGTGTGGTCCTATGTCTTTTGTATTATTGAGTGGATTTTCATACTATGTGACTTTCATTTATGACTACTCTAGGAAGATATGGATTTTCTTTATGAAGACCAAGGATCAGGTCTTCAAGAGGAGAGAGTAGATAGTGCCATTATCCCCCAATAGAGTGGGATTGTAGAGAGGAAGAATAGGGCCATATTGGGGCTAGTGCGAGCCATGTTGCATGATCAAAGGTTACCTTTCATTTTATGGGCTGAGGCCTTGTAGCACTGTAGTGTATTTGCAGAACATGATTCCACACAGAGTATTCGGGAGTAAGATTCCCGAGGATGCTTTTTCTAGGAAGAACCCTGAGATTGGGTACTTGGGGATTTTTGGGTGCCTTACTTATTCACATGTCCTTGAGGTGAAAACGATAAAGTTGGAACCCACCTATAAGAAGGGTATTCTTATGGGTTACAGTGAGGCCTGCAAGGCCTATTAGATATATATTCCTTCCAAGAGGAAAGTTTTACTAAGGCATGATGTGATGTTTGAGGAGGAGGAGGCCTTGAGGAGGTCTCGGGAGGATGATCAGGTAGAGAAGTGTTAGCTTTTGGTAGCATTGGACAAGTGTTCTTGTCTCTAATTGTGTTTAAGAGACTAAGGAACACGAGATCTCCAAAACCCAGAAAAGGTTTCATAAGATAAGATTGCAAAACATCTTAATTAAATTAATTGATCTTAAAAAATGCCTAAGTCTAAGGAAAATTGATTAATTAATAAGAATTAATTAATGATGACCGAGAATGCTCTAGAGATTCACACAAATCAAGTCTAAGATGATCTTGGCCATTAACGAGGATCTAATCATGGTCATTGAATCTCCCACGAGATATTATAAGAGCAAGTCGATGGGTTGGAGATAGACACAGTTGTCATGAGGAAGAGAGCTAGGCAGATCGAGCTACCCAGTGCGCAGAGATTCAACAAGGGAAGAGTTTGAGCTAGAGGGAGAGCATCGGAGTGAGGGAGCAACACAGAGACTTATGGAGGAATTTCCTAGTAGTTTTCTAGTGCAGGAGAGGCAAGAAAAGGGAGGCTGAAATTATTCTATAAAGAGGTCGAATAGCTAGTGCGAACAACCAAAAACCTTAGTGTGCAAGTGCCCTAAAGTGGGTCGTTTCATTCGCTGGAGGCCGGGAGATCACTCGAAAGGCAGAGCAACTAATTTCCAGAGGTAAAGGGAGGTTGGACGATTTAGTTATTTCTAAGTAGCAGGAACACGAATTTCCTAGGCTAGTAGTGCGAGTTCTAAGCAAGATGAGTTGCCGAGGAGAGAGAAAGAGAAGGCCAGAGGGAGAAAATTCTCTCCCAGAGATTTTGCCAGATATGTTTTGGAGGATTGCAAGTGAGGCATCCAGATTATTGTACTATGCATTTTTGCTGCATAATAATAAAATAAGCCCTCATCTGCTACACTGGTTTTCCCTTCGGGGTTTTTTAGGGACGTTAGTCCAAAAATTATTGTGTCGATTTTTTATGTGTGCGCATATATTTCTCAGTTCCAGATTTTGTTTCCACTACGTATTTTTGTGATGAACATTACAATTATGAGTTATTCATTAATTGCCACAAACAATTATACTACTAATAGTTAGGAGAATAATATCCAGTAATTGCAATCAAGGAATTTTCACATGGTATCAAAGCGCTGAGATCAGATCATAAGCTCAGAGGCTAAAGATCAAAAGATCGTACAGTTTCAGAGGGAGATTTGGAGCACATGTTTTAGGTCTGTGAAGGCCAGCCAAGCAGTGCAAATTTTTGCGCAGGAAATCAATTTCTAGTAGCAGAATGCAGGAAAAGTTTGATTTTCCCAACACAAAATTCCAACAGGTAGTGGAGTTTCCAGATAGAGGGTTTCAGTGAGCAGATCAGTTAATTTGCTGAGCAGATATGGGCGCAAAATTTTTGCAGCAAGGGTTTCAGTTGCAGACCTGTGTAGGGACAGGAAGAGAAAAGCACATTGAAGGAGATTTCTAGTTTTATTAGAGGGTTTCATGTTTCTAGTTTTTGGGAGGAGATCCATAATTTATAGGAGGCCACTTTGCTAGCTAGTGCAAACTTCAGGAGCAACAATATATGTGCCAGTTTTCGGAGGACTTCCAGAAGGTAGAGTGAGTCACCCAGTTGAAGTAGTAGGCAGTGTGACTACTGATGAAGGACATATGGAGGCAAGCAGTAGTAGATCTACGTATTTCCTGAGGAAGTGCGAGTAGCATAAACAGGTCCACAAGAAAGAGAGGAGATTTCAATCATTTCCTAGTTTTTGAGTTTTCGCAAAGATGGCCACAACAGGTCTCAAAGATAAGGATAGATTTTAAGGAGCCTCAAATTTTGGCATTTGAAAAGCCATAATGCAATTCCTATTGGACGAGCATGTATTGAAGGAGTTCATGACATGTCATGGTTGAACCAATAGATCCACAACAACTAGCTACCTTCAAGAAAGAGATGGCCAAGACAAAGTGGATGGTCTTAGATGGAGTCTGAGATCATATCGTCCTGCATATCTCTGAGAAGGAAAAAAGGACATGTGGGATGTCATGTGAAGCTATACCAAGATCCATTGGAAGAATCATAAAATGATTCTCAAGGAGAAGCTGAGGACCACAAAGATGCAGAAGGGTGAAGGCGTGACTCCCTATCTGTTAATTTTCCATTGTTCTATGCTGTTAAAATCACTCAAGCCCAATTCTTTTCTTCAATTAGTAATCACTTTCAAATCTATTTAATCTTCCAATAACAAATAGCAATTGTAGATAGAACAATAAATGCAATGAACATTAGTAGACAATCAAGAGCAATAAGAGACCACGATTTGGTCAAAAACTAGGGGAAAACCCCATAGGGGGGAAAACCCTTTCAAATTCTTATTCTTCTTCTTTTTAGTTTGTCATAAAATGTTAAGCAGAGAGATACAATGATTCAATTCATCAACAAAAGAGTCAAAAGCAATTCTTTGACTATCCAAGAGATCAACCAATCAATATCCAATAGATGGGCCTCAAGGTCACATCTGGTCAACAAGTCAAATTTTTGTAATTTTGTCAAAGTCAACAACAGTGAAAGATGCCCTAACTAGTCCTGAAGTCAATAGTCAAACTCCTCCTAAAGATATCAGTCAATAGTCAAAATACTTGGACTTCCTTGTTGGTCAAACCTCGGTCAAAACAATCCCAAACAACTCAATCAAACTTGGTCAAAAGAGAGAAAGGTCCATGGTCAAAATGCAGTCAAAGCTTGCGGTCAACATAAGTCAAACTACCTAGAAAATATCGATCTTTGTCCTAAAGAATGGGACCTCCAAAAAAAGATCCAAAACTGAAGTCAAACCAAGTCAAAGTATGCCTAAACACCAAAAAGTGAACACTGGTCAAATACAAATTTCGACGCTTCTGAAATTTTCTCTCCTACTTGCACGTGTGAAAGAAGAATTGCAATTTTAGACTTGTACGAACCTCCAAGAGAAGAAGAAGACGTGTGAGATGTGTGTCCAAATGAGGTTGAATTGACTTGTATTTATATGTGATTGTGGAAACCTAATTTGTCCATTAGGCCAACCTATACTTTTGTGCACATGAGGGTTTGCACATTAAAAATATATATTTTCCTTGACCAAATTAAATTCTTCAAAGGGAAAAGAGGGTCTTCTTCGGATGAGGAAGGTTGTCCAAAGGAGGGAAATTTTTCCCTACGCTGCCAAATTAACACTCTTTCTCAGCTAGGGAGAAATTTCAGACCGCATCATATGTCCTATTTCAAATTTCTCGTCATCATCAAGTCAGATGTCGTCTCTGTTCATCTCTCCTCATCTGCTGAATACTCTCGAATCTAAAAGAAGAAGAATTTGACATCATAGGGAGCTCAAGCTATCCAAAGACAATAAGCATGATATAACTTACCATGGAGGGTAAGGATCACAACTATCTTATTGTCGGGACAATAGGCAGGATACTACTTACCGTGAGGTAAGGATCACAACTATCCTATTGTCTGCTGATCTTCCCAACTTGACTCTAAAGAGTCGGTGGTAGAACTCCTGAATCCACTACCTTGGGAGGAGATACATACTTACCATGAGTGGTAAGGCTCAGACAAAACCCAAGGAACTTGGGGGAGATACACATTTACCATGAAAGGTAAAGATCAGACACACCCAAGTCTCCTCACACATTGGCCAGATGGGTGGAAATCTCAACAAGCCAAGCCTGTGGATAGGATGCATATTAGGGTATAGTCGGTAGGGGAGATACACATTGACCATGAGGTAAAGATCAGACACAAGCCTAAAATGACAATAGGGGAGATACACACTTACCGTGAGGTAAGGATCAGACACAACTATTGTCCCCGAGTTCCCTCAACCCTAGGAGCTCTCTGACTCAATTCCTTACCCCAGGAGCTCATATAAGGGGGAAGAAAATAACTTAAGTGTCCTCGATCAACCGGCAACCTTACTCGGGAGGGTCACATCCATTAATCCAAGCAGCTCTCTGAAGACCAAGAACTTCCCTTTCACCGAAGCCTTGGTGAGTATGTTTGCTATCTTCTCATTAATCGAAATATGATGGAATCTCACCATTGCTCTTTGCACCATGTCTCGTATATAGTGATACCTGATCTTGATATGCTTGGACTTGTCATGTAATATGGGATTCTCTGCCAATCAAATTCCACTTTTGTTGTCGCAATATATCACCGTCATATCTAGTACTTGCTCAAACAACATCTTGTATGCTATGCAAATCCTAAATATTAGGTGTAGTGCAGAATCTTGGTTGATTTTAAGTTAGATGCCTATTCTAAGTGCAACCTTCCTCTTAACTATTTTGGAACAAGTCTCTAGAGTAGGTTGTGGGATAGAAGCCAATGGGAAGCAAGCAGAGGTTTGATTAAAGATACCTCTTTGTGTTTTAATCACCTGATGCCTTCGGCGCTGCAAAGACTGTGGCAACAACGACTACAAGCTCACCGTCTTAACCACTAAAGGGGCGCTAGGCTCCTCAATCTAGATGAGAAAGGGTGGCCCTAAATGTATATCAACCAAGCTTATTCTTGGTGGTAAGTTATTAGATGCAAGACTAGCTTAGGATGCTTAATGCAAAATTATGAGTGAGTGCTTCTTGATGTGAGATTTTTAAAGATTCCTTTAAGTACTTGTTTATTGTTTGAGTTATTCCCACAAGTACTTTATCAATGGTAAGTAAAAAACAATCTCATCAACAAGACCAACAAGATACTATAAGTACCTGCTACTCCTGCCTCCTACACCTACCTACAAGTTAGTGTGAAAAGCTTTCAATCCCACAAGGATTGGTTAGTGGCAGTTGAGAGAAGGGGCTGTCACACTGTTCCCAACTCGACTCTCTCTGTCTAAGCTATCTCGTAGGTTAGCTAAGGGGGGGTGGTCCCTAATGAAAAGTTAAGTTAAAAGTGATATGAGAGTGTTATAGTGAAAATAGATTATTTTTAATGATCTCTGAGCAAAATATGATATGAGGAATAACAATGAAAATTATTAACGTGAGTAAACCATAAAACTAGTGCCTTATAAAGAATTTGCTTAAAAAAATAAAAGATACATTTTGATCAAAGTAACTATTCTTAAAGATAATGAAATCTTTTGGGACCCAATCCCCTAAAGAGCCATGTTTCACTGCATATTATTGAAACAGTTTGTTTGTATTTTTAAGCATGGGAAATCAGCAGCAAAAGTCCACAATATGAAATGTAAAAAGAGGAGCCTGATAAGCGTAGGCGCTATGTTCATCTTGCTGGAGAGACATGCAGAAATCTGCCTCTCTTTTTGTAACCGAATTTGTGGCTCTTTGCCAATCAGTTAATGAAATCCCATAACTGTTCTTGTAAAAAAAAAAAGATGGAATGCTTCCAATAATGAAAGTAAAGTAACCCTTAAATGCAAACAAAAGATGTTAGCACAAGATATTTGTAAAATATAAAAACAATTCATGAATCAAAACATATCTCACCAAAACTCAACAATTAGAAAATTTACTTTGAAAAAAGTAAAATAGCTAAATCAAGATGTCAATGTGGAATTAGACTGAGTATGAAATGAAAACACTTATTACCAATTTGAAGAATCACAATACTTGTTTTGAAATGTTTCTTGAAAATAAACTTTGCAATATAACAACTCAAAACATCAAGAGACAAGTAAAGTAAATGTGATGGAAAGTATTGAAATGTTTCTTGAAAATAAACTTTGCAATATAACAACTCAAAACATCAAGAGATAAGTAAAGTAAATGTGATGGAAAGTGCGCTTAGTTAATTTTATTAACTATTTCTACAACAACATTACAATTTGAATTCTTCAATCCTCAGACTTCACCCTCGTCCAAAGTTATGGGTCTCATAGTGAGGAGTCCGTAGAGGAGTAGAGGGTCCCTAAGATATCTACTTCGACCAACTTATGTTGGAGTTAAAATTTTAGTGAGGCTTGGGGCATTGTTATACTAAAATGCCTAGATCAATTGCAAATTGTGTTAATTCCCCAATAAAAATAATGTTATATGCAAATGCTTCAAAGAGAAATAAGATAGCTGCAAAAATTGAGATACTAGAATGTAAATGAGCTCATAGATGTTTGTACCATTAAATGGAAATAGAGCGTAGTGAAGGATGTACTTGGAAGAAATTATGAAACAATTAAAACTTGCCAATGTATGAAGTGTTTACACATGAGATAAGATTTTCTCATGTTTACAAGCTTGAAGCTTATGCATGTGAGAATTTAAATACAAGATTAGGAAAAATTGCATGTGGAGTGAAATGTGTTAATTTTAAGCATGCACTAAATGAAATTAAATGCTAGAAATCTAAGAAAAACTAGAAGCAAAATTAGTCCATCCACAATAATTTCTCCTCTAAGTGAGGAAGAGGGAAGGAAAAATCCCAAGCTCCCTCACACAATTTTTTTAATCTTTTATTAGTGCTTGAAATGGATAAAAATGCCTCTAAGAGGGTTGCCCACAATATGAGAGAGATCCTTACAAAGATAAATTTACCAAAGCTAGACTCTCTCCCAAAAAATATAACAAGAAGCTTAAAGATGGAAAAACTCTTCAAAAGAGATTTACAAGGCTCAAAAGTCCCACAACCTAGATGAGTTTGCAACTCTCCCTCAAATGCTTACGACCTCCCTAGAAATTAGTCCTTGAATAGCGTGAGGGGGTCCTACATACACACAATGCTTATCCTCAAGCTCTTTTCTGCCGAATGCTCAAGCCTATGGGTTGCAAAACAAAACCAATTGTCAGTGTGAAACTAGAAAAAGAAACAAAAACTAAACTACAATTTAATATACAAAATACTAGCTCGAGTAAATGGGAGTGAACCCCCATACTTGCCTAACTTTGGAAATGACTCTTGAATAGTAGATATAATTTTGAAAGAGCTAGAATCAAAAAAATATTTAAAATTTAAATGGATGATCAAGTAGCTATAGAGTAAGAAAAATCCCCCTTTCTCTTCGTTGGATGGAAGATTTGGAGTGAAAAAATGGTTGAGTCTTGGATCGCTTTGACTCTAAGAGTGAGTGTTGAAAAATGAAGGGTAATTATGTATATTAGGATTCTTCTCTACTTGATAACAATTTGTGAAGCACTTTTACAATTATCTTAGCTTGATATTCTTCTTATTATTAGTGTGTGTGTTTCATCAAACTGCTACCAAAACCATAAAGACAAGAACACAGATGTTGGCTCTCTGCCAGGGCCAAAACCTCTCTCTCTTAGAGAGGAAAACCCTTTGGTAAGTTTCTCTTATTGAAGCTTCTTATTGATCAATTCCAAACCCTAGACCCTTGACTAGGATGTCCTCCAAGCACAAGTCAAGTCCTTCCTCCTTTCTGCACTTTGTTCTCCGACACTTAGTCTTCCTTCTTCTGGCACTTTTCTCCCCAGCACTTTGACCTTCTTCTTCATTCCTTGTCTAGAGATATACCTTGCTTATGTGAGCTTCTAGATGAGATGTTCCTTCTTCAATTCTTGGTGATATCCTTTTCTTATTGAGACATCCTTTTCTTGCTTCAACGAAATACTTCTTGAGATATATATGCAAACTGATATGATTGTACAACAACATTGAATTCCCGCATGTGTGATAGGTTAGCTTGTAGTTTAGGCTCTTTTTATCTTCACTTGAGAGAGGGACTTCTTCACTTGAGTGAGAGGTCTTGTAGGCCTAATATCTAGCCCAAACAAAGATGGATACTTGACTGTTATGTTACTGTTGTTATACCCGCATACAATCCTCCTTTTTCTTCGCACATGTGACTGTTTCTAGCCCTAGAAATAGTCCATAACTTCGTTCTTCTTCCCTTCTTCTTCGCTGCATTTGGAGACCCTTAGACTTTCCTTTTTGATACCCTTTACTCATCCTCTATCTCTCTAATTTCAGAGATGATGATCTTCTTCGTTAAGGAGGTCTAATGGCTCCTTATATAGGAGTCTGTCTCCTTCTTTTGAGCCAACTTGAGGCCGACTTGTCTATTTCTTCACCATTTTGCTGCTTGAAGGCTTTCGTTGCAAGGAGATGACTTTGACTTTGCTTGGAGGTATTCCTTTTGACTCTAATACAATTATATACATGGTGTAACATGCCCTTAAGGTCTTCAACATTTTCTTTTGACTCCTTGACTCACCTATAGCACTTAACATGTGCTAGACCTATTTTCAATGAGCACGAAACTCATTGACATATATTATAAAAATAATATTTCTTTTATTGAATAAGTATAAATATGAAAAGTACATTTATGAAGACCAAACCTAGTTACATTTCCTTAAACAATTCCAATCAACTAGGGAGGTATTCATACAACATTACAAGGTGTTTGGCTATGTTTCAATCTTGAAAAATTCACATCAGAGAAACCGGAATTGCAATCCATCTGTTATAGCATCATAATAACCAACATTGTTTCCAAAACAAGGCCTTGAGTGACAACTCTATCTCTCAATATATCAGAGCACAATGTTGGTGAGACCAATGACTTAGAGACACCTTAGTCATTGTCTCTCAGGGTACATACTCACCCGGGTGTTCACTGAGTATGATCTTTTACGATTATTCTTATCTTGGGTTCCGAGCCCTCAAAGAATATCGGTCCTCTTTCCTACTCTTGTCTTGGATGCTCTACACATCCTCAAAGAATATCAGATGCCAGATGACTACCCAATCCTCCCATTCTTTCTTCCCAAGTGAAGACAAGAATGTTGTGTCTATCTCTTCCTCTCAACTGAGGAAGAAATGCCCAAGTATCCTATGACAAGGTACTTGTCTAAGTTCCTCTGTAATTGGGAACTTGTTATAACTCCCTCTTAGCTAGGGACTTGTCCATTCATCAACAACTTCTTCTTCATGGGTCCTCTAGCTGCTTGATCTCCTTCCTTCCTTTGATGTCATGAAGTCTTTGGTCGAACTTCTTCTTGGTAGGGCACCATCCATTGATCACTTTCCTTCCTGGTTTGTCATGTCATTGCTTGCTTCGTGGAAAGTGGCCTTCTTGTCATATATCAGGTTCTCTTGTCATCTGGTCATTCTTAGTCATCTCGTCTACGCTTCGGACCACTCTTCACATGGATGCTTCTTTGTACTTGCTTGTTCCCATGCTTTGATCTAGTAGCCCTTCATGACTTCATCCTGATATTGTTTCAACATTAAATGGTGCTTTTTTTGGATGCCTTCTTCATCATGACATATTTGTAGAGTAGAATCAATTATCTGCACCTTTCATATGTCCAAGGCCTTCATAGGCGTCAAGGGTCCTTTGATCTTTTTCTTCCTTTGTCAGAGTTGTCATGCCTTATTTTGGGAGATGTCTTTAAAGTATCTTGTCAGATAGTGATTCTTGGTGATCATGGTTTTCTTCACATGCTTGATCTCTTTCTTCATTTGCTTCTTCTTGGATAGATTGGTTAACCACTTTCTGCTCCTTGTGAGAGCACTTCTTTATTGCTTCCTTCTAGGACTAGTCAACATTTCTTCTTTACTTGCTTCTTAGTCAACAATCTTATACTCCTGATGTGAGTATTTTCTTTTGTTGGCTTTCATTGCATTGTAGTACATGCCCTTGAGCATGTCATTGGTGAAAGAGATTCTTTCCTACTTGAACATGTTGGAGAACTATTCCAATGATTCAATAATATACAAATGATAACATGAGTAAAATTTGATGCATACATACCTCGTTTTGATTCTCCTTTGATCATCTTAACTTCATTTGGTTGTCCTTGGTGTGGCCCTTCTTGCTTCATCTTAGCTTGCCTGCATATCATCATTTTCTTGAATCCCATGAATGGGATTCCCAATGAGACATCTGCTTTTGTTTATGAATCTTCTTTTGAAGATTCCATCATAGGATCTTGAAGACCCTTACCTTGCAAATGTTTCTTTCCTTTTGATGAAGGAGGCCTTCTAAGATTCTTAATCATGATCAATTTTCTTTCACTATGGATGATGTCCTATTCTAGGTATACTCCTACAAGAATATCTTGAGCTATTTCTACCATGCTCCCATATTCCAGAAGATATTTATAACCATGCATTTTGTTCTCATTTATAAATGCTCTTTCTACATGAGTATATTAGAACTCTATGTGTACTTCATGCTTCTAGATTCTATAATATGTTTCAAGCCATGAAATTTTATTCTATTCCTATAAGCTCCTATCCTACTCAAATCATTGAAAGAAGACTTTAAGTAAAGAGTTTGACTGAGTCATAGTAGAGATTCAGAGGATCTTCCTTATTTTTCTTTTCTTCTTCTTTCACCTCTTGAGTCATTTGAGCTTCTTCCCTCTTTCTATTGTTGTTTTTGTCCTTCTTTAGTTTAGGACAGTTCCTTTTGTAATGTCCATATTCTTGGCATCCATAGCATTGGATTTTGGACATATCTTTGTTATTTTCTCTTCGTGGACTAAATTTGCCAAATTTTCCCTTTCTCTTGGCCATGGTAGCAAATGCTTACTCATTTGATCCCACGTCTTCCTTTTCTTTAAGTCTTGTTTCCTCTATCTTGCATAGAGACCAAATTTCACTTAGTGGTGTGGATTCCTTCTTTGCATATATGCTTGATGTGAAGTTGCCCCAATCCTCAGGTAGAGCATTGAGTACTACAGTTGTCATGACTTCCCCTAGCTCTTGAAGTTGATCCCTCATCTTAGAGATCTTCATGAAGTAGGGAGCTATTCCTTCCTTTGATATCTTCATTTTGTACAACTCATTTTGAAGAGATATCACTTCTCCAGCTGTGCTTACCGAGAATAACTCTACTAGTTTATCATAGATTTCTTTTGATGTTTCAAGTTTGGAGACATAAGGAATGAGAGAGTCTTTGATGGATTCTATTAGAATCCTTTGAGCTCTTGTCTCATCCTTATTGTACTTGGCTAAGGCTTGAGTTTGTTCCTTAGCAAGAATAGTAACATTCCCTTTGATGTGTTCTAGGAGTTCATTCTCCTTGAGAAGTAAATCAGTCCTCTTCTTCCATGCAAGAAAGTTATTGGTACCTACCAATTTATTGCTTTCCTTGCAAAAAGACATTGATGTATATTCAGAAGGGGACATATACTTGATAGATTTTGAGATGTAGTAGACTTCCTTTATCCTTGAAGACTTGTTGGCTTGCCTTCCTTAGATCTTGATGTTCTTCAAGTTGCTTTCTCCAAGTGGACTTTACTTGATGATGAGAGTTGCTTGATGACTAATAGCTTGATGTAGGTCTTGCTTTGATTTTCTCTTCTTATAGGTGCCTTTGTGTATGGTTCTTCTTCTTGCTTTGTTATCTTCCTTTATGAATGTTAGATGGTAGACCTTCTTGTCCTTTGATGTGATTGAGACTTCTTGGCTTGATGCTTCAACTTTTGTAGATGTTCTTCCTTGATGAGTGTTCTTGAGATGCCCTTTCTTTGATGTGTCACCTCAAGGAAACCTCTCTCTTAGAGAGGAAAACCCTTTGGTAAGTTTCTCTTATTGAAGCTTCTTATTGATCAATGCCAAACCCTAGACCCTTGATTAGGATGTCCTCCAAGCACAAATCAAGTCCTTCCTCCTTTCTGCACTTTGTTCTCCAACACTTAGTCTTCCTTCTTCCGGCACTTTGCTCCCCAGCACTTTGAACTTCTTCGTTCCTTGTCTAGAGATAGACTTTGCTTATGTGAGCTTCTAGATGAGATGTTCCTTCTTTAATTCTTGGTGATATTCTTTGATTATGGAGATACCATTTTCTTGCTTCAACGAAATACTTCTTGAGATATATATGCAAACTGATATGACTGTACAACAACCCTGAATTCTCGCACGTGTGATAGGTTACCTTGTAGTTTATGCTCTTTTTATCTTCGCTTGAGAGAGGGGCTTCTTTGCTTGAGTGAGAGGCCTTGTAGGCTTAAGATCTAGCCCAAACAAAGATGGATACTTTACTGTTATGTTACTGCTGTTATACCCGCATACATTTTTCTTTTTTCTTCACACGTATGACTGTTTCTACTGTTTCTAGCCCTAGAAACAGTCCAAAACTTGGCTCTACTTCCCTTCTTCTTTGCTGCATTTGGAGACCCTTCAAATTTCCTTCTTGGTACCCTTTAATTGTCCTCTATCTCACTGATTTCAGAGATGATGATCTTCTTCATTGAGTAGGTCTAATGGCTCCTTATATAGGAGTTTGTTTCCTTCTTTTGAGCTGACTTGAGGCTGACTTGTTTATTTCTTCACCATTTTGCTACTTGAAGGCTTTTGTTGCAAGGAGATGACTTTGAGTTTGCTTGGAGGTATTCCTTTTGACTCTAATACAATTATATACATGGTGTAATATGCCCTTAAGGTCTTCAACATTTTCTTTCGACTCCTTGACTCACCTATAGAACTTAACATGTGCTAGACCTATTTCAATGAGCAAGAAACTCATTGACATATATTATAAAAATAATATTTCTTTTATTGAATAAGTACAAATATCAAAAGTACATTTATGAAGACCGAACCTAGTTACATTTCCTTCAACATTGAGTTGATCCAATTGAGATTTCTCCTACTTCCATATGGATTCTTGCACACAATACAAAAGATTTTTCCTACACACTTGAACAAGTATTAGTTTGGAGAAGGAGTAGAATAATATAATGAATAAGATAAGCCAAACATTCCTCCCAAAATGAACTGACAAACGTTTTCCTAGAATACTATAAATCAATGATATGTGCAAGATCGTTTGCACACATCAATCCAAACAGGATGGCAAGTATAAATTAAGATCAATTCAATATGTAAAAGAAATTAAACACAATAGCAATAGCATGAAAGGACATCACCTCATAATGCGAAAAGAACACCAGCCAAATAGCCCCAAAGTCTTGATTATATTAAGAAAAATATGTAAGTACAAAATGCCAGAGTTTCCTCAAGCCCAATAGCTTATAACATAATACAATATGAGAGCCCATAGTCTCATTATATAGAGAATTGGGATCAAATACCAATGAAAAATGATCATGACAAATGGAATTGGAGCCAATCTCAAGGTAGAGAGAGCCAAGCTCTAATTGGAGATAAGAGAGCCACCAAAGCAAAATTGAATTCCGTGTGTGTCACTATGAACTCCAACAAGAGAAATCAAATTCTCTATGTGGCACAATAGTAAACTGAAGTGTGAACCAAGACAAGTAGTTGACTCAGTCCAAAACCAAACTCTATCCATGTGATGCCATCACTGTAGATGATCCCAATGAGGAATAATGTAGATCCTCCAAGAGAATGTGTGGTCCCCTCAAGAGAAACTCAAATCCAAAACTGAAGTGCTGAGTGTAGATGAAGTGGAGTGTAAGTGAAACAAACTCCCATGAAATCCTCCACAAAAATCCACTCAAATATTCTTCCGTGCATTAACTCCTCCAGGAAATTCGATTTTTCTGCATTTGCAAGTGCTACATTAACTCTGAGAAATTCGATTTCTTTGAGATAATGGTGTATTTATCATGGAATGTGCCCAATCATCATCCACATGTCCTTTGACTCAATCTTTTGAATTCGGATAATTTCCGAGTAATTTCCGTGTCATTCTGCCACAGAATAATTTATTTCTCTCTATTTAATTTAATTCTAGCCTAATTAATTGCCACATTTTCCATTAAACATAGGAAAAGTGGGTTTTGAGGGTCTAGAACACATTATTAACCCATCGAAGTGTGTCATAGTAGAAATTTGAGGGTGATGTGTAATTTTTATTACTCATATCCCATACAACTTCTCTAGACAACACTTATTACATTTCAATTACAAATTTTATTGCAATTTATGCATTGCGAAAAATCTAAAAAATTAAAAAATGACTACTTAGACGTACCCAAATTCCACGATTTTTTTGTGTGATCTAGTATGGTAATATACATCACAAAGGTGCATTAGGGGATCAAACTTCAAACCGTCACCCTGACTTTGGGGTAAATTTGAGTGAAAAAACCTAGAATATTATTTGTCGCTAAAAAAAGAAGGAATAATTAACCAAGTAAAAAAACACTCCAAGGTGTAATCGCTTGTTGATCGAGTCCCCAACACCCTAGGCCTGTTATAGACTCAAAATTCATCATTACTAGCATCACTTATTACAATTCCCTGTAGGGTGTGGAATCTGGGTACAAGAAAAGATGATGAAAAATAGAAGTAGAGTTTAAAAACTCTAGTAGTATGATGATATCTGATGGTACAAGTGTCCCTTGGTACATCCTTGGGCATGGAGTCTTCATATAATCATCAGGTGCCATTCCAGTGGTCAACATTTGGCTCCATATGGGGATGCATGCTAGACATGAAGTGATAGTGTGCAAGAACTTGGAATCGACATCCACCGAAAAAAGACATATATCAACAATATCCATTCAAAATATCATAAAATGAAATGAAGTACAGAAATGAAGAAATGGAAATGTATTCTAAGAGAATAAATGAAAAATTTATTCATGAAATAAAATTAATCAAACAAAAATGACATGTGATAAGGTTAGAAATATGATACAAAAATTTGCCCCATGGCATTAGATGTCTTCAGTGAAATCCATCTTGAGAACCTGCCTACTCATAGACAAATCCATAGGTTCTTTCTTTGATGTGCCTTGTCCAATTCTGACTATATTGGGACTATGAATCACCCCAATATTGACCTGTTTGTGGCCATCAAATATACCAAACCTCTTCCTTTTCTTTTTTCGACTATTGATTTGTTGGGGCTTGATCATGCTCAAAACTGGTGATTCATTTTTTATATATTTTTTCTTTTTTCACTTTTTTCTTTTCTTCTTGGTTAGTTGTGATCATGATGATGATGCAATTACTGTCAATCCTATTGCCTTGTTTTGAAAATGCTCTGATTGAAGATTTGAAGTACCCCAACCTTTTGAGCTATGCCTAATCTCTTCGATTTGAATCTGTTCTGTCAGGGGGGGAAGAAAATTTGTCAACACTGCATCACTTCCTGTCTGGCATGATCTATAGATAATCTCATTGTTGGGTTTTCTTGGATCCTCAACATGATATCTTTTCTCTAACTCCCGATCAAGTCTAACAAATGTATTATCATGCATGGGGATGGTGGCATATGACAAGTCCATTTGACGGCTACCACCTAAATCTGATGCTGATTTGCTTGATAGGAGCATTACCCATGAATTGGGGACATCTATCACAACAATATCCATAGTCATTATTCTATCTGGGTACACAACTCAAAAAACCTGTAAATATTTGATTATCCCACACACTTCAATTCTTTTAGAATCCATTGAACATACGTTGTGATAGGGCCTAGATACCCTTAAATTCAATTGCTCCATGCCTTTCTTGGTCCTAATATTTGATGAAGCCCATGAATCAAGCATGCAGTTGTGTAAAAGACAATCATTCACTATCAAAAAAACATAAAATGGTAAATGATATTTGTTCCCCAAATAACAATTCATACTTTTCAATACAATTTCTTCATCCTCTGGTTCATCATTAGGCTTTTATTCCCTTTGAGTAACTCTAATGACACTTATTAACTTTTCCCTTTGAGATAGTATCTTTAAAAGTTCTTTCACTGGGATAGAAACCTCTGCATTATTCACCCAGTTGCCTAAGTCAAAATTTAATTCTAAAGTAGGAGGAAAAAATTTCCTGTGATTATTTCGGCCTTGAATATCCCTTCTTTGATAAGTAATCCCTTTTTGTTTTGCCATAACAAGAATTTGTTTAGATGTAGGCTTTTCCCCAAAAATCTTAGTGACTTTGTCAAAATTTGCAATCATATTGTCAACCCCAATATTATTAGGCCTATTGTCAATCTCTTTTTTTTCTTTCAATGGTGTATATTTGATCTTCCATGGAGAACATATTGATTTGACCACTTGTTCCTATATGCTCATCTCCAAACATGCTACCTTCCATAATTCTCTTTACATATGGGCATGTGGCCTCTTCATGGAACTCGTTACATGGCCTACAGAAAGGGGGAATTTAATATACCATGTTGGTGGATTCCAATGGATTTGGAGGCCTATAATCTCATGGAGGGGCTTTATTCTTTTGTCATCTATCATTTTTCTTAGGCTGGAATCTTTGCACTTGTGATCTTTCCATGGAAACCAACCTATTTTTCAAGGCTTGCATTTCTTTAGTGTGATTTGCTTCCATGCTCTTGATGAGTTGAGTTATTTCTTTAATAGGATCATGTGTAGTCTCTTCCTTGGCCTTGCCTTTGGAATCATTAGATTTTGATGGCCCTCTATTGAAACCAAGAATTTCAGATTTTCCTGATTGCTTTTTAGCCCTTTCCATCTTCAATGCCTCAGTTTGAGCTATACCCAAAGTTGCAGGCTCTTTCCTCCTCAACTCATAAGCAGTGTCAACACAAAAAGCCTCCAAATATGAGGATAAGAGAAATTCATCAGGAGATTAATAGTAGTAGGCATTTTTTTTTACCAATTCATTGAATCTCTTGTTAAACTCCTCCATGGTTTCATTCTCATTTTTCTTCATGTTGTTAATGGCACTGATCAAGTGACTATTTTCTCTCTTCTCTCCAAATTTTCCTATGAAAGCAGTAATGATTGCTTGTAAAGAGTCATTCAGTGAACCAATTAAGAGCATCCTCTTCCAAAGAGAGAATAAAAAGTCTCATCTTAGAGTCATTCAGTGAACCAATTAAGAGCATCCTCTTCCAAAGAGAGAATAAAAAGTCTCATCTTAACATCCTCATAGTTAGCAATGTTACACCACTTAAAAATGAAAACAGTAAAGTTCTTTACATGTGATACGGCATTAATGGCAATATTACCTTGGAAAGAAGGAAATCTTTCAATAGCCTTATCAGGTATATTGTGAGGATATCCATTTATGCTAGTAAAATTACAAGGAGCAAAAAGATCATTCATGATGCTAGAATCTACTTGTTCTTGAAAAAACAAATGAATATAAAAAATAGCCTCCTCTTGCCCAAGACTAGCAAGAGCTCTAATATGAGAAAGCCTATTTAACCTCTCTTTAAAAACCCTTTCAACACTAGGAGAGGGGCTAACTAGACCACTTGATAGCCCCTAGACCACTTGAATTTATCCTAGTAGAGGGTCTTGCAAAATTTGGATTGAGTGGAGTGGCCACTTGAGCAAGAATCCAAATCTAAAGTTCCAATATGCTAAAACCAAAAGTTAGTCGATCTCCCAGAAACAAGAAAGCTTTTCCTCGACAACGACGCTAAAAAAGTTACTCCTACCTACACCTACCTACAGGTTAGTGAGAAAAGCCTTCAACCCCACAAGGTGTGGTTGGTGGCAGGGAACTCAGAGAAGGGGTTGTCACACTGCTCTAGACTCTCTCCATCTAAACTATGTCCTTGATTAGCTAAGGGGGGTGGTCTCTAATGAAAAGTTAAGTTAAAATTGATATGAGGTTCTAAGGGGGGTGGTCTCTAATGAAAAGTTAAGTTAAAATTGATATGAGGTTAAGTTAAAATTGATATGAGGTTCTAGGAGAGTGTTATAGTGAAAATTTATTACTTTTTGATGATTTATTTGCAAAATATGATATGAACAATAACAATTAAAATCATTAACGTGAGGAAACCATAAAACCAATGCCTTATAAAGAATTTGCTCAACAAAATAAAAGATACATTTCACTCAAAGTAAAGATTGAGTGCTTCCAATAATGAAAGCAAATAACCGTGAAATGCAAACAAAAGATATTAGCACAAGATATTTGTAAGATATAAAATCAATTCATGAATCAAAACATATCTTGCCAAAACTCAACAATCAGAAAATTTACTTCGAAAAAAAGTAAAATAGAAGATGCTAAATTATAAATCAAGATGTCAATATGGAATTAGACTTGAGCATGAAATGAAAGCACTTATTACCAATTTGAAGCATCACAATACTTTCTTTGAAAATAAACTTTGTAATATAACAACTCAAAACATCAAGAGACAAGTACAGTAAATGTGATGGAAAGTTCTCTTAGTTGATTTTATTAACTATCTCTACAACAAGATTGCAATTTGAATTCTTCAATCTTTAGACCTCACCCTCGCACAAATATTTGGGCCTCACAGTGAGGAGTCCATAGAGGAGTAGAGGCTCCCTGAGATGTCTACTTCGACCAACATATGTCGGAGGTAAAATTTTAGTGAGACTGGGGCCTTCCTATACTAAAATGCCTAGAGGAAGTGCAAATTATGTTAATTCCCTAATTAAAATAATGCTATATGCAAATGCTTCAAAGTGAAAAATTATGTTAATTCCTTAATTAAAATAATGCTATATGCAAATGCTTCAAAGTGAAATAAAATAGTTGCTATATGCAAATGCTTCGAAGTGAAAAATTATGTTAATTCCTTAATTAAAATAATGCTATAAGCAAATGCTTCAAAGTGAAAAATTATGTTAATTCCTTAATTAAAATAATGCTATAAGCAAATGCTTCAAAGTGAAATAAAATAGTTGCAAAATTTGAGAGCTTCAAAGTGAAAAATTATTTTAATTCCCTAATTAAAATAATGCTATATGCAAATGCTTCAAAGTGAAATAAAATAGTTGCAAAATTTGAGAGACTAGAGTGTAAATGAGGCTTGAGCTCAAAATTATTTTAATTCCTTAATTAAAATAATGCTATAAGCAAATGTTTCAAAGTGAAATAAAATAGTTGCAAAATTTGAGAGCTTCAAAGTGAAAAATTATGTTAATTCCCTAATTAAAATAATGCTATATGCAAATGCTTCAAAGTGAAATAAAATAGTTGCAAAATTTGAGAGACTAGAGTTTAAATGAGCTCATATGTGTTTGCACATGGAAAATAGACAAGTAAAATGGAATAGATTTCTTAAAGTTACAATTGTTTCAAATAAATGATAATGCTCTAATAGTTTCCATGACATATGACATAAATTGACCAAATAATGAAGTATGTACTTGAAGAAATTATGAAACAATTAAAACTTGTCAATGTATGAAGTGTTTACACATGAGATAATATTTGCTCAAGTTTACAATGTTGAAGCTTATGCATGTGATAATTTAAATACAATATTAGGAAAAATTGCATGTGGAGTGAAATATGTTAATTTTAAGCATGCACAAAATGAAATTAAGTTTTAGAAAGCTAAGAAAAACTAGAGGCAAAATTAGTTCACTCACAAGAATACTTTCTCTAAGTGAGGAAGGGGGATGCCATGGGAAAAATCCCAAGTTCCGCCAAATGAAATTTTTAACTTTTATTAGCGTTTGAAATGGGTGAAAATGCCAAAAAGAGGCATGCCCACAATATGAGAGAGATCCTTACAAAGATAGAAATTTACCAAAGCTAGACTCTCTCCCAAAAATTATAACAACAAGAAATGAAATTAAGTTTTAGAAAGCTAAGAAAAACTAGAGGCAAAATTAGTTCACTCACAAGAATACTTTCTCTAAGTGAGGAAGGGGATGCCATGGGAAAAATCCCAAGTTCCGCCAAATGAAATTTTTAACTTTTATTAGCGTTTGAAATGGGTGAAAATGCCAAAAAGAGGCATGCCCACAATATGAGAGAGATCCTTACAAAGATAGAAATTTACCAAAGCTAGACTCTCTCCCAAAAATTATAACAACAAGCTTGAAGATGTAAAAACTCTCCAAAAGAGATTTGCAAGGCTCAAAATGTTAATTTTTGTAGCATCGGATGTGTTCTGGCCACGAAACTTTGTGGAGATGCTAGAATGAATGAGTTCTCCAAAATCCATAAATCGTTTCTGGAAATTCCACCCAGAAGTGTCTCAATTAGATTATTAACCAATATTTAATTATTTTCCAAGTCTAAACTTAGGAAATATGGTTAATTAATCAGTATAAATTGAGATGTGAGAATCAGTGTTGCAAAAATCGCGATTTCCAAATTTCACCGATAAAATCACGCGATGATTACAAGTTTTTTTTTTCGGCGATTTTTTGGAAAAAAATGCGATTTTTTGAAATAACCACGATTTTTTGGAAAAAATCGTGATTCGATTTGAAAAAATCGTGGGCCATGCAGACAACGCGTTTATAAGACCAAAAACATGATTTTTGGAAAATCATTTGCACAGACAGCGGCAACGACCGAGTTTTGGAGTGACCTAGCAAAGAAAGCTTGGTCATTTGGGAGCTGAATCAGTTGATTGGAGGAGAAAAACAGATTGAGAGCTAAGGAGGAGATGAATTTTCTCCATCAAACCGGTATGGCACCAAAATTTTGTGTTTTGTAACTTTGTTTTGGTTTTTTTTTTATGTTTTTGGTTGGGTTTGGAATCTTGATAACCCATTGTTTATCAAAATAATTCAATGGGTTATCAAATATTTTTGAATTGATTTGAATCTTGATGGGGTTTTTGATTTTGATTTTGTTTGTTAAAAACTTAAATTGTTAAAAATTCCATGTGTTTTGTCATGTTACTCATGTATGTAATTTTTTTTTAGTTTTTGTAAATTGTAAGTTTGTAACTTGTAATCCTTATTTTGCCATAGGTTCACCATTCAAGTTCAAAGTTCAAAGTCAAACTTCATCTTCCAAATTTAAAACTCAAGAATCCAGAGTTCAACCAAGTTACAAACATGCCAAGGAAATTGGACTCTCTGTGGGAATTTGGTGAACTTGATGGAGGGTTTGATAAAATAAACTTGTCTTGCAAGTTGTGTGGGTAGCATATGTCAGGGGGGTTTACAGATTGAAGTATCACCTTGCACAAATCCCTAGATTTGATGTGGGGCCTTGCACAAATACAAATCCTGAAATCATCCGAAAAGCCATGAGATCATTGGAAAATTTAGAGCACAATAGAGAGGCCAAAGCAGAAATGAAGAAGCAACTAACAAAGGCTGTGTTAGGCTTAGGTGAACAAGGAAGTGGCACTGGTTCTACTTCAGCATCAATATCTACAACCAACTTGGTAGCTACCTCATCATTTTATGTTCCTAGAACCACGCCTGGTTCACAGCCATCTATCACTTCAATGCTTAAAGAAACTGAGAAAGAAGAAGCTGACAAGCTGTTGGCCAAACTTTTTTCCTTTGGAGTGATATTCCTTTCAGCGTTGCAAGGAATAATCCATTTTTCTAGCCTGCTGTTGATGCTATTGCAACTGTTGGCCCAGGGTACAAAATCCTTTCTTATGATGATTTTTAGAGGCCAGATTTTTCAAAATGAAAAGGTTGACTGCACCAAAAGATTAGAGGAGTTTAGGGCATCATGGGCACAAACAGGATGCACTGTGATGTCAGATGGTTGGACCTACCAAAAGGGGAGAACCCTTATAAACTTCTTGGTTAGTCGTCCCAAGAGGACTATGTTTATGAAATCTGTTGATGCATCTTCATATATCAAAGATGCAAAAACTTTATGTGATTTGCTGGATGTGTTTATTTTGGAGGTGGGTGCAGAACATGTTGTCCAAGTCATAACAGACAATGCTGCAAATTATGTTGCTGCTGGCAGGATGCTTATGGAGAGGCATCCTACTTTATTTTGGACACCTTGTGCTGCACATTGTATTGATTTGATGTTGGAGGACATAGGGAAAATTTCCTTTGTCAAATATATTGTTGAGTCATCAAAAAACATTACAAAATTTATATATAATCATACATCTGTGCTTAGCTTGATGAGAAAATTCATCAACAACAAAAAGTTGGTGCGCCCCGCCATTACACAGTTTGCCATGAGTTTCATATATCTTCAATGCCTCTTGAATTCTATGTGGGATGTGAAGAGAATGTTTCTTTCAGAGGAGTGGCGTGCTTTGACAATGAGCCGCAAACCAGAGGGAGAGGCCATATGCAGACTAGTTTCATACCAGGAAGACTTCTGGGCGGGAGTGCAGGAGGTGTGCATTGTTATTGAACCTTTGGTAAAGGTTCTTCGTTTAGTTGACGATGAGAAGCTTGCAATAGGCTATTTGTATGAGGCCATGGACAAGGCGAAAGAATCCATTCGAGCCTGCTATGATGATAAGGGAGATGAGGGGTTTCAGAGACAACTCCTCCTATGGGAAGTGATTGATGAACGATGGAACAACACACTCCATCGTCCCATTCATGCTACAGGGATCTACTTGAACCCCACATTTTCTTACCCATGTGCTGAGATCATGGATGGATTCTTAATCTGTGTTCTGAGGATGGTGCGATCTCCAGCAGAACGTACAGAAATCTCCAAAGAAATTGAGACATACAGGATGGCAGGTGGCACATTTGGCTTTGACATGGCTGTGACTGATAAGACGACTAAAATGCCAGGTATTTTTTAGTTTGTTTCAAATTTCATTGTCTCTTCAAGTTCATAACTTCATACTTTGCTTCAACTTTCAAATTTCATTTTTTTTCTTATGTTTATTTAAAATTTTATTTGTAATTTTGTTGTAGATGCATGGTGGAGAATGTATGGTGCTAGGGTACCCCTTCTGCAAAAGCTTGCCATTCGAATCCTCAGCGAAACATGTAGCTCCTCAGGATGTGAGCGCAACTAGAGTGTATTTGAAAAAATACACAACAAGAAGCGCAACAGGTTAACACTTAAAATATTGCAAATTTCCAAATAATTTTTTGAATTCATTAAACAATATTTTTTTTTATAATTATTATTTCATGATCTTTGTACAGGTTGGAGTCCCAGCGACTTAATGACATGGTCTACGTCTATTATAATCTTCGATTGTGGGTGCGGCAACTTGAGAGGATACTTGATATGGAGGCCATCTCATTGGATGGGATTGACACCACTGCTGCATGGAGGGTTGAGGCCGAGAGGCCTCTCATGGAGTTTGCTGATTATTGGTTAGAGCAGGAGGTAGTGGAGGGCGAGGAGGAGGAGGAGGAGAAGGAGGAGGAGGCGGAGCAATATGAGGAGAAGGTGACACCACCTACCCGGGCTACCCCTGCCACCAGTGGAGGACGTGGTCTACCTCTTATAGCTCCTGGTTCTTCAGCTTCTAGAGCATAGTAGAGTCCACTGCCAACTCCACCAGCGTCTACATCTAGAGGGAAAGGGAAAGCTATTGCATTTTCTCACAAGAGGGGTAGAGGAAATCAGTAGTATTAGACTTTAGTTATTTGGTTCATTTCATTGTATATGACGTTATGACTCATGATATGACTCATGAGATACATTATTATATTTTTTGCTGATATTTTGAGGTTGAGTTGGGAGTCATGAGTCAAGACTTACTATTTAGGACATGATTCACTGTTATGTGTGATGTAGCACTAGAAATGATATTAAACATCTTATATATTAGTTCTTTTATCATATTTATGTGTCAAAGTATTTATTTTATGTTGTAGATGCTTTAGATATTAAAAAAATTGAAAAAAAATGAATATTTTTGTATGTTACGTTTTTTTTCCCAATTTTTACCGATTTTTTCCCGATTTTTACGATCTTTTCCGCTCGCCGATAATATCCCGATAACGATTACTGCAACATTGGTGAGAATCATCTAGAAACTTACACAGATTGACAGAGAATTAATTTGGGCCATCGATTATGTTTTAATCTTGGTTGTTGGTGCTCCAATAAAAGATTATAAGAAGTCGATGGGTAGATGGAGAATGCACCATTGTAGAGACTCAGTTGCATAGACAAATCGATTTTCTCAGTGGATGAAGTTCAGTAAGAGAAGATAGGGCCAGAGGGTGAGTTGCATGGGAGAGAAAGAGGACATCAAGAGTAGTCCGGGAGTGCAGGATAAATTCTGGAAGGGCCAACGTGAGAGAGGACGCAGTTCATCAGGGCACTGCGTAGAGGATGACGCAGTAAGATTAGCGTAAGGGCAGAGGGTCCGTTTTAGGGTTATAGAATCGCTGTGGAGAGTGAGAAATTTATTGTTAAATTTCTCGCAGTGTTTCTCTCTATTTTTGCTGTCTGATATCTTGCACATGAATTACTGCTGAAGAATAATAAAGAAATCCTCATCTGCTGCACTGATTTTCCCGCATTGGGTTTTTCCAAGGACGATTGTCCAAAAATCATTGTGTTAATGTGCTTATATGTGTGCTAGCATTTCTCTAATTTTCCTTGCATTTATTTTTCTGCAGTATTTAATTTGTGAAGGTTGCAGTGTATTTATTTCGATATTTGCCGTAAGAAACTGCAAATAATTTGTTTAATTTATTTAACAAATAGAAGAGATAATATCAGTTGCTGCAGTAGGATTCCAGTCTTCAGAATTTTCACATGGTATCAAAGCACAGATCATAAGCCAGAGAGCTCAGTAGCAGAAGGAGGAGGAATTTTGAATCTCTGCATAAGCAACAGTTTGAAACCCTCAAGAGGCAGCGCAGTTCCTTGGCCAGGAGGGTCAGTTTTTGAGGAAAATTTATTTATTTGAGAGAGTTGACAAAGAATAAATTTTTTGAGATCGAAGATTACCAGAGGCAGAGGGAGTTGCAGCAGTTTCCTTGCAGAGCAGATTTCTAGCTAGGATGCAGCGTTTTGTAGCAGCAAAATCAACGTTGAGAAGGAAAGGAGAAATAACACAGAAAAGTCATGGATAGAATTAGAAATTAGGAAGCCTTAGAATTGTCTTCCAGATTCGAAGATGAATTTGCGTGCTTGTCAGGTTCAGTATCATCTGGTATCTGGTATATTGATAGTGGAGCTTCAGCTCATATGACAGGAGTTAGAGAATATTTCTCTAGCTATTAGGAGGAGCAGATGGACTTCCATATCACTATGGGGAACAAAACTAAATGTACTCTGGTAGGGAGAGGCACCATAGAGTTTCAAACTGAAACAGGAACCAGCACCAGTGCTACTAATGTACTAAATGTGCCAAGATTGGGTATGAATCTAATTTCAGTGTCCCAGTTGCAGGACAAGGGGTACGATGTACACTTTGTGGGGAAGAAAGTGTATGTCAAACACTCTAGCTGGAAGAAGGTGAGGCAAATTAGAGCTAGAAGCAACAGGTTATACAAGATTCTCCAATGACACTGATAGGTAAGGACAATAGCAACGATATGGAGTTGAATGAACTATGGCATGGGAGGATGGGACATTTACACCATGGAGCACTTAGGATGCTTAGAGAAACTGTAATGGGTGTTCCAGTTCTCAGTACTGAGCACGACGACATTTGTAGAGGTTGTGTACTTGGGAAGTACGCTAAGGCAACATTTCCCATAAGTGATAGCAAAGCAAAAGGCGTGTTGGGATTGATACACTCAGATATTTGCAGCCCTATGTCCACCAAAGCTCTTAGTGGAAGTGAATATTTTGTCACTTTTATTGATGACCATTCTAGGAAGACCTGGATCTATTTTCTAAAGACCAAAGATGAGGTCTTTGATCGGTTCAGAGAGTTCAAGGCACTCGTAGAGAACACGACAGGGAAAAAGATCCAGGTGCTGCATTCAAATAATGGTGGAGAATACACTGATAAAGACTTCACAAGTTTTTGTGCGCAAGAGGGCATTAAAAGAGAATGGATAGCTCCATAAAACCCCCAACATAACAGAGTAGCGGAGCGGAAGAACAAAACAATAGTTGGGGCTGCAAAGACTATGTTATATGACCAGAATTTGTCTAGATTTCTGTGGGCTGAGGCATGTAACATGACAATGTACATTTAGAACAGAACACCTCATAGAGCACTGGGGAAGAAAATGCCAGAAGGAGTCTTCACAGGGAAGAAGCCTGAAATAAGTCATTTGAGGATCTTTGGGAGCATGGCTTACTGTCACATCCCAGATGAAAAACAAAGTAAGTTAGGTCAAACTGCAGAGAAGGGGTTCCTCGTAAGATATAACAAAACCTCAAAGGCATACAAAATCTACATTCCTAGCAGTAGGAAGATTGTAGTAAGGTGAGATGCGAATTTCATGGAAGACAGATTTTAGAAAATCTCGAGAGATGCCTACAGGAGATCAGTAAGAAAAAGTTCCATTAGTTTAGCAGCAGAGACAACAAGTTGGACAAGCAGGAGGATAGCCGCAGGGATCAAGTACAATGACTAGTACCAGCATCTCCTCAGGAGTAGGAGATCCAGAAAGTTCTCAGTAGACAGAGCAACAGGAACAAGAGGAGGAATTGACTGAACCTCCCACCACCAGTGGTAGAGCCAGTAGGGAAGTGCGCCAGACCTTAAGAGACATAGAGGAGTTTGTCAAAGCTCCCATGATAGACAAAAGAGAGCGCAGGCAACCTGACAAATATGAAGCCTTTTTATCTTAGGTTGCAGAGCCTTCCAATTTTCAAGAAGTCACACAACATCAGGTGTGGGTGGATTCCATGGAAGAAGAATACAGCTCTATAATGACAAATGATGTTTGGGAGGTAGTGCCTCGTCCAAAAGACAAATCAATTGTAGGCTCTAGATGGATCTACAAGATCAAGTATGCTGCAGATGGCAGTGTGGAGAAGTACAAGGCTAGATTCGTGGCAAAGGGGTATGCACAGAAGGAAGGAATAGACTATGAGGAGACCTTCACCCCAGTTTCCAGATATACCTCTATCAGATTTGTCATATCCCTAACAGCACAAATGGGATGGGAAATTCACCAGATGGACATCAAGACAACATTCTTGAACGGGGTGATAGAAGAAGAGGTATACATAGAGTAGCTTGAAGGCTTTGAAACTCATGAGAAGTGCACTCATGTATGCAGATTGAAGAAAGCCCTATATGGGCTCAAGCAGGCACCCAGGGTGTGGTATGGTCATATTGATAGTTACTTGCAACAATTGGGATTCATCAAGAGTGATGCAGATCCCAATCTCTACTATCTGATGGTGGAGAATGAGCCTCTCATTCTGGTTTTATATGTAGATGATCTGTTTTTGACAAGATCGTTGGGGCTCATAAAGAACAACAAAAGGAACCTTGCAACGAAATTCGACATGAAGGATATGGGGTTGATACACTATTTTCTAGGATTGGAAGTATGGTAGAAGAATAGGGAGATCTTCCTTGGGTAAGACAGATATGCTACATAAATTTTGAAGAGATTCAGAATGCAAGATTGCAGACCCATTGTAACACCAATGATTACCAACTGGAAGAAGATAGATACATCAAGGGACAAGGAAGTAGACCCCACTCTGTACAAATAGCTAATTGGGTCTCTCATGTATTTGGTCAACACTAGGCCAGACATTTGCTTCACTGTCAATACCCTTAGCCAGTTCATGGTGGAACCAAAGAAGGTACATTGGGCAACAACTAGGCACATTCTTAGGTATGTGCGTGGAACAGTTGGGCTCAAGTTGAAATATACTCGAGGAGATGACGTCAGATTAAGCGGATTCACAAATGCAAATTGGGCAAGTAGTTCAGTGGACAGGAAAAGTACCTCCAGGTACTGCTTTAGCGTTGGATTAGGGATGGTCTCTTGGTGCAACAGGAAGAAAAAATCAGCAGCACTGAGCTCAGTAGAAGCAGAATATATGGCAGGCAGCATGGCTACGTGCGAATCCATATGGCTTAGGAAATTGCTAGTGAGTTTGTTCAGGAAGAAAATGGGAGCGACCAATGTTTACTGTGATAATCAAAGTTGTATAAAACTCTTTGAGAATCCAGTATTTCATGATAGGTCGAAGCACATTGATATCAGATGTCATTTCATCAGAGATTGTGTTCAACGTGGGGCAGTCCAACTGCAGTATGTCCCTATAGGCTATCAGGCAGCAAACATACTCACAAAAGCTCTAGGGAGAGCTAAGTTCATCCAGTTCAGAGAACATATGGGTATGGTGGAGAACCCATTTCAATAGCAGAAACTGATGGATTCTCAACAACAGCAGTTGAGAGGGAGTTGCAGTGTAGATGCAGTAGTTGACAACAATTCAGCAGGGTCAGCAGTAGTAGTTGAGAGGGAGTTGCAGTGCAGATGCAATAGTTGACAATAGTCCAGCATGGTCAACAACAACACAAATGCAACACATACAAGGGTTGTGTAGTAGTTGGTGGGCAGCAGTAGCCAGACATCAGCAGCGTGACAGGATATGATGTAGATATAGGGTGTTGCTATAGGGGGTAGCAACACTAGAACACATTCCTCGCTAAGAGGAAGTGTTAGTTTTTGTAGCATCGGATGTGTTCTAGCCACAAAACTTTGTGGAGAGGCTAGAATGAATGAGTTCTCCAAAACCCAGAAATCGTTTCTGGAAATTCCACCCATAAGTGTCTCAATTAGATTATTAACCAATTTTTAATTATTTCCTAAGTCTAAACTTAGGGAATATGGTTAATTAATCAGTGTTAATTGAGATGTGGTGAGAATCATCTAGAAACTCACACGGATTGACAGGGAATTAATCTGGGCCATCGATTATGTTTTAATCTTGGTCATTGGTGCTCCAACAGAAGATTATAAGAAGAAGTTGATGAGTAGATGGAGAATGCACCAGTGTAGATATATAGTTGCATAGGTAGATCGATTTTCTCAGTGGCTGAAGTTTAATAAGAGAAGATAGAGCTAGAGGGTGAGTTGCAGGGGAGAGAGAGAGGGCATCAGCAGTAGTCCGAGAGTGCAGGATAAATTCTGGAAGGGCCAGCATGAGAGAGGACGCAGTTCATCAGGGCATTGCGCAGAGGATGACACAATGAGACCAGCGTAAGGGCAAAGGGTTTGTTTCAGGGTCAGAGAATTGTTGTGGAGAGTGAGAAATTTATTGCTAAATTTCTCTCAGTGTTTCTTTCTCTATTTTTGCTGTCTGATATCTTGTACATGAATTACTGCTAAAGAATAATAAATAAATCCTCATCTGCTGCACCGGTTTTCCCGCATTGGGTTTTTCTGAGGACGATCGTTCAAAAATCACTATGCTAATGCGATTATATGTGTGCTAGCATTTCTCTAATTTTCCTTGCATTTATTTTTCTGCAGTATTTAATTTGTGAAGGTTGCAATGTATTTATTTTGATATTTGCCATAAGAAACTACAAATAATTTGTTTAATTTATTTAACAAATAGAAGAGATAATATCAGTTGCTGCAGTAGGATTCCAGTCTTCAAAATTTTCACACAAAAGGCCCACAACCTAGATGATTTTGCAACTCTCCCTCAAATGCTCACGACCTCCCTAGAAATCAGTCTTTGAATAGCATAAGGGGGTCCTGTATACACATGAGTGAGTAGTTTCCCAATGCTTCTCCTCAAGTTCCTTGTTGCCCAATGCTCAAGCCTATGGGATACAAAACAAATCCATTTGTCAGTGTGAAACTAGGAAAAATAAACCAAAACTAAACTACAATTTAATATACAAAATACTAGCTCAAATAATGGGAGTGAACCCCCATACTTGTCTAGCTTTGGAAATGACTCTTGAATAGCATATATAATTTTGAAAGAGCTACAATCAAAGAAGTGTTTTAAATTTAAATGGATGATCAAGTAGCTATAGAGTAAGAAAACTCCCTCTTGCTCTTCATTGGATGGAAGACTTGGAGTGAAAAAATGGCCGAGTCTTGGATCGCTTTGACTCTAGGAGTGAGTTGATCTAATTGAGATTTCTCCCACTTCCAGATGGATTCCTGCACACAATACAAAAGATATTTCCTACACACTTGAACAAATATTAGTTTGCAAAAGGATTAGAGCAATTTAATGAATAAGATAAACCAAAAATTCCTCCTAAAATGAATTGGCAAGATTATTCCTAAAATACTACTCTAAATCAATGATATGTGCAAGATAGCTTGCACACATCAATCCAAGCAGGATGACAAGTATCAGTAATATCAATTCAATATGTAATAGCAATTAAAAACAATAGTAATAGAATGAAAATACATCACCTCATAACGCCAAGAGAACACCAACCAAATAGCCCCAAAGTCTTTATTATATTAAGAAAAATATGCAAGTACAAAATGACAGAGTTTCCTCAAGACTAATAGCTCATAACATGATACAATATGAGATCCCATAGCTTCATTATATAGAGAGTTGGGAGCAAATCCCAATGAAGAATGGTCATGACAAGTGGCATTGGAGCCAATCCCTAGGTAGAGAGACCCAAGCTCTAAGTGGACATGAGAGAGCCACCAAAGAAAAATCGAATTCCCTGTGTGTCACCATGAACTCCTCCAAGAGAAATCGAATTCTCTATGTGGCACAATAGTAAATTGAAGTGTGAACCAAGACAAGCAGTTGACTCAAGTCCAAAACCAAACTCTATCCATGTGATGTCACCACTGTAGATGACCCCAATGAGGAATAGCGTAGATCCTCCAAGAGAATGCATGGTCCCCTCAGGAGAAAATCGAATCCCAAACTGAAGTGTTGAGTGTAGATGAAGTGGAGTGTAAGTGAGACAAACTCCCAGGGAATCCTCCCGAAAATCCCAGTCAAATATTGCTATGTGCATTAACTCCTCCACGAAATTTGATTTTTCCACATGTGCAAGTGCTGCATTAACTCTAGGAAATTCGATTTCTTTGAGATAATGGAGTATTTATGATGCAGTGTGCTCAATCATCATCCACATGTCTTTTGACTCAATCTTTTGACTTGGGATAATTTCCAAGTCATTTCCATGTTATTCTATGACATGGAATAATTTATTTATCTTTATTTAATTTAATTCTAGGTTAACTAATTGCCACATTTTCCATTAAACATAAGAAAAGTGTGTTTTGAGGGTCTAGAACACATTATTAACCCCTCAAAGTGTATCATAGTAGAAATTTGAGCGCAAGAGGTGTAATTTTTATTTCTCATACCCCATACAACTTCTCTAGACAACACTTGTTACATTTCAATTACAATTTTTATTGCAATTTCCGCACTGTGAAAAATCTAAAAAATTAAAAAATCACTGCCTAGAGCTAGTCAAATTCCATGAATTTTTTTGTGTGATCTAATATGGTAACATACATCGACTCTAGACACTAATATGTATTAGGGGCTCAACCTTCAAACCATCGCCCCAACTTTGGGGTAAATTTGAATGAAAAAACCTAGAAAATTATTCGACGCTAAAAAAACAGGAATAATTAACCAAGTAAAAAAACACTTCAAAGTGTACTCGCTTGCTGATAGAGTCCAAAACTCATAGGCCTGTTACAGACTCAAAACTTGTCATTACTAGCATCACTTATTACAATTCCGTGTAGGGTGCGGAATCTGGGTACAAGAAAAGATGACGAGAAATAGATGTAGAGTTTAAAAACTCTAGTAGTATGATGATATCTGATGGTACATGTGTCCCCATGGCATTAGATGTCTTCGGTGAAATCCATCTTGAGAACCTGCCTACTCACAGGCAAATCCATAGGTTTTTTCTTTGATGTGCCTTATCCAATTCTAACTATTTTGGGACTACGACTCGCTCCAATATTAACCTGTTTGTGGCCATCAAACATGCCAAACCTCTTCCTTTTCTTTTTTCGAATATTGATTTGTTGAGGCTTGATCATGCTCAAAACTGGTGATGACGATGTAATTATTGTCAATCCTATTGCCTTGTTTTGAAAATGCTCTGATTGAAGATTTGAAGTACCCTAGCGTTTTGAGGTATGCCTAATCTATTCATTTTGAATTTGTTCTGTTGCAGGGGACGAGGAGAAAATTTGTCAACACTGCATCACTTCTCGTCTAGCATGATCTATAGGTAATCTCATTGTTAGGTTTCCTTGGATCCTCAACATGATATCTTTTCTCTAACTCCTAATCAAGTTTGGCAAATGTATTATCAGGCATGGGGATGGTGGCATATGACAATTCCATTTGAAGGCTACCCACCTAAATCTGATGCCCATTTTCTTGATAGGATCTTTTCCCATGAATCCGGAACATTTATCACAACAATATCCATAGTCATTATTTTGTTTGGGTATGTAGCTAGGAAAACCTGTAAATATTTAATTATCCCACACACTTCAATTCTTTTAGAATCCATTGAATATATGTTGTCATACGGCCTAGATACCCTTAAATTCAGTTTCTCCATGGCTTTCTTGGTCATGACATTTGATGAAGCCCCTGAATAAAGCATGCAATTATGTAAAAGACGATCATTCACTATCAAAGAAACATAAAATGGTAAATGATCTTCGTTCCCAACATAACAGTTCATACTTTTCAATACAATTTCTTCATGTTCTGGTTCATCATTAATCTTTTCTTCCATTTGAGTAACTTCAATGGAACTTAGTAATTTCCGCTTGAGATGGTAACATTAAAAGTTCTGTCATTGGGATAGAAACCTTTGCATTATTCACCCAATTGCCTAAGTCAAAATTTAATTTTGAAGTAGGAGGAAATTTTTTTTAGTGATTATTTTGGTCTTGAATATCCCTTCTCTGATAAGTCATCCCTTTGTGCTTTGCCATAGCAAGAATCTGTCCAGATTCTTGCAATCATATTGTCAACCCCAAGATTATTAGGCTTATGGTCAATCTCTTGATTTCTTTCAATGGTGTATATTTGATCTTCCATGGAGAACATATTGATTTGACCACTTGTTCCTACATGCTCATCTCCTAACATGCTACCTTCCATAATTCTCTTTACATATGGGCATGTGGCCTCTTCATGGAACTCATTACATGGCTTAAAAAAAGGGGGAATTTGATCTACCATTATGGTGGATTCCAATGGATTTGGAGGCCTATAATCTTGTGGAGGGCCTTTATTCTTTTGCCATCTATCATTTTGCCTAGGTTGGAATATTTGCACTTGTGACCTTTCCATGGCCACCAACTTATTTTTCATGGCTTGCATTTCTTTAGTGTGACTTACTTTGATGCTCTTGATGAGTTGAGTTAATTCTTTAATAGGATCATGTGTAGTTTCTTCCTTGGCCTTGCCTTTGGAATCATTAGATGTTGATGGCCCTCTATTGAAACGAGGAATTTCAGATTTTCTTGATTGATTTCTATCCCTTTCCATCTTCAAGGCCTCAGTGTGAGCTGTACCCAAAGTTGCATGCTCTTTCCTCCTCAACTCTCAAACAATGTCAACACAAAAAGCCTCCAAATACGAGCATAAGAGAAATTCATCAGGAGGTTTAATAGTCGTAGGCATGGTTTTTACAAATTCATTGGATCTCTTGTTAAGCTCCTCCATGGTTTCATTCTCATTTTTCTTCATGTAGCTAATGGCACTGATCAAGTGACTATTTTCTCTCTTCTCTCCAATTTTTCCTATGAAAGTAGTAATGATTGCTTGTAAAGAGTCATAAGAGTTAACATGTTTCCATGTGAACCTTTCAAGAGCATCCTCTTCCAAAGAGAGAACAAAAAATCTCGTCTTAACATCCTCATAGTCAGCAACGTTACACCAATTAAAAATGTGAACATTAAAGTTCTTTACATGTGATGCAACATTAATGGTATTGTTTCCTGGGAAAGAAGGCAACCTTTCAATAGCCTTATCAGGGATATTGTGAGGATAGCCATATATTTTAGTAAAATTACAAGGAGAAAAAAGATCATTCATGATGATAGGCTCTACTTCTTCTTGAAAAAACAAATGAATATTAGGGATAGCCTCTTGCCCAAGATCAGCAAGAGCTCTACTATGAGAAGCCTATTTAAACTCTCTTTAAAAATCCATTCGGGATCAGGATAGGGGATAACTAGACCACTTGAATTTATCCTAGTAGAGACTCTTGCAAAATTTGGATTGAGTGGAGTCGTCACTTGAGCAAGAATCTAAATCTAAAGTTTCAATATGCTAATACCAAAACTTAGTCGATTTCCCAGGTACAAGAAAGCTTGTCCTCAAAAAAGGCGCCAAAAATGTGACTCTTGCCGCCTACACCTACCTAAAGGTTAGTGAGAAAAACCTTCAACCCCACAAGGTGTGGTTGGTGGCAGGGAACTCATAGAAGGTGTTGTCACACTGTTCACGACTCTCTCCATCTAAGCTATCTCCTAGGTTAGCTAAAGGGGGTGGTCCCTAATGAAAAGTTAAGTTAAATGTGATATGAGGTTCTAGGAGAGTGTTATAGTTAAAATGGATTACTCTAAATGATGTATGGCAAAATATGATATGAGAAATAACAATGAAAATCATTAACGTGAGGAAACCATAAAACTGGTGCCTTATAAAGAATTTGCTCAACAAAATGAAATATACATTTTGCTCAAAGTAAAGATGGAATGCTTCCAATAATGAAAGAAAAGTAACCCTAAAATGCAAACAAAAGATGTTACACAAGATATTTGTAAGATATTGAATCAATTCATGAATCAAAACATATCTTGACAAAACTCAACAATTAGAAAATTTACTTAAAAGAAAAGAAAGTAAAATAGGAGATGTTAAATGCTAAATCAAAATTTCAATATGGAATTAGACTTGAGCATGAAATGAAAGAACTTATTACCAATTTGAAGAATCATAATACTTGCTTTGAAATGTTTCTTGAAAATAAACTTCGCAATATAACAAATCAAAACATCAAGAGACAAGTAAAGTAAATGTGATGGAAAGTGCTCTTAGTTAATTTTATTAATTGCAATTGAATTCTTCAATCTTCAGACCTCACCTTCGCCCAAATATTTGGGTCTTAGAGTGAGGAGTCCATAGAGTAGAAGGTCCCTAAGATGTCTACTCCAGCCAAGTTATGTTGGAGGTAACATGTTAGTGAGGCTTGGGGCCTTCCCATACTAAAATGCCTAAATGAAGTGAAAATTGTGTTAATTCACCAATTAAAATAATGCTACATGCAAATGCTTCAAAGAGAAATAAGATAGTTGCAAAACTTGAGAGACTAGAATGTAAATGAGCTCATATGTGTTTGTCCCATTAAATGGAAAATATGCAAGTAAAATGGAATAAATTACTTTAAGCTACAATTGTTTCAAATAAATGATAATGCTCCAATAGTTTCCATGACATATAACATAAATTGACCAAGTAATGAAGCATGTACTTGAATAAATTATGAAACAATTAAACCTTGCCAACGTATGAAGTGTTTACACATGAGATAAGATTTTCTCAAGTTTACAAGCTTGAATATTATGCATGTGAGAATTTAAATACAAGATTAGGAAAAATTGCATGTGGAGTGAAATGTGTTAATTTTAAGCATGCACAAAATGAAATTAATTGCTAGAAAGCTAAGTAAAACTAGAAGCAAAATTAGTCCACCCACAAGAATCCCTCCTCTAAGTAAGAAAGGGGGATGCCATGAGAAAAATCTTCAACTCTCTCAAACGATTTTTTTGTATCTTTTATTAGTGCTTGAAATGGGTAAAAATTCCGACAAGAGGGTTTCCCATAATATGAGAGAGATCCTTATAAAGATAGGAATTTACCAAAGCTAGACTCTCTCCCAAAAAATATAACAACAAGCTTTAATATTGAAAAACCCTCCAAAAGATATTTACAAGGCTCAAAAGGCCCACGAACTAGATGAATTTGTAGCTCTCCCTCAAATGCTTACGAACTTCCTAGAAATTAGTCCTTGAATATCGTGAGGGTGTCTTGCATACACACGAGTGAATAGTTTTCCAATGCTTCTTCTCAAACTCTTTGCTGCCCAATGGTCAAGCCTATGGGCTACAAAACAAAACCAATTGTTAGTGTGAAACTATGAAAAATAAACCAAAACTAAACTACAATTTAATATACAAAATGCTAGCTCAAGTAAATGGGAGTGAACCCCCATACTTGCATAGCTTTGGAAATGACTCTTGAATAGCAGATATAATTTTGGAAATGACTGTTGAATAGCTAATATAATTTTGAAAGAGCTAGAATCAAAAAAGTATTTTAAATTTAAATGGATGATCAAGTAGCTATAGAGTAAGAAAACTCCCTCTTGCTCCTTGTTGGATGGAAGACTTGGGAGTGAAAAATGACAGTCTTGAAATCGCTTTGACTCTAGGAATGAGTTGATCTAATTGAGAGTTCTCCCACTTCCAAATGGATTTTTGCACATAATACAAAAAATATTTCCTACACACTTGAACAAGTATTAGTTTGCAAAAGGATTAGAACAATATAACAAATAAGATAAACCAAACATTCCTCCTAAAATAACTTGGCAAGCTTATTCTCACAATATTACTCTAAATCAGTGATATGTGCAAGATAGCTTGCACAAATCAATTCAAACAAGATGACAAGTATAAACTAATATCAATTCAATATGCAAAATAAATTAAACACAATAGCAATAACATGAAAGGACATCACCTCATAACGCCAAGAGAACACCAGCCAAATAGCCCCAAAGTCTTGATTATATTAATAAAAGTATGCAAGTAAAAAATGACAGAGTTTCCTCAAACCCAATAACTCATAACACAATACAATATGAGAGCTCATAGCTTCATTATATAGAGTGTTGGGAGAAAATCCCAATGAAGAATGATCATGACAAATGGCATTGGAGCCAATCCCAAGGTAGAGAGAGCCAAACTCTAAGTGGAGATGAGAGAGCCACCAAAGCAAAAAAGCAAAATTGAATTCCACGTGTGTCACCATGATCTCCTCCAAGAGAAATCAAATTATCTATGTGGCACAATAGTAAACTGAAGTGTGAACCAAGGTAAGTAGTTGATTCAAGTCCAAGACCAACCTCTATCCATGTGATGCCACCACTATAGATGATCCCAATGAGTAATAACGTAGATCCTCCAAGAGAATGCGTGGTCCCCTCAAGAGAAACTCGAATCCCAAACTGAAGTGCTGAGTGTAGATGAAGTGGAGTGTAAATGAGGCAAACTCACATGAAATCCTCCACAAAAATCCAGTCAAATATTCTTCTGTGCATTAACTCCTCCAAGAAATTCAATTTTTGCACATGTGCAAGTGCCACATTATCTCTGGGAAATTCGATTTCTTTGAGATAATGTTGTATTTATGATGTAGTGTTCTTAGTCATCATCCACATTTCCCTTGACTCAATATTTTGAATGGGATAATTTACAAGTCATTTCCATGTCATTCTGTCACATGGAATAATTTATTTCTCTCTATTTTATTTAATTCTAGTCTAATTAATTGCCACATTTTTCATTAAACATAGGAAAAGTAGGCTTCGAGGGTCTAGAACATATTATTAACCCCTCAAAGTGTGTTATAGTAGAAATTTGAGGGTGAGAGGTGTAATTTTTATTACTCATACCCCATACAACTTCTCTAGACAACACTTATTACATTTCAATTACAATTTTTATTGCAATTTCCGCACTGCGGAAAATCTAAAAAATTAAAAAATGACTACCTAGATCTAACCAAATTCCACAATTTTTTTTGTGTGATATAGTATGGTAATATACATCGATTCTAGACAGTAAGATGCATTAAATGTTCAACCTTCAAACCGTCACCCCGACTTTGGGGTAAATTTGAGTGAAAAAACCTAGAAAATTATTCGCTGCAAAAAAGTCAGGAATAATTAACTAAGTAAAAAAAACAATCTAAGGTGTATTCGTTTGTTGATCGAGTCCCCAACACCCTAAGCCTGTTACATACTCAAAACTCATCATTATTAACATCACTTATTACAATTCCTTGTAGTGTGTGGAATCTAGGTACAAGAAAAGATGATGGGAAATAGAAGTACAGTTAAAAAAATTTGGTAGTCTGATGATATCTAATGGTACAAGTGTCTTTGAGTACATCCTTGGGCATGGAGTCTTCATATAATCATCTGGTGCCACTCGAGTGGTCAAAAATACCCACAAAATGCAATCACTTAAATGTAAGAAAGATGCTCAATGATTCTCCAACATAGAGAGTTTACAATGGATATCCACTTGCAATATGAACTATAAATGACAATTAGAGCACTTAATCCACTTGTAACAATTAACCAATGATATTAGATGCCAATGATGATTTACTTAGAACAACAAGACAAATGCCAATATTACTTAACTCCAATTGTTAAGAGATAAATATTCAATTAGAATTGAAGACTTCAAACAAAAAACACTTAAGAGTTTGTTGACGGTGCTGGACCCATCAACAAGTCAAGGTATCTCCCTAGTAAGAAGTCCCAACTAGACCTCAGAGTCTCAGACCGTTTGGAGTAGGAGTCCCAACAGTGGGTAGTACGGTATCGCCTTGACTGCGGCTGTGCGCAGAGGTAAGTAAGATGTCCTTGTTGGAAGTAAGGGTGTGACCTTGTGGCGAGTCAAGGAAGGTGCATGAAAAGATCTAACACATGGAAGGGGAGAAGAGTGCGCCCCTTAAAAGCCTGTATTAGCACACAACTTGAAAGGGAACACACGAGATGACAGACATCACGAGATGGAAAGCAGGATAGCTGATGATGGAAAGTGATGAGTTATACCAACAACATGCTTCGATAAGATTCATACAAACACATACGAAATAGTCTATACATAGATGCGTAAATTACAAATACATACATCGTTAGAGTAACCAGGATAGTCGAACTACAATAAAAATATATGCATGAAACGTGTTGCCTCTCTTATATTAAAAGAGTGAAAGATCCTATCATACATACAAGTTACAACCATAATAGCCACTAGCCCCAATAGCAAAATGTTACAGTCACTGCCGCTTGCTCCTCCAAAGAGATGTACTCACTCTGCACTGTGGAGAAGCTAAGGCTTGTTACAATACACTCCAATATTTCTCTAAGTTATACCTATTAGAATCTTGGCTCCCAAAATCCTTTACAATGAGTTATGAGGTTCTATATATAGAGAAGGGTGGGGTGACCCTGGACATTCCCCTTTGAGACTCTTCAACTACCTAATGACTCTTCAACTTACACATGACTGTTTACATTCTACTATTGACACTTGGTCTTTCACTTTACAACATGTTTACAATACAATATGCACATGTACCCATGTGAGACAAAAATGGGCTTGAGTAAGCCATACAAGACACCACTAAGACTCGGACAGCTGTGGGAAGACTAAGTCGTCGACATCCTCTTGGTGATCGATGGTAGAAAATTGATGCCAAGCTTGACAGTTTGTTATGGTGTCCGCGTACTCAGTGGTGACATCCTTCTGAAAGCGAACTCTTACCTCTGTTGCATCCGGGTACACTGATTTGGCACCTCTGTCCAACTCATTAGATAGGATGTGCCAACTCATTAGATAGGATGTGCATCATGGTCTTGAGTGTAGCCGGACCAACGACATACTGATGCGTAGTGTCTGCGCTGGTGGCTATGCGCATCAACTGCTCGAAGTACATGTCTAGCTCCAGTCGGACTTGGTTCTTTGCTTTCGCCTCGGTGAGTGCGCTAATGGATGGGATCACATGCATGCACACAATGACATCCATGCTTCTGAACACTCATGCATGTGAAGATTGGAAGCTGGTGATGAGCTGTGGGAGTTCCTCATAGTTCTGAATCTGACTCTAGATGCGTGCCTTCAACTACACTGCCTTTGGCTTCATCATCTTTAGCAAGTATAACGGGGCTCCCTTGTACCTCATTCTCCATATATGCATGTGATCGACAATAGTGTGTAAGTTTGTTAAGATGCGTGCTCTCCTCGTACAATGTTGCTGCCAACCGTTAAGATGGACCACTGACTTATGCACTATGAAGAACCTGAAGTACAACTTCCGCATGACTGTCTCGAGAGACGATACTTCATCAAGTATCTCTTTCTTCAACTTTGCTTTAGCGGGCACTGTAGCTTGCTCTTCTCCCTTATTGGCAGCTTGTAACTCCTTAGCCATGCGCTCATTCTCAGCTATCAAGAATCTCACACTTGAGCTGGTGGCTTCAGCATATGCCTTTGTAGCATCAGCCAATGCAACTGGATGTCTGCGCACATCGGACACGATCACTCATTCTTGAAAATGCGTAGGAGATACATGGACATCCAGAGTGGGCACTCTACATGAATGCACAACTCTGTGTTGTGACTTGTTGAAGGATATGTTGTGCACATTAGCTTTTGAATTGCCCTCAAGGATTTCAGTGTCTCCTTGATCGCTTGGGACTTGCTTTGTTCCTAGATCTGGTGAAGCCGGTGGAGTGACCTCTTGGTATTTGGGCATGAGGTACGTATCCTGATCTTTCTCTAGTAGAATGCATCCTTGTCCATCTGTTCCAACATATGTTCAATCTCCTGAGCAAATTCTTGCTCCTGCGACTGCTCACCCTGTTTTCTATCTGCCAACAATTTTGATGAATCCATAACCTGTATTGGCGCAGTTTCATCAATGTGAGCATGTTGCGCCTCCTGTTGTTCCTGTTGGCGCAGTTTCATCAATGTGAGCATGTTGCGCCTCCTGTTGTTCCTGTTCCTTCTGCGCATCTCTTTTTCTTCCTTTAGTTGTTTCTTCAACTCCTATAACTTCTTCTCTGCATCCTCTAGTTTCTGCTTCTCCCTTTGTCTTTGTGCAATCCTTTTGTTGCGCTGTCGCGTCTTTGCCTGAATATCCAAAGCTACTCTTAACACAAGTGGATCTGCTTTGAACTTGCAGCTTTTCTCCATCTCTGCGTTGTAGACAACCTTCCTCTTGCCTTTGTCATGCACAGGTCTATTGCCCTCTGCTGCTGCTGATGTTGTTGCTCTCTGAGATGCTACTGCCTTGTGTGCTGCTACCCACTCTACAACCACTCTGACTGGTTCATTGAGCCTTGAGGAGTTGTAGCAGTATCTCCATGGGTCTCCCTCAAGCCAATGACACGCCCCGTGGATCCACAAATGATATACTCTCATATAGTGGTCCTCCAGTGAGCGATGCGGGTCATATGGATTGAAACTTCTGGTGTCGAAGGTGAACCTATTGAATTCCTTCGTCTCGGCCTCAACATGCTTGAGATTCTGGATCTCATACAACCCAACCCGCAAAGGAAGAGCGTGCCAAGGTGCCTTCTTCTTCCTGTGTGGTCCCACTGACAATCCTATTGAGATGTGGTATGCAACCTCTTGCATGACCAACTTATCGATGGAAAACTTCGGTAACACATGAGGAGCCTTCTTCGCACTGTACATCCTGATGAAGGTGCCAAGGGGTGAGGCATACCAATCTGCTATGTTAACCAATGCCTCCATCGTTGCTTGTGACATGCAAGGTGGATCCCACCCAACGATCATCTTGTACACCGGGGTGACGAAGAGGTCTTGTTAAAATTGGAAAATAGGGAACTCGATGTGGGTCATCTTATTTATGGCAGATGATATTTTTATTGGATCCCTCTCATTAAGAGGTGTAGGATTGATCTAAAGATCATCTGATTCCGACAAGTATTCATGGAGTTGTGAAATTATTTGTGTTATAAGACAAATTGTCAAGTCGGCCAGCAACTTGTGTAGGCTCAGAAGCCCAAGAGTCATGTTTATTTATCATCTACATTTTAGTATAAATAGAAGAGGACTTGAAGTCATTTTGACACACTCTTCATGTGATCTCCTCCTCTCCACGTCTTTGGGTTTTTGGTGAAGGAGAGAGACACTAAGAGTACGCTGGGATAAGTAGCTGATGCCCTAGCTGCAGTAGCTGATGCCCTAGCCGTAGTAGCTGATGCCCTAGCCACAGTAAGGATGATCCCCTATACGCTGTCTCAAGAGGCTCTATCCACAGATGAAAGGAGGGCTAATATGGTTCCTAAATGAAGGCTTGAATCCACTGTCTATTGACCCTATACGCAGCAAGAAAGAGACTCGTTATCTGCAGTCACAAAGAGGCATAGCTGCAGTTGGAGGGAGCCCTACCACAGGTCCTATTACGCAGCAAAAGAAGGTCTTCATACAACCCTATATCCGCAGTTAAATACGCTGCACAAAGGAGGGCTAAACGCAGTCAAAAGAGACCTCATCTATCCGCTGTTGAGGAGCCCTAATCCGCCACACTGAAGAAGATTTATACGCAGTCTAAGGAAGACCTATATGCTGCTTGAAGAAGCTTCAAACTCTGTCAAGGAAAGGTCTTAGAGCTATTATTATGTGCAGCCCTTATTCCGCAACTAGAAGATCTTATACGCAGCTCTAAGAGACCTGTTACAGTCATCTAAACAGGTGTCATAATGTCACATTGCTGTAGGTGACAACGTGGCCTATTTAAGGACTGTTTGGGCATGATAGGACTGTTTGCAAGGAAGCTGAGCCACAATATAAAGAGGTCAGAAAGGACAATGTATGAATTCAGATTGCTGTAGGTGACAACATGACAAAAGAAGGATTGTTTAGTTTGGGACTGCTTGGAGGATTCTGGAACTATAGCCTAGCTGCTTTGCTAGGCTGCAAGCCATAGCAAGCAGCTAAGGCTGATATGCATATGGCTATATAATGAAGCAACAGAAGTATAGTGTTGCAGCATGATGAAGCAACAAGAAGTTATAACAACAGAATGATGGGCATGTTAGTAAAGGGCAGCATGATGATGAATGATGCAGCATGATGGGCATATTAGCAAGGAGCAGCATGATGATGGGAGCAGATGGGAGCAGCTCAGTGACTAGGTGCAACACAGTGACGGGTGCAACATGAGTACAAGCTGCAACACTATGTTAGGTGAAGTCGTCACCTTGGAGAATCAGTTGAAGCAGAATGTCTTCAACTGATCTCATGTATCATCATTATAGGAGATGATCTATGCTCATATCTAGATAAGTCAAAGTGTTGACTTCTGTTGTAAATGTACTATCTCTCTCTCTCTGCTGAAATTTGAAGAACATAAAAGAAGAATTGATCAAGGGTTTCCCCACATTGGGGTTTGTCCCTAGCTGGCGCCACATCTTGTGTCCTTTTGTCTTGGCTCGTCTTTTGAAATTTATATTTATGTTCTATTTGTTGTTTACTTTAATGCTGATGTGATTGCTAATCTGGAAAAGATATTGAGCCAACTGTGAAAATTGAAAGAAATTGCTCTAGCATAGAACATACCTAAACTTCACATGGTTTCAGAGGTGAGGTGAAGACAATGTCCAAGCAAGAGTGAAAGAGCAATCACTGGAGACAGTTGGTAAAGGAAAAAATGATCAGTAGATTCCTCATCCCTCTTCTAATTCACCAAGGGTGAAGTCGAAGCAGAGGAAATTATCAGAATGGCGCCACATCTTGTGTCCTCTTGTCTTGGCTTGTCTTTTGCAATTTATATTTATGTTCTATTTGCTGTTTACTTTAATGCTGATGTGATTGCTAATCTGGAAAAGATATTGAGCCAACTGTGAAAATTGAAAGAAATTGCTTTAGCATAGAACATACCTAAACTTAACATGGTTTTAGAGGTGAGGTGAAGACAATGTCCAAGCAAGAGTGAAAGAGCAATCACTGAAGATAGTTGGTAAAGGACAAAATGATCAGTAGATTCCTCATCCCTCTTCTAATTCACCAAGGGTGAAGTCGAAGCAGAGGAAATTATCAGAATGGCGCAGCGGAATATGGCCCACCTAAAGATCACTTCATTGGAAGACCGGATCTCAAGGTGGAAGGAAAGACAGATAACTAGTTCGACCATTATGCGAAGGAGTGTCCGAATGGAAGGGACACATCACTTGATGATAACAACTAACAGGTAATGCAGGTCACCAAGGAAATGGTCGACTCTTCAATGAAAGCAAGAAACCCCAGGTATGAAGAATCAAATGTTGTTTCTGATAAGATAAAGAAGAATTATCTTGCATTGGCCCTCTCCTTAAGATTCTTTGGGAATCTGGCTTATTGATTGTAGTGCTTCAAGGCACTTCATCGGATAGATGGGTGCACTCTCTAATTTGGTAGAGATGGAAACAATCGTGGGATTATACTTGGAGCCGATGCCACCTATCCCGGAAAGGGTGTAGGGAATGTTATCCTTCAATTGAATAAGGGTAACTCGATTCATTTACAAAATCTCTTTTATGTACCTGATCGTAAGAAGAACCTGGTGTCCATTTCAACAATGGAAGTCAAAGGTTTCATGGTGGCACTCATTGATGGAAAGGTCCACAGGTTTGGAACAACCCGGGGGTTTGAGATTCATGATCGGGAATCTCATGTATACAGGTGGAAGACAGCCCTCTATGGCTTGAAGCAAAACACCCCGGGCATAGTATGAGAGGATTGATAGCTATCTGATGAAGCTGAGATTCACTAGGAGTGAAATCGATACAAACCATTACTCAAAGGTTGTGGATGATAGACCTCTCATACCGGCACCTTATGAGGATGATCTATTTTTGACAGGTGCAGACCCTCTCACTTGCAGAAGTAAGAGGGAGTTGGATTCCGGATGTTGAATGATACACTGCAAGCCTGTGACTACCTCGAGGATCTTAACTTTCAGAAGTTATATGGTAGTGATGTCGGACCAGATTTGGGAAATGCCTCTGAGTTTCATAAACTCATTCGCGTTGATGTTCTTGGTGAACTTCCGTCTGAACATATGTTTTGCAGTTAGCATGGTGAGCTCATATTTGGTTGAGCCTCACTGGATTGGTGCCAAGAATCTTTTGAGATATCTTCGGGGCACAATCTCTCATGGATTGAGATACACTGCCGGAAATATGAAAACTGCATGATTATTCGAATGCTGATTGGGCAGACAGTATGGAGGATGACTATAGCACTTCTCAGTGTTGGTTCTCTTTGGATTTTGCTTCAATATCATGGATGAACAGGAAGCAGAAGTTGGTTGTTATAAGCACCGTCAAGACCGGGTACATAACTACGAGTATGATCTCGTATGAAGCTGCCTGGTTGAGGAATCTCCTCAGTGAACTGTTTGTACACATGATGAATACCACTGTGATTCTTTGTGACAACCAAAGGTAGGATTCGATTATTAAGGAATCCCGTATCCGATGATTGCTCCAGCAGATAGACATCAGATACTACCTTATCTGGAATATGGTAAGTCAATGAGCAAGGAAGCTCCATCGCTGTGAGATGATGTACAGGTTGCTACACTTTGTCAAAGCCCCGGGGGAAGATCAAATCTGTGATTTTCCCAAACGACTTGGAGTCGTTGAGAGACCCTTGTAAAAGGGTCCTGCATGTTGCATACATTGAGCTCTGGGAGCTCTGGGGGCTTGGGGTACATACTGGAGCAACATATGACCACAGGATGACTCACCATCCCCTGTTGGTGCACTTGGTACAGGGTAAAAGGTTCAACCTTCCCCTGTGACACCGCATGGCAACTATGGAACAGGATGATTAGTTCTCTTGTGGGCCTGGATGATGTGTTCTCCATGGCGATTGTGGACAGGATGATTTGCTCTCCTGTGGACAGGATGATTCGCTATCCTGTGGACAAGATGATTCGCTCTCTTGTGGGACAGGATGATTCGCTTTCTTGTGGACAGGATGATTCGCTCTCCTATGGACAAGATGATTCGCTCTCTTGTGGGACAAGATGATTCGCGCTCCTGTGAACAGGATGATTAGTTCTCTTGTCGAGGCATCCTACCCATGCTGTTTGGGACTCATGGGAAGTACCTCTCATCTGATTAATGAGCAGGGAAATGAGGATAGGGACCATAGTAGTACCGATGGACGCATCGTTGTATCTACCGTACTCCCTATGCTAGGATGACCTTCATTGATTTGGGATCAATGATACTGGTCTGGGACCAGTGAGAGTGGTACCCACTATGACACTGACTTCGAGTCGGTAGAGGACTGGTTTGGGACCAGTGGTACACACTCTGAGATTGACTTCAGGTCAGTGGAGAATGGTATGAGACATTCTCGATCAATTCTTCTTCTTCATGACTGAGCAGAACTAGCAGAGCTGAGAAGAACCGAGCAGAGCTGAGCAGAGCTAGCTGAGCAGAGCTGGGCAAGGCAGAGCAGAGCAGTGCAGGGCACTGATGGCAGAGATAGTACAGTTGGACATATGGATCAGCGGATGGAGTTCTCCCTAGTTGAGAGGGAGTGTTAAAATTCGCAACTAGGGCCAAACTCCATGTGGGTCATCTTATTTATGGTAGCTGATATTTTTATTGGATCCCTCTCATCGAGAGGTGTAGGATTGATCTAAAGATCATCTGATTCCGATAAGTATTCATGGAGTTATGAATTTATTTGTGTTATAAGACAAATTGTCAAGTCGGCTAGCAACTTGTGTGGGCTTAGAAGCCCAAGAGTCATGTCTATTCATCATCTACGTTTTAGTATAAATAGAAGAGGACTTGAAGTCATTTTGACACACTCTTCATGTGATCTCCTCCTCTCCACGTCTTTGGGTTTTTGGTGAAGAAGAGAGACACTAAGAGTACACTGGGATAAGTAGCTAATGTGTTAATTTGGGTATGTTCTATGCTAGAGCAATTTATTTAAATTTTCACAGTTAGCAATCACGAGCATTAAGATAAACTGCAGATAGAACATAAATATGAATCACAGAAGACACACCAAGACAAGAGGACACAAGATGTGGCGCTAGCCAGGGACAAACCCCACAATGTGGGGAAACCCTTGATCAATTCTTCCTTTATGTTCTTCAAATTTCAGCAGAGAAAGAGAGAGAGAGATAGTACATTTACAACAGAAGTCAACACTTTGACTTATCTAGATATGAGCATAGATCATCTCCTATAACGATAAGATCAATTGAAGACCAACTGATTCTCCAAGGTGACTACTTCACCTATCATTGTGCTGCATCTGGTCCTCTAGTTGCACCACTGCATACTGCACCATGCTATACTAATCATGATTATCATCATGCTACCCATGTCCATGATCTTATCCATCATCATGCTGCTCAAACTAATGTGCATCATCATCATGCTGCTGCCTCTACTCCATGTATCATTGTGCTGCCCATGCACATGATCTCATAGTGCTGCCCATTATGCTGTGCCTTCTCGTTGCTTCATCATGCTGTAACAATTTGCTTTTGTTGATATCAGCCTCAGTTGCTTGCTATGGCTTGCAGCCTAGCAAAGCAGCTAGGCTATAGTTCCGAAAATCCTCCATGCAGTCTCAAACTACACAACCATGCTGTCATCTACAGTAATCCATTTTCATTTCAAACCTCTTTATAAGAGATCGTGACTTAGTGATATCTATAGATCCATCGGGATTTGTTCTCACCAAATCTTGACTGTAGTTATGTAGACAGAGTATCAAAGTAACATGCCTGTGGTTCTGATTCCCTACTGCCCACGAATATCTGCGTATTGTGCGTGTATATAAATTGACTACGTGTATATATATTGACTGCGTGTATGTATATATGTTGCTTGAGTGTGAAAGCCGAGTGTAGAAATATCTTCTCTATTGCTGTGTATATATATGATGCCATCGTGTATATATATCTCTGCATTGTTTCCCTGCATATATAAATATATTGCAACATTGTATCATAGCCTGCATACAGCTATGCGTATGGCCAGCATTGATGCTTTCCATGTATTTCTTTAAACCATGCTATCTGTTGATGCGTTCTACATATCTTTTAAACCACGCTGCCTGACTGTGTTGATGCCCACGCTATCTCTTAAACCACGCTTTCACCTTGACTGCTGCCTTCACCCTTTGACTGCGGCCTTCATGTCCTGCGTATACATAGTCAGCGTATGACTGCCCAACGTATATACCATGAGTGTTCCATACATCATTGTGTCCCATAATATATATGACTGTTCTATATGACTGCGATCCATATAGCGTATCTCCATTGCCATAGCTGCGTTATTCATAACAGCATATATATGCATTTCCATGACTGCGGTATTTCCTTGCTGTGATAGGGTTTCACCATGTATCATTTCCTAAACAGCGTATAGAGATGAAGAACGAATCATCTTGCTGCGTAGAATTAGGGCATCATTTTCTGCTAGGGCTGCTTCTAGACCAGCGTATTCTTAGTGATTCTCCTTCTCCAAAAACCCAAGACGTGGAGAGGAGATCACCTTGAGAGTGTTTCTAAATGACATCAAATCCTCTTATATTTATACTAAAAATGTACAGGTTGAATAGACATGACATTTGGGCTTCTTGAGCCTACGTAAGAGCTGGTCGGCTTGATAATAATTACATAATCGAAATAAATTCATATCTCGATAAATACTTATCGGAATCGGATGACCTTTGGATCGATCCTACACCTCTCAACGAGAGGGATCCAATAAAAATATTAGCTTCTATAAATAAACTGACCCACATGGAGTTTGGCCCTAGTTGCCAATTTTAACACTCCCTCTCAACTAGGGAGAACTCCATTTGCTGATCCATAAGTCCGACTGTACTATCTCTGCCATCAGTGCCCTGCATTGCTCTGCCCAGCTCTGCTCAGCTTTGCTGGCTCTGCTAGCTCTGCTCTGCTGGCTCTGGCTCTGCTCAACTTAGCTCTATTGAACTATGAAGAAGAAGAATTGATCGAGAATGTCTCATACCATTCTCCATTGACCCGAAGTCAGTCTCAGAGTGCGTACCACTGGTCCCAGACCAGTCTCCACCGACCCAAAATCATTGTCATAGTGGGTACCACTCCTACCACTGGTCCCAGACCAATCCACTGACTCAAAGTCAGTCTCAGAGTATGTACCACTGGTCCCAGACCAGTCTCAACTGATCTGAAGTCAGCGTCATAGTAGGTACAACTCCTACCACTGGTCCCAGACCAGTATCGCAGGCTCAGAGAGTGTACTACTGGTCCCAGACTAGTCTCAACCAACCCGAAGTCAGCGTCATAGTATGTACCACTCTCACTGGTCCCAAACCAGTCCTGCAATGACACGAAGTCAGTCTCGGAGTATGTACCACTGGTCTCAGACCAGTCTCAATCGACCCGAAGTCAGCGTCATAGTAGGTACAACTCCTACCACTGGTCCCAGACTAGTATCATTGATCCCAGATCAATGAAGGTCATTCTAGTGTAGGGAGTACAGTAGATACATCGATGCGTCCATCGGTACTACTATGGTCCCTAACTTCATTTCCCTGCTCATTGATCAGATGAGAGGTACATGAGAAATTAATCAATCCCATCCTCACAGCAGAACTAATCATCCTGCTACACAAATGCCATGGAGAACACATCATCCAGGCCTCATAGGAGAACTAATCATCTTGCTGCATAATCGTCATGGAGAACACATCATCCAGACCTCACAGGAGAACCAATCATCCTGCTACATAATCATCATGGAGAACACATCATCCAGACCTCACAAGAGAACCAATCATCCTGCTACATAGTCACCACAGGGTGTACATGCACACCACCAGGGGATAGTGAATCATCCTGTGGTCATATGTCGCTCCAATAAGAACCGCAAGCCCACAGAGCTCCCAGAGCTCAATGTATGCAACATGCAGGACCCTTGTACAAGGGTCTCTTGACGACTCCAAGTCGTTCGGGAAAATCACAGATTTGATCTTTCCCCCGGGGCTTTAGCGACTTGTACATCATCTCAGTGCGATGGAGCCTCCTTGCTCATCGACTTACCATATCCTAGATAAGGTAGTATCTGATGTCTATCTACTGGAGCAATCATCGAATACGGGATTCCTCAATAATCGAGTCCCACCTCTGGTTGTTATAGAGAATCACAGTGGTATTCATCATGTGTACAAACAGCTCACTGAAGAGCTTCCCCAACCAGGCAGCTTCATACGAGATCATACTCGTAGATATGTATCCGGTCTCGACGGTGCTTATAACAACCGACTTTTGCTTCCTGCTCATCCATGATATCGAAGCAGAATCCAAAGAGAAACAACACTAAGAAGTGCTCCAGTGATCCTCCACACTGCTTGCCCAATCAACATTCGAATAATCATGTAGTTTCATATTTCCGACAGTGTATCTCAATCCATGAGAGATTGTGCCCTGAAGACATCTCAGAAGATTCTTGGCACCAATCTAGTGAGGCTCAACCAAATATGAGCTCACCATGCTAACTGTAGCGCATATGTCCGGACGGAGGTTCTCTAAGAACATCAACGCGAATGAGTTTATGAAACTCAGAGGCATTTCCCAAATCTGGTCCGACATTACTACCATATAACTTCTTGAAAGTTAAGATCCTCGAGGTAGTCACAGGCTTGCAGTTTATCTTTCCACATTCGGAATCCAACTCCCTCTGTCTTCTACAAATGAGAGGGTCTGCACCTGTCAGACATAGGTGCCGGTATGAGAGGTCTGTCATCCACAACCTTCAGATGGTTTGGATCGATTTCACTCCTAGTGAATCTCAGCTTCATCAGACAGCTGTTGATCCTCTCATACTGCCCGGGGTGTCTTGCTTCAAGCCATAGAGGGCTTTCTATCACCTGCATGCATGAGATTCCTGATCATGAATCAAACTCCTCAGGTTGTTCCAAACTTGTGGACCTGTGGCATGAGGGGGATGGTCCCCTTATAAGATTTTCCTTCGGTACATCTCAGACATGTACCTTCATGCTCTTTTTGAATTCAGGCTTCCCTGTCACCATCTGACTCACAGACCTCCGGTGCTATGTGTCAATGGACATGGTCCCCAGTGAACTTCCTGTAACTTAATGCAACCATGAACTCAAAAGCATTTTTAAAAATTCTACTTTCAAACACGTACCTTTCCATCGACGAATGCCACCTTAAAAACTTTCGACTTCCATTCCTGGGGTTCCTTGCTTCCTTGAAGAGTCGGCCGTGTCCTAGATGACCTGCATCTCTGCCATTCGGACACTCCTTCGCATAAGGGCCGAACATATAACCAAGACATCTGCCTTTCCTTCCACCCTTAGATCCGAACTTCCCAATGAAGTGATCTTTAGATGGGCCATCAGAAACTTTCGCTATGCCATTCTCTGCTTCGACTTCACCCTGGGTGAATTATGACGAACCCATTGATCCTTTTGTCTTGTCCCAACTGTCTTTGGTGATTGCTCTTTCACTCTTGCTTGGGAATTGTCTTCACCTCAGCTTTGATCCCATGTTAATTTGGGTATGTTCTATGCTAGAGCAATTTATTTAAATTTTCATAGTTAGCAATCACATCAGCATTAAGATAAACTGCAGATAAAACATAAATATAAATCGCAGAAGACACGCCAAGACAAAAGGACACAAGATGTGGCGCTAGCCAGGGACAAACCCCACAATGTGGGGAAACCCTTGATCAATTCTTCCTTCATGTTCTTCAAAGTTCAGCAGAGAAAGAGAGAGAGAGATAGTACATTTACAACAGAAGTCAACACTTTGACTTATCTAGATCTGAGCATAGATCATCTCCTATAACGATGAGATCAGTTCAAGACATTTTGCTTCCACTGATTCTCCAAGGTGACTCCTTCACCTATCATCGTGCTGCATCTGGTCCTCTAGTTGCACCACTGCATACTGCACCATTCTATACTAATCATGATTATCATCATGCTGCCCATGTCCATGATCTTATCCATCATCATGCTGCTCAAACTAATGTGCATCATCATCATGCTGCTGCCTCTGCTCCATGTATCATTGTGCTGCCCATGCACATGATCTCATAGTGCTGCCCATCATGCTACTGCCTTTGCCTTCTCGTTGCTTCATCATGCTGCAACAATTTGCTTTTGTTGATATCAGCCTTAGCTGCTTGCTATGGCTTGCAGCCTAGCAAAGAAGCTAGGCTATAGTTCCGAAATCCTCCATGCAGTCTCAAACTACACAATCATGCTGTCATCTACAGTAATCCCTTTTCATTTCAAACCTCTTTATAAGAGATCATGACTTAGTGATATCTATAGATCCATCGGGATTTGTTCTCACCAGATCTTGACTGTAGTTATGTAGACAGAGTATCAAAGTAACATGTCTACGGTTTTGATTCCCTACTGCCCACGAATATCTGCGTATTGTGCGTGTATATAAATTGACTACATGTATATATATTGATTGCGTGTATGTATATATGTTGCCTGAGTGTGAAAGTTGAGCGTGTAAATATCTTCTCTATTGCTGTGTATATATATGATGCCATCGTATATATATATATCTCTACGTTGTTTGCCTGCATATATAAATATATTGCAGCGTTGTATCATAGCCTGCGTACAGCTATGCGTATGGCCAGCATTGATGCGTTCCACGTATTTCTTTAAACCACGCTATCTGTTGATGCGTTCCACGTATCTTTTAAACCACGCTGCCTAACTGCGTTGATGCCCACACTATCTCTTAAACCACGCTTTCACCTTGACCGTTGCCTTCACCCTTTGACTGCGGCCTTCATGTCCTGCGTATACATAGTCAGCGTATGACTGCCCATCATATATACCATGAGCGTTCCATACATCATTGCGTCCCATAATATATATGACTGCGATCCATATAGTGTATCTCCATTGCCATAGTTGCGTTATTCATAACAACATATATATGCATTTCCATGACTGCGTTATTTCCTTGCTGTGCTAGGGTTTCACCATGTATCATTTCCTGAACAACGTATAGAGATGAACAACGAATCATCTTCCTGCGTAGAATTAGGGCATCATTTGCTGCTAGGGCTGCTTCTAGACCAGCGTATTCTTAGTGATTCTCCTTCTCCAAAAACCCAAGATGTGGAGAGGAGATCACCTTGAGAGTGTTTCTAAATGACATCAAATTCTCTTATATTTATACTAAAAACATAGAGGTTGAATAAACATGATGTTTGGGCTTCTTGAGCCTACGTAAGAGTTGGTCGGCTTGATAATAATTACATAATCGAAATAAATTCATATCTCCATAGATACTTATCGGAATTGGATGATCTTTGGATCGATCCTACACCTCTTGATGAGAGGGATCCAATAAAAATATTAGCTGCCATAAATAAGCTGATCCACATGGAGTTTGGCCCTAGTTTCCAATTTTAACATAATGCCCTAGCCGCAGTAGCTGATGCCCTAGCCATAGTAGATGTTGCCCTAGCCACAGTAGCTGATGCCCGAGCCATAGTAGATGTTGCCCTAGCCGCAGTAAGGATTATCCCCTATACGCTGTCTCAAGAGGCTCTATCCACAGATGAAAGGAGGGCTAATATGGTTCCTAAATGAAGGCTTGAATCCGCTGTCTATTGACCCTATATGCAGCAGGAAAGAGACTCGTTATCCACAGTCACAAAGAGGCATAGCTGCAGTTGGAAGGAGCCCTACCACAGGTCCTATTACGCAGCAAAAGGAGGTCTTCATACAACCCTATATCCACAGTTAAATACGCTGCACAAAGGAGGGCTAATCGCAGTCAAAAGAGACCTCATCTATTTGCTGTTGAGGAGCCCTAATTCGCCACACTGAAGAAGATTTATACGTAGTCTAAGGAAGACCTATATGCTGCCTGAAGAAGCTTCAAACACTGTCAAGAAAAGGTCTTAGAGCTACTGTTATGTGCAGCCCTTATTCCGCAACTAGAAGATCCTATACGCAGCTCTAAGAGACCTGTTACAATCATCTAAACAGGTGTCATAATGTCACATTGCTATAGGTGACAACGTGGCCTATTATAGGACTGTTTGGGCATGATAGGACTGTTTGCAAGGAAGCTGAGCCACAATATAAAGAGGTTAGAAAGGACAATGTATGAATTCGGATTGTTGTAGGTGACAGCATGACAAAAGAAGGATTGTTTAGTTTGGGACTGCTTGGAGGATTCTGGGACTATAGCCTCGCTGCTTTGCTAGGCTGCAAGCCATAGCAAGCAGCTAAGGCTGATGTGCATATGACTATATAATGAAGCAACAAAAGTATAGTGTTGCAGGATGATGAAGCAACAAGAAGTTATAACAGCAGTGTGATGGGCATGTTAGTAAAGGGCAGCATGATGGGCATATTAGCAAGGAGCAGCATGATGATGGGAGCAGCTTAGTGACTAAGTGCGGCACAGTGACCGGTGCAACATGAGTACAAGCTGCAACACTATGTTAGGTGAAGTCGTCACCTTGGAGAATCAGTTGAAGCAGAATGTCTTCAACTGATCTCATGTATCATCATTATAGGAGATGATCTATGCTCATATCTAGATAAGTCAAAGCGTTGACTTCTGTTGTAAATGTACTCTCTCTCTCTCTCTGCTGAACTTTGAAGAACATAAAAGAAGAATTGATCAAGGGTTTCCCCACATTGGGGTTTGTCCCTGGCTAGCGCCACATCTTGTGTCCTCTTGTGTTGGCTTGTCTTCTGCAATTTATATTTTTGTTCTATCTGCTGTTTACTTTAATGCTGATGTGATTGCTAATCTGGAAAAGATATTGAGCCAACTGTGAAAATTGAAAGAAATTTCTCTAGCATAGAACATACCTAAACTTAACATGTCTGGTAGCCGAAGTATAACTCCACAGAAGCTGCACTCAGAGAACAGCCTACAATAGGTGTGCACAGAGGTTTCTGAAGGTGTCCATGCCCAACCCAAGCCAAGGAACTGATGACGGGCACATATTGCATCAAGAATATATGCATACATGAAATTTTTTGCTTGCTGACCCTTAGGTGGATGTCGGGTATCTTTTACTTGTCCCTTCAGCTAGAGAGCCAGCATGTCGGACCAATTGAAAGGTCTTCCTTCGTTTTCCAGCTGATCCAACACAATTACCCAACTATGCAGGAAGGTTTATGTACTCTCTTGAATGTATTAGTGGCATGTGAAGATGACCAAGAAATGATAAGCCTTTCGTAGTATCTTTATCTTGTATACTTGGTTGGGTGTTGTCCTGAACTTAGACGACTCTCTCACCCAACTCTTCAAGATGTCTCTTGAGTTTGCACTACTGCTGGGATTGGTGAAGGGTGCATCCATTGTGATCACCGACTGTGGAAAGTGATACATCTCTTGAAAGTTATCTACCCTGAAGGTAGCAAGTTCCATTCCACTAACACTGCTCAACACCATTTTCTCTGGATCAGTATGCGAGACAATCGAGTGGATCATGTCCGTGCATGGAAATGCGGGATACCTGCATGCAACATGGTACAAGTCAGACTTATGTATGTTGACATAGACTCTGTGGTCCTCCAAATTCTCCTCAAATGTGCCTGAAAAGATGTCATTGATGGCTTTCCATTTGATCTTGATCTCCTTGTCTATGAACAACTTAGTGTCTTCATAGATAGGCAAGCTCATAGACACTTGCTCGACCACATCTCCAGTTGCACTGTCAATGGTGTCCTTTAACCCTGCTCGCTTGGAAGCCATTATACCTATACTGCTGAGAGATTGATGAACACTTGTGATACCTGGAGACAGAGCAACACTCGTGGCAAAAAACTGTTAGTTGAAAATCAAAATTAACTTGAGGAATGACATGTAACACACCTGGGTGACTGATTGGGAAATTTGCGCAATTTTCATTGGGAGGTTGGGAGACTGACTGCCAAAACTGCGCAGAGCACAGTCCAAACTTCCAATGAGCTGACTAACTACCAAAACTGCACAGAGCATAGTCCATCTTGGCCTGCTGAGGACTCGAACTGCGCAATGCACAGTTTCAGTCAGCGTGACCGTAACCCGGGAAAATTGCATTGCGCAATTCCGGGGCCAAAGGAGGCACTGCCTCTCATAATTGCGCAGAGTACATCCTGGGAGGCCAGTGTGATGGAAGTAGGCCAGTGTGAGGGAAGCTTTGTGCAATTTATGAGAGTAAGGCAAAGCCTTCCATCCCAGAAATGTGTAGTGCAAGCCGTGCAAGGCAAGGTCTGGGCTAAGGCAACGCAGACCCGCTGACGGGCAACTGAAAATAGTAAGGACTAAATGCATGTGAGAAATTAGGTGTAGACATGAGTGAATGAACATGCATGCAATCGGTAAGTGCAATATTCACTAAAATTAAAAGACAACAAAGTGTTTGAAGCAAGTAGTCGCAATGACGACAGTCAGTGCAGAAATAGTGTCATGCATGCGACAACAATGAGATGCAATGGAAAACTTGAAACAATGCTTATACAAGATAACATGCATTAAATCGACAACAAGCATTCAATAAAACCAAGCAAACAACACTCACCAAACTGAAATACAAAAAGCGATAGAAAAGTAGCAAAAGACATGAAAAGCAGACTTCCCAGAAAAAGTTGTGATAAGTGTGCCGAATGTTCCTAGATGCATTTGGGAATGCCAGAGCTCTAAGATCGAAGTGAAGAATGATCTCTGAAACATCGAATAAATAGTTTTGACAAGATCATGGCTTATGACGCGCATGCCACAAATCTAGGAAAAAGTGACACTGGGCGGGAGGTTTCTAAAATGGATTTTGCATGTAACCCCCATCTGCTAAAAATAGATCCCTAAAATCTAGGGATGCTTTTTTCTTTTTAATTTTTTCGTGAAAAAGCTGCCCATGCATGCAAGGCAAGATTGCACAATCATGGAGGGAACCGATCATGTGCAATGGACAACAAGCCTCATGATGACTTTTGCACAGTTTCTGGGTGAGTGGCTTTGGATGCCCCTCAAGCTCTGCGCAAATTCTCAGAGCAAGCCCAGTGATGGGCTGCACTATGCAATTTTCAAGGGGAAGGCAGTCTACATGCTTTCCGTGATTTTGGAGAGCAGCTAGCTGCCAGGATACTCTACGCAATTTCGGAGACCAAGGCTGGTTGCCCACCAGTTCTGCGCAATTCTCCAAGTCAGCACAAGAACTAGTTGAAGACCAAGTCTCAAGAGGTCAGCTTGCAGGTGAAAGGCAAACAGGTTAGCAAACACAAGTTGATAAGCCAAAGAAATTCAACTGAAAGCATAAGTACCTGGGAAGTGCAAGACATGCTGCTAAGGATGGTTGGTAGGGAGGCTCTAAAACGAAGCTAAGGAAATTTTTTGGAGGATCATTGGCGACACATTGGTGGAACTCCAACTCTCTGAATGGACCTTGTTTCTTGAAAAGCAAGTCTAACTCCTCCGGAAGTATTGTTTGATTCTTTGATCATCGTGGTTTCCACACTAGCTTGATTGAAAGATGTAGCACCTGCCATGCTCTTGATTGGTCAACACACATTCCAAGCCAAGTTAACTTAGTTGTTTCGATTGGGGATGAGGGGTATATTGGTGCACAAGTAATATGATTGTCAGAATTTAAGTATCATCTCTGGTGTTGCTCCGTTGCCAGCAGACTTAGATAGTACCCCAGCGGAGTCACGCAGGAACACAAGCATCGCTCCACTGCTAGCGAGCCTGGTCAGTACCTCGACGAAGTTACTTGCATCACCTCTCTGCACAGGAAGCCTTTCTCTTCTTTCGCCTTATTCATTTTTTTAAAATTTTCATATTTTTATATCTTTCATTTTTTCAAGAATTGTGCATAGGCACTTATTTATTTTAGAGGCGAAAGAGGGATCCCGAAAACCCATGGGCTTCCCAACCAAATCTACGCAGAAATTAAAAATAGTGAGGGTGGGAAGATGTGACAGTTGAACAAACTTGTGTGCACACTCTCCCACATCACTCTGCGGGGGTGGAGCTGTTTGATGAGGGGAAGGTGGACAGTCAGTCACCTGTGAGAGTGATTGTATCCGCTTGTGATTGCGCAACTCCATCACTGAAGTATGTTGAGCGGGGTTTGAGATTTTTCTTCCTTTGTGGACAGAGCGATTTGACACAGGCATACTCATATCTGTCCCAAAGATATTGGAATTTCATCTAACTTTTTGGAGCTTCAAAAGAGAGTAGACAAAAGCGTTGCCAAAAATCCATTAGAGATTCATGTGGGGCCTTCCGTTGTTTTAACATTTTCTTATCAAGTGATTCAAGATCAAAATGGTGAAAAACAGATTCGATTAGATCACTAAATTGCTTGAATGAGTGCACGCAATTAGGAGGCAGCGTGTGGCACCATATCAATGGGTGTTCGCGAAGCATGTGTGCGAGCAGCATACAAACCTTTATTTCATTAAAACCTGTTAAAATTGGCAACCAGGGCAAAACTTCATGTGGGTCATCTTATTCATGGCTAATAATATTTTTATTAGATTCCTCTCGTCGAGAGGTGTAGGATTGATATAAAGATCATCCAATTCCGATAAGTATTCATGGAGATATGAATTTATTTTGATTATGGAATTATTATCAAGCCGACCTACAACTCATGTAGGCTCAGAAGCCCAACAGTCGCATCTATTCACCCTCCAACGTTGTGTATAAATATAAGAGGACTTTTCCTCATTTGGACTCACTCATCTCATCACATCTCTCTCTCTCTACTGCGCAGATATGAGTCTCTTCTCTACTGCGCTGAAATGGGTCTCTCTCTCTCACACATGTGAAGTCAAAAGCTGTTGAATTTGAAGCTGCAACTGCAGAAGTAAAGATTGACTTGCGTGGCCTAGAAGATCTCCTCTTTGGAACCGCGCTGTAGGTTCATCTGAACCTCCTTTGAAAGCCGCAACTTTTGGTGGTGGAATGAAGTCAATCCGACGAACGGTTTGCAAGATATCGACTACCCTAGTTTGAAGCCGGAAACTGCTGAAACTGAAGCTGCAACTGCAGAAGTAAAGATTGACTTGCGTGGCCTAGAAGATCTCCTCATCTGAACTACGCTGTAGGTTCATCTGAACCTCCTTTGAAAGCCGCAACTTTTGGTGGTGGAATGAAGTCAATCCGACGAACGGTTTGCAAGATATCGACTGCCCTAGTTTGAAGCCGGAAACTGCTGAAACTGAAGCTGCAACTGCAGAAGTAAAGATTGACTTGCGTGGCCTAGAAGATCTCCTCATCTGAACTACGCTGTAGGTTCATCTGAACCTCCTCTGGAAGCCGAAACTTTTGGTGGTGGAATGAAGTCAATTCGACGAACGGTTTGCAAGATATCGACTGCCCTAGTTTGAAGCCAGAAACTGCTGAAACTGAAGCTGCAACTGCAGAAGTAAAGATTGACTTGCGTGGCCTAGAAGATCTCCTCATCTGAACTGCGCTGTAGGTTCATCTGAACCTCCTCTGGAAACCGAAACTTTTGGTGGTGGAATGAAGTCAATCCGACTGTCGGTTTGTGAGATATGGTCTGCCCTAGTTTGATAATGAAGCCGCTAATGCTGATGCTACTGATCTAGGGTTTGCCACTGCTGATATGAATCAGATTTATTGTACTATTTCTCTCTGCTGAATTATTGAAGATAAAAGAAGATTTGATCAAAGAGTTTCCCCACACATTGTGGGGTTTGTCCCAGGCTAGCCGCCACATCTTGTGTCTCTTGTCTTGGCTTGTTTTCTGTCGATCGTTTAATGTTCTATCTGCACTTTACTTTATGTACATGTGATTGCTAATCGGTTGAATATAATAAGAAAAAGAAGTAAACTGTTATAAGCATAGAACATACCATAATTTAACATGGTATCAGAGCTGAGGTGAAGACAAAGCCCGAGCAAGGGCAAGAGCAATCATTGAAGAGAAGATTGGCAAGGCTATCCTAAAAGAACTATGGGGTCCTCAACACTCTTTCCTGCTGAAGACAAGCTCCGTGAGAAAGCTGACTATCACGGATGGAAGATGTCTATCGATCTAAACCTTGAAGATCAAGGAGTGCTGGACCATGTAAGAGGCAATATTGTTGAGCCTTCATCAAATGCATCTGCTGCTGCCTGGAACAAATGGAAAAATGGAGAAGTCAAAACAAAGAAGATCATCTGGGACTCTATCGACAAGCGCTTGGTGGCCTACATCTCTGATCTAGACACCTCCAAGGAAATCTACGACAGACTGGTGAGTTTATTTAAAGTTAATGATGCAAATCAAGTTTTGTTTCTTAGAAATAAGTTGAGGGAAATCAAGAAGGGTAAAGATGAAAGTATGCAAGCATACTTCTTAAAAATCACCGAGATCAAGAACGATCTCCTATCTATTGGGGAAACCATTTCTGACAGAGAAATGGCACTCACAACTCTTGGAGGATTACCATCCGAATGGTACGTGTTCAAGACTACTCTTCTGAACAATAATGTAATTCCTAGTTTCGAGGAATTAATGGCTAGATGCATTCAAGAACAAACAAGGGTAGAAGAGCAGGAAATGCCCTTGCCTAAAGGTCCTCCTGCTGCTTTTTCTTCTCATGCTAAGAAAAGAAATAATTCTGGGTCTAAATCAAAAGGAAAGGATGGATCTAAGGGTGGAAGGAAAGGACGATGTTTCATCTGCGATGAAGCAGGTCACTATGCAAGGAAGTGCCCTGATAGAAAGTACTCACACTGGGATGATGATCAAAATCCCTCTGATGGCAATCAAAGGAATGACAAATTCAATAGCAAAGGTAAGAGGAGAGCTGGGAATCAAGGAAGAGGACAAGCATTCAAGAAGGCTAGAAATTCTAGGATGTATTAAATGCACCTGACCTCAAAAGGAACCTAGTGTCCATCTTGGCAATGGAAGACAGAGGCTACAAGGTAACCTTCAGCAATGGCAAGGTATGTATATGGAAAAATAATGTTAAAGATGCCTTTACTCTTGGGTTTAGTGTTGATTCATTATATTAGGTCGATGGAAGTCCGCTAGGTGTCATGTCTTGTGACACAACTCTTTAGTCCAAACTTTGGCATCGGAGGTTTGCCCACCTTCATTACAAAGCTCTACCCGATGTAAGACAGATGGTAACAGGGATGCCCGAATTCCAAGTAGAGAAAGAAGGTGTATGTCCGGGATGTGCCAAAGGAAAGCTCAAAAGGGGACCATTCCCCTCAAGCCAAAGCAAGACCTCCGACATATTACAATTGGTTCACTCAGGCATACCTGAGGTTGGCATTAAGAGGGAGACTACTACACCACATACTCTTGAGCAGAATGGTGTGGTGGGAAGGAAGAACCGCACGATGATGGAAGCTGTCCGGGCCATGCTACATGATCAAAGACTTCCAAAGTTTCTATGCGCTAAAGCTGCAAACACTGCCATATATGTACAAAATTGATGCCCTCATCAAGCATTGGGTTCCAAGACTCATGAAGAAAAATTCACAATTCACCGGTAAGAAACCTGATGTTTCTCATTTTAAAATTTTTGGAAGCCCTGTATACTTTCATGTGCTGAAAGAGAAAAGAAATAAATTGGGAGCATCTGGAAAGAAGGGAATTTTCGTGGGCTATGGTGAAAATACTAAAGGCTATAGAATCTATGTAGCCGGTCAAAGGGAAGTCATAATTAGTCATGATGTCACCTTTGACGAAGATATGGCTCTCAGCAAGGTGATCAATCTTCCGACTTTGAGGAGCTCTCAAGAAGCCGACACCAGGGAACCGAAAGAAAAGGATGATGAATCAATGCCTGATGTAGAAGAACCCATGGATCCGATTGATCCTCCTCCATATGAGCCTTCCTCTTCTAGGAAGAGGCCTTCATGGCTTAAGGGGTTACTTGATGATGTTGAAGGACATGCTGCACCCCGAGGAACCTTTCGTGAAAGTAAGAAACCTAATAGGTATCAAGGATACCTGACCATCATGAGCATGATCATACAAAATGAGCCTTCGTCATTCTCAGATGCCGTCAAGCATCAAGTATGGAAGGATGCTATGACCGAAGAATATGAGTCTATCATAAAGAATGATGTTTGGGAAGTAGTTCCCAGACCCCAGGACAAGACTGTTGTTACTTCCAAATGGCTTTACAAGATAAAGCATGCAGCAGATGGAAGCACGGAAAAGTATAAGGCTCGTTTTGTTGCTCGAGGTTTCTCCCAAAAGGAAGGTATAGACTATGATGAGATATTTGCACCTGTTGCCAGATATACGACCATCCGCTAGATCATAGCCCTTGCCGCTTCACAAGGATGGAACCTACATCAGATGGATGTCAAGACTGCGTTCTTGCATGGCTCAATCAAAGAAGAGGTCTACGTGGAGCAACCCGAAGGATTTGAGATTTATGATCGAAAATCTCATGTATGCAGGTTGAAGAAAGCTCTCTATGGGCTGAAGCAAGCACCCCGAGCATGGTATGAGAGGATCGATAGCTACTTGATGAAGCTGGGATTCACTAGGAGTGAAGCCGATCCTAACCTTTACTTTAAGGTTGAAGATGACAAGCCTCTCATACTGGTGTTGCATGTGGATGACCTCTTTCTAACAGGTGCAGACCCTCTCATTCACAAATGTAAGAGGGAGCTGGCCTCTGAATTTGAAATGAAAGACCTAGGACTGATGCACTACTTCCTAGGACTTGAAGTGTGGCAAAAGCCAGGAGAAATTTTCCTATCTCAAGGAAAATATGTGGTGAAGATATTGGAAAGATTCGGAATGATGGACTGCAAGCCTGTGACTACCTCGAGGATCTTAACTTTTAGAAGTTATATGGTAGTGATGTCGGACCAGACTTGGGAAATGCCTCTGAGTTTCAAAAACTCATTCGCATTGATGTTCTTGGTGAACCTCTGTCCGAACATATGTTTTGCAGTTAGCATTGTGAGCTCATATTTGGTTGAGCCTCACTGGATTGATGCCAGGAATCTACTGAGATGTCTTCAGGACACAATCTCTCATGGATTAAGATACACTGCTGGAGATGTGAGACTACTTGGATATACTGATGTTGATTGGGCAGGCAGTGTGGTGGACCGTAAGAGCACTTCCGGGCACTGTTTCACCTTGGGATCTACTTCGATATCCTGGATGAGTAGGACGCAGAAGTCGGTGGCTTTGAGCACCGCTGAAGCAGGATATATTGTTGCTAGCATAACCTCGTGTGAGGCAGTCTGGTTGCGAAAGCTCTTCAGTGAGCTGTTTGGATTTACATTTTGGATACCACTGTGATTCTCTGTAACAACCAGAGGTGGGATTCGATTATTGAGGAATCCCGTATTCGTTAATTGCTCCAACAGATAGACATCATCTGGGATATGGTAAGTCGATGAGCAAGGAAGCTCCATCACTATAAGATGATGTACAGGTTGATACACCTTGTCAAAGCCCCGAGGAAAGATCTAATCTGTGATTTTCCCAAACGATTTGGAGTCGGCAAGAAACCCTTGTACAAGGGTCCTGCATGTTGCATACATTGAGCTCTGGGAACTCTGAGGGCTTGCGGTTCCTACTGGAGCAACATATGACCACAGGGTGACTCACCCTCCCCTAGTGGTGCACACTAGAACAAGATGATTCGCTCTCTTGTGGGACAATATGATTCGCTCTCTTGTGGAACAGGATGATTCGCTTTCCTGTGTAGCAGGATGATTAGTTCTCCTGTGAGGCCTGGATTGATGTGTTCTCCATGGCAGCCTGGATTGATGTGTTCTCCATGGCAATTGTAGCAGGATTGATGTGTTCTCCTGTGAGGCCTGGATTGATGTGTTCTCCATGGCAATTGTAGAAGGATTGATGTGTTCTCCTGTGAGGCCTGGATTGATGTGTTCTCCATGGCAATTGTAGCAAGATTGATGTGTTCTCTTGTGAGGACAGGATTGATTAGTTCTCCTGTCGAGGCATCCTACCCATGCAGTCTGGGACTCATGGGAAGTACCTCTCATCTGATCAATGAGCAGGGAAATGAAGTTAGGGACCATAGTAGTACCGATGGACGCATCGTTGTAATTATCGTACTCCCTACGCTAAGATGACCTCCATTGATCTGGGATCAATGATACTGGTCTGGGACCAGTGGTAGGAGTTGTACCATACTATGACGCTGACTTCGGGTCGGTTGAGACTGGTTTGGGATCAATGGTACATACTCTGAGACTGACTTTGAGTCAGTGGAGGATGATATTGGTCTGGGACCATTGGAGTTGTACTCACTATGACGCTGACTTTGGGTTGGTTGAGACTGGTCTGGGACTAGTGGTACATACTCTGAGACTGACTTTGAGTCAGTATGATACATCCTCGATCATTTCTTCTTCTTCATAATTAGGACAAAAGCAGAGTAGAACAGAACAATGCAAGAGCAGAGCAGAACAGAACAAAACAGTACAGATCAGTGCAGGGCAGAACAAGACAAGGCAGAACAGGCAAAATAGAGCAGAGCAGGGCAAGGGTCAGGCTGTACAAGGCAGGGCATTTGATGGATGAATAGTAACGACCGATAGACAGATTGCAGATGAAGTTCTCCATGGTTGAGAGGGAGTGTTAAAATTGGCAACCAGGGCAAAACTTCATGTGGGTCATCTTATTCATGGCTAATAATATTTTTATTAGATTCCACTCGTCGAGAGGTGTAGGATTGATATAAAGATCATCCAATTCCGATAAGTATTCATGGAGATATGAATTTTTTTTGATTATGGAATTATTATCAAGCTGACCTACAACTCATGTAGGCTCAGAAACCCAACAGTCGCATCTATTCACCCTCCAACGTTGTGTATAAATATAAGAGGACTTTTCCTCATTTGGACTCACTCATCTCATCACATCTCTCTCTCTCTACTGCGCAGATATGAGTCTCTTCTCTACTGCGCTGAAATGGGTCTCTCTCTCTCACACATGTGAAGCCAGAAGTTGTTGAATTTGAAGCTGCAGCTGCAGAAGTAAAGATTGACTTGCGTGGCCTAGAAGATCTCCTCTTTGGAACTGCGCTGTAGGTTCATCTGAACCTCCTTTGAAAGCCACAACTTTTGGTGGTGGAATGAAGTCAATCCGACGAACGGTTTGCAAGATATCGACTGCCCTTGTTTGAAGCCGGAAACTGCTGAAACTGAAGCTGCAACTGCAGAAGTAAAAGATTGACTTGCTTGGCCTAGAAGATCTCCTCATCTGAACTACGCTATAGGTTCATCTGAACCTCCTTTGAAAGCCGCAACTTTTGGTGGTGGAATGAAGTCAATCCGACGAATGGTTTGCAAGATATCGACTGCCCTAGTTTGAAGCCGGAAACTGCTGAAACTGAAGCTGCAACTGCAGAAGTAAAGATTGACTTGCGTGGCCTAGAAGATCTCCTCATCTGAACTGCGCTGTAGGTTCATCTGAACCTCCTCTGGAAGCCGAAACTTTTGGTGGTGGAATGAAGTCAATCCGACTGTCGGTTTGTGAGATATGGTCTGCCCTAGTTTGATAATGAAGCCGCTATGCTGATGCTACTGATCTAGGGTTTGCTACTGTTGATATGAATCAGATTTATTGTACTATTTCTCTCTGCTGAATTATTGAAGATAAAAGAAGATTTGATCAAAGGGTTTCCCCACACATTGTGGGGTTTGTCCCTGGCTAGCCGCCACATCTTGTGTCTCTTGTCTTGGCTTGTTTTCTGTCGATCGTTTAATGTTCTATCTGCACTTTACTTTATGTACATGTGATTGCTAATTGGTGGAATATAATAAGAAAAAGAATTAAACTGTTATAAGCATAGAACATACCATAATTTAACAAAACCTTCCACATTCTCCATGAATGCATGGAATTCATCTAAGTGCTCAGGCCAGGCCACTTTTCCTTCACCATCATATGTGAGTTTTGACAAGTCATCAAATAACTCCCTCTTGACTTCAAAGGGATGTCCGTTGGACAAACATTGCGGAGGGTTAACTATAACAATATCCATGATAGATGTGCAAAGATTCAAAACAGGATGTGAGGACTCAACTTGTCATTTGGCCCTCCTTTTAGTGCCAGAAATGTTGACGGTGCTAGACCCGCCAACATGTCAGGGGATCTCCCCGGTAAGAAGTCCCAACTAGACCTCAGACCATTTGGAGTAGGAGTCCCAGCAGTGGATAGTATGGTATCGCCTTGACTGCGATTGCGCGCAGAGGTAAGTAAGATGTCCTTGTTGGAAGCAAGGGTGTGACCTTGCGGTGAGTCAAGGAAGGTGCACGAAAGGCTCTAACACACAGAAGGGGAGAAGAGTGCACCCTTTAAAAGCCTGTGATAACACGCAGCTTGAAAGGGAACACACGAGCTGAAAGACATCACGAGATGGAAAGCAGAATAGCTGACGATCCAAAGTGATGAGTTATACCAACAACATGCTTCGATAAGATTCATACAAACACATACAATATAGTCCATACATACATACGTAAATTACAACTACATACATTGTTAGGCTAACCAGGATAGCCGAACTACAATAACAATATATGCATGAAACGTGCTGGCTTTCTTATATTAAAAGAGTGAAAGATCCAATGATACATACCACGATAACAACCACTGGCCCTGATAATGGAACATTAAAGTCACTGCCGCCTACTCCTCCAAACAGATGTACTCACTCTACATTGTGGAGAAGCCAAGGCTCATTACAATACACTCCAAGCTTTCTCTAAGTTATACCTATAAGAAGCTTGGATCCCAAAAGTCTTTAAAATGAGTTATGATATTCTATATATACCAAAGGGTGGGGTGACCCTTGACATTCCTCTTTGTGACTCTTCAACTACCCTCATGATTCTTCAACTTACACATGACTGTTTACATTCTACTATTGACACTTGGTCTTTCACTTTACAACATGTTTACAATACAATCTGCACATGTACCCATGTGAGACAAAAATGGGCTTGAGTAAGCCATACAAGACATCACTAAGACTCAGACAGCTGTGGGAAGACTAACTTGTCGACATCCTCTTGGTGACTGATGGTAGCGAATTGATGCCAAGCTTGGTAGTCTGTTATGGTGTCTACGTACTTCGTGGTGACATCCTTCTGAAAGCGAACTCTTGCCTCCGTTGCATTCAAGTACATTGATTTGGCACCTCTGTCCAACTCGTCAGATAGCATGCGCATCATGGTCTTGAGTGCAGCTAGACCAACGACATACTGGTGTATAGTGTTTGCGTTGGTGGCTATGCACATCAACTGCTCGAAGTACATGTCTAGCTCCAGTCAGACAAGGTTCCTTGTTTTCGCCTTAGTAAGTGTGCTAATGGATGGGATCGCATGCATGCGCACAATGACATCCATGCTTCTGAACACTCATGGATGTGAAACCTGTAAGCTCGTGATGAGCTGTGGGAGTTCCTCATAGTTCTGAATCTGACTCCGAATGTGTGTCTTCAGCTCCACTGCCTTTGTCTTCATCATCTTTGGCAAGTACAGTGGGGCTCCCTTGTACCTCATTGTCCATATCTGCATGTGATCGACAACAATGTGTATGTCTGTCAAGATGCGTGCTCTCCTCGCACAGCGTTGCTGCCAACCGTTAAGATGGACAACTGACTTATGCAGGTTGAAAAACTTGAAGTACAACTTCCGCATGACTGTCTCGAGAGATGATACTTCATCAAGTATCTCTTTCTTCAACTCTTCTCTGGCAGATGCTGTAGCTTTCTCTTCTCCCTGCTTGGTCGCTTATAACTCCTTAGACATGCGCTCATTCTCAGCTATCAAGAATCTCACACTTGAGTTGGTGGCTTCGACATATGCCTTTGTAGCATCGGCCAATGCAGTTGGATGTCTACGCACATCGGACACGATCAATCATTCTTGAAAATGTGTAAGAGATACATGGACATCCGGAGTGGGCACTCTGCGCGACTGCACAACTCTGTGTTGTGACTTGTCGAAGGATATGTTGTGCACATTTGCTTTCGGATTGTCCTCAAGGATTTCAGTGTCTCCTTGATCGCTTGGGACTTGCTATGCTCTCGGATCTGGTGTAGCTGGTGGAGTGACCTCTTAGTCTTTGGGCATGAGGTCCGTATCCTAATATTGCTCTCTCTGAACCACATCCGTGTCCATCTGTTCAATCTCCTGAGAAAAGTCCTGCGCCTATGACTGCTCACCCTGTTTGCTATCTGCCAGCAGTTGTGATGAATCCATAACTTGTATTGGCGCAATTTCATCATTGTGTGCATGTTGCGCCTCCTGATGTTCCTGTTTCTGTTGCGCTTCCTTCTCTATTTTGCATAGCTCTTGTTCTTCCCTTAGTTGTTGCTTCAAATCCTGCAACTTCTTCTCTACATCCTCTAGTTTCTGCTTCTCCCTCTGTCTTTGCGCAATCCTTTTGTTGTGTTGTCGCGTCTTTTCCTCAATCTCCAAAGCTACTCTTAATACAAGTGGATCTGCTTTGAACTTGTAGCTTTGCTCCACCTCTGCGCTGTCGGCAACCTTCCTCTTGCCTTTGTCATGTGTAGGTATGCTGATTTTGTTGCTCTCTGAGATGTTGTTTCCTTGTGCGTCGCTAACCACTCTACAACCACTCTAACTGGTTCATTGAGCCTTGAGGATTTGTAGCAATATCTCTATGGGTCTTCCTCATGCCAATGACACGCCTCATGGATCCACAAATGATACACTCTCACAGTGGTCCTCCACTAAGCGATGTGGGTCATATGGATTGAAACTTCTAGTGCTGAAGGTGAAGCTCTTGAATTCCTCCATCTCAGCCTTAACATGCTTGAGATTCGGGATGTCATACAACCCGATTCGCAAAAGAAGAGCAGGCCAAGGTGCCTTCTTATTCATGTGCAGTCTTGTTGACAACCTCGAGGTGCCATGGGGTGAGGCATACCAATCTGCTATGTTAACTAATGCCTCCATCGCTGCCTTTGACATGTAAGGTGGATCCCGCTCAAAGATCATCTTGTACACTGGGGTGACGAAGAGGTCTGATAGTTGTAGTATAAATCCACGGAAGCTGCACTCGGAGAACAACCTGCAATAGGTGTGCACAAAGGTTTTTGAAGGTGTCCATGCCCAACCCAAGCCAGGGAATTGTTGATGGGCACATATTGCATCAAGAATGTAGGCGGACATGAAAAGATTTGCTTGCTGACCCTTGGGTAGATGTCGGGCATCTGTTACTTGTCCCTTCAGCTAGAGAGCCAACATGTCAGACCAATTGAAAGGTCTTCCTTCGTTCACCAGCTAATCCAACACAATCACCCAACTCTGCGGGAAGGTTTATGTACTCTCTTAGCCATATAAGCGACATGCAAAGATGACCAAGAACTGATAAGCCTTCCGTAGTATATTTGTCTTTTATACTTAGTTGGGTGTTGTCCTAAACTTAGATGACTCTCTCACTAAGCTCTTCAAGATGTCGCTTGAGTTTGCACTGCTACTCGGATTGGTGAAGGGTGCATCCATTATGATCACCGGCTGCGGAAAGTGATACATCTCCTGAAATTTCTCTTCCTTAAAGGTAGAAAGTTCTGTTCCAGTGGTACTTCTCAACACCATTGTCTCTGGATCATTATGCGAGACAATCTTGTGGATCATATTCACGCATGGAAATGCGGGATACCTACATGCAACCCAGTACAAGCCAGACTTGTGTATGTTGACATAGACTTTGCAGTCCTCTAAATTCTCCTCAAATGTGCCTGAAAAGATGTCATTGATGTCTTGCCATTTGATCTTGATCTCCTTGTCTTTGAACATTTTAGTTTCTTCATAGATAGGCAAGCTCATAGACACTTGCTTGACCACATCTCCAGTTTCCCTCTCAATGGTGTCCTTTGACCCTACTCGCTTGGAAGCCATTGTACTTGTACTGCTGAGAGACTGATGAAAACCTGTGATACTTGGAGACAGAGCAACACTCATGGCAAGCAAACTGTCAGTTGAAAACCAAAAGAAACTTGAGGACTAACATGTAACACACTTGGGTGACTGACTAGGAAATTTGCGCAATTTTCACTGGGAGCCTGGGAGACTGATTGCTACAATTGCACAGAGCACAGTCCAGACTGCCAGTGAGTTGAATGAATGCTGAAACTGTGCAGAGCACAGTCTAGTTTGGCCTGCTGAGGACTGGAACTACGCAATGCGCAGTTTCAGTCAACATGACTGCAACCTGCGAAAATTGCATTGCACAATTCCAGGGCCAACTGAGAAACTGCCTCTCAGAATTGCACAGAGCACAGCCTGGGAGGCCAGTGTGAGGCAAGCTTTATGCAATTTCTGGGAGCAAGGCGAAGCCTTCCATCCTAGAAATGTGTAGTGCAAGCTAGGCAAGGCAAGGTTCGGGCCAAGGCAGCTTCAACCCGCCGACGGGCGACTGAAAACAATAAGGACTGAATGCATGTGTGAAACTGGGTGCAAACATGAGTGAATGAACTTGCTTGCAATTAGTAAGTGCGAGATTTAGTAAAATGGAAAGACAACGAAGTGTGTGAAGTGAGTCGCCGCAATGGCGACCGTCGGTGTAGAAACAATGTCGTGCATGCGATAAGAAGGAGATGCAATGGAAAACTTGAAACAATGCTTCTACAAGATAACATGCATTAAAACGACAACAAACGTTGAATAAAACCAAGAAAACAACACACACATAAGCCGAAATACAAAAAGCGACAGAAAAGCAGTAAAAGACATGAAAAGCGGACTTACCCGGAAAAACCCGTGATAAGTGTGTTGAATGTTCCTAGATGCGTTGGGAATGCCAGAGCTCCAAGATCGAAGTGAAGAATGAGATTTGAAGCTACGAATAAACAGTTTTGACAAGATTGAGGCTTATGATGCGCGTGCCACAAATCTAGGAAAAAGCGACACTTGGCTGGAGGTTTCTAAAACGACTTTTGCGTGTAAGCCCCAGCTACTAAAAATAGATCCCTAAAATCTAGGGATGCTTTTTTGCTTTTTGGGAAAAAGTTGCCCATGCATGCTAGGCAAGATTGCACAGTCCTGGAGGGAACCGGTCAACTTGTGAGCACATGCAATGGACAACAAGCCTCAGGATGAATTCTGCCTAGTTTCTAGGCTGAGTGGCTTTGGCTACCCCTCAAGCTCTGCGCAATTTCTGGACTGAAGCCAAGGCTGTTAGCTAGAATTGCGAAAATTTTGAGAGCAAGCCCAGTGATGGGTGCTCTGCGCAATTTTCAAGGGGAAGACATTTTGCATGCTCTGCGTAATTTTGGAGAGCAGCTGGCTGCTAGGATACTCTGCGCAATTATGGAGAGCATGGTTGGTTGCCCACTAGTTCTACGCAATTCTCCAAGTCAACACAAGAAGCAGTTGAAGACCAAGTCTCGAGAGGTCAACTTGCGGGTGAAAGGAAAACAGGTTAGCGAACACAAGATGATAAGCCAAATAAATTCAATTGAAAGCTAAGTACCTGGGCAGTGCAAGACATGTTGATAAGGATGGTTCGTAGGGAGGCTCCAAAACGAAGCTAAGGAAAAATTTTGGAGGATGGTTGTAGCCTCTACAAAAGAGTCTTAATGCCAATGTGAGATTGTCATTCACACTTAGATATTAATAATGAAAGCACTACTCACCAAGGTTCTTTTGATTAGAAAAGGCAAATACGATTAGATACCAATATCCAATGAGCTCTTAGATTTATTAGGCAACCAAAACTTATATGCTTTAGGGAGTGAGTTAATATGCAAAATTAAGATGATGTAACTTCACAAAAGAACAAATGTTAGATGCTAGCACATTAATCAATGAAGCAAAATTTTTCCATAATGAACTTATGAGAGCATGAAGCAATGAAAACACCTATGTAATTTGTATTCCAATGTGATCCAAGCAAGAGAAATTTATAACAACAGTAAGTTACTTGTGAAAAAAGTGAACGAAATGCTAAGAGACATTAAACTTATTACTTCCTTTCAATGCAAACAATGAGGAGATGATAATGTCACTTATGATATTCAATGAAAAATAGGACAACTATAAGATTACTTGAGTTCTATAGCTCCTTTAGGTGTTAAATGAAATGCATATGCTTGCCGAATAAGCGAAAGAAGAACCCAAATGCCAAATCAATTTTTCCAATATGAAATTATGAGCTGATTAGTCCTTTTATGATGTAAACACCACTATTATATCAGACTTATGATGGAGAAACGACAGTCGCCTATTCTTATGAAATCAAGCCAAATTATGATTGCCAACTTATCCAATTAATTTATCAATGCAATAGACAATATGTTGGTTGATTTTATGACGATTTAATGTGTCTTTTACCACTGTTATGAATGATATTGTCGTTGTAGGAAAACAGTGAGACAATAGGGTCAGAGAATGGAAAATCAGTGGCCCTAGGCCTAGAAAAAGCTTGCCAACCTTGCCCAAATTTTTCCAATGTTTGGAACACCTACAAACACCAAAATTTGTGCCAAATATTTCTGCAAAACACACCAATATTTAGTTCAGAAATCAAATGTTTACCACCGAGATGAAATGAGGGAGGATGAGGCAAGGAAGAGGGCTGGAAGATGGGGCAACAAGGCCTAATAGGCCTGCGGTTAGGGCTAAAGGCCTAGATAGGCATGTGGCTAAGGCCTAGAGGCCAAAAAGGCTTCACGACACGCCTTGAAAGGTTGTCGCTAGGCTAAGAGTGTTGAGAAATCAATGCTAGTAATAATTAGGGTTTGATTTCTTCTTCTGGATAATTACTTGTGAATTATTTTGGCTTCTTTTACATATTTATTATATTATGTTTCATCAAAAAATCACCAATTTATGTGTATATGAAGATCATAAGAACACGAGACACAAGATGTAGATGGAAAACCAGGGAAAAACCCCTATGAGCGGAAAACCCAGTTAGAACTCTTCCTTCAGTAGATTCAAAGACAAGATGAGATGGTCCAAGACTCTTTGACCTAGACACAGACTTCCTCCAATCACCAAGTTAGCCCTTCCTTCTTCTCTAAGTGATAGTCTTCTAGTAGCATCTTTGACCTTGCAACAACAAAATTTTGGCCTCCTAGCAGCAGAACTTCGACCCTAACAACAGAACTTCGACCTGCAGTAGAATTCAGAATTTTGACCCCAACAATAGCCCAGTAAATTCGCACGTGTGAGAGAAAAATATCCCAAAAATTCGATTTTGTCTTCCCTTGCAATCTTCTTCCTTCTCTAGGAACTTCGTACTTTTTCTGCCTCTCTTGTGTATCGAACTTGTTGAGTGAGTGATGCAAATGGATCAAATTGCCTCTCTATATATAGCCTCTTCTATGGGTCGAATTGACCTAATGTAGGCCGACTTCATCATGATAGGACCGATGAGACCACCATAACACATGCCAGACACAAGTTTGTCTCATGTCCTGGGTGCAGGGCACAAGTCAAAACTCATGTTCAACATGGGCCAAGTTCATGTCACAATATCATGCCGCACATCTCCCATAAAGAGCCCTTTGTGCGCTTTATAACTTATTTTGCATTGATTTTTCCCTCATTCGTTGGTTGTTTTGGAGCTATTGGTGTATTTGGAGTGTGAGGAAGGGAGAGAAATGAGTTTTAGAGGAGATTCAACATGTTGGTAAGTGGATTTACCATCCATTTTTTTTTATTTTTTCTACAACATTTTTTTTTTACAACAGTCTATTTTTTCTTCATATCAAAACAATCATGGCTCAATCAAGGGTAGATGCAAAAGGAAAAAAGAAGGGGAGGAATTCCCCCACTAGTAATGTCTCACCTTCTTCAACTTCATCAAGGTCTACAAGGTCTACAAGTGTTCCATTTGTTGGAAATAACACCGCAACAATAGAAAACATTCCTTTAGGAAGGTAGTAGGCTCAAGAATAGAAATATCACTTGTGGAAGTATGTTACAAGACATCAAGGGCTATAGAGAAATTTAAAGGGAGGAGGCAATAGTCTTTGGACATGTAGTTTTTGCAACCATCGATTCAAGATCACCTAATTCCAAGTGAAAGGAATTTGTTGGGCGCATCTTGTCGACTTGGATCATGTTCAGGAGTGAATGCATCCAAGTGAAAAGAACTAGAAAAAGACACCACTATTGATGTGGCAATGGTGGCCACATCATTTAAGAAAACCAAGAATGAAGATGCTTTTCCATTCTTGAGGAAAACCAATTATCCATTTGGGAGTTTCAGTGGGAGTGCAATTCAAGCAACAAAAAGGAGGGCAACTCGGTCCAATTTACAATATATTTCAACAAGGGAGGTGAGAAGAGAGTGATGATACCATTTGTTTTATTTTATTTTATTTTCTATCTCAACTTCATCTCATTTAGTGTTGCACAATCACCTTTATTTATTGAGATGTGTTGATCTCTAGCTCAAGGGGCTCCAGTAGGGTATTTGCCTTTTGGTTTAGAGAAGCCTAGAATCACATTGTTGGTTAAGGCAAAGGAGGAGGTGGATTCAATGCTAGAGCCTATTAAATCAACATGGCCATCATTTGGGGTTAATATTGTTTCTGATCGATAGATAGATGCAACATGCCATCAACTCATCAACTTTATGGTGTCTTCTTGAATGGACCAATCTCCCTGAAAGAAGTGGATGCTATTGGAAAATACAAGGATGCACAATATATCGGTGAGTTGTTCATTAAAGTTATTGGAGATGTAGGTGTTGATTCTTTTGTGCAAATAATTATGGACAATGCACTTGTTTGCAAGGTTGTTGGCATGATTGTGGAAGCGAAATATCCACAAATATTTTGGGCACTTCGCATTGTCCATTCTTTGAATTTAACACTTGAATTCATTGCTTCGGATGTGGCATTGATCATAAATCTTATTGAGGATGCACACCATATTTTCCATTTTGTACAAAATCATATCAATTCCCTCACAATCTACAAAGAGTACACACATCTATCATTGTTGAATATTGCCAATATGTGGTTTGTTGCCTCATTTATCACACTTAAGAAGTTGATAGAGGTCGAGAATACTCTTGGGGCCATGGTTATCTTAAAGTTTTGGTCTTTTGGAGAAAGAGAAATCAACCAGTCTCAAAAAAGTCAAGGATACAATGTTAGATGATGGTTGGTGGTGTTGACAAAATGTGGTCAACATCTTTTTTTAGCGCCATTGTAAGGGATAAGTTTCTTGTTCTTGGAGTTTCTGCGTTTCATCCAAAACTATCTTTAAATTTCGGTTTTGAACAAAATCTCGGTTTTTTATTTATTGGATTTTCAAAGTTAGATTCTTGTTAAGTGGCGGCTACACTCAATTCATTTCTTGCAAGAATCTCTACTAGAAGTGTCTAATCCTTTTTGTTGATCCTACTCTCAATCCTGAAAAGGTTTATAGAGTGCAATTAAGAAGGTTTGCTTCTCATATACTTCTTGCTAATCTTGAAGAAGAATCTCTCCTTGATCTCCATTTTCTTTTCCCTGATCCCGTTGAACAAGTCATCATGAATAACTTGTTTTCCCCTTGTAGTTTTGCTAACATTTAGGGCTATCCTCATGATATTCTGGAGAAAGTCATCGATAAGTTGCCTTCTTTCCAAGGCAATAATGCGATTAGTGCCAATGACCACATTAATAAGTTTGAGCTTTGTGTGAGTAAGTGGTGTGTTAATGCTAATTATAAGGATGTGAAGATGAGGTTCTTTGTCCTTTCATTGGAAGAAGATGCTACGGATTGGTTCCGTGATTTTCCAGCTAATATGCTTGATTCTCTGTAGTCTATTAATACCGCTTTTAAGAGTAGATATGGGTATAAGAAAGAAGAAAAATATTTGATCTATGTCATTAATACCATTAAAAATAATGAAAATGAAACAATTGAAGAATTTAACAAAAGTTTTAATGACATGTTGAGGGATTTGTCTTAAGATTATAAGCCTCCTGCGAAGTCTCAATTGGTGCATTATATCAATGCCTTTTCAACTGATAAGTCTTATGAGTTGTGGCACTCTAATCCTAATGATTTGGCGGCTGCCTAGACTTTGGCTAAAGACATGGAGAAATGTAGAAAAGCCTCTAGGAAGTCTGAAATTTTGGGTTTTGATAGGGGTCCAAGTAAATCACAGGAATCTAAAGGAAAATAAATTAAGGAAGTTGATAAGGACCCTATCATATCAATGCATTTCTGACTAATACGTCTTATGAGTTATGGCACTCTAATCCCATTGATTTGGCGGCTGCCCAAACTTTGGCTAAAGACATGGAGAAATGTAGAAAAGGCTCTGGGAAGTCTGAAATTTCCGGTTCTGATAGGTGTCCAAGTAGATCACAAGAATCTAAAGGAAAAGAAATTAAGGAAGCTGATAAGGACCCTATTAAAGAATTGACACAATTAATTAAATATATGAAGTTTGAACATGAGAGCTATGCGGACTAGGTTGGTTCAAAGGGAAGGATAACAATCATAAAGTGTCCAACCAAGGAATAATAATAATAATGCATGGTAGTGGAAAGGCCCATCTAACGATCAAAGACCACCAAATCCAATTGAATCTGACAATCTTCTGGATGAAGCTTCTCCTTATTGTAGAGCTTGTGATGCCCTTCATGAAGATGCTACTTGCCCCACTCTGAAGAGAATCATGGATAATGGAATGACGGGGACAAGTAATCAGATAAATATTGTCGGTGAGGAGTATCACTTGTCTATGAAAGATTTGATTGAAGTTATGGAAAATAGTCGTGATGTCAAGACTCTTACATCTTCTTATAGTGTCAATAACTTTAGTGAAGAAAAATATTTGATGGTTGAACTATTTTTTGAAAATCCTTTTCCGAAGCAAGTCTTGGAGATTGCAAAAGATAAAGGATTAACTTATCAGCAAAAGAATAAAGAACAAAGTGATAATCAGATTACCCCTCGAAGTTCTAACCCTGATATGAGTTCTAGTTCTAGATTGAATATTGATTTGGGAGGATGGTTGAATAATGCAAAAATCTGGGTTCCTGTCACCAAGATATTAAAGATTCCCTCTTAGAAGAATAAGCTATTGAATGCCATTGAAGCTCCTCATATTAATGTTTCTTGAGAGAGGTCTCCTGAAGCTATCTATCAGGATTGCAAAGTATGGATCAGGATAACAAAGATCATCAACCATTCTTCATTACTTTACTCGTTAATTGTTTCCGATTTTATAAATGCATGTTGGGCTCTGGTGCTTCTACTTGTGTTATGATAAAAAGGTCGTGGACCAACTCAGTTTGAGGATTTCTAGAACTTACTACAACATATGTGCCATGGATTCTAAGAAGATTGAATTTCATGGGTTAATTAAGGATTTTCAGGTACACTTATTGGTTTACCTTGACATAATGATTGTGATGACATAGTTGTAGTTGATGTGTCGAATGCTTGGGGTATGTTGTTATCTAGAAACTAGGCCCCTGATCTAAGAGGTAGTATTCATATGAATTGGTCATATGCTACGATTCCTTGTCCTAGAGGTAATGAATTTGTTAGAATTAATAGAGAGCCTAAAAGAAGATTCTAGGTGGAGGACCCCAAGATCCCCCATAATGAGATTATCATGGACAAGCCTGACCTTGGAAATTATGCTATTCTGTCTAATTCCATAGTTCCATCAGATTTTAAGGTTGATGAAACAATTAGTGATTTAAAGAGTAAAGTATGGTATATGAATTTTGATGGTGCATTTTCCAAGCGTGGTAAAGGTGTTGGAATAGTATTGAAATCTCCCCTTGGTCATATTTTCAAATTTGCCTATAGATTGGAGTTTGAAGCTACTAACAATGTGGCTGAATATGAAGCCTTGTTGTTAGGTCTTGAATTGGAAAAGGATTTAAAAGTTAAATTACTTAGTATCAAGGGAGATTCAAATCTTGTCATTATGCAAGTTAAGAATAAATTTTCTTGTAAAAATGAAAGATTGAGAAAATATCAAAATGTAGTATGGGACACTATGGAACTATTTGATGCTATTAATATTGAGACTGTCCCTAGAGAAGATAATAGTCAGGCTGATCAACTTGCAGTTGTTGCATCCACTTTACAGATGTCTGATGATATGGTAAATGATAAGGTTAAAATGGAAATTATATTTAGGCCTTCGGTACCTAATAATATTGAGCATTGGCAAGTCTTTGATGATGAAAGACATGTGATTCGCTTTCTTAATAATTTGGATGAATTTGAAGATTTTAAGGTTAGTTGTAAGGAGGAAGGATCTGATAATCATGAAGATATAACAAATCCTACTCCCAGGAATATTGTAGCTTTGGAGCAACTCTTTGATAGGCATGATGCCACAAAGAGGAAAGAAGAAAATAAGATAGATCCAAGGGAATTCATTGAAGTAAATATTGGTACCTCTAGTGATCCGAAGATTATTAAAATTGGAAAGGGTACTAATGAGGAAGAAAGGAAGAAGTTAATTGATTTACTTAGTGAATATAGAGACATTTTAGCGTTTTCCTATGATGAGTTGAAGGGTTATAGGGAAGATGTTATGGAACACACTATCCCTTTAAAAGATGAAAATGCTAAACCCTTTCGTCAAAAGCTTAGGCAGATAAATCCCATGTTAGTCCCCTTGGTGCAGAAGGAACTTCAAAAGATGCTCGCAATCGATATTATTACGCAACCTAGGCATTCAACATGGTGTTTGAATTTGGTGATTGTTAGGAATTAAAATGAATCAATCAGACTTTGTGTAGACTTTAGAAACTTTAATCTAGCATGTAAAAATGATAATTACCCTTTTCCCAACATGGAAACCTTGCTGCAAAGAGTAACGAGTTTAGGAATGATGTCATTGCTAGATGGTTTTTCTGGTTACAATCAAGCCTAAGTAAAGAAAGAAGATCGTCATAAGACAACCTTCAGCACACCATGGGGAACATTTGAATATATGAGAATGCCTTTTGGATTAACTAATGTTGGAGCCACCTTTCAGCAGGCTATGGACTATGATTTCAAGGGTTTAATTGGTAAAATCATTGAGATATATCAAGATGATCTCACAATTTTTTCTAAGGATAGTATTAGTCATATAAATCATCTTAGGCAAATTTTCAAGAAGTGTAGAGTTTGGAATCTCCTTGAATCCTGCTAAATATGTTTTTGGAGTAACTAAAGGTAAATTACTTGGTCACGTCATTTATAAGGATGGGATCAAAATTGACCCTGAAAGAGTTGAGGCTATTCAAAAAATCCCCTTACCTCATAATCTTAGATCCCTTCAATCATTCCTAGGAAAGATAAACTTTCTTAGGAGATTCATTCCAAACTATGTATAAATTGCTAAACCTATTCAAAGTCTTTTGAAGAAGAATGCAAAATTTGTATGGAAAGATGAATGAAAAAGGGTTTTTTAAAATAAGCGATTCTATCACCAAAATACCTGTTCTAGCTAGCCCTGATTATTCCAAGGAGTTCATGATTTTTTCTTTTGCTTCAAAAGATACAATAGCTGGTGTATTGCTTCAAAAAGATAAGGAAGGTCATGAGCAGCTAATTGCATTTATGAGTAAATCACTTCAGAACTCTGAATTAAATTATAGTACCATGGAAAAGCAAGCTTGTTCCTTGATTAAGTCTCTTAAGAATTTCAGGACATATGTGGGATATTCTAAAGTTATAGCTTTTGTGCCACATTCAGCTATTAAAGATATATTAACTCAAATTGATTGCTTAGGGACTCGAGTTAGGTGGGTCACAAAGATTCAAGAGTATGACTTAGAGATAAGACCCACTAAGCTTGTTAAAGGTCAAGGATTGGCTCAAATGTTAACTGAGGGAAATGAAAAGGCTTTAGGACTAATTTGTCAAAGTTCAACTTCACCTGAGCTTCAGAAATTATGAGAGCTTGAATGGTACAAGGATATTATTTATTATTTGTAAAATATCACATGTCCTAATCATTTAGTTGCTCATAATAGAAGAGCTCTAAGGTCGAAAGCAACTAAGTATTGCATCTTGAAGGATGGCTTTGGATGACGAAATCCTGAAGGAATAATAGTTAGGTGTGTTGACATAGTTGAATCTAAGAAGCTTATTTCTGAGTTTCATTCAGGATTTTGTGGTGGTCATTATGCTGCAAAGACTATTGCCCATAAAATTATGAGAACTGGTAATTAATGGCCTTTTGTGTTTTCTGATGTGCATATATTTGTTAGAAGTTTCCAAGCCTGTCAACTATTCACCGGAAAGAAAAAGTTAGCTACCCCGCCCTTACAACCTGTTGTTGATGAAACACCTTTTCAACATTTTGGTCTAGATTTCATTGGGAAATTTCATGAAAATTCTAGCAATGGCTACTCATGGATCTTAACTGCTACTGATTATTTTACTAAATGGGTGGAAGCCATTCCTGCTAAGAATGCCACTGAAAAGGTTGTTATGGATTTCATTGAAAATCAAATCACTACTCTATATGGTGCTAAGAATGCCACTGAAAAGGTTGTTATGGATTTCATTGAAAATTAAATCATTACTCTATTTGGTGTCCCGGCTAAAATTACAATTGACAATGCGAAGGCTTTTAGTTCGCTAGAGTTTTCATCTTCTTGATTTAAGTATGGCCTTGTTTTGTCTCATTCATCTTGTTGACCACTCCATGTCAACTACCCCATAGGTATACACTTTTTCGCACAAGGATTTCCATCATGTCCGAGCATGTTGAAAATAGTGTAACTAGGTTCGGTCTTCATTATGTCAAATTATGTATTAATGTATTTTTTTATTAAAATAATTATTTTTCTCTAATTAAAGGGGCTCAAGACAAGTCATGTAATAAGTGAAGACAACCATGTATTATTTATAAATGTAATGAATGTAAGTCCTTCTAGATCATCAAAGAAATACTCAAATGTGTACCCACAGATTTACTCAAGAAAACTGCTCAAAGGCTATGGATTCATGTCGGCTCAGCTAATTAATCAAAGGAAATGTCAGCCTAATCTAGGCTCATTTTGGCTCAATAAGATGAGAGGGAAAGCCTATTTATAGGCTAAGTGTGGCTTCTCCAAAACGCAATTCAAGTCTGATCTCTCACGTTGAAGGGCAACAGTCTTAAGGTCGAGGAAAGGGAAGGTAGCCGCAACACATGAGGAAGTCTGTCCCCTCATGCGAAGTCACCACCGAGCCTGCTCCTCATTACGACATACAGATCAGGGTTAGGGTCTTGCATTACCTAATTGTGCAAAGGGTTTGAAGGGCAGTTTTGGCCACAATCAAGACAAGGAGACTATTGTTGGAAAGTGCGAGGGTATCGTAGGGCTAGGAGAGCCCTAACTTCATCCACATACATACATACATTCTGAAATCTCAGGCCTCTTCCTTCGCTGTGGTGACAATCAACATAATTACCTTGTGAAAGCCTTGAAGATAAGCCTTATTCGTAACTTTGACAACATATGAGACATCTACATGTGAAGCAAGGATAGATCGAGGCTAGGAGAGCCTATCCGAACTGTTTTGGTGCAGACTGTCATGATGATTCATTGCAGAATTGATCAAGCATGATTGGGTACACATTTTTGAGGTATTGTCATTTGATGTTGAAGGCATTTTCTGGGTCATGTAACTTCTCAATAAAGATTCTATAAGAAAGAGTTCAAGGGTTTTTCCTCTCAAGTTTTGGAGAGGTTTTTGCCTTGGCATGGTGCCAATATCTTGTGTACTTGTGCATGGTTGATTTTCTTGTTTTGATAGCTGATTGATGATAACACTACATGGTAATAATAATATCTATCAAATCTGAAGGAAAATAATATCTCAAGCAGTTATCATAGTAAAGAGAAATAGATCAATTGTATTGCCCTTAGTTTCTCAACATGGTATCAAAGGGTAGGTTCAACAAAGGGCGTAAAGAAGATCAACTCCCTCATGCAACAATTAGAAAGTATGGATCGGCAGAAGGAAGATCTCGATTGGCACAAATCTCAGAAGGCCTTAACAAATGCGGTAATTATCACAGTGATAATTCTCTCCTCATGGGTGGTACTCATTTCTGTGAAAGGGGTTAGAGTCAGTATTCCTATGGCAAAGAGGATCTATGATATCCTACAATAGTGCTAACCTCGCATGATTATGACATGTAAAGACTTCAAAGTATACCATAGTGGGAAGACTCATTTCTAGCACCTCGGTTGATCCAAGTAATATCTTTGTTGCAATGAATAGAAGTGGTTAAGGTTAGAAGAGACAGAACTCGTAATTACCTCAGAAATTTCGCATAGGAGAGGAGCCACAGATTAGTGGGTTAAGGAGCCGCAGTAAAGGTGGATCATATCTCAGAGATCCGCAAGAGAGACACAGAACTACGCATTACTCTCCTCTCTGAATTTCGAGTAAAGAATCCACAGATAAGAAGGTGTAGACCTCGCCTTAAATCTCGATGTGTATGAGGAGCAGGATAGATTTCGTATGGGTGTTGTAGATCGGATTGCTCTCTGCTAATTCAGATGGTATAGATCTAGTCTTCGGATGGCTCAAGGAGCAACAGTCATGGTTACAATAACAGTAAAGGCTCTCGCTCATACCTCTGCAGTCTTAGCATGATCACCATAAGGTAAGTCTCAGAAGTTATCAGTGTGAAGGGTTCATCTCTAGTCATCTCCGCATTCTGTAGCCTTCGCATAATGATGGTGATATCTCTGTAAATATAAGGAGACTTAACAGTGACAAGAGTCACAGTTTCAACATAATGTGAAACAGTGGTAAGAGTGACTGTCTCGGCATGATAAGGAAAGGTAATAAGGATCATTACAATCTCAGAATTCACCCTCGACATGATCTTAGTTAGAGGACAGTGATGGAGGTATGATGAAACATTTATCATGATGACCGTCATAATGGAGTAGAGATCTCATTCTCGGCATACCTAGTAAATATCGGATGGATGAAGCAGAGAGGACTACGAATGAGGACACAACATTGGCATGAAGTCTGGGCTAATAGTCTTGGCATATTCATAAGTGTATATGTGCATACCCTTAGTTATGCTAACAGTCTCGACATATTCCTTTGGTATACGATATTAAGGTACAATGATGATCCTAGTGCTTATGGAAACATGATGAATTAGTCATCATGATGATTGTCACAGTGAAAATCTCAACAGACCTCGTTGATCTAATGAAGAAGCAACAATAAAGATATCGGTGCAATAAAGGTACAACAATGATGATCTGGGTGAAGGATCAACAAGGATGATTATGGTCATGGTGCAGTAGTGACCTAATTTAAATGCTGGAAAACGTACTCTTTGAAATGCAGTAAAGAAGGTCATCTTCATAAGAATTGGGAGATCTGAGAAAGATGGATAAGTTGTGGATAAAAGTGTTGAAGGTTAAAATACTAAAGCATGAGAAGGGAAGTTTGGTCCTCAAACCAAACAGTTTTCAGTGCTATGGGAAGATTATGGAAAGGAGCTCATATCACTGGAAGGAAAGAGGAAGTAATAGACCTCTACTATGAGTGAGATGGTGTCCCTTACAAAAGGTTCCTATCACAAGCTCCAAATCTCCTGTAGATATGTTCATGATGATAAGATGCATCATGGCATCATGAAAACAAGAGCTCGTAATCATGAAGGACAAAATCCATGTCAGTCGAGCATGAAGGACATAGCTCTTGGGAATCTCATTGGACACTAAAGGAAAGGACAAGAAGTCAAAGGAAACATTTGCCAGATGGGGATCTACAAGACCTTGAAGATTCTCTGATGAAAACCTCAGCGGAGGATCCCCTAGTTAGGAAAGGCAATGAGTGTTTCAACAAGAAATCCAACCTTTGGAATTCATGAGATGATGGTCCAATGACATGAGAAATGAAGCAGACCAGGGGATTGAAGATGTTTTCAATCAAGGAAGCTGCTAGAAGCAGCAAAGGTAAAACAAGGTGTATGCTTATGTTTATATTTAATATTGTAATGTCATGATGTATGGTTGCAGGTGAAATAGATCAAGCTGATCAAAAGGAAATAGATCTCCTCCTCTGAAAGGATGCGGAAAGACATAAATTTAACTAGATGAAATCAACATAATATGTCCTCATATGAAGTATGAGGTAGTTGACTGAAGAACTCTGAGAGATCCTAGAAATGAAAGACATGAGGATGAAAGAGATCGCGAGACATGTAACCATGATGAAGGTAGTCAACATCCAGAGGATCAGGAAGACTTGACCAAGAAACCTCCTGGAATGATGAGTAGACTTCGATGAAAGTCTAAAAAGATGAGGACCCTTGACAACAGATATCATTGGGAGATGTGTCAACATAGATGCAGGATGATTGATTCCTATAAGAAGATGTCACTGAAAGAAGGCCATCACCAAAAGGTAATATGTGATTTGTTTTTGGTGTGTGACCTCTTGGAAAAGTATGGGTATGTGTGCAGGATCATGGAAAGGAGAGTTGTGAAGGATGTCACAAGTTACAACTATGTACCTTGTGATCTAGAGTAATCACTGTTAAAAAATGAAGACAGATGAACTTATGAATGAAGCTCCAGATGTAAATCCAAGGAGGACACTTTCCGGGAAAGAAGGAATGACATGATGAAGGAAAGTGATGGATGGTTGAACCCTACATGTGAAGAAATTGATGACATCGAGATCTTGGATCATCAGTCAACTAGAAGACCCTATAAAGCACTGATGATAGAGTCCCTGGGTAAGAGGGAGCTCTGGGAAGTTCCTATGAGTAAAGGAACTCGAGCAAGTTTCTGAGTGAAGAGAAACTTGGAACTCGTGCCTGGTTAAGAGGCAAAGTTAGACACGACATTCTTGTCTTCAGTTTGGAAGAAAGAATGGAGGATTGAGTTATCATTTGGCATCCGACACTCTTTGAGGATGAGGTAGGGCATCCAAGACAAGAGTGGGCAAGAGGACTGATATTCTTGAGGGCTGGGAACCCAAGATAAGAATAGTCCTAGTAGGGTATACTCGGAGAACACCCGGGTCAGTATGATCCTAAGAGAGACAATGATGATGCGTGTTTATCGGTCATTGGTATCGCCAACATTGTGTGCTTTGATCTATTTGAGAGATAGAGTTGTTAGTCAAGGCCTTTCTATATGGAAACAATGTTGGTTGAAATGATGCTATAACAAATGGATAACTAATTCGACTCTTTACTTATAAGAACTCTTGTATTGAGAATGTCCATGTACCATGTGTAAATGAATACCTCCCTAGTTAAGAGGGAGTGTTGAAAATCATGTAACTAGGTTCGGTCTTCATTATGTCAAATTATGCATTAATGTATTTTTGTATTAAAATAATTATTTTTCTCTAATTAAAGGGGCTCAAGATAAGTCATATAATAAGTGAAGACATCCATGTATTATTTATAAATGTAATGAATGTAAGTCCTTCTAGATCATCAAAGAAATACTCAAATGTGTACCCACAGATTTACTCAAGAAAACCACTCAAAGGCTATGGATTCATGTCAGCTCAGCGAATTAATCAAAGGAAATATCGGCCTAATCTAGGCTCACGTCGACTCAATAAGATGAGAGGGCAAGCCTACTTATAGGCTAAGTGTGGCTTCTCCAAAAGGAAAATCAAGTCTGATCTCTCACGTTGAAGGGAAGCGGTCTTAAGGTCGAGGAAAGGGAAGGTAGCCGTAGCACATGAGGAAGTCTGTCCCCTCATGCGAAGTGACCACCGAACCTGCTCCTCATTACTTCTTATAGATCAGGGTTAGGTTCTTGCATTATCTAAATGTGGGAAGGGTTTGAAGGGCAGTTCTGGTTGTAATCAAGACAAGGAGACTAATGTTGGAAAGTGCAAGGGTAACATAGGGCTAGGAGAGCCCTAACTTCATCCACATACATACATATGTTTTGAAATCTCGAGCCTCTTCCTTCACTGTGGTGATATTCAACATAATTACCTTGTGAAAGCCTTGAAGATAAGCCCTATTCACAACTTTGACAACATATGAAACATCTGCATGTGAAGCAAGGATAGATTGAGGCTAGGAGAGCCTATCCGAACTGTTTTGGTGCATAATGTCATGATGATCCATTGCAGAATTGATCAAGCATGATTGGGTACACATTTTTGAGGTATTATCATTTGATGTTGAAGGCATTTTCTGGGTCATGTAACTTCTTAATAAAGATTCTATAAGAAAGAGTTCAAGGGTTTTTTCTCTCAAGTTTTGTAGAGGTTTTTTCCCTGTGGCATGGTGCCAATATCCTGTGTACTTGTGCATGGTTGATTTTTTATAGTTGATTGATGATAATACTACATGGTAATAATAATATCTATCAAATCTGAAGGAAAATAATATCTCAATAGTTATCATAGTAAAGAGAAATAGATCAATTGTATTGCCCTTATTTTCTCAGCAGAGCACTTAGATGATCCACAGATTCATCATTATCAGCGATATGTACACTGGAATTTTGTGAACCCATTTTTCATTTTCTAATGTAAATGTTCCTAGTTTGAAAAATGTATGTAACAACCTAGGTAAATTTATTTTTTTGATTCATGTGTGTTTCTAAACACGAATGATTGACAGAGTTTTTCCCTCCAACCTCACCCAAAGCTAGGGTGGATTTTTTCGTCGGGATCTTAAATGAGTCCTAGTATATTTATCGAGTCTCTGTAAAAGTGATTTCGGAATAATTCTAACTATTTGGTTAGATTATTTTATTACAAGTCACTTAGTCTACTAGATCATATTTTGTGTCGCAGAAATGGGTAAATGTTGAAGGTTTACAATGAACGGGTGTTCCCCCTTTATGGATTAGAAATGTAATATTTCATGTAAATAATATTTTAGCTATAATGCTAAAATATTATAGGGTTGGAAAAATTAATAATCCCTCATGAGTCAATTAATTAAAATTTCTGGCTAAAATAAATTAAAATAGTAAAGCCAGAAATTTAATTAATTTAGGTCCTAGGAAAAATTAAATTTTTTAACATTTAAAATTCGTGGGTTTTAAAGTTTTTAATTTTTGGAGGTCCCCGACCAAAGGAATATTGAAAATTTCAAGATATTTTGGACCCTTGGGCCATAGTAGTTAAGTCAAAGTCAATTTTTTGAGGCAATTAACTCAAAATAATCATTTTTGAGTTAATTAAAAAAAAATTAAAAGTGAAATTCGAATTTCCTCAAAAAGTAACTTTATTTCAACGGTGATGATTAAAAGATCATTTGATCTTCATCAATAGTTGAGATTGCTTTGACGGGGATCAAGCCAACTAGCCATTGGAGAATTTATCTATAAATTAGAGGTCTCTCTCCATTATTTGGATCCGATTTTTTGAATCGTATACTTGCTCTAATTGCTCTAAGAGAACTCTTGTAACTTTTTTCTGGTTAATAAAACACAAAGACTTTGGGGTTTCAGACTGTGGTGTTCCTCTTTCATATTTATGTGGTAATATTTTTCTTAATACTCTGCTGCTTTTATTTGTATTTACTAGATAATAGCCTTTGAGGATTGATCTATGTACATGTATCTTGCACAGATTTCTGGGGATTTTAAATATCATTTTGATTTGATAGAAGTAGCAGGTATCTCTATTTATTGATGATTTTATGATCATTTTGAATCTTTATTAATCTAACAAGCAGATCTAATTGTGCAGAAGTTATCATTCAAGAGTTGGGCGTTTGGGCTTGTGGCTCTTTAAATTTCAAGTTCATTTATAAATTTATGCAAAATTGTTTAGATTTGGCTAATAGAGGGCTTTGATCTGTAGATTTGCTAGATCTGTAAAATATTATTGTAGATATCAAATTTTTTATTTCATTGGGGTTTTGGGTATTTCATATTTTTGTATATACATGTTTTGGGGTTTGCTGTCTTTTGTTTTTGCATGGACATATTTGAAGATTGCAGACGATTTTTGTGGATTCTTGAGACAGATATAAGCCCCGGAGGGCATCTCCATTTTGTTTGCAGGTTGAAGAGAAATTTCCAGAGGATTGTGGGCAATTTTTTTTAAGGGCCTAGAGGCCCTGTGCTGGCCATCTCCAGCTCCTTCTCGGCCTCCTTTCTTCTCCTCTCGACCCGCTCCCCTCCTCTCAGCTTGCTCTCGGCCTCCCTTATCCCTCCAACTTCTTGGCCTCCCTCCTTATCTTCCTTTCTCTCCCTCATCTCTCGGCCTCCATTCCCTTTCCCTTCCTCCCTTTCACCCTCGGCCCTCACTTCTCCCTCACAGAAGCCACTTCTTCCCCTCAGCCACCTCACTCCATCCTCTCCCTCACCCCTCCTCACTACCCTATCCCCTCCCTCGCTGCCTTACGACCTCCTCCCTCTCGACCCTCATTCTCAACCTTCCCTTTCAATTGTATGTCCTCCCTTCTCCCCTCTTCTCGGCCTTCCCTCTCTTCATTCTCGGCCTCCTTTCAGCTCCATCTCTCAGCCTCGAGGCATCCCACCCTCAAGCCTCCACTCCTTCACCAAAAGTTTCTCACTAATTTTTCCTAAAAAATTACAACAAAAATTTTCCTCTTTTTTTTTTTTTTTTTTTACCCGAGTTGAAGATCTTCAGTGATTTGGGCAGCTTGTCTCCAAGTGTCTTCAAGCCCCTAAGGGCTGACTGGTGCACATCCTCTAAACCCTTACCTCATTTGTTTGATCTGATTGAAAGAAATCTAATATTGGCATATAATCTCAGTTAATTAAGGCTTGAAAACAAATTTAGTTTGCAGTCTTTTATTGCAATACATTTCAGAAATAGAAGTTATCTTCAGTAACCTTCTTCATGCTAATTGATAAATTTCTGTGTACTATTTCTCTGCTTTTCAGTAATTTATTTCTGAGTTTTATTCATCAAATGCATCACTAGATTTGAAATAGTTAAACTCAAAAAATTTCTAAATTATTAGTTAGCAGTTTGTTATGTGAAGTTTCTGCTGTTATACATAGAAAAAATCTGAATATTGCATGGTAATGGGGCCCATGGTTTAAAATATATTGCTGGCATTGACATTTTTACTAAGAGCAAATTACTAGATTGATATTTCATTGAATGTAATCTGAGTTTAAACACTTAGTTTAATTTGTGAAGTACATTTGTTTTTACATGCTCATGCAAGTAAGACTAATCTAGTTTTACTTATGCATCTAATGATCTCTGATTCAGTACTTCATGCAAATGGATTTTTGAATATTAAGTGTTTTATTTCCAGCATTTTACATTGGTTTCCTATTGTACATTTTTCTGAGCCTTAAGTTAAAAAACATTCAAGACATATTTCAGAAATAATTTTAGGCCCTCCTCCTTTCACGATTACATTATTTCACTTTTCATTTGCATACTAAAATAGTTCTTGCACATTAGAATTTTACTTCCAAGCATAAGCTTGGTCGATAGAAACATTAAGGGATCAAACTTAGAACAAACATGTTAACTAAAATTGACCAAGTCCCTGCATTTCACATAGCTTTAAGTTTTGCATTTGCATATAAGATAGTCGAATCATTCAGTAATAGTTTCCCATCCTTTACTTGGACTTTATCTCCTTTGCCAGATAATTGACTCCACCAGGCATGTGTATCATTTTCCTCAAATCAAATCGAATCCTTTAAAAGTCTTGTGCAATCTAAACAAGTATTGAATGCTTAATTGTGTCTCCCAGATTGGTTGGTTCCCAATCGATTTTCCCTCATTCCATTTTCATAGGGGCTACCTCTCTCAGTCTGCTATTGGGAGACATCTTGGGAGACAACTCAAACAGAGGGATTGGGGATCAGTGTGACAACCCTCGATCTGAGACGTTGTCGCGGTGCCTAGACATTTTGTGCGACAATACATCTAACTATTATCCTCAGGTTAATGGTCTTGCTGAATCAAGCAAGAAAAATATTATAACCATTATCAAGAAGATAGTTGGAGACAATAAGAGGGCTTGGGATAACAAGATCAAGTATGCACTGTAGGGAAATAGGATTAACAAGAAGAAGACTACTAGAAAAAGTCCCTTTGAATTATTTTATGTCTTGGATATAACTTTACCTGTGCACCTTAGATGCCATCTTGCCAACTTCTTCAACATTTTACTAATGAAAAAGATGTTGTTCAATATGATCAAATGGTGGAATTGGATGAAACTAGTAGGAAAGCTTTTGATAGCATGTGTAAAAGTCAATCTAATGTTAAGAAAAGTTTTGATAAATCTTTTCGAGCTTGATCTTTGTAGATTGAAGATATGGTATTACTTTGGGATCGCATGAATGAGAGGCCTGGAAGTCATGGAAAGTTCGATTGCTTGTGATTGGGACCTTATATCGTCAACGCAATTGCCAGAACAAATTCATTTCACTTGAGCACATTGGATGGTGAACCACTTGACTTACTTGTAAATGGCTAGATGCTCAAATTGTTCTACAAAGATGACATTTGATGCCATGGAGCATCCTCTATATTGTATTTCTAACCTTACTCCTTTTCATTTATGTTACTGGATTAGGTTTCATTTCAGTATTTCCATTTCACGTCGATAGATTAGATTTCATTTATCTATTATTAGAATATTCTAGTGCTTGATATTATATGATGATTATGATTTGTATATGAATGGATATGTATTTGATCTACTTTGGTTTTTGAATGCAGATTCTGGATTCTCACATTCCTTCATTGAAGCAATGTGTCTCCAAGTAGAGCTAAATGTTAGACCACATTTTGTCAATTGTCCATGAAGGGTACAAGTCAGTGGACAAACTTTTTTCAAAGATCAGTGTCATCATTCAACATCAATTTTGTCATTGTAAACCCTAATTCTGCAAGTTTATTGTAAATGATGCTAGTATGATCGTTTAATTATGTAACAACACCTAGGTAAGCCTCTGATTTTGACAAAGGATTTTATCTTAGGAAGTTTTTTAACCTCACCGAATTATGTGTGTTTCTAAATATGGATGATCGACAAAGTTTTTCTTCCATCTTAAACCCCAAAGCTAGGATGGAATTCTTTGACAAGGTTTTAGGTGAGTCCTAGTGTTATTTTGAGTCTTCTGTAAAAGCGTGTTTGGGAATAATTTAAGCAGATTTGGCTAAATTATATTACTACAAACACACTTGGTCTATACTAGATTTTGCAGAATTGGGTAAATTATTAAGGGTATGTATAAAGGTGTTTTCCCCTTTCAAGGATACAATTAATTGTAATATCTTGATGTAAAAATATTTTGGTGCATGGTCCCTCATATTTAGACACCATGGCTTAAAATATTTGAGGGTGGAAAAAATTATTAATCCCCTCTGGTGTCAATTAATTAATTTTTCTAGCTAAATTAAATTGAAATCCTAAGCCAGAAAATGAATTAATTTTGAGTCAAAAAATAAAGAAAATAAAATTCTCTCCAAGTGGAAAAACAAATTTGGAGAAAGTGGTCATTCCCAAGGAAGAATGAATTTGACAAATCCAATTCCAAGGTAGAAAAAACACAAGAAATTCTTTGGGTCAGGAAAAAATATTTTTTTTCAAAAAAACTATTTTTTCTAGGTCTAGTTAGTTAAAGAAATAAAATTCGTGGGTCCAAAAGAAATCAAATTTTCAGTTGTTATTATTCAAGATCAAGTAAAAAATTTGCAACTTCTTGTACCTAGCCTTTTTCCAATTGGAGGGGGATCTAGATCTCTCTATTTTCTATATAAGGAAACTATTTGCTCCTCATTTGTCACCGAAATTTTGTAATCAAGCTTTGAGTCAAGCTCTCAATAAAGAAAAAAGTCTTTTGGGGTTTACTCTTGATGGTGTTCCTCTTTATTTTCTTGTGGTATTGTTTTCTAGATCATGTGCTTAATACTCTATTGAATAAATTTTAGAAAGTGGTCATTCCCAAGGAAGAATTAATTTGACAAATCCAATTCCAAGGTAGAAAAATCACAAGAAATTCTTTGGAGCCAGAAAAAAATAATTTTTTTCAAAAAAATTAATTTTTCTAGGTCTAGTTAGTTAAATAAATAAAATTCGTGGGTCCAAAAGAAGTCAAATTTTCAGTTCTTATTATTCAAGATCAAGTAAAAACTTTGCAACTTCTTGTACCTAGCCTTTTTCCAATTGGAGGGGGATCTAGATCTCTCTATTTTCTATATAAGGAAACTATTTGCTCCTCATTTGTCACCGAAATTTTGTAATCAAGCTTTGAGTCAAACTCTCAATAAAGATTTGGGGTTTACTCTTGATGGTGTTCCTCTTTATTTTCTTGTGGTATTGTTTTCTGGATTATGTGCTTAATATGTGCTTAATACTCTACTGAATAAATTTTATAGATTATTATTTCTCTAGCCATTTGTTGGATCAACTATTTACATAGGTATGTTGTATTAGTTGATGGTTTTTAGCAAAACATTTTAATTTGATCTATCTAGTAGGTATCTCTGGATTTTGAAGGTTATTATTTTATCTATGCCTCTATTGATGCAATAATTTGATTTTAAGTGTGTAGAGATTTCAGGTATTCAGATCTTGGGCGTCAGGGGAAGTTTTTGGCTAGACCAACCCACTATAAGTCAAGAAAAACTCAAGAGCCCATTTGATTAAATTTCATGATTTATCTAACGATTTGATTTGCAAATATTTCGGCATTGCTCACCATAAAAAAATATTTCTCTTTAAATTTATTTGTGCATTAACGAATAGATCTACTTATAAGAGCCATAAACCATTGTGAATATTGTAGATTATTTTGTAAATAGTTTCAAATCTAACCCTTGTATGTTATGTTATGAATAAAATATATACAAATAATATAAATAATAATAATAATGAATAATAATTAATGAGTAATGAATAGGCATGTCTCTAAAGACATGACCTTTTGTGAAGAGGTATTTGCCTACGTATATACGCAGGTCGTCACCCTCATTGTAATCATATCATCAATCTTTTTATATAATATTTGGTATACAATTACTTGCCTACAATGGTTGTTTTAGTCTTCGAAGTATTTTGAAGATTGTTTTGAAGTACAAACTTTGTTAGTTACATTGTACATATATTTTTTTTCATTTTTTGTATATAGTTGTTTGGGGTTTGTTTGATATTTTGTAGATCTAAAAGAGAAATTTTCTTCTAGAGGGTTTTAGCCCTCACCTAGCCTAAACGACTAGGGTTTGGGCTCCATTTTGATCACAAAGGGCTGAACAACTAGGGTTTTGGTTCTATTTTCATCACAAAGGGCTGGCCGTCTAGCACTCATGTTTCTTGCTTCAAGGTTGCAACCTCTTGAGGGATAGATCCACTATATCAAGTCTTCCATCCTTCAACAAACATCATTTTTTGAAGGCCGCAGGCCCTAAGAGGATTAATTCACTGCAATTTGGAACTTTGCCTAAGGATTTATCATTTAAAAATTTGCAGAGATTTTTTTGAGGCTTGTTTTCATCAATTCCTTGCTAAAGGCTAACTCGTTTCTTGTTGCAGGCTCATTGAAATTTTTTGCGGGGCTGAAATCTGGTTACAAGGCCCCTTTTGGGTAGCCTCAGGGGCTATTGACCCCTTTTTCACCTGGCCTTAGGCTTTGAGGCATCATAAATATTAAATACCCTAGCCACAACCCTTTTGAGGCTGATCTCCTTGGCCGCAAATTGATTTAAGGTCTTTTCTTGATGCATTTGATTTATAAACTGACTCGTTGTGTTGCAGGCCTAATCTGTCTGTAATTAGTAAGGGTTTGAGACTTATCTGTGGTATTTTACAGGCCTATAAACACTGTTTTCAAGGGTCTCAGGGTTTGTTTCCATTGCAAGATTATACAAGCATTAACCTTTTTATATCTGATGCATAAAAAAATCTTTGAAAAGTGCTAGCGAATTTTTGTGAAGATTTTTGATCCTGATCATTCAGAGTTTCACCATAAAATATTTTTATTGAAATTAACATCATTTTTTGGTCTTCTTTGAAAAAGGCCCAATATCCTCTGATCTGAAGCACACATTAAAGGCGTTAAAGGGCTTGAAAACATTTGAATTTTTTCACATGAATTCTCATAATTTTTTAGGGCCTTTTCCTTGCTAGTCCATAAGTCTCAAGGGATTGAAAATTTGTTGCTATAATCATTAACTGACCCTTATTATTTTTGCAGAGATATTACATCAGTTTTGGGTTTGTCTTTCTATTTCGCAGAGGTTTCAGTGGTTCGCTTTTGTGTAGACAGCTAACAGCCTAGCACTTGTCTTTGCAGGAAAAGTAGTCATTAAAAGAGGGTTGGAACCATTCGTTCAAGGCCCAGGAAAGGCCTTCTTTTACCCCTGGTCCTTCATTGTGTTTTTTTGACCTCAACGCAAGCGTATTAAGGCTTACATATACCCCTGCAGTGAGTTTAAGGGACTTTGGTCCTTCATTGTGTTTTTTTGACCTTAACTCAAGCCTATTAAGGCTTACATATACCCCTGCAGTGAGTTTAAGGGACTTTGGTCCTTCATTGTGTTTTTTTGACCTTAACTCAAGCCTATTAAGGCTTACATATACCCCTGCAGTGAGTTTAAGGGACTGATAAAATTCCTTGCTGATCTGAAGTAGTTTCAAAGGGTTTCAATCATCACTCATCGCAGGGATATCAAAGATTAACTAACTAAATTCTGTTTATAATCACTCGGACCAGCTAACATAATTTAGGAGGTTTTCATAATAAAATTCAACAAATAAGGGCTTGAAAGTAATCATAACTCATCAGATATAATTAACAAAATTTTAACAATATTTTCCACCCTTTTCTCTTGCTAGGTTGTGGCTATTATATGACTGATCTGACTTGGCAGTAGGTTTTTCAAAATCTGGTGCAACTTATTTATCACTAAAGTATACTGCTAATTTGCTGACGTATTTATCTTTGCATTTAATTGCTTGAGGAATAGTAGATTTGTTTATCATTTTTGCCATTTCCTCAAGGCATTGGGAGGAGCCTTTCCTTATTTCTCTTCTTATTAGACACCAACCTTATTTGTTTGCAGAAATTGACCAAATTTTGGAGGGGTTTCTATCATAATTGTCAAGTTTTGAAGTTGGGTCTACATCGTACTTGGAGGAAAACTGCTGGCCTATTGCATTTTTCCACTAAAAAAAAGTCGCCTGGCACTCTAATCACTGGTACAAGGTGATGGGCTAGCTTTAATTATACTGCAGGACCCTTTGTCACTGGATTTCAAGCTCCTCTTGCAGCAAGGACCTGACATTCTCATCGTCTATTGCATTTGAAGATCTTGCTCCTTAGGCCAAGAAATTTCTTGTTGTCATCATCTTGTTGGAAGGCTAAAGTCGTTCATAGTTTGATCCTTGAAACAATTTTGAACTATCTTAAGTGGATCTTTTGATAGTTTGATCCTTCAAACAATTTTGAACTATCTTAAGTGGATCTTTTGATAGTTTGATCCTTGAAACAAATTTGAACTATCTTAAGTGGATCTTTTGAGAGGATCTGTGTTTGAAAGGTTATCATATTGTAGGAAGTTCCCTGAAGAAGAGCCTGCCTTTCTCCTCTGTCTAGAGGGCATCTTCCACTGTAATTCTCATTAATAAAAGATAAATTTTTCTCTTGGGGAGCTTGGGACCTAGATCCCTTGGCATCCTCCATCTCCTTATTTCGAAAGGAGTACTAACATAATAACTCACTTCAGCCTACTAACTTGCCCTTTTGCATTTCCATTCTAACTCTATTTCATAGCATCCTACATTCTAGTTCTTTAAATTGCATTTCTAACTTGCATTTGTACTTGATCTGAGTGCCTTTGAGTATCTTGTCTCTTAAAGAATAAGTAGTAGTTTCATTTATAGCTTGTTAGCAATCTCATTTGCCATCTTTCAGCCTACTAACTTGCTCTTTTGCATTTGCATTCTATCTCTATTTCATAGCATCCTACATTCTAGTTCTTTAAATTGAATTTCTAACTTGCATTTGTACTTGATCTGAGTGCCTTTAAGTATCTTTTGTCTCTTAAAGAATAAGTAGTAGTTTCAGTTATAGCTTGTTAGCAATCTCATTTGCCATCTTATAAGGTGTGACATTTCTGTAAATTCTTGCTTGTTCAACTATCTAATAAGTAAGAACTAATAATCACACTATTTTCTAATAAGGCATTTGTGGTTTTGCTCTAACATCTAACATCATTGTTTCATTGAGTTGTTTTGGAACATTGTCATAAGCTAGTAATCTTGTTCTTTTGAAGTACATCTCATTGTGATTATAAGAATATTGGAAAATTTTCATTTGGAAGCACCTTGACACTAGTATCTCTCATTAAAGCATTGATATCTCATTTTTGCATTTTGTATCTCATTTGCATCCTTAAAATTTACCTTCAAGCCTAAGTTTGGTTTAAAGAAAATTAGGAATACCTTTCTTTTGTAGCTTGTGAAGGATACACCCTCTTTAGTGGTTAATGTTACCGCTCAAACTAGCAGGGGTCCTATAAGGGGATCCTTGAAGGGATACTTCTAGGCTAAGGGAAACAAATGGAGCAATAACCCATTGTCACCTCGACTAAGGCTCCCTTCTCTTTACGAACTTTCATCGATGGGAGGAGACCTGTTATGATGAGGATCACTAAATGGATAGACCAATGATAGGGTGAGGGGTGATCCTAGAAGCCTATTCACAAATGAGGCTCAAATATGTCGCTTGCTTTCGAGACAAGGTTTAAAGCTCTCAAGGAAGGGCTTAAGGGGAATTTCAAGGTTTAGGTTTAGGGTATGTATCTTATAATGGAGGTTCCTAGGCCTTGAAATTCTTGTGAAAGCTTGGATTCCTAGTGATCTTTGAAGAATTAACTTTGATAGTGCATGGGACCACATAGGACCAAGTGGACCCGAGGTTAGGTCAAGGGGATAGGATTTAGATACAAATGATATACTTGACCTAATTAGGGATGGGAAAGGGATCAAGGAATGATTTTTCAATGAAAGTCAATGCGAGGATCCTAGTGAGGTTTCTAGCCTAGGAGAAACAAAGGGTAAGAATTGGTCTTCGATCTAGGGCTTGCGATATCTCGAGATCCCACTGTCATAATATCATGAAATTTGTAGTGCTTCTTGAGGAAACACCAGTGCAGTTGTGTACCAAAAATCAAAGTATTTGGATGGCTAGATTGTGAGATATTGGATGCCTTAGGTGACCTATGGGGCTAGAACAAGAAAGAAGAGGAGACGTTGAAGAAAAATAGCTTTTAGGTTGATCACTTATGGTAGAACAGTGCCTAATCGTTTGGGGATATTGGCGTCAAGAATGATTATGGATTCAGATTGAATTTTCTTAGTTAGGGAGGCCTTAAAGGTAGCTTCACTTAGCACTAGGACAAAGGAGAGCAGCGTCAAAGACTTTATACTTTGTTTTGAAAAATAGATGGCTTATCAAGAACAATTTCAACAATGAAACATCCCTAGGAACATTCACTCATCGTACATCACCCATACATGAAACATGACTATCTGGAAACAAAATTCCCACAACTTTGCAATAATGGATGCAACAAATTAGCCCTAGTATAGCGAAATCCCAACAACAATGTATATGACAAAAATAGAAAAAGGATAGAATTAAAGTTGCACTTACATGTTTAGAGTATATCCAACCATAAAAATTTTGCCAATCAAGAAGCTCCCAGACAAGAGAAAATGATCCAAACATCAAAATTCATTCCATGCTCCAAAATTTCGTCCTTCAAGAAGGATAACGAAGTTCTCACAAGAGATACAAGTCTAACCAAGTGATGATGCTAAAATTAATTCACATCACTTGTATTTATAAACTTCTAATGAGTTTGATTTAGCTAATTAGGCCCACATTAGCCCCTACAATAAAATAATGTGCAAAATAACTAACTTTTGGTGACAAGCTTACCAAACTAGCTCATAAACAAAAGAATAAGCCTCTAAAGAGGTCGAATAATGAATAGTGGATGTCGTTTGGCCTTGGAGGAGGCCTAATGGAGTCCATATGTGCCATAATGTGTAGTTGAACTCCCAAAAGCAGTGCACAAGGGGTTGGCCCCTTGTAATAACCTGTGGTTCTCCAAATGACACGTGGGGGCACACAAGTGTCCTCATGGGTCTCTAAACAAGTCGAAGATGCTTGTAGCTTGCCTGCAAGGGCTAAGATGATGGTGTAGGTGATGCGACATCATCGTGAAAGTCCTGGATCATCTTCCAAGTGTATGGTGCAACTCTGGAGCTAGTTAGACATGATGGATCAGGTGCATCTTCCTCATCCAATAAGTGAACCACGAGCAATCTCTAAATGGTTGTGGGGATCCATGGAGTGTTGTTTGCTGTTGTGGAGGCCCATGGCTCTCTACACACACCCTACATGTGCCAATGTATCCCTCTGGAGTTAGGACCCTGTATAGGGATACCAAACCCAAATGGAAATCACCTGCAATTCTGCATAAGATCCAGTGCGTCCTCGTACCTTCTAGCACACCAAGTCATTAAATAAATCAAGTAAAAGAGTTTATAAACCATGGATAACAAGTGAGCACTTCATAATGGCATGCCCTTCCATAGTGGGCTTTGGCATGTGCTAATGTCTCCCAACTCCAAATAAGGTTAATCAAGCATCCTATTAGGTGGTTTCTACCTCTAAAGGGGGTGGTATGTTCGTGGTACATTCTTCAAATGGTGGTGGCATGTGGCATAATGATGGGATGGAGTAGGGAACGAAAGAGGGAAACTTGGATCACATGCCATGGTACAAGGGTAACTAATAAAATGGAAGTCCACACTTGGGTAAATAATGTGTAGGAGGGAGAAATCATGGTGCATGAGTTACCTCAACCTTGATTTTTCCACCCTTCTTCATATATCTTTCTCCTTTTTATGATTTTCTTTGGTTAACTGCTCGGGGCTCTATGTAATGAGAGCATGATGCGTAAAGTATAGCAATGGATGCCCCCTTATAAGGCAGGGTAGTTCATCGACCACCGGGGGTTGCGACAATCATGGGTTCCTGAATCATAAAGGAGGCTTATCAAAGGCCATGTAGGAACTAGGGCGATGGCCATGGAATGGGGTAGAGCTTATGTCATGGCTTTTTCCCACATGCTAAATGGTTTTGTCCCGACCATCTTTTCCATTTTGCGATACATTTTCTGTTGAATGTGGCCAAATATGCTTTTATCTTTCTTTTTAGCTGCATCAACCTCTGGGGCATCATTCCAGGCTTGACCCAAGGTGTGGACAAGGGGAAGGAGTGAGCTACCCTATGTGGACCCAATGGAGGAATGTGGACCTAGGTGGGAGAAATGATAAATGGGGTCATAATGAGTGGAAAGAGGGTAATATAAGCGGATAAGGGAGCGGGACCACGCAACCAAAATCGGGGTTTTGCCATGAAATGCCATTCCTAAAGCCAAATGGTCATTAAAAGAGATCCCACGGGAATAGAATCCAAGGTTAATATCCAAAAAGGGGTCTATGGGACAGGAGCACAGACCTAACCCATTCTTTATGCTAAATCTCCCCATTAATCCATGCCTAAAAGTGTCTGTGATAAGCAAACTACAATACTCAATTACCAGATGTCAAGGCATACCTTTAGGTTTGGGAGGCCCACCTTCAAACATACGATCATGGCAAATGGGCGAGGGACCACATGGTTGACTCAGGTGGCGGAGAAGTGGCATAATGAGCTAGCTGGTGGTTGTAAGGGGTTGCTGACTGAGGACCATCTTGTAGAACAATTTTCTTCTAGGAATATCACCCACAAAATGGTGGGTAACAGTTAATTCGGTGATCTTGCAGTTGTCAAAGCCACAGTCTTTGCAGCGTCAGAGACATCGGGTTTGCAGTCGTCAAAGCCATAGTGTCTACAATAACGGAGATATCGGGTGGTTAGAACTCAATGGGAGGGATCGTTAATCAAGCCATATCTTGCTTCCCCCTGGTTTCTCTCCACAAATTACTCTAGAGACTACCCTCAAAACAACTAGGAAGAAGGATTCATGTTAGCTTAGTTTTGCATTTCATCCTTCTAATTTTCATCTCTTGTCGCATAACTATCATTGTGGGCATTATATTTTCTTTGCAATACTGTATTGTGGTCTTGTACTCATATTTTAATCATATCACTCATTGTCTATTTACATTGTCATTTTTACCTTGAGCATTTTCTTGAAAGTACAAGGTATTTCTATTGTACAAGTTATCATTGTCTATTTACATTGTCCTTTTTACCTTGAGCATTTTCTTGAAAGTACAAGCTATTTCTATTGTGCAAGTTATTTTTATCTGCTCATATTTGATATTGTGCCATCTCTAACTCTTCTCGCAACATTGTTGATATTGTAACTTGAACATCTATTTACTTGCAAGTCTCTAAATTTCCATTGAGAATTGTAAAGGCACTGGTCTGTTACATTTATATCTTGTATCTTCCTTATTGATCCCAATTGCATTTATCTTAATATACATTGTTCATAAACTCTCACACTTGCTTTAATTAATAATCAAGTTACACTAATAATAATTGCCTTGCCCTTAATCTGCCCTTAATCTCTTAGACTTGTTGTTCCAACAAGTTTTCCTTCATTATCATCCTTAGGGACTACCCCCCTTGACTTAGCTAGGAGAGAGTCTAAACAGAGTGAATAGGGATTTAGAGTGACAACCTCTATTCTGAGCGTTGTGCCTTAGGTGTACGCTTCAGGTGACAATAGGTGGGGGAGGGTAGATCATACTATTAAAATCATGGACCTTGTGATTGCTTTGTTGCAATTTGTAGACATAGACCAACCCATCCTATGAGAGGTTTATGAGGGGTGGGATTCCATGATTAAGTCTGTGAGGAACATTCTTTTTAGAATGAGTGTCAAACATCAGTAAAGACATTTTTCACCATTATATAGTGTATTCTTGTCAACAGGTGGGACAAGAATTGCACACCTTTGCATTACTTTGCTTACTCATTGAATCCCAAATACTACAATGAGTGGCTCAATGGTGGGCCTTCATGTAGATTCCCTCCTCACATTGATGCTAATATTTCATATGGGAGGAATGATGCATTTGTGTGTATGTATATATATATATATATATATATATATATATATATATATATATATATATATATTTATAAAGCATCACTTGATGACGTGGAGGATGTCGTTCGAGAGTTTTTCACTGGTATTGGGAAATTTGGAGGCTATGATGTGATTAGAGAGGGGGGCTAAGAAGGAATATGCTTGGTGGTAAACTCATGGGGCAACATGCCCTCCTCTACAACAATTAGCCATGAGACTCCTCTCTCAAGTTATTTCATCCTCTTTGTTGAAAGAGGAATTGGAGTACATATGTGAATCTGTATAGTTTAAAGGAGAGCATGCTTGAGAAATCTATGGAAAATACAATGATGTATGTGCACACCAACCATCATGTTATTTATAGGTAGATGGAGGAGTGGTTGAAGGGAAAGACAAGGTCGTGGGATGTGTTTTTTTTTATGATATGGGTTTAGACAACAGTGTTGAGTTGTCATTGGTCAACTTGGATCATAATGAAATAGTGCTAGAGCCTCACTTTTGATGATGGTGATCCTCTTGAGGGGTCATCCTCCACACCAACAAATGCAGACATTAGATCAGATACAAAGGAGGATGGAGGAGGGAGTAGTGATGGTAGTGACATTGATTTTGATGACATGGGGGAATACTAATACTCATGACTCTTGAGCTATGAGATTCTTCCTTCTTGATCTACTGTTCTAGTATCTACCCTATTTTTGTATTTTCCATTGGCATTCCCACTTGTTATTGATGCATGGTCCCTAATGTCCCGACATCCTTGCTAGATGAGTACACACATGGTAAGGACCTATTCTCACCTTAGCCTAAGCCATCACTATTTAGGCCCAACTCCCCATAAACAGGCAAGGGAATAAATATCCCCCAACAACTCCAGTTCATGTTTAGTGCCTAATGTGGAGTCAATGGGAAGTGTTCTTAATATGTATGTTGTCCTGTGTAAAAACAATGGTAAAACAACACTGATTTCTAATAGCAAATGTTAGCAGCCAAAATAACTCAAAGGTATGGTGAATGACCTATGAATTTTGGTCTGTTAAATTTATCCTAACCAAATATGAAGTTATTTATCAGTTTTGAACCCTGTTAAGGTGTTATAATTGAAAATAAATTTGTTGTTCAGTGTGACAAATTGTAAAGTGTGCATAAAGTACAGGTAAAACAATTTATTTTATTTTTATCAGTCATGTGTTGACACACCTCTAGGGAGTTGTCCTAAAGTGTGTAATGCCTAGTGATTATAGAGGCTTTGGGGCCTACCCTCTATTAAATTTTGACTGAAAATGCAATTTCCCGCTAGCAATTTCATGGTTATGTTTATTTACCTAGAAATTTTACAGAAATTTATTTAATGATTTTAACAGTTGGAAATGAAAGAAACTCAACTCTAATGTAAGAAACATGACTATAAATGAATATAGAGATGAAAGTATCAAATTTTACAATAAAGTACGCACTTGTAAGCCTGAAGAACCCGTTTCTAGTGGTTGGCAAATGTAGGTCCAGTCAAGAAAGCCCTTATAACCTGTAGATATGCAACCAAAAGGCTAGATTTTTTTTTTTTTTTAATTTTTTTTTTTAACTTACAGTAGAACCCAAAGGCTAGATATAAGTGTAAAATGGAGAAAACAGAAACTTTATTAAAATGGGGGTTAGATCTGAAAATTTTGCTACTTTTCCCCCAATAAATAACTTGTTGAAAATTGGTGTGTAAATAAAAACTAGTAAGCAAATCTTTCCCTAATTACATAAAATAAAAATAGGTTTTTTGATTTTTTGTTTGTTAATTATACCTGTACCTTTGGAGTCTCATCTCTTACAGGAGTGTGAAGTAGATGTCCTTGTAAGTCACTATGCCCTTTTCTTGTAAAGGAAGTGGCTTGGTCCTTTTGGAAATTATCCCCGTTGTTACTCAATTCATTCTGCAAACTTTCAATGCTCCTTAGGAGTGGCCTCCTTTTGTGGCGTCTCCAACTTCTGTCCTCTATGTGCAACAAAATACAAAACCTTTAAAGTAGATTGACTCACCTACAAAAAAAAAAGCAAACAAGTGGGAATGACCTAGTTTCTTGCTTCTGCATAGTGTATTAGCTCCTCAATGGCAGAGAACGTTAGCCTTGGGATATAAGTTACTTGCTAGATGAAGTGATATTTTATCTATGGCTGATCAAATAGCCTTGAAAGTAGCTTTTGAAGCCACATTGCCTCTTGACTTGCAACACTGGATGCAATATAATCTATCTTTGTTGTATTGAGTGTGATTGAAGTGTGCTGCTTGCTAAACCAGGATATCATAGTCGATACTAAGATGAAGTAGCACCCTAAGGTGCTCTTTTCTGTCCTCTGTACTCCCTGCCAAATCTAAATCAATATATCCCTGCAACCTCACTTCGTCACTTGAGATATATTTCAAACGATATCCAATTGTACCACGTAGGTACATGCTTCGCAGCAAACCAATGTACATGCATTGGCTCAACCATAAAATTGGCTCAGGGTGCTCACTACAAAGCAAATATCTCGCCTGGTGTTAACCATGTTCATCAAGGATCCAATCACTGCTTGTACATCATGGGATCCTTCAAATTTGAATATGAAGCGAAATCACTCAACTACTTTAGATTAGAAACCATATGTGTAGCCATGGACTTGCAATGCATCATACCTGTTGTCGCCCAAATTGTACAGGAAAGATATGACAACGCTTAGGACAGGGGTTGTCACTTTGATCCACTCCCTCTCTGTTCTAGCTGTCTCCCTATAGCAAGCTATGGGGAGTAGTCCCCATGAAATGTGAAGATGGAATGACTCGTCGACAACAGACAAGTTTGGGAGACACAATTGAATGACCTAGAAACTTGGTTAATTTAGCAAGTTTAAAGATTAGATTAGATTATCTTGAAAGACCAGTGCCTTGATGGAGTCAAATACTTGCTTTTGACTAATTATTTACCAAGTAACAACATCAACAGTTGTTGCCTTAGGATGCTTCACTATCCTAAATGAGATGAAAATCTTGAAATCTAAGTGAGATGCATAATATTGGTTTATTTTAACATATATACCTACTTAGGTAAATCCTTCCTCTCAACTATTTTGAAGCTAGTCTCTAGAGTAGGTTGTGAGAGTGAAACATAGGGGAAGATAACTGAGGCTATATTAACAATACTTTTCATGGGGTTCTAACCACTCAATGCCTACAACATTGCAGACACTGTGGCTTTGACGATTGCAAGGTCGCCTTGTTAACCACTAAAGAGGGTCTAGGCTTCACAAGCTGGGTGAAAAAGGTGGTCCTATCCTTCTATAAACCAAGATTATGCTTGGAAGTTAATTAATTAGTGCAAAACTAGTCCTAAAATGCAAGTGCACAATATTAGACATTATTCTTAACGTGAGTACTTTAATGATATCTCAATTTTGAACAATGAAGTACTTAACAATAAATAACAACGATCTTCACTAGAAGAGAAAGTGCCCAAAATAAACGGTGTCAGAAAATGTTTCCAATATTACTAATAGACAATCACTTATGAAATAAACAATTAAATTAATGAGATCAATGCTCCCTTCAATAATTAAATAAGGATCTTTATGCATAATTAACAAATATTCAAAATTATAACAATGGAACGCCAATATGCCAAATAGATACACAAGAGAAATTAGATTCCCCTTATCACAATTATGATTAGACTTGATTAAGTGCTTTAAGAGTGTCTTAGATTAACAAGATTCCAAATGCACAATGCTGAAGAAAGTGTAGCTAGGTTTGGTCTTCATAATGACATTGTAATTATGATTTTTGTAAACAAGAAAATGAATTTATTATTATGCTTGCTTCATGGGTTTCATGAGCAAGAATTTTATGTATAGATGGCTTCCTTTGATATCCTTAGGATTTATCTTTAAAGGTCAAAGAGTCAATGTCATGTATGAAGAACCCTTCTTGGGCATGTATCAAATGTATTTGAGTCATAAACATTGTCAAATAGCCCTCCAACGACAAGCACACAGTCCTCTTCTTATGTCGGCCTCTAAATGCACAAAGGAACTCATGTCGGCTCATATATTGAAGGCACAACAGTTCACTATCTCATGTCAGCTTATTATGGAAGACTAACTACTATGGATACCCAACTAGGGTTTGCACAAAAGAAGAGGTACAGAACTCAAATCCTCTGAAATTTCGGATGAGTACAATGGTTCTATATTTTGGATAGATCAGCCTCTCTGTGTTTTTCAGATGGGTACCCCAGAAGTAAAGTTTCGACATCCTCACAATCATCATGATCATTGTCTCGACATACTAGACAGTCTCAGTATATCTATAATGATAAGTATCTCGGTGTAAGAAGAGAACACTCTATGTCGTCATACTGCTAGATGTAGTCATGATCTCGGTATATTTGTGATGAGGAGATCTCACAGTGACACTATGTCTTGGCATACCTCTAGATGTAGTCATGATCTCAGCATAGATTAAATTATGATCTCGGTATAGATATAACCATGATCCCGACGGAGATATAATTACAAGATGAAGATCCTCGTGAAGGTGTAGCTATGGTGTAGCAGTAATGATCTCGTTGTTATGATGAATACCTCAGTAAAGGTTCATTAATGATGACCTCAGTGAAGTAGCATTGTTGATGATGATCTTAGCAGTGACAAAGAAGAGGATTGGTGTCTTGGCCTTGGAGTGGCCTAATATGTCAAGGGTCATGGTCTTGGTATTCGTCAATTGAAATCTATATAAGAAGAATTTTGTGCGGGTTTTCCTCTCAAAGAGTGAGAGGTTTTGGGCCCTGGAAGAAAGCCAATATCTTGTGTTCTTGTCTCTTTTGTTTTTGGTAACTATTTGATGAATTTAGAATACACACTCTAATAATAACAAGCAAAGATTGTGCTAATAAGAAAAGTTAAAAATACCTCACAAATAGTTATCATCGTGAGAAGAATCTTATTAACTTAATTGCCCTAGATTCTTCAACGTGGTATTAGAGCTAAGGTGTTGAAGTTAAAGAAAGGGCGACAAAGAGACATTCAAGGATCAATTTTCAAGAAGGGCATCAAAGCAAGTTGAAGGGATTTGTGTTTCAAAACCTACATCAAAGATTGAAGGATCAATCTACAACAACAAGGGATTTTGTCTTTATAATCAGGGAGACAGTCTACAATAACAAGACAATTTAGTCCTACACTAAGATTGATTTGGATCATTATCTGAAATTCTCGGAGAGTTTACCTTAGGCTCAGATTTAGTCTCTATTCTAAAATCTTCAGATGGTGATTACATACCTACAATTCGGGTATGATAACATTCTCCCACAGTTTGATAACTTATACTTAATCTTAGTCAAAATGAAGTCTCGATGTTAGTCAAAAGAAGAGAAGACAATTTTCGGTGCTAATTCAGTCTCTCTATTCAGTGTTAAAATAACCACGATGCTAGCCACAAATTTGGTGTCATTACAATCTCTGTCATACCACAGTGATCTCAATAACTTATAGTCTGGAGTAGTTTCAGTGCTTGGTGCTGGACAGTGCAAGAAGGTCTCAAAGGAGATATTTGAAAAGGGATTTTAGTTGTTCATGCTAGGCAACTCAAGCAAGGATCTACAATAAAATCACATCAACTCGAAGATCACCGAGAGGAGGCATCAGTGCATCTTCAACATGACCAAGGTGAAGATTCTATCTTCTCTTACCAAGTAAGTATCTTACATTCTATAGTCAAGTTTGGTTAAATGACTTCGCATTTGCAAGGAGATCTATAAACTAGTTGGGTCATCAAAATTACTTGCATAAGAAAGGAGGATAGATATAGTCCCCGAAAGAGAAGTCATTGAAAGGTCTCTGAAGGTCAAGCATTGTTTGGATGCATGGAAAAGGATCAAGGGACTCATAGGATTCTTATGACATCAGTCAAAGGTCCTCTCATCCCTATGTAGCAGGAGAGGAGACATCAAGAGATATATGAAATTCTAGAAGATATATTCTCTGAAAATGCATTAAAGAAGGTCATATCTCTTAGACCTGATCTACACAAAATTGAAGGTATCAAAGAATGAAGGATATCTTCATAAGATCTCAATTGGGAGATCTGAGAAAGATGATAAGAAGATAATCATCTTTGTTCTTAAATGCACTAACTGATGAGCAAGGTGACAAGTGTCCTTGGGACAAGAAAGTTACCTCATTTAACAACTTTTGGTATCTATGCAAGATGGAAAAAGGACAAGTTGTGGGCAAAAGTGTTAAAGGCTAAAGGACTCAAACATTTGCAGAAAAGAAAAGGAAGTTTGGTCCTCAAACAAGACAGAAAAGTGCTATGGAAAGATTATGAAAAGAAAGCTCATATCGCCGGAAAATGGAGGAAGCTGAAGAAAAGGGCCAAGGAAAGAGGGAGTAACAGATCTCTACTATGATTGAGATGGTATCCCTCACAAGAGAGTCTTATCATAATATCCTCAATATTTTGATATGACCATGATAACAAGATGCATCGTGCCATCATGGAAGCATTAGAAACAAGAGATCGTGACATCACCATGGGAATCATGAAGGACAAAATCCATGGCAGTCAAACATGAAGGATATAGCTCTTGGGAACCTCATTGGAAATTGAAGAAGTCTTCCAGGACAAGGCTCATCATACATCAAGTCAAAAAGGAAACATATACTAGATGGGGATATACAAGATCCTCAAGATTCTCTAATGGAATCCTCATTAGAGGGTTCACTAATCTAGTGAGGAAGCAAGTGTTTCATCAGGAACTCCAACTTGTGGAATTCATGGATGATGTTATGATGACATAAGAGAAGAAGCAGATCAAGGGTTGAAGACACTTCAATCAAGGAAGTTTTTGAAAGAAGGCTAGATGACCTAAAGGTAAAATGAGGTATGTATGCTTGTATTTAATATTATAAAGTCATGTCGTATGCTTGCAGGTAACACAGATCACTACTTCTATGTTGAGAAGCATGATCAAGAGAAAAAGGATCTCCTCCTCTAAAAGGATGCAGGAAGGCATAAGTGACACTAGATGAAATCAACATAATATGTCCTCAGATGAAGTATGAGGTGGTTGACTACAATTAAAGAAACTCTGATTGAAGGCTCCTAGGAATGGAATGTGTGAGGAAGGGAGAGATCGTGAGATATTCAACCATGATAAAGGCAATCAACATCCAAAAGACCAAGAAGATTTGACTAGGAAATATCGGAAAGATATGAAGACTCTGATGAAAGTCTGAAAAAGATGAAGACCCTTGAAAATGGATATCTTTGGGAGATGTGTCAACATGTATGCAGGATGCTGATACCTACAGGAAGATGTCAGGATGAAGAGCCATCTTGTAAGGTGTTATTTGATTTAATGTTATGTTTTGATTTCTTAAACAATATCTAGATGAGTTCATGCAGGGCTACTGGAACAAGAGTTGTAAGTACAAGTACAACTAGCATTCATGTGGTGGATGAAATTTCCTAACAGAAACATGATGAGGAAGAAGTAGCCATATGACGAAGGTTCTAGATTTGTATCAAGAAGGCCGCTTTCCATGAAGAAAGGAATGACATGATGAACTAGGAAGGAAGTGATGGATGGCTAATGCCCTATAAGGAAGAAGCTCAACTAAACTTCATGACATAAAGGAAGGAAATTGATCAAGCAGCTGAAGGACCCAAGAAGAAGAAATTGTTGATGAAAAGGAGAGTTCGTAGTTAAGAGGGAGCTCTGACAAGTCCCTAATTGAGAGGGAGCTTGGGAAAGTTCCCGGTTAGAGGGAACTTGGGTACACTCCTTTATAGGAATGGGCATATCCTCCCTAGTTAAGAGGGAGAGATAGACACAACATTCTTGCATTCTTGTCTCTTTTGTTTCTGGTAACTATTTGATGAATTGAGAAGACACACTCTAATAATAATAAACAAAGATTGTGCTAATAAGAAAAGTTAAAAATACCTCACAAATAGTTATCATTGTGAGAAGAATCTTAGATCTTAGGCTTTTGTGATCCATATTGTAAGCAAGAATGTCTTTTGGATTAATCACATCATTATTATTTGGTCGACGTTTCCAACCAACTAATATGGTTCATCCTTAGGACAAAGGTGAAAAAATCCATTGATCCTAAAGAATAAATAGAAAGGATGCATCAAAGTCCAGAATTAGCCGTTAGGAATTAGTTATTTAATTAATAAAATAATATTTATTAATTTTTAATTAAAGACTAGCTGTTATAAACTAGCCGTTATTTGTTTATATAAATAGAAATTATTTATTAATAATATTAAAGTATTATTTATATATTATCTAAGAAATTATAATAACAAATTTATTCATAAAAAGATTATAGTTAATAAAATCATAAACATATTCTTTTAATTAATAAATTAACCTATCATAAATAAATCAATAACTAAATAAATAATAATAATGTATAAATATAATATTTAATAATTTCTAGTTATAGAACTCAAAATTAGCCTTTTAATTGTTTATACATATTTGAAATTATTCATTAATAATAATAAACTATTACTTATATATTATTTATTATTTTATATATGAATTTATAGTAACATATTTATAAATAAAAACGTAAGGGGTCAAAAACAAAAAGAATGAAGGAAAGGGAGGGCTGGGGAGGAGGTAATAATGGGGGGAAATCATGAATGATATAGCCGGCTCTTAGTCAACTTCCACCCATCATCCCTATTGAGATTGATTGTATGCTTCTCAATCTCAATCGTCTCTCTTAGCTTCATATGGTGGAAGTGATCAACCTTGGCAATTACCTTCGCATCCTCAATGCAAACATGGTGCTTATATTTCTCTGCATGCTCTGCAAGAGCTGATGAGCGTGATCGGTTATGCCTGATGTTTGCTGCATGCTCTTGGATTCTCTGTTTAATAGAGCGGCCAGTTTCCCCAATGTAGGGAATCCCACAGGAACATGAGATCGAGTAGACCCATTTCATGTCTTTAGGGTCTATAGGGTTTTTAACGGATCTGAGAGAATCTTATTAACTTAATTGCCCTAGATTCTTCAACACACAAGAGATATTTATTTCCACAATATCAATGAAGAGCAATGAGACTAGAGCATTAATCCACATTGTATTCTTATAGCAATTAGCCAATTTCATCAAACAATTATCAATTCGATTAGAGCGCTTGTGTTTGTTAATGCAATTAGAGATATGCTTATGCAAAAGTGAAAAGATGCAATGAAATGCAAGATGGGGTAGTCAAGACAACAATGATTGCAGCAATAAGTAAGACACCAAATTCCACTAGAAAAGAATTATTCAAGATGCAAAAGATGCAAGAGACGATAGCCATGTGAAATTTGAGGATTATCAATCACTTTTAACTCCACTCTAATATTTATATTAGACCTTATGTAATATATATCAAACCTCATTACTAGGACAACCTTCAAGAAATGATAAGTAATGCAAACCTAAACGATGTCAATGCTTTACCAATGATAAAATATGTTGCAAATTGATTATTATGCCATTATTACGTGATTTTATCTCTATTGCAGGTGTTTTTATATCATTGTAGCAAACATATCAGATCTGGAAATTAGCCCATAGTTCACAAAAATTCACATATATGCATTCAATCTGACTTCAAAATTAATTCTTAATGCCCTAGGTGATTTATTAGTGAATTTAGGTTTATCTTAAATGTGCTTAGGCCTTGAACACATTGTTGTCATAAAATACTTTAGAATTATAAACAAACACAGTGATGGAAAAAGGAATTAGAGAGCAAACCAAGAGGCCTAATGGCCTTGTAGGCGTTTAGAGCCTCTTCTAGTGCATTTGAGCGCTTGCAACCATAATGTTAGCTCTAAAATCGTTGCAAAACAAATTGTTAGAGATGAAACACTAATGCAAACTCAATCAATGACTAAAAAATGACCAAATAAGGGTTAGAAGGATAGGTTAGGGCTAGAAGAGGGCTAAGAGGCTAAGGAAGGGCTGAATGAGGGGAAGGAAAGCCTTAGAAGGTCACGACGACGGGATATAAGCCGACAAGGGCTGACTTCAAGCCCTAAACGACCGACGCAGGGCAAGGGAAGGCCCTAAAAGGGCCAGCGACTAAGGGAAAGGCCATTTAGGGCCTGTAACAAGGGGTTAAAGGGAGGTCGAGAGGGTTGAAGGCCCTCTAGGTGCCATGACAAGGGTAGAGGAGGAGGGTCGAGGGCCAAACAAGGCAGCCCAAGGCTGCGACTAGGCTGAAAGGGGAGGCCGAGGGCTAGAGAAGCCCTCTAAAGCCCACAGATAGAGCAGAGGAGGAGGATGGCTAGGCCTAAGGGTCTAAATTTTTTTTGAAACCCTTGCAATTACACAAAAATGTTAATGATCACTTTAAAATGTTGAACGAATTCCATTCTTTAGTTGGATTTTTAGTTTTGGAAGTTGGGGAGGCTAGATATTACCCTCAAGGGCCTAGATCAGCCTTCCTTGCTTGGATGAGTAGCCCAGAAAATTTTGCTGCTTCAAACCTTTGAGCTATCACTTGCACAAATGAATAAAAGAATTCCAAACCCCAAATATATATACAAAATTTTAAAACCTAAAATACCCAAGTGTTACAAAATAACAAGGGTTAGAAAAATAATTTATAATATATTTACAAAATAATTTTACAAGTTCTCATTAGCATATTAATTCTTTTTAGCATAAGATCAAATAATAATTTTGAAAATAATTTTTAAATAAATGACAATGGATGAATAATTTCGAAAGATAGATTGGCCAAAACCCTTCTGCCAAATTAATTACCACAACGAAATCTTTTAGAGCCATAACAAGGTCGTCTCTTCCCCATCGTCTGTGAACTTGGAGCCCAAGGGTTAGTGTACCTGTAAATCTCTATAATTTTCTTAAGATAAAATTATTAGATCACCTATGATAGTTTGTACCAATAAGATGTCCTTATCACTGACAAATGAAATAACAATTTATACACAAAATTATTCAGCAAAATATAGGATAACACATAGCTAACACATACCACTGATCAGCAGAAGAAGAACACTATGAACTGAACCCCAAAGTCTTTCTATTATGATAAAAAAATGTTCCTAGCAGAAGATCAACTCAATACTAGCGTTGCAAATTATTTCTCATCCAGAGATCATATCATTTCATGCAAATAGAAGCTCAATAACTTTTTTATATAGAGAAACCCCTCCAAGTGGAAACTAATGGCTAGTTGGCTTGATCCTCGTCAAAATAATCTCGGCTGTTGAAAATAACTTGATCATGTTTTTTTTTGTAAGTCAAAATTTCTATTAATCATAAGGAATATACATGGATATCAAAAAGCATGTGGTCTGACCCCGACCAGGGTTGTTGACCAATGTGTTGACCATACAACATACAAAAAGAAAAATTGCCAGCTGAGAGGTCTAACATTCCAGAAAACTAACAAAACAAGGAATACACTAGTGAACTCAGATGTGATGGAAGCAGGGTTGTTCGGCCACTTGGGGGAGCTAGCAGAGAATACATGCAGTTGGCATGGTTCTTGAAGTGAGCGAGCTTGATTTCAAGCTTTTCCACCTTTTCAGTTAGCAAATTGTAGTCGCGCCAAACGATTACCACTCTCTTGCGAACATGGCACTGAAAGTATTGGAGTTGCTCGAATTTCGCCATGACAACCTCGTATTCCTCTCTGCGAGTTTGATCATGGGTAGAAATAGAGTGAAGCAGCTCAAGAATTGTCGAGGAGGGACCTATCCTCCTAGAAGACGTCCTACCTATGGAACTAGAGCGACCTTAGCTAAAGCAGCCTCGCGTTGTTGAGCCCTGGAGATGCCCATGCCCACGACCGCCCACACCTATGTTATGACTTAGCTGCGAGACCGTTTGTTGGTGACTGCCTGCCCTAGAGGCCATAGAAGAGCTGCAACTGTGAAAATTCCTAGTCCAACCATGCCAACTGTAGACGATACATGCAGTTGGCATGGTTCTTGAAGTGAGCGAGCTTGATTTCAAGCTTTTCCACCTTTTCAGTTAGTAGATTCTAGTCGCGCCAAACTACTACCACTCTCTCGCGAACATGGCACTGAAAGTATTGGAGTTGCTCGAATTTCGCCATGACAACCTCGCATTCCTCTCTGCGAGCTTGACCATGGGCAGAAATAGAGTGAAGCAGCTCAAGAATTGTCAAGGAGGGACCTGTCCTCTTGGAAGACGTCCTACCTGTGGAACCAGAGCGACCTTAGCTAAAGCAGCCCCGCGTTGTTGAGCCCTGGATATGCCCATGCCTACCACCGCCCACACATACGTTATGACTTAGCTGCGAGACCGTTTGTCGATGACCGCCCGCCCTAGAGGCCACAAACGAGCTGCAACTGTTAAAATTCCTAGTCCAAGGAACCCCTACTGCAGCAAAAAATGAATTTACTTCTCCTCCTTGATTTTAATATACATTATCAAGTTATTTTTTGAATACTAAAGCAAATTACTTCTGCATCCTACACTACTTAAAATATGATTACATGAAACAGAAAATTGAGCAAAGAACAAGATATATAGGACGTAGTTATTTTTGGACAAAATAGTCCCCAGAAAAACCTAATGCGGGAAAATCGGTGCAGCAGCTCCGAGAGTTTTCTATTATTAAGAAGTAATTCTGAATACAAATGTTGGATGCCCTCACGACAATCTAGTGATAGAGAAAATACAATGGTAGAAAATTGAGTGAGTTTTACCTCACTAGCAGATTTCGGCTGATCTGACAACAAAACTGGCTAACCCCAACTACCTCTGTGCTGGCCCTGCGTAGGCCTCGCGTCAACCTTACAGGCTCTGCGTTAGCTCTGCAATGTCTCTTATGCCTTCTGCGTCAACCATCCCTATTGTTCCGACAGTTCCCTGACAGTTCCAGCTTTCTGCGTGAGGGCGGCTACTACTTCTGCACTAGCCCTTTTGGCTCTGCGTTAGGCTTGGGTGGGCCTAGATTGGCCCAACGTTGGTCCTTCTAGCTGCTGCGCTGCCTCCACTAGCTTCTCTCTACCTCTCTGTCAATACTCCCGAACCATCTCTGCCCCTATGTTGTAGAATAATCACTTAATTCGAATTCTCAGCTTCCTAGCCCTAGAAATCGAACTCCAGATCAATTTGTTCTTTCCGTGTGTGTTTCTGAATGAACCCCAAGCCTCCTTATACTTTTCTCATTGAGACTTCAATGGCTGAGATTAAGTCTCTAATCAACGGCTAAGATTAAATTTTGACTTGATCTACCTTATAGATCATTCTCACCCATATTTTGATTAATACCCATTAATAATTTAATTTTCCTAAGTTTAGACTTAGGAACCCCATTAAAAGTTTTAATTATTCTAATAAAATACAGTGCGGGTGGAATAATCACCAAAAGGTTTCTGGGTTCTTTAGAACTCATGTGCCTTAGCCTCTCCACGAATTTTCATGGCTAGAGCACATCAATGCTACCAAAAACTAACACTCCCTCTTAGTGAGGAAAGTGCTCTAACAACAATGTCCAACTGCATGCTCCTCTATTACTGAAGCATCTCCTTTCTGCACTGTTGCTGCCACCAACACTGTGTTGTTGCTGCTACTATATTGCTGCCCGTGACACTGCCACTGCCACTGTTGCATCTGTACTATAGCTTCCTCTCAAATGTTGCATCTGCGATGCTACTAGCACTACCACTGTTAACACTGCATTTGTACTGCAACTCAGTTGCTGAGAGAAGCAACTGAAAAACATCCAAAATTATTGGACTTAATTGTGTTCAGCATAATACCATGAATGTTGGAATCTGACTGCTACTAGTCTCTAACCCTCTAAGTCTTTTGCGATGTTGTTGACTTTTGCTTGTGCCATCTGCATTGCCGCCAACCTTGCTTTGCGCTGATCAGTCTATGGTCTCTGGCTACTATCTCTGTGTCTCCAAACAATCCACTGTATCATTTGACACTAAGTCCATCTCGCTACTGCTGAATCTTGGGCTCTCGTAGCAAGGAGTTGATCCAAGAGGTGGGTTCCTCAAGGATCTTGCCCACATGTAGTCCTCCCGACTACAGTTCTATATCACCCCATTTCCCTCCTGGAGATGCATGGGCACTCATGGCAAACTCATCTTCATCAATTTTTGCTGGAGCAACCTTGGGATCATGTTTCTCATCCTTATCCTTTTGCTTCAAAGGACATTGGGATGCAAAGTGGCCCATCTCGCCACATCTGAAACATTTCACCTTCGAAATGTCCTTCTTCCGCTTCTGCTTCTGCTTGTCCCTTTGATGCTAGAGCTACGTTCTCCTCCTCCTCCTTGGTCTTCGTGCCACTTCCACTGCTTCCATTGAGGTTGACCTTAACCAAGTCACTCCTTAATTCTTCTTATTGAAGGGCTGCCCACATCTCCTCCCATGAAGGTAGTCTTTCCCTACCCAATATACTTTGGACGAAGACTTGCCATTCATCTGAGACTCCATTCAGGGCCGTCCTTACCATCGCGGTAGACTGAGGAGTAGACCCCATTGTACCAAGCTGGTTTGTGGTGTCTAGAAGACATTGAAGATAGGAGTTAACCCCTTCTCCCTTTTGCATCAATGTCCGCAACAACTTTTGTTCTAAGTACATCTTCTGCTGTTCAGAAGAACCTTCATACAGTGAAGACAAAGCTTCCCACATTTCTCGGGTTATATCTTTGCCTTGCAAGTGTGAGACCACATGATCTCAAACTTCATCAAGTATGAACCTCTTCGCCTTTCCCTGCTCGACCTTCTACTTCTTCTTTTGATCATTGTCCGTGAGAACAGTCACAACACTCTTGACGTAAGCTTTGAGATCGTACTCCTCCAGAACAACTAAGATTCTGGTCTTCCATATGACATAGTTGGAAGCTCCTTCCAACCTGTCCTGATCTTTGAGCCCATGTGATGCCATCTCACCCAAACTGTTGAATTGACTCCTCTAGTCACTGCGCAGTACTGGTCTGCTGCCTGGTAAGTGAAAAATTTGAACTTTTGGCAAGAAAAGTCCTCTGAGGAGAAAATTCCCCTTCTATGTGTCCTCACTCTTTTCCGACGGATTTTTGCCCTGACAGAAACTGTGCCCTTCAAGCACTGCGATGAGGCTCTGCATCACTCCCTCTACCTCAGCAAGCTCACGAATCGAAAATTGTACCTCTTTGTCAACTCTCTCAGAGAGAGAATTCCTAAGAATCACTACTTTCTTGGCAAGGACTGCGCAATCCCTTCAAGGGGATTCGAATTGTTGCCAAATGCAGCTATTGGCCTCTCTGCTCAGCACTGGATCTGCCCTTCCTGTTTCAAAATCAATGCTTTGATACCATGTGAAAATTCCTAGTCCATAGAACCCCTACTGTAGTAAAATTTGAATTTACTTCTCCTACTTGATTTTAATATACATTATCAAGTTATTTTCTGAATACTAAGGCAAATTGCTTCTGCAGCTTGCACTTCTTTAAATTTGATTACATGGAACAAAAAACTAAGCAAAGAACAAGATACATAGGACACAATGATTTTTGGACAAAATGGTCCCCGGAAAAACCTAATGTGGGAAAATCGGTGCAACAACTCTGAGGGTTTTCTATTATAAAGCAGTAATTCTGAATACTAATGTTGGATGCCCTCCTGACAATCCAGTGAAAGAGAAAATACAATGGCAGAAAACTGAGTGAGTTTTACCTCACTTCACCCGGCAGATTCCGGCTGATTTGGCAACAAAAATGGCTAACGTCGGCTACCTCTGGGCTGGCCCTGTGTAGGCCCTACCCTGCGTTAGCCTTACAGACTCTACTTCAACTTTTCTTTGTCTCTTCTGCCTTCTGCGTCAACCTTCCCAGCTGTTCCGGCAGTTCTGGCTTTCTGTGTGAGGGAAACCACTGCTTTTGTGCTGGCCCTTTTGGCTCTGCGTCAGGGTTGTGTGGGCCCAACGTTAGTCCTTATAGCTGATGCGCTGCCTCCACTAGCCTTTCTTCGCCTCTCTATCAGTACTCCTGAACTATCCCTGCCCCTCTGTCGCAGAATGATCACTCAGTTTGTATTCTCAGCTTCCTAGCCCCAGAAATCGAACTCCAAATCAATTCATTCTCTTCGGGTGTTTTTCTGAATGAACCCCAAGCCTCCTCCATATAATTTTCTCTTTGAGACTTCAACGCTCGAGATTAAGTCTCTAATCAATGGCTAAGACTAAATTTTGACTTGATCCGCCTTCTAGATCATTCTCACCCATATTTTGATTAATACCCATTAATACTATAATTTTCCTAAGTTTAGACTTTGGAACCCCATTAAAAATATTAATTATTTTAATAAAATACAATTCGGGTGGAATTTCACCAAATGGTTTTTGGGTTCTTTATAACTCATGTGCCTTAGCCTATCCACCAATTTTCATGGCTAGAGCACATCTGATGCTACCAAAAACAACAACGGCCCCCACTGGCACCATGACCCCCGCGACCAAAGCCTCTCTCCCGGCTGGAGCTACCTTCCTGAACAACAAAAACATCACCCGGATCCCCAACGAGAGGGGAAGCACCTAGAAATTAGGCGTGAGGAGCGAGTAGAGGGCTTCATTGTGGAGCACCAAAGGGACATGCAGAACTGGAGAGGAGGGACTCCTCCAGATATACCACTAGCCACCCAGAACCAACTGAGACCAGCTATGAACCAGAGAGAAAAGTGGAACCAACACCAAGAGCCCCGCCACCCTGAGTGCGCCACCCAAGGGATATCAACCACGCAGAACCAACCAAGACCAGCCGCAAACCAGAGATAAAGAAGAACGAACGCCATCAGTCTCGCCACCTTGAATTCGCCGCCCAAGAATAGCTAAACCGAGCCATAGAGGATAGAAGCCCATGGGTTGGAAGTCGAGCAGAAAGAGGCAAACGCCTGAGATGAGATTAAAGGGAAATAGAAAGCCAACACCCAAGATGAAGCAGAGCAGTGAGGGGAGAGCTAAAACCAAAGTCCCTAGTAAACAAGAGGCAGAATGCAAGAAAGCCCAGAGACCATCGACACCCTAAACCCAGAGTCACCACCCCAAGAACAACAACGCCTCTGGCATGCCCATAATTATGAAGATAAGAAGCATATATTTGACACCAGTCAGTCTAGAAACTTCCCTAAAGTAACAAGCTTGAAAGACGCAGGAGGAGAGGGAAATTAAGAAGGGGGCTAGCCAAAACCAACGAAGGAGTGTCCACCAGTGAGTCCTGAAGAAGGAAAGTTTCTTGGGAAGCTAGAATGAGTGAGAAGGCGATGGTTGAGGTAGGCCTGGCGGACCGAACATACCACCACCCTAGAGCAGACGTCGAGGAGGATAACTTGATCATGTTTTAATCTCCACTATCAATTTTTATTTTGAGGAAAAAATGGATTTTTTTTCTTAAAACTTTCAATTGATTCAAAAATTAAAATTTTGGATTAATTTCCTCAAAAAATTGAATTTGACTTAACCACCACGGTCTAAAGGCTCAAATTTTCTTAAAATATCCATTTTTCTCTTGGTGGAAGATCTCTAAAAATTGACTTCTCTTTGACCCACGAATTTTGTGATTATTTTCCACTTGGAGAGAAATTAATTTCTCTATAATTATTTTTTGACTCAAAATTAATTAATTTTCTAGCTTAGGATTTTAATTTAATTTAGCGAGAAAAATTGATTAATTGACTCTATTTAGCCATGGTTTCTCATTGCGAGGGACCATGCACTAAAATATTTTTTACATCAAAATAATTACACTTTTACATATAGACCCTTAATAATTTACCCAATTCTGCTACACAATATCATTTAGTATGAAACCAAGTGTGCGTGTAATAAAATAATTTAGCCATGATGTCTGACTGCAATGGACCATGCACTAAAATTATTCCCAAACACACTTTTACAATAGACTCGATATAACACTATGACTCACTGAAGATCTTGTCAATGAATTCCATCCTAGCTTTGGGGTTATAGCGGGAAGAAAAACTCCACTGATTAGGTGTGTTTGCAAACATACATAATTCGGGGAGGTTAAAAAACTTCCTAGGATGAAATCCTTTGCCAAAATCAGAGGCTTACCTAGGTGTTGTTACATAATTAAATGGTCATACTAGCATCATTTACAATAAAACTTGCAGAAATTGGGTTTACAATGATATAATCATGCTGGCTGATGACTTTGATCTTTGAAAAAATTTCCTCCACTTCTTTGTACTCTTCTTCTTTGGATTGTTGACAAAGTGTGGCCAAAAATACCAAATCTCCTCAAATTCTGAACAATGTACTTTCTCTGTCTGAGGAAGATTTCTGGCACACCTTTAGTCCCAAGAAATATTACATCAGACCAAGATCCTTCATCTCAACTTTGAGGCCAACTCCCTTTGACACTAGATTCTCCTGTGGTAATCCTAGCTATTCCCTTTGACACAGAAGAAAATCCCTCTATCACTGCTGCTCCCTCTGTAAATGAAGCATACTCTGCTGTCTGACATGGTCCTCTCATAGAAGACATACAACTTCTAGAGACCTCCTATCTCTGACCACCTTGTCTGATAATCTCAACCCATGACATCCTCTTGGTAAGTGCTCCTTCCACTTTGCCTGACTGTTTATTCCATGGGAACTAGAAAATATTTTGGTCATCTGGTACAGTTCTTGAAGTCTTAACAAACTGTATAATTCTCCCTCTTGAACACTAACCATTTGGCAACTGGAACAAAAGTCTCCTTTTAGTCCATTCCCTCTTTTTGGGAGAATTCTCTTGCCACAAACTTTACTTTGTACTTCCCGATGTTTCCCTCTATTGAATGAATCATTGTTTTCATTGTCTCCACAATGTACTTGTTCTTCCTTTCTGCAAACCTCTTCCAAGAGACCATGGAAGAAAAATCATAACAAAAAAATTATTTTGGTATCTAAAGAATACTAAATAAACAGAACAAGACACTAACCAAAAAATCAAAAAGAGAGAAAAAAAAAAGATATGATTGGAAATACTTATCTCTTGATCAAGGAAGAAATTGTCGAGGGATGTAGGGAATTGTCAACTCCCTCTTGATCCTTTCCTCCTTGCAGAAAAACCACTAAAGTTTTTGGAAGTATAGACTCCTCCATTATCTGACCTCAAAACTTTGATCTTCTTCCTTGGTAAGTTCTCTACCTGAGCCTTGAACTCCTAGAATTTGTTGAAGACCTCACCCTAGGCCTTCGAATAAATCATCAATGGTATCTCCACTGGCTATAAGCTCATCTCTAATCTGGGAGGCTCTAGACAACAAAATTTGATAGACATCATGACATTACATAGTTGATGCCTCAAGGTTAACCTTTGATTAGTGTCGTTACTCTCAAACAATCCTACTAGAGCATACTATACATCCTTAGTAGTCTTCAATGCAACATTATGAGGAATTAGGTGGTCCTACCTATTGGAAATATTGGGGGGAAGGGGTGAATCAATATTTCTTAGCAACTAACACTTAATTAATCTTTTTAGAGCATTAGTTAATTTTCAGCAATATTATAACTATTCAGTAAAGAAGTAAACAACAATGCAGAAAGATAGATACAGTAGGCACAAGATTTTTTGGTGGAAAACCCCCTCTGGGTCAAATACTACCAAACGATTTTCTAATAAATTCTTTAATCTTCAATTCCAACTAAAAAGAAAGCTACAAGTTCCTAGAATTCTAGAAAAACATTCTTCTCCAGCTCCACTGGAAGGATGCCCCAATGCCCTAGTTTCAATCAATTGAAAAGATGCCCCAACACCTTAGCGAGCCACAACTCGCCCTAGCACCACCCTACCACTCCGAAGTGTTTACAAGCCCCAACTTGAAGGTAACTTCATTCACCTGCCTAGCACTACCCTACCACCCTATAAAGACAAAAATAAATAAAAGAATTGTGGATTTCTGTACCAGGGACAATGATCCACGTTACCATGGATATTCAATGATTTTTCTTTGACTCACCAACAATAATTCTAGAACCTAAAACCTTGTCTAGAGACCCTACCCAAGAATCAGAGACCCTTGTACTCAAAATGACTTCCACAAATCTCTGTTCAGATATGTCTTTACAAAATGACAATGTGAATTTTTTGAAGTGCTGATGATAATTTCTTGAGAATATTGTTTGCCTATAGTGATATCCTTGCTTTGTCCTTGATGTTCCTACACTGTACTTCGCTTCTTGTTCCTATATTGTACTTCACTACCTGTGGTAGATAGCCTTGCCTTCAATGTAAGAACTGCTCTCTTGAGATCATTGTTTCGTCCTTAATAGTAGAATTTGTTAAAATTTCAATTAAATTTGTAGGAATCATCGTACGAAGAGACTTCAATTCAAATTCTAACCATGGACGATGTAAGTGTCTTGTACCTGCAAAGAGAATATCCAGTGAATCCCAATTCCCAAAAAGAAAATGCAAATAACCCTTCAACCAAAAAAAAACACTAACCTTTTCCGGCAAAAATATATATTGTCAAATGTTTTGAATGCTTATGAATGCTAACTTGCAGTAGGTATAGCCTTATATATGTATGTCAAGAACTTTATACAATGTACATATTATTTTCAATCTATAGGTAAATTGAGGCTTCATAAATGCTCACAGATGTGTAATCAATGATCACAACAGAATATGAAGTCAATGATTGGCTTAGTGCATAAAATCCTACCAAATTTGTAAAGTCAATAATTGGCTTAGTGCATTTACTCTTTGAAAATACTTACTGATATATATTGAGATTACGGTGAAAAAGATTGTCATATATTGACAACTTTAGGTGAACAAACTTCCTATGGTAGAATGTTAGTGCAAAACTGGATTAGACCTTTGAAGGATAGTAGAACCAATGCAAAACACTTTTGACACTTTTTCTCAACAATTATGTTCTTATAAAATAATGTAAAATAAGCGAATCAATTTGAAAATGTGTCCTAAAATTTAATTCAAAAGGCTACAACAGAATCTAATCAAGCACCAACCAAATTTGACTTTGATCTAATCTAAAACCTAACAAAATAGTGATACCTCAGAGTATGAAATGAAAATCTAAAACAGCAATCATGCTAACTCGAACCCAAGATAGTTGCCAAAACAAGTGTCAAATGAGAGACATACCTGGATGTTGTTCTAATTTCTTTAAATACTGGAGCAAATATGTATATACATGCATCTATACAGGACTGCAATTTCTTTAAATATTGGAGAAAATATGTATATATATGCATTTATACAGGACTGCAATTTCTTTAAATACTGGAGAAAATATGTATATACATGCATCTATACAAGGCTGTTGTTAGGTTGACTGCAGTCACATACATATATTTATGATGATATGATATATCCAAAATTTTACTTCTGTGCTGGTTCGCTCAATAAGATGCTCTCGTTGTCTTGTAGTATGCCTTAGATATGAGTGCCCTAGAGGGTTGATAAAAGATATCCTTCTATGTTGCCCATATCCTCCTTTAAGATTGCTTCAGGACTTGGATTAGTTGCGAGGTTTAAGCCAATCTGCATCCCAATCACCAAAGAAAAGAATTGCAATAAACCCACCCTTGATGTGTTACCAAGGCCGAAGACGACAATAATCACAGGTCCGAAATATTTATCAAGGACTTTGTTTTGGATACATATGTGTCTCTTCCAGAATTTCATTAGTCCTCTTGCAAGGTGACTTCCAAAGATGACCTTCCTAACCAAAAGACAACTAACTAAGACCCTTTCCCTTTCTAATGATCCTGTCTTATGTACAAATTTAGAGATATTCTTCAAATAATCGTTTGTTCAAGTGAATAATTTGGAAGGAGACAAGTACTCCTTTTATAGTCTATAAGAGGGATTTCTTAATGGTGACCGTTAGAGGTTATGAGGGGTTCAAAAGTACTAAAAATATTTAAAAATTCAAACAATAAAAGCTATATTTCTTAAGTCAAGAGAGAAACTGGTGTAGAGGGAGCAATTATAGGTTTATTATCCTTAATAAATGGTGAAAGCCACATCCTATGGTAGGATATATACATGAATACCCTACTTAAATTATATTATTGCATTAATACTAATAAATAACAAATAATCACCATTAAGACAAAAATTTAATAATCGCCCTTAAGATAAAATTTTGACAATTCTAACCAATAAACATGTGACATGACACCACCTCATGGGGTTTAAGCCCACAGATAGGGTCTCCATCTTTAAACATGAATATATTGCAAATAGTAAGGAATTGCATGGCGTGCCACATACTACTAGAAAGATATTTTCGAGGAGAATCTAATTAAAGTGATTACGAGATGAGAAACCACGAATTTACATGGCAAATTTTCTGACGAAGATCGGGTAGCTCATGGTGTTGCTTGGGTTGACATCAATGACAACCACCTATCAACACTACCAATATTCTCTTAGATTTTGCTTCATTCTTCTTATACTTTGCTTTCTCCTCAACGCCCTCTCGCTTTGGAATAACTTTTTTCACATGATTTTGAAGCTCATTTCCTTCCAAGATATGGAGTATCCTAGTCTTCTAAGGTCTGAAGTTGATGGCACCATCTAACTTGTTTTCAACTCTAAGACTTGATGCGAGTTTGAAAAAAGATTCAAAATCCGATCAAGCTACCGAATACTATCTCTTAGGCTGACTTCAATGACTACTCTTTCAACAAAGCTTTGATACCATGTTGAATTTTCTTTGCAAGAGTGTAGTAGAATACAACATTTTGATTTGATAATGACTACCTAATGATCTTCAAACAATTTATCTCATGCCACTAATATCATTGAGTAATTACATAGAAAATCTCAATAGTAAATGTAGGGGAAACAACAAAGATCATAGAAAAACAACTATGCACAACAGTGACAATATTTTTACCTTGGGAAACCCAACCTTGGGAGAAAACTCATCAACTTTTTGTTATGAGAAATTATTTTTTAGCAAGGTTTACAAATCAACGATTTGTTTAGAAATTTGTGCCAATATCATCTTCAAACAACTTATCTTACACAGAAAATATCAATAGTAAATGTAGGGGAAATAGTAAAGATCATAGAAAAACAACCATGCACAATAGAGACAATATTTTTACTTTGGAAAACCCAACCTTGGGAGAAAAATCATCGACTTTTCTTTATGAGAAATGATTTTTCAGCAATGTTTACAAATCAACGATTTGTCTAGAAATCTATGCCAATATCCAAATCAAAATACTAGTCAAACTTTCAAAATCAACAGCTGGTCAACATTTGTTAAACCAACCTAGAAGTCAAATCTGGGCAAACTTTTGGCATGGTCAAATTTGGCCTTGCGGCCTTGTGGTAAAATCTGAGATAAAACTAACTTGGTCAATGCAAGTCAAATTCGGTTAAACAGAGGTCAATTCAGCTCGGTCAAGATGGTCAAAATCGTCTTCCTTATCCACATGTGGTTCTCCAAGAGAGATAAGATTGACCTCAAAAAAATGAGAACGAACTTTCTTTTCGTTGGTTATCAAATTGTAATGAACAAAGTTCGTATACACAAAAGTTTAAATACTCCAGAAGACTTGGAATATAAAGATCTCCATTGAAGATACAAGAATATATATATTAGAATGTGTGAATGAGAATGATGATTACAATGAGGGTGAGGGTCTGCTTATATACCCTAGGTAGGTACTTCTTCACAACGGTTATGTCTTTAGATACATACTTTTTCATTACTAACTATTTAATTAATTAATCATTAATTATGATTATTATTGTTTACATTATTTTATATTATTTTGCTATAAATTATTAGGCATCAAGTCATCTATGTATACTTGTCGAATGGGTGTGACAACTCAAAGGACATGTATCTTCACTTGCCGACTTGAATTTTCTGGGCTAACATGTCACTCAAAAATATTTTTTTTATGTAATTTTTTAAGGCTGACATGAAAACCATTTTGCTATATGGGAATACCTCCTGATGCTACACAAAAGCTTGTAACATCGTATTTTTGATAGTGTTGTGGTGAAAAAAACTATACAAAAGTCCAGCACCTATTTGAGATACTTGAGATTAAATGCTTTAAAGTGTAGTGAGAAGCCTTATTACGGATGGTGATCAATAAGCACCACCCTAGAGCGTGGTATTAGATGCTGTGTGGATTTACTAATAACTCATTGGATTTGGATGCTGTGTGGATTTACTAGTAAGTCATTAGGTTTGGATTTGAAGAAATTCAGAAAAATCAACACGTACTTGAGATTAAATTCCATTAAGTGTTGTTAGGGGATTAAATGCTTTAAAGTGTAGTGAGAGTCCTTACTGTGGAGGGTGATCAATAACCACCCTAGAGCGTGGTATTAGACTCTGTGTGGATTTACTAATAAGTCATTGGATTTGCATTTGAAGCAATTCAGAAAAATCAACACCTACTTGAGATTAAATGCCATTAAGTGTTGTTAGAGGCCCTATTATGGACGATGATCAATTACCACCCAGCTGCATGGAATTAAATGCTACTGTGTGGATGTGTATAAGTCATTTCATCTGAAACAATTCAAATCCAACTACATATACATGACGGTATATGCTTCAATCTCACTAAATATACATGATGGTATATGACTCCACATGGCATTTAATGCCATACCACCGGGTAGTTATTACAGATGGCGATCAATTACTACGACAATTATTCAGCCTGTTGTATGGTAGTTAATGCACAACGGCTATATATGCATCATTGGATTCTGAAAACAAATGTACTCGCTTAGATCTAACAATGTGTATATACAACCACTGCACATTAACTACCGCACAGGAGGCTGAATAATTGTTGCTATCAATTACCACCCAGCAACATGGCATTGAAGACTGTATGGGGTTGTGTATAAATCATTTGATTTGAAGCAATTCAGATCCAACTACATATACATGACCCCACATTGCATTTAATGCCACACTGTACGATGGTTATGGCGGGTGATTCCTTTCGCTTGCCACCAGTACCTGATTTCTCATTAGATTTTTTTTTCTCATTATGCCCCAAGCAGTAATCTAAATAGCCTATTTCCCATCGATGCAAGGTATTACACCTGCAATACACTGAAAATACCTGATTTCTCATTAGAATTTTGTTCTCATTATGCCCGAGTAGTAATCTAGATAGGCCTCTTCCCCATCGATGCAAAAGGAATTAGAACTCATTTTCTTTCATATTGCTATGAGAAAGGACGCAAATTGGCCTGTACTTGGTGAATAAGGGAGTCTCTATAGTTGATATACATGGTGCAATGATACTTGAAGAACCCATGTTGGGGTTGGTGACCTTGATGATAAGGTTGAGCTCCACATCCATGACTGCAAGCAGATTGAGGAATCTGTGCTCAACCTGAGTTTAAATCCCTTCAATGCATTTACAACACCTTGACCACAGGGTCCTTGTCCTTATCATGTAAAGAACTGCACCTGCAACTTCGTTAACCAGGTCTGCTCTGATTTTCATAAGAGACATTTTCTCGGCCAAATCTTCAAGATGCTGTAGGCTTTAAAATTCAAAATAATGGATGCCATATTGCCAACATCATCTAACTGGTTTTGTATTTTACGTCTCCAATTTGAAATGGAAGCATGGAGTGATTATTTACTCTTTGTATTTTACATTTCCAATTTGAAAGTGAAGCATGGAGTAATTATTTTCTCGATTCCACTAGAGATGTCCTGATTATGATGATTTCCTCTTTGGAAGATTAATTGGACACAACTCACTGGATTGCCCTTGCTGTTATAGCTATTTTGTTGGCATCTCCGATGGAGAGGTTGAGTAGCTTTGTGGCTGCCTGTTCCTCCATTCCACGTTGAGAGGACATGATAAATCTACACTTCTAGCAAACTCAGATACAGTAAAAGGTTGCATGAACGATATGGATGTTTCAGCGTCTCACCAAACTCAACATATGTCATGCAATGGCTAATGACGGTGAGTCGATCCACTTCCCCGTGTACATAAGAATGTTCAAGTAACTAAGCACGTTTCCATCTAGAAGTTCTATTACAACATATTTGTTTATATCTCACAATATTTGTTTATATCTCACAAAATGAGAATGATCGCCTTATGATCTTTGTAGCTTTGAAATTTACACCTCTATTGAAAAGATTCATTTTTAAGATTTTGCTATTGTTTCATCAGCTTAATATAACATCAAAATATAAGAAGTATCTCAATAATACACGCTTCAAATTTTTAGAATTTGTTCTTTTGTTTACCAGTTAGCTCCGGTTAGCTGCTCCTTGAGGCTGCATTCGACCCACTACAGACAGATATGCCGGCCGGCCTGCGAATGCTTGAATTGGCACATTATAGTCTTACTAGAATAGGGGTCAAATATATCAATAGCAGTCCTCATATCGAGATATCCGCTGATAGGAGGGTCGAGAACTTGCAGATACAGATCAATATGTAGATCATCCAGGTGCAAATCCAATCCTAGATCGAGAACGAGTAGACAATTGTAGGTAGTTCGAGCATCCCTTCCATTTCGAGAGCTAGAAGCAGGAGAGCTTGTTGTTTACCCATAAGCAGCAGTGACAGGTCCAGCATCAGTCGTATACCCCATAAGATTCTCAGTTTAGCAGAGTTTATACAGATCTAAAACGGTATAGTCTGTATGTATCACATGTCCTATCTCGTACTCATTAGTTTCAGTATAGACCCGTATTGTCTGACATGCTTCTACTTATGTGAATCTAGGAGGCTATTCTCTCGCCTACCATCCTTTCCCTCGCCTGTATATAGGTAGCCTTTCCCTCGCATAGGTTTCCCTCGCATAGGTAATAGGTAGCCTTTCCCTCGCCTACGCTATTGATTGACTGCATAAAGTAAGGTGCCTCCCCTGGACCCCTAGAGCTCACCGGGACCATGGGAAAACCTTTTCTAGGCATATTTTCTGGTTTATTTTGCTTGGATTATGGTAAGGATTTATTGGAACCATAAATTTGAGATGTGTAACTTGCATGCCTAAAGGGTTATTAAAAGTGCTAATCCATTCATGCATTGAAAAACATATTTTAAACAATGAAAAATAACAATTTCACCACAAATTATGTTGCTAGATTCTAGCCAAAAAAGTCAAATAGTTAGACCTCGCCAAAATTAATACTTGCATTAACATATTAAATAATTTTTTTGTTCATAAATTTATAAAATTAAATGTGGAATTATAAATGTTGATTGATAACCACCACACAAATGTTGTATGATTAGTGTGTATCTCTTCATGGTGTCCCCATTAAGTATTAATGTATGCATGCTAATGCATCAACTCGTCGCATCAACCATACCATGCAAAGGCCCAATAATCAGAATGGACCTCCATATGGTGACTCTATGAAGTACCAATGAGGCGCGAATGCATGAATGATGTTGCATCAACTCACCGCATCAATCTTTGCTTCTGGAAATGTGGATCTTCGGTGGATTCAATGAGTTATGGTGTCAATCACACTATGCATTAATGACAACCAACTCCTCCATAGGGTTCACCCAAATCAAAATCTATCGTGTAGAGATTTGGTGGTAGTTTGTCGTCCACCACAATGTGACAATATGCTTGTAAATTAATTTGAATGTTATGGATGTTAATTCAAAGAATACCACCAAATTAATCCAATTACCACTTAATGGGCAATTCAAATTGAGAGTCAATAGTGAATGCATTGTGTTTTTCTAGTTGTAGAGTTATTTTAACATAGATAGATCTTTGTTCTAAACATAACATATAACATAGATATATCTTTGTGTTTCCTCAAATGAAGGCGATTGATAATCACCATGTAAAGGCCCAATGATGTGCTAAATCCATTTATGCATTCACAAACATATTTTAAACAATGAAAAATAACAATTTCACCACAAATTATGTTGCTAGATTCTAGCCAAGAAAGTCGAATAGTTAGACCTCACCAAAATTAATACTTGCATTAACATATTAAATAATTATTTTGTTCATAAAGTTTGTAAAACCAGATGTGGAATTATAAATGTTGATTGATAACCACCACGGAAAAGTTGTATGATTAGTGTGTATCTCTTCATGGTGACCCCATTAAGTATTAATGTATGCATGCTAATGCATCAACTCATCGCATCAACCATACCATGCAAAGGCCCAATAATTAGTATGGACCTCCATATGGTGACTCCATGAAGTACCAATGAGGTGCCAATGCATGCATGATGATCCATCATCTCACTGCATCAATCTTGGCTTCTGGCAATGTGGATCTCCGGTGGAGTCAATGGGTTATGGTGTCAATCACACTGCGCATTAATGACAACCAACTCCTCCATAAGGTTCACCCAAATCAAAATGTATTGTTCAGAGATTTGGTGGTAGTTTTTCGTCCACCACAATGTGACAATATGCATCAAAATGTATCGTTCAGAGATTTGGCGGTAGTTTTTCGTCCACCACAATGTGACAATATGCTTGTAAATTAATCTGACTGTTATGGATGTTAATGCAAAGAATACCACCAAATTAATCCAATTACCACTTAATGGGCAATTCAAATTGAGAGTCAATAGTGAATGCATTGTGTTTTCCTAGTTGTAAAGGTATTTTAACATAAATAGATATGTGTTCTAAACATAACATATAACATAGATATATCTTTGTGTTTCCTCAAATGAAGGCGATTGATAATCACCATGTAAATGCCCAATGATGTGCTAAATCCATTTATGCATTCACAAACATATTTTAAACAATGAAAAATAACAATTTCACCACAAATTATGTTGCTAGATTCTAGCCAAAAAAGTCGAATAGTTAGATCTCACCAAAATTAATACTTGCATTAACATATTAAATAATTTTTTTGTTCATAAAATTTGTAAAACCAGATGTGGAATGATCCAATATCTTTTGCTAATAGATGTATTAAAGAATTACATGCATAAATTGTAGCTTAAACATAGAAATTTAATGTGCACATGAGAAAAGAGGAGAAACACATAAAGCATGAAAGAAGACAACAAAATTTGATAATGGAGTTTATTCGACTTGGACTACGTCTCTGGGCCCTGCTCGATCAATGGGGAGGCCTTCATTCATTAAGTGGCATGAGAAAGAAGAGTACAAACATCAGTTACAAAAAAAGAGTCTTATACCTCCATACTGAAAAATGGTTGAAAAATGCATAACTCTGATGGAGAAACGGACAACAGCATTGCGTTCGTGGCGTTGAGAAGTGCTGGAACCATATAAAATTTGTCAAAATCTGACAAAGTGAAAATCCAGCTCTCCTGCAAAAATCTGCCTTGAACTGCATGCGCTCCCTCCTTTGCTCGAGCACACTGATGAACTGCGTTCAAATAAAACTATGGTGATGGATTTCTCAAGAATTTTGTTGTGGCGCAGTTGGTTTGAGATCCGGTTATTATGGAGGAGGTGAGGCGGTCAAACCCTGCCTCCTCCTTTTTTACATAACAATTTCTTTCAATAAAAAAATAGATTGCGCTGGGCCCGCCTTGGGTGGCCCGCCCACCTTACCTACCTCCTCTCCGACGGCCCGCATTCCTTTTTAATAGGCGGAGGTTGCTGGGTTTGCGCCCCAAGGGCCGACCCGTGTTTATTGCAATGGTTCATTTTTGAATGGGTTGGGTCCGTGCCCCAAGGGCCGACCCAACCAAACTCTGCGCTTTTAGTTTGGTGGTTACATGGGAGGGGCCGGGGGTAGTGGCCCGCCCATCCACTAAACATTGCTTGATGCAGTTTGGGGTGGCGGGGTTGGTGGCCCGCCACCCTTTTTTATAATTTTTTTTTGTTAAATAAAACAACCCGACCCTTTTTGAAAATTCGGATTTTGACTGAAGGAGTCGTTTTAACCAGGCGACAATTTCACCCGGAATCTGGCTGGAGTTGGCTGGATTCCATCTGCCGGAAAAGTCCAAATTGTGTCTTCATTAGTCTTGCCCAGTCAGCAAAAGTCAACCGAACTTTGACTGCCTCTATCTCCTTCATCCGGACTCGGATTGGAGTGTCGTTCACACCATTGGAATCAAGGCGATGAGCACTTCGATCTGATGTCAAGTTAATCATCTTTCTGCTACTTTTGAGCCTTTTCCATGCCACTGGTGTCTGGAGATCCACCTAGATCAATCCTCCCCATTGAGGAGATTTTGGACTGCCAAAAGCTTTATCAGTCAATTGGAAAGTGAGGGAATTGTTCCCTCACTCTTTCCTTTTCCAGCCATTTCGCCTTGTTAGGGTGCATCCCCTTGAAACCAACTCGAAGGTATTCCACATCTCCTCGTTGTGAAGTCCTAGTTCTTCTGTCAAGGATGATATCTTTAGATAACTCATCGAGATATTCTGGTGCAAAGTCGTCAACTGTAAGAACTGTGCCCACCTCTTCGGTGTCCATAATCAATGGTGGCTCATACAGCTTTAAGTTTTCCACATTCACTATGGAGTACATTTGCATATATGTCGGCAAATCGAGACGAAAGACATTGTTTCCAATCTTTTCCAAGATGGTGAATGGACCATACTGGATTGGTCACAACTTCTTCCCTTCTCCCTTCATCCTTTCCTTGCTGATGTGGAACCACACTTTGTCGCCCACTTGAAATTGATGGTCGACTTGATGTTTGTCATGTTAAGCCTTGTACCAGGCTTGACTTTTCTCCAATTGCTTGTGTACTGCTTGGTGAATCAACTGGATCCACTGAATGAAATGTTGCGCTTTGTCCCTGTCATCATGTCCATTGGAGTCATCTTCCCTTCCAAAGACCATATCAAAAGGGTCTCTTGGCAGGTAGCCAAAACATGTCTCAAATGGTGAACGATGCGTAGATGATTGCATTGCTTGGTTGTAGGAATGTTGCACATATGGAAGATACTCATCCCACAACTTAGGATGTTTCCCACAATAGCGTCACAACAAGTGTACCACGATGTGGTTGACAACCTCTGTCTTTTTGTCATTTTGTGGATGGAATGTCGTGCTTCTTTTCAACTTGGTGTCCATCATCTTCCACAAGCTGGTCCAAAACTCTTCGAGAAAGCGAGAGTCTCGAGAGTCCCGATCTGATACAATTGATGTGGGCAACCCAAAATGGACCCAAACATGCTGAAATAAAAGATAAGCAGTTTGCTCTGCAGTGATCTGCTTTTTACAAGGCATTAAAATACACATCTTACTAAAACGGTCAACAACGACATACAAATAGTCGTGACTTTTTCTAGACAAAGGCAAACCTCCTACAAAATCCATCGACACACTTTCCCATGGACAACTCAGAATAGGGAGTGGTGTGTAGAGCCTGAGTTTTCTATTAGAGGGCTTTGAAATAGAACACATCACACATCCCTTTACATAACGAGTCACAATGTTCTTCATATGAGGCCAAAAACAAAATCTTTGTACATGACACAAAGTCTTTTCAACACCAAAATGACCAGACACAAGGGAGGTGTGGGCCTCCCGGATTACATGTACCCTTTCTCTTGTGGGTATGCACAATTTATCAAGGTGATACAACAGTTTCCCCTGCAAGTGATAGTTGTCTACCTGTGAACCATGTGTTAGTTTTGCATAAATCTCCATAAAGTCATCATTGTTAGCATATTGTTCAGCATAACTTTCAAAAGATAACGAAGCATTATGCAAAATAACAGAAGCAGAAATAGGAGGGCGAGATAGCATATTGGCCACTTTGTTGCTAGTGCCCTTCTTATACTTTATTACCAGATGAAACTGCTGAAGAAAACCCATCCACCTAAAATGACGAGATTGCTGCAACTTGGTTTGTGACTGAAGATACTGCAAGGGCTGATGATCCGTATGGATGATGGTCTCCTTGCCGATTAGGTAGTGTTTCCACTTTTTCACACTCTGGACCAAGGCATATAACTCCTTGTCATAAGTGGGATAGTTTATCACAGCCTGAGAGAAATTATCTAAATGGTAACATATCGGCTTCTTTTGTTGCATCAGTATAACTCCCATGGCATATCCGCTGGCGTCTGTCTTGATCTCGAATGGCTATTGGAGATCTGGTAAGGCCAAGACCGGTGTGGTGTTGATCTTTTCTTTCAATGTTTCGAAGGACTTCTGTTGCTTTCCTCCCCATTGAAAGACTTTCTTTACACTTGTCAATGCGTGTAAAGGTGTTGCAATAATAGAGAAATTGGCAATAAATCTCCTCCAATACTGTATTGCACCCAAAAAGCTGCGAACCTCGGTTACACTAGTAGGCTTAGGCCAATTTACAATTTCTTCAACTTTAGAAGGATCAATTTTTAGCTAACCATGACCAAGAATATGACCTAGGTAAACCAAAGAGGTTTTCCCAAACTCACACTTTGACAATTTTACATAGAGTTTTTCTTTTTTCAATACATCAAGCACTTTCTTCACATGGCATACATGTTCATTCCAACTTTTACTAAAGACAAGAATATCATCTAGATATACAAGAACAAATTCAGCAATGAAAGGTCTAAAGAGATCATTCATGACCCTCATGAAAGTGGCTAGAGCGTTGCAAAGTCCTAATGGCATCACCATCCATTCGAACAACCCCTGTTTGGTCTTGAAGGCGGTTTTCCACACATCCTGCTCTGCAATTCAGAGCTGGTGATAACCACTATGCAAATCCAATTTGGTTAAATAAATAACATTCTTTAATTGATCTAGTAAGTCATCAATGCGGGGAAGAGGGTAATGATTTTTCACCGTGATTTTGTTTAGTGCTTGATAATCCATGCACATCCTTCATGTGCCATCTTTCTTTGGCACTAAGACAATCAGTGAGCCGCATGGAGAAGTGCTCGGTTTGATGACCCCTTGGTTCAATAGTTCCTGCACCTGCACCTACCTTTTGATCTCCTCCATCTCAATGGTCAACATCCCATACATGCCAATATTTGGTAAAGGAGCGTCATGCTACAAATGGATCTCATGTTGGATTTCCCTCTTCGGATATAATCCCCTTGTTTCCTGAAACATCTCATCATAGTTAGAAATTAATTTACATAATTCCTTTTTTATGCACATGATCACAACCCCAGAAAGCATCGGATAATTCTGCATCTTTCCCCCTTACAACTATAAGCATGCAACCCTTACTGGAATTCACCAACCTCTCCATTTGTCCTACACTTACAAGGTTGGCATTAATTTTAGTTTGATGAGCCCTTACAATATATTCTACCCATATTTTGTGATTTGGTATTTGTTTTCATGACGGAAGAAGATTGCCTTTCTATCATATAGATATGGACTCCCTAACACCATGCCACAGATATCCAATGGTATCACATCAAGTTTTACCTCATCCACTAACCTAGAAGCGATCACAAATTTAACCTTGCACTGTTTAGTTACATTTAGTTTTGCTTTATCATGTATCCATCCAAGTTGGTAAGGTTTTGGATGTGGTTTGATTTCCAAGCCTAGATTCTTTACCAAGGACTCTAAAATTAAGTTTGCTTGGGATCCGGTATCAAATAGAGTTTCTACTTTTGTATGATTTATGATAACTCTAATATGAAATAGCTCAATTCTATTTCGTTCATTAGGAAGAGATTCATCTATTGAACTAGTGCCTTCATGTGATTTAGAATTAACATGAGGTGTAAGAGTACCTTTTGTTCCTGCTGCTGTGATCAATGCTTCATCTCCCGAATCAGATCCAAGGTCTTGTTGCATAGCTGCCACTGTCTTCTGCTTGCCTTTTCCTCCATACTTCTTTGGCCTCTTTTCCGGGTACAGTTTCCAACAATGATCGTTGTCATGACCTTTCTTTTTGCAGTGAGTGCAATAAGGTCTTTCTCCTTCATCTTTCTTGGTTGATGCCGTCCTCTTCTCCTTTCCTTTTCCTTTCACTTTGGGTTTGCTATTTGGAGGTTTGAAAGGTGGTTTCTTGAAATGATCATCTCTTTCATTTTTGCCCCTGTTCTCAAGATGAATGGCCTTTACACTGGCCGAGTCAATAGTAGTTGGTTCAAACAATAATAATGAATGTCTAAGGTAACTATGTAATGATCCAATAGACTTAGTTACTGCGTCAGGTGAGTCAAGTGCAATGCCCAAATTAAGTGCTTGTTTTCTAAATTCCTCTGTAAAGCTTTGAACATCCTGACCTCTGCCTTGCCTTAAGTATTGTCAATCCATTAAGGCTTTTTGTTTATAACCCAAGGGATAAAATTGTTCCTTTAATGCAGAAATGAAACTAGGCCATGAGGAAATAAGGTTACCCACACTCTTACTGCTTCACAATTTTCTCTCCCACCAGACGAGAGCGGTTTTATTCAGCCGAAGAGAGGCCAGCTAAATCTTTGCCTCGTCCTCTTTGATCTGCTGAATCCTGCAGTAGATTTCAATCTTCCTAATCTAGTTGTTAAGCTTTTCTGCATGGGAAGATCAAATTTGACATCTAATTTAAAGAAAGGTTTCTTGGATGCATCCCTTGAATTTCTATGATGATGGTGATGAGAGGAAGAAGAACTTTCACTCGTGGAAGGAGAAGGAGGGGGTTCTTCTCAACCATTTCCATAAATTGAAACTTGTTCTTCTAGATTTCTCTCTTCTGCTTTCTATAGCCTTGAAAGCCACTGACTGACATTTTCTGCCATTGTATAGAAGGTTTTGTGGAAATTGCGCTCCTCTTCATGACGAGCCTCTTCATCCACCATGTTTCTCTTTCAATGTGCATGCCTTGCTTCGGGATCAAAAGAATTTAGTTTCCCTTCGCCTTTTCGAAGCCTGTTTCTTGTTAGCATACAAACATGCAATTCACATCTAAAAAGACCTACTCTGATACCACATGATCCAAGATCTTTTGCTTATAGATGTATTAAAGAATTACATGCATAAATTGTAGCTTAAACATAGAAATTTAATGTGCACATGAGAGAAGAGGAGAAACACATAAAGCATGAAAGAAGACAACAAAACTTGATAACGGAGTTCGTCCGACTTGGACTATGTCTTCGGGCCCTGCTCGATCAATGGGGAGGCCTTCATTCATTAAGTGGCATGAGAAAGAAGAGTACAAGCATCAGTTACAAAAAAGGAGTCTTATACCTCCATACTGAAAAATGGCCGAAAAATGTAGAACTCTGATGGAGAAACGGATAGCGCCATTGCGTTCGTGGTGTCGAGAAGTGCTGAAACCATATAAAATTTGTCAAAATCTGACAAAGTGAAAATCCGGCCCTTCTACAAAAATCTGCCTCAAACTGCGTGCACTCCCTCCTCTGCCTGGGTGCACTGATGAACTGCGTTCAAATAAAACTATGGTGACGGATTTCTCAAGAATTCTGTTGTGGCGCAGTTGGTTTGAGATCCGGTTATTATGGAGGAGGTTAGGTGGTCAAACCCTGCCTCCTCCTTTTTTACATAACAATTTCTTTAAATAAAAAAATAGGTTGGGTTAGGCCTGCCTTGGGCGGCCCGCCCACCTTACCTACCTCCTCTCCAACGGCCCGCATTCCTTTTTAATAGGCGGAGGTGGTTGGGTCCGTGCCCCAAGGGCCGACCTGTGTTTATTGCAACGATTCATTTTTGAATGGGTTGGGTCTGTGCCCCAAGGGCTGGCCCACCCAAACTCTGCGCTTTTAGTTTGGTGGTTCCGTGGGAGGGGCCGGGGGTAGTGGCCCGCCCCTCCACTAAACATTGCTTGATGCAGTTTGGGGTGGCGGGGTTGGTGGCCCGCCACCCTTTTTTTATAATTTTTTTTGTTAAATAAAACACCCCGGCCCTTTTTGAAAATTCAGATTTTGACCAAAGGAGTTGTTTTAACCAGGCGGCAATTTCTCCTAGAATCTGGCCGGAGTTAACCGGATCCCGTCGGCTGGAAAAGTCCAAATTGTGTCTTCATTAGTCCTGCCTAGTCAACAATAGTCAACTGAACTTTGATTGCCTCTATCTCCTTCATCCGGACTCGGATTGGAGTGTCGTTCACACCATTGGAATCAGGGTGACGAGCACTTCGATCTGATGTCAAGTTAATCATCTTTTTGCCACTTTGAATTTTGAGCTTTTTCCATGCCACTAATGTCTGGAGATCCACCTAGATCATGGAATTATAAATGTTGATTGATAACCACCATGCAAAAGTTGTATGATTAGTGTGTATCTCTTCATGGTGTCCCCATTAAGTATTAATGTATGCATGCTAATGCATCAACTCGTCACATCAACCATACCATGCAAATGCCCAATAATTAGTATGGACCTCCATATGGTGACTCCATGAAGTACCAATGAGGTGCCAATGCATGCATGATGATGCATCAACTCATCGCATCAATCTTGTCTTCTAACCATGTGGATCTCCATTGGAGTCAATGGGTTATGGTGTCTCTCACATTGTGCATTAATGACAACCAACTCCTCCATAGGGTTCACCCAAATCAAAATCTATCGTGTAGAGATTTGGTGGTAGTTTTTCGTCCACCACAATGTGACAATATTCTTGTAAATTAATCTCACTATTATGGATGTTAATTCAAAGAATACCACCAAATTAATCCAATTACCACTTAATGGGCAATTCAAATTGAGAGGCAACAATGAATGCATTGTGTTTTCCTAGTTGTAGAGTTATTTTAACATAGATAGATATTTTTTCTAAACATAACATATAACATAGATATATCTTTGTGTTTCCTCAAATGAAGGTGATTGATAATCACCATGTGAATGCCCAATGATGTGCTAAATCCATTTATTCATTCAGAAACATATTTTAAACAATGAAAAATAACAATTTCACCACAAATTATGTTGCTAGATTCTAGCCAAAAAAGTTGAATAGTTAGACCTCGCCAAAATTAATACTTGCATTAACATATTAAATAATTTTTTTGTTCATAAAGTTTGTAAAACGAGATGTGGAATTATAAATGTTGATTGATAACCACCATGCAAAAGTTGTATGATTAGTGTGTATCTCTTCATGGTGTCCCCATTAAGTATTAATGTATGCATGCTAATGCATCAACTCATCGCATCAACCGTACCTTGTAAAGTCCCAAGGACCTCCATATGGTGACTCCATGAAATACCAATGAGGTGCTAATGCATGCATGATGATGAATCAACTCACCACATCAATCTTGGCTTCTGGCAATGTGGATCGCCAGTGGAGTCAATGAGTTATGGTGTCAATTATTATGCATTAATGACAACCAACTCCTCCATAGGGTTCACCCAAAGCAAAATCTATCGTGAAGATATTTGGTGGTAGTTTTTCGTCCACCACAATGTGACAATATGCTTGTAAATTAATCTGACTGTTATGGATGTTAATTCAAAGAATACCACCAAATTAATCCAATTACCACTTAATGGGCAATTCAAATTGAGAGTCAACATTGAATGTATTGTGGTTTACTAGTTGTAAAGTTATTTTAACATAAACAGATCTTTGTTCTAAACATAACATGTAACATATATCTTTGTGTTTCCTCAAATGAAGGAAATTGATAGTCACCATGTAAAGGCCCAATGATTGGTGTGGACTTCTAGATGGTGTCCTCATGGAGTATTAATGCATGCATGATGTGGTGGCAGGGTTGATGTAGTGGCTAGGTTGATGTGTATATTAATTATCATCATGTATTGTTATTTAATGGGGACACCAACCACACCACTAGATCATGCATTCATTGGTACTTCATGGGGACACCAGGTGGAATTTCACACTAATCATTGGATCTTTGCATGGTGGTTATTGATCCTCATGATGGTCATGTATGCATTGGTACTTCATGGGGACACCATGTGGGAGTTCACACTAACCATTGGATCTTTCCATGGTGGTTAACGATCATCATGATAGACTACTGCCAAATCTTTGTGCAATCAATTTTTATTAGGGTAAACTCTGAGGAGCTAGTTGTCATTAATGTCCATTCTCATCTTGTTGTAATTCATAAGAGCTATTGGAAATCCACATCGTCAAAAAGCAAGGTTGATGTAGCAAATTGATGCAATCATGATATTTGTATTGCTACTTCATAGGGACACCATGCAAAGGTCCACACTAATCATTGGACCTATGCATGGTCGTTATCGATTGCTTAAATGACATGCTTGATTTAAGTGTGGTAACCCTTGTCTATTAAATATCATTAAGTATCAAATTGGAAGGTTGGAAACCGATATCATATCGTCTCATTACATGTTGTGACTTGCAATAAAGAGGGTTAATTATTGTCATTTAACATAGTTTTGGCTTATCAAATTCCACCTATTAACTCATCAAAGCTAACGACTCGCAGAGAACAATCTTCATTTAATAGTATTCTCCAAAGGAATATGTAGAGATAAATGTTATAGAAACATGGAAATATGCACATACATGTGTTACCATATTCACACATACAACAAATACACATGGTGGTTACAAGCTACATTTTTAAAATTGCTACAACAATCTCTTTGCCACCCTTTGTCATCTTTTTCCTCCGTGTGCAACCAAAAATCGTTGGGTATTATTCACCAGCGTACGAATCCATATATACACCTACCCATCCATGGTCCTCTCATGTATCTTACTTTTTGTATTCACATTCTATACTAGCTATAGTTACTACAAGATTTTATTCCTGCCTATATATAATTCTTTCCAGTGCAATTGAGCAAGGACGCATTCTATATATCATTGGATCAGAGATCATAAGAGGACATCTGAACTATGTTTTTTTCAACCAAAACAACATAGAAGCCAACTGCATAGGCACAAAGAAATACAATGCATGCATATCATATGTGGATGATAAAGAGCTATGGTTCTTTGAGCTTAAGAACATTTTTTTTTCTAGGGGTTTTCATGAGGTCTCATGTTAGACAATTCATTTTTTTTAGATTGTGTCAGATATTTGGGAGTGACGAAACATGTTAATTTTGAGTCTCTTATGTTTGCCAGATGATGGATTTTTATCGCTATTTCATGTTCCCATAGTGTGCCTTTTACTCTTCTCGCAACAGGACTATGTGGCGACATAGTTCTTGATGACGATATTGCACCTAAATGATCTGACTGTGAAAACAAATTCATACAATTGCATTTAATTAAATTGTGTACTAAATTTTTTTATTTAGTTTCTTCACAAAATTTAGCGATGTGGTGTTCATGTCACACATTCAACCAATTAGTGTAACAAACATAGTTTGTACTCACAAATTAAATACTCCAAAACACTCAGAATATGAAGATGTCTATTGAGGATAGAAGTAATATATATAAAATGTATAAACAAGAATACGATATTGTTACAGATGAGGGCTTTCTTATATACCTAGGTGGGTGCCCTTTTACCAACGATAATGTCTTTAGAGATCCGTCTCTTCAATATACTAATCATTATTACTAATAATTATTAATTATTTATACTCATAACATTGCGTTTCCCTTTAGAAAAGCTTTCCTCAAAGCTTATTGTTGAAAATGTGTGTTTTTAGTTTCTTTGTTTTGGTAATCTATTGGCACCCTTCAAACTTTTTTGAGTTGTCATTTGCAATGATACAAGATGATAGGATCATTTGAGTGATAAATAGAATTGTCGAACTGGGAGGGGATCTGACCATCCTAAATCAATCTTTTGTGGAATCTTGCGGTTATTGGATACTTCAGATGATTTTTTATTATAACACAAAATTGTGGCGACATCGATATTCTTTGGAACATAAGGTCACTTGTCTCCTGTTTGAGTGATATGGATTTGTAGATTGGTTGAGATGTCTACTTTTATGATTTGGGTGTCTATAAGGAATTCTTGTGATCTGATTTCCTCTTATCATATTTGTGGTGATTTCTTGGTTTACTTGAAGTATGTGATTTCCTCCATGTATAGAAGTTATTTGGCTAATTGCCAGAGTTTCACTTGAAATTTTTGTTGTTTGAACCGCAACATCTAAATATGTTTTTACTTAAACTGGGATGTCATCTTTTTGCATTATGATATTGACTGTATCGATATTTGTTATTTTTTCTTCAATTTGCACTGTTACGATTGAAGACTTAGACACTTCTTTCATGATAAGTTGTTTTTATTGTGTTTTATTGATTTTTTTTTATCATTTTTAAGTTTATTAATTTGCTTTAGTAATTTCTCACGGTGGTCCTTGAGGCGAGTAACTTCTTCGTTTTTGTCTTTGTAATCTTTTCAACTTCTTTATGCATATTTTGCATTGAATTCTGGTTTTCTTGAAGAATTACTTTTGAGATATATTTTACGTCTTCTGGTGTTATAGAATATGGCTTCAATGTAACATTTTGTAGCAATATTTTTAGTTTTTATTTTTGTAGGAAAATGTCAAAAACTTATTCTTCATATTTAGGATGAAGGACTCTAATGATTCCATAGATTATATCACCAACGCCATAAAATAAAGTTTTAACGGTGAATTGTGAGACAAAAATATAGTCTCCAATACTTGGTTGTAGATTGCTCATGTCATATTGTGTTTTATTCATCAAATCCATCATTTCAATTATATTCGATTCAGAAATCACTAATTGGTTAATACATTTAATACTACCATAATATGATCAATAAATATTATAATATCCTTTTCCGCAAGTGATCCTTTGATTTTAAATAATCTATTAGCACTTTTTTGGAAGATTTTTTAAATAAGCCATTAACACTTTACTATAAATTTTACAAAAGAACTTCCGAATCTTCCTTCGCTGATCTCCATTTTGCACTTCTTGATATTTTCGTCAAACAATATTTGTTAATAAAACTTACATATTCTTCATGTGAGTAACCACTTTTATCAAAATGTAATAAAGTCCCTTTTAATATGAGTATACAACAATGTTTGATTACCCTTTTTACACTATATCATGGAGTATAATAATATATTCCCCTTGTTTTTCTAAATAGCCTTCGTTATCTTGCAACTTCCGAAGTTTATGCTTAGTAAAAAGGTCTTATTTTATTGAAAAATTCATTTTTCTCTTATTTCTCTTGCATCCACTTTTATTAAATACCCTTTTCATAATAATATATTCTGCTCGTTGTTTTTCGTTATCTTGTAACTTCCCAAGTTTTTATAAGTAAACACTTTTTATGAATGGTCTTATTTTATTAAATAATTTTTCTTTTCTTTTATTTCTCATGCATCCACTTTTATTAAATACCTTTTTCATAATAATATATTCTCCTCGTTGTTTTTCGTTATCTTGTAACTTCCCAAGTTTATATCAAGTAAAACACTTTATGAATTATCTTATTTTATTAAATAATTTTTCTTTTCTTTTATTTCTCATGCATCCACTTTTATTAAATACCCGATTGTAAAATATTCAATCACAATACTTGTGTATTTTTTCCTTTAATTACTTATTTTTGAACGATGCCCTATATAAAGATCATAATCTCCTATAAATACCTATTTAAGGGTTTTATATTTTATCATTATCATTATATAATACTTTCATAAACTTTATTTAAAGTATAATTATCATTATATAATACTGTCATTAACTTTACTTAAAGTTAGTTAAGAAAATAAATATTCCCTTTGACTTTATTCAAATTAAGCTCATTTTGACATTTCTCTTTACGATCATGGCTCTACACAAGTCATCGTTAGTTTCACTGATGGGACACCTTTCATAATAGTTGGTAGAAAAATAATTTTCTTTTAAATTCGGCGAGCAGTGTTGTGGCCAAGACAATAGTGTGGGTTGTGGTCGTTGGAATGGCGACAATAGTTGTACAAAATCAACAGGAGAATCAAGTCTTGTAGCGGTCGAGACACAACGTGTTGTTGTAGTATTTGGTGTCCCTCGCTGTGGAGTGTTGCAGTCTAGTTGGGGCAATGCTTGGGTGTCAGTGGAAAGGTGTGTCCTCTCATCGTTTTTTTGGGTTTTTTAATTACTTTTTTATATAATTTTTTGTTTTTAATTTTTTTTGTTTATATATATAAACTATTTATTTATTTTCTCTTCTTTTTTATTTTTTTAATGGCCAAAAGATGTTAAAATTTCTAAATAGAAATCTTACTGAAGTGATTAATATTATTTATTTTACTTGTTATCTAAGAAATAAGTTATTCACAATATTCTTATGACAAATATCGAAATATATTCTACTTCAGCCTTCACAATTAAAACATTGCATAAAGTAAATGTAAGGAAAAATACTAGCACAAATACAATCACAATGGCACAATTATTTTGGACAATCATCCTTGAAAAAACCCAATGTGGGAAAATCGGTGCAGCAGATGACAGATGAGGGTTTTATTATTCTTCAGCAAGTTTTCATGTACAAACTACAACCAACAAAATAGGAATGAGAAATTTTACAGACACTTTTTGACCAATTTCTACCCCAGGTAAAACACTTCTTCTTCCTCGGAATCCTTCTAATCCTCTCTGTGTCAAACTTCTCTCCTCGGCTCAGCATGAAGCTGCCCACGTAGGCTCCGCGTCAATCTACCTCTGCGCTGCCTTTTTTTGCGTCACCTTGTTCCTGCTCTGCGTCTTGTTGCCTTGCACTCTCTGAATATGTTGATGCCCTCTCTTCCTTTCTCACCTACAACTCTCCCTCTGATTCGATTTTCTCTTGCCGAACTTCGACTGGTGAGAAAATCGATCTTACTCGGGTAATTGAATATCTGCCTCTAGTGTATTCTCCAAGTGTCCATCAAGTCTCCTCTTATAATCCTCTCATTGATCAATCAATGACCCATATTAGATTATAATCAATGGTTAGGATCATTTGACTTGATCTCTTCCTTCTTCTAGAAGTTTCACCCACAGTTACACTAATACCCATTATTTAATTTAATTTCCTAAGTTTAGATTTAGGGTCCTATTAAAAATAATTAATTATTTTAATAAAACTGTATCCGGGTGGAATTTCCAAAAACAATTCCTGGGTATTGGAGAATGCATGTGTCTAAGCCTTCCTGTAAATTTTAAGGCCTAGTGCACATCTGATGCTACCCCAAATCAACACTCCCTCTTAACGAGGAATGTGCTCTAACAATATACTCCTCCTGCATACTGCTCTGACTCTAAAGCATCGTCCTCTGCATTGTTGATGACTGACATGTTGTCCACCAACTACTGCGTTGCTGCTGTAACTGTACTACTGCTGACACTGTCACTGCCAACATTGCATCCATACTACAACTCCCTCTGAATGTTTGCATTTGTGCTGCTGCTGACATTGCCAACTATTCCTGCACTGCAAACTACTGCTCCTACTGAAACGAATTTCTACCATACCCATATTGTCATGCCCCTACACCTATGGTAGTCTTTCAACCGCTTATAACGAGGTGCGGCACCACCGAACATTTTCTTTTCACCAATACTTATGTTCGTGGACTACGCCTAACATTCCACTTTTCCTACTTAGTTTGTGTTTCACAACCAAGTATTATTAATGTGTTCCTTTATACCAATGAATACCCATACACATTCATTATCAACAATATTATACAAGAGAAATGCACAACAGTATAAAGGGAGGGGCAACTCCCTGCAATATGAGTTTGCCCGAATCAATATATCATACAATCTTCACTTTTACAATGTATAAGTTAAATCTTGGGAAACCCCAAATTTACACTTAGTCAATTTTCACAACTTCGGCAAACTCGATTGCCTAGCTCGTCGGCACCTCCGCACGGTCGCCGCATGACTCACCAACCCTTCGTTCACCTCGTCGCACAATCGTGTTGTTTGCACAACTTGGGTGCGCCTCCAAGTCGCCACACACGGGCGCCTCTGCTCGAGGCACTCCTCCGTTCACAAACCAACACACCAACAAGCCTTCGTGCACACTTGCATGATGGGCGGGCGCTCACCCAAGTCGCCAAGACACCCACGCCAAGCCGTCGCACAAATCGGGCGCCACACGTTCACCGTGCACGCCTTGCCCAACCACCGGGCGCACCTTCGCCCGCACCTTCGCCCAACACCAAGTGCGACCTTCCCTCACTGTGCGCTTACCCAAGAACCGGCGCATGAGATGTGCGCCTCCACCTTCTTGTCTTGCGCACTATCTCCAAGAGCGAAGATGTATGATCGAATGACTTGCGATGGTTCAAATGCCTCCCAACGTGCAGCGATATATACCCATCGCAATGTGTGTGGGTGGGGCTGCCCAGCCGACCACCCAACCTTGTGCGCACACCCCTTAACCATGTTCAAGTGCCCAACACATGAGTCGGCCCGCCCTCCATCGTCGTCGGCCTCCAAGTGTATTGGTCCATGCTCAAACCGGTGTATAAGTGTCATCACATATCCATTATCGCATGTCTTCGTCGCAAGTTATGTCGCATGCCTGTCGCAGCTCCATCGCACAACCTCTGTGCGGCCCAACTCACCTCTCGCCCGCGCGCGCGCCCGGCTCGCCCGGCGCCCAACCGCGCTGCACAACCGAGGACGTTACATCCTCCTCCACCTGAAATCGTTGTCGTCCTCGACAACATATCATCCTGGTAGCCATCCACCAAGATCATCAATATCCATGATGTCAACTCCTCCACATACTGCAAACATCTCTGCATCATATGTAGAACCATCGTCTCCACCATGTCTCGCCTCGGCAACCATCTGTCACCAAGATCACCATACCAAGGTATACACCTCATCGGTATGTCATACATCAGAGATCATCTCAATCCATGATCATCGATCACCCTGTCACAATCTCCACATGCTGCTCTCCATCATGGAAGGCTGGCCCCTCCATCCAAGCTACATGCTCACTGCAACATATCGTGTCGACCTCCTCATGTGTCATCATGTGAACTGCTGCCATGATACTCCAACAAATGCTAACACATCTCTGTACACTGACGTCCCCCATGACTGAACTAGTTGGGTAGCTAATCCAACTGTCACGCTCAAACCATGAGAATGCACATCCTCATGCCACCATCAGTTGTTCCTCAAAACATCCCGTCACATCCTCAACTCGATCAAGAATCCATCTCCAAACAAGTGTAAGCCATGCTCAGGTCCATGAAGTAGTCTTCATCTCATCTGCAACATGCTGTCCATGATGTTTGGTGTCAATGTGCTGCATGAAATCAGCCACATATATCCCAACATCATCCATATGTGTATCTCCTCCATATGAAGAGATCATCTCGTCAAACTCCAACTCTTGATGAGCCACATCCAGGTCCATGAAGCAACCTCCATCATATCTGCAATGTGCCATCCCTCAAGTCTGTCATAGAAACAAGTATACACCTGTCTCATCGATCCATGTGCTCCCCATGATCATAGATCAATCAGCTCCCATGTCGAAAGGTGGTTGAGTCTCGGCCCAACCCATCACCAAGACGTCATCATCATCGTAACTCCATCACTCCAAAGTGTCTCATATCGATCCTCCACATCAAGTCACTCTTTCAAGCCACACCCATGCATGTACTTGAAAGTATGCACCTGCATCAAAGTCTCTGACCTCAGCTCCTCAATGTATCAGATCCTCCAAGTCCACCATATATGAAGTCTCCCTAGAAGTCACAACAATCTCATGTCATCATGAGCTCCATAAGTCATCCCCAACCAACATCTTAGCAAGCATACAAGTCTCGGCCCAAAGGTCTCTGCAAGATGCCTCAGCTCTCCATGTAGTAGGAATGCTCCATAGTCTGCTCACAACTCCATCCAAGTCCATGGCCTTGTTGTACATAAGTGCACAACCTCTCCATCGGCTCATAAGCAAAACATCTCCATGTCACATCAACAAATCCATCTGCACAACATCCCTGCCTTGGCACTCCTCATTGGATGCCCATAAGTGACACCTCTACAAGTGCTCCTACTCAATGTCCTTGCATAAGACTGCCATGCTCCATGTCTCCAACCTGATGTCCATGACTAAGTTGCCCATGTAGTCCAACCAAGTAGACCCATCACAACAATCGGTCATCCTTATCCAAGTCTGCAATCTTCGGTCTAGTGAACTCGGTCACCCAACCATATCATCATCATCACGAGTCCCTTCCATCATAGTTCCCCCACTAAAGGTTCCACCAAGACTTGCTCTTGGTCTCGGCCATGAGAAGTCCACTCAAGCAACTCAAATGTGTGCCCTTCAACCTATCCATGAGTCATGCCGGGCACTTAGCCAATTCTGCATGTGGCTAAAGCATGACCCAATCCTCTGCAATGATCATCATGTTCCTCCCTTGTCACGGTCCTTTGTACCTCCTACCATAAGGTCACAAACAACCCCAACAAGTCCTGCAACAATCAACAATCCTTGCTTCTCCATACAAGGTCTCATCATAGACATCCATGGTAAGATGCTCCCTTGCATCGACAAACTGGCTTTGCCCTTCCCTGCATACGGTCCATCTACCAAATGCTCAAGTGAAACACAAGTATCAACAATACTTACATCATCATCATGAGGCTCCTCCATGTGAGTATCCTCATCCATCCATGTCTGCAAACTGCACGATCCTGGTCCAACTTGATCAATCTCAAGTTCTTCAACATCCTCAATCATCACGGCTTCCTCTTCCTTGTCAACACAATCTGCAACTTCATCTTGCTCCATTGTCTAACCAAGTTGAAGAAGTTCGTCTTCAACATTTCTTTCCAAGACTTCAAGTTCCTTTCGAATCGGGGATTCTCTTCTTTCATCCGCTTCAACCTGTATAAGGTAAGCAAGAGCTTCCCTTCGCATTCTTCCAAACCTTCCATGCCTTGTCGTTCAGCTTGGCCCAAGCACTAAGCTTCACCCCTGCTAAACCTGTTTTACCATTCACCAGCTTCAATAAGTTTCCTGCAACTATGAACTAGCCCTTGTTCCACTTGTATGTGAAACCAGCTTCTTTCACCTGCAAGTACCTGCTTCCACTGTCACTTCGTCACGAGCAACCTTGCTCACCAGCTCCAACCGAGCTCTGATACCAACTGTCACGCCCCTACACCTGCGGTAGTCTTTCAACCGCTTATAGCGAGGTGCGGCACCACCGAACACTTTCTTTTCACCAATACTTATGTTCGTGGACTACGCCTAACATTCCACTTTTCCTACTTAGTTTGTGTTTCGCAACCAAGTATTATTAATGTGTTCCTTTATACCAATGAATACCCATACACATTCATTATCAACAACATTATACAAGAGAAATGCACAACAGTATAAAGGGAGGGGCAACTCCCTGCAATATGAGTCTGCCCAAATCAATATATTATACAATCTTCACTTTTACAATGTACAAGTTAAATCTTGGGAAACCCCAAATTTACACTTAGTCAATTTTCACAACTTCGGCAAACTCGGTTGCCCAGCTCGTCGGCACCTCTGCACGGTCGCCGCACGACTCACCAACCCTTTGTTCACCTCGTCGCACAATCGTGTTGTTTGCCCAACTTGGGCGCGCCTCCAAGTCGCCACACACGGGCGCCTCTGCCCGAGACACTCCTCCGTTCACAAACCAACACACCAACAAGCCTTCGTGCACACTTGCACGATGGGCGGGCGCTCACCCGAGTCGCCAAGACACCCACGCCAAGCCGTCGCACAAATCGGGCGCCACACGTTCACCGTGCATGCCTTGCCCAACCATCGGGCGCACCTTCGCCCGCACCTTCGCCCAACACCAAGTGTGACCTTCCCTCATCGTGCGCTTACCCAAGAACCGGTGCATGAGATGTGCGCCTCCACCTTCTTGTCTTGCGCACTAGAATCTGCGCACTATCTCCAAGAGCGAAGATGTATGATCGAATGACTTGCGATGGTTCAAATGCCTCCCAACGTGCAACAATATATACCCATCGCAATGTGTGTGGGTGGGGCTGCCCAGCGGACCACCCAACCTTGTGCGCACACCCCTTAACCATGTTCAAGCGCCCAACACATGAGTCGGCCCGCCCTCCATCGTCGTCGGCCTCCAAGTGTATTGCTCCATGCTCAAACCGGTGTATAAGTGTCATCGCATATCCATTATCGCATGTCTTCATCGCAAGTTATGTCGCATGCCTGTCGCAGCTCCATCGCACAACCTCCATGCGGCCCAACTTGCCTCTCGCCCGTGCGCGCCTGGCTCGCCCGACGCCCAACTGCGCTGCACAACCGAGGACGTTACACATATGCTCTTTGAACGGATTGAACTTAGCTCTCCCGAGAGCCTTTGTGAGTATATCGACCGCCTACTCTCCCATGGGGACATACTATAGTTGTACTGCCCCACGTTGAACACAGTCTTTGATAAAGTGACAACAGATATCTATATGTTTCGATCGATCATGAAATACTAGATTCTTAGAGAGTTTATCACAGTAGATCTTGGTCACTTCCATTCTTTTTCTGAATAAACTCACAAGCAATTTTTGGAGCCATATGGCTTCGCACATAGCTGTGCTGGCTGCCATATATTCTGCTTCTGCTGAGCTCAGTGCTATTGATTTCTTCTTCTTGATGCACCAAGATATAATCCCTGATCCAATAGTGAAGCAATACCGTGAGGTAGTTTTTCGGTCTACTACATTACCTACCCAATCTGCATCAGTGAACCCATTCAAACTGACGTCCTCCCCTCGGGAGTACTTCAACCCATATCTGATTGTTCCGCATACATACCTAAGAATGTGTTTAGTTGCTGCCCAATGTACCCTTTTTGGTTCCACCATGAACTGACTAAGAGTGTTAAACAAATGTCTGGTCTAGTGTTGATCAAATACATAAGTGACCCAATGAGCTTCTTGTACAAGGTGGGATCTACTTCCTTGTCTTCTGATGCATCTATTTTCTTCCAATTGGTGATCATGGGAGTATCCATGGGTCGACAATCCTGCATTCTGAATCTCTTCAGAATTTCTATAGTGTACCTTCCTTGTCTAACGAAGATCTCCCCATTCTTCTGCCAAAATTCCAACCCTAGAAAATAATGCATCAATCCCAGGTCCTTCATGTCGAATTCAGCTTCAAGATTCTTCTTGCAATCCTGGATGACCCAGTTAGGAACATGTCATCTACATATAATACTAGAATAAGTGGTTCATTCTCTACCAACAAACAGTAGAGATTGGGATCAACATCACTCTTGAAAAATCTGAACTGCTGCAAGTAACTATCAATCTGACCATACCATGCTCTGGGTGTTTGCTTGAGCCCGCAGGGCTTTCTTTAACTTGCAAACATGAGTTCTCTTCTCATGAGTTTCGAAGCCTTCGGGTTGTTCTATATACACCTCTTCTATCACTCCGTTCAAGAATGTTGTCTTGACATCTATCTGGTGAATCTCCCATCCCATTTGAGTTGCTAGGGATATAACAGATCTGATAGAGGTGTATCGAGCAACTGGATGTTGTAGGAGCTACAATCACCCTCCAAAATTTTTCCTTAGCTTCGTTTTGGAGCCTCCCTACCAACCATCCTTAGCAACATGTCTTGCACTGTCCAAGTACCATTGCTTCAGTTGAGTTTCAGTGGCTTACCAGCTTATGGTTGTCAGCGTGTTTGCCTCCCACCCGTAGGCTGACATTCCTGAACTTGGTCATTTTCTAGTTGTTATGCTCACCTGGAAAATTGCACAAATCTGGAGGGGAACCAACCTTCCTCTCCAAAATTGCGCAATCCATCTAGGCTGCATGCTGTTCCAACAATGCGCAGAAAAGACATGCAACCTTCCCTCTGGAAATTGCACAATGCAGCCCATAAATGGGCTTGCTCTAAAAAATTGCGCAATTTTGGCTGACAACCAGGGTTTCAGTCCATAAATTGCACAGAGCCTGAGGAACAACCAGACTTGCTCAGCCCAGAAACTATGCAAAAGTCATTCCAAGGCTTTCAGTCTGTTGCATGTGCTCCCAAGTTGATCGATTCCCTTCAGGACTGAGCAACCTTGATTTGCATGCATGGGCTGCTTTTCTTGAAAAAGCAAAAAGGAAAAAAAGTAAAAAAGCATCCCTATATTTTAGGAGTCCATTTTTAGAAGCTGGAGGTTACATGCAAAAGCCATTTTAGAAACCTCTTGTGTCGCTTTTCCTAGATTTGTGGTATGCGCGTCATAAGCCTTGATCTTATCAAAACTATTTATTCGATGCTTCAGAGTTCATTCCTCACATCGATCTTGGAGCTCTGACATCCCACATCGCATCTAGGAGCATTTGGCACACTCAACTCAAATTTTTTCGGGTAAGTCCACTTTTCATGTCTTTTGCTTCTTTTCTGTCACTTTTTGTATTTCGGTTTGTGTGAGTGTTGTTCGCTTGGTTTCAATGAACGCTTACTGTTGCTTTAATGCATGCTAGCTTGTAGAAGCATTGTTTCAATTTTCCATTGCATCTCATTGATGTTGCATGCATGACACTGTTTCTGCACTTACGGTTGCCGTTACGGCAACTCGCTTCACACACTTACTTGTTTTCCTATTTTCCCGAATCTTGCACTCATTGTTTGCATGCATGATCATTCACTCTTGTCTGCACCCAACCTCGCCATGCATTCAACCTTTTCATGTTTTCAGTTGCCCGTTAGTGGGTCTGGGTTGCCTTGGCCTAGACCTTGCCTTGCCCGGCTTACACTGCATAAAGGGTGAAGGCTCCTCCTTCCTCCCAAAAATTGTGCAGAGCTCGCTGTTGGGAGCGGGATCCCCCAAGGGCAGTTTTGGGGTTAAAAGCCCATGTTTAAGTCAATTTAAGTAATATTATTGTAAAGACTCCGCATTTTGTGGTCGCGGAGCGTGAATGTGTTATGTGTCATAAAGGGTAGTCTGCCTTTAGTTTTGTAAAGTAAAGTCGGTTGTAAGAGATCTACCCATGGTCTGTGGGCCATGGGATTGTATAAAAAGAGCTAAGCTCTAAGTAGTTTAAAATGAGACAGACAATGATGGATGATGTACGAGATTCATAGCTTTAGAGAAAGAAGTTTAAGTCTTGGGTTGTAGTGTAGGTAAAAGCTGTGCAGTTGAGTGCGCAGAGGCCTAGGGTAGAAGTCTGCAATTGAGTGTACGGACCCCTATAGCTGTGTGCGCAGGGCGGATAGAGTTTGTAACCACTTGGATGATATTAATAAAGAGAGATATTCTGCAATTTCTGAGTCTTTGTTTTGTTGATGCATCTTGATATGTTATGTATGAATTTTCTTTATTATACTTATATGGTGCGCGAATGAATGTAATTACATTGAATAACTGAACGCATATACGAATATCTATTTATGCGGGGATAACTATAACTCTTTGATAAGATAAGCAAGGAATTTAAATTAATTGGGGAATTTGTACAGCACGCTGCCATAGCAGCATGAAAGTAGTTGAGCAACAGGCTCGGGCTACGCGAAGGACGATCGTATCCTTTCGCGGAGGTATTGAAGAACGGAACGTAGGGTTTGTCTTGCAAGCCCTAGAGCGAAGCAACCTGCGCGAAGGTAGGGATAGAGGGAATTAAATGACATCACGACCATTTTAGGGTGCAGAAACTTGGTTCCAGCATCCCCCCATACTGCTTTTGGTTAGACTTCAGTCTGCGCTCCGTGGGCTGATGCCAAAAGGACCAGTAGTGTAGGGATTTTTTTGGCTAATTAATGCTGAACCTGGGTCAGGCCCCCTTAAGCCAACAAATTGTTCCATTGCCGAGAGGATAGGAGCAAAACCACCTTCACAACTGAGTGGGGTTGTTTTCAATACACTGTAATGCCGTTTGGATTGAAGAATGCACCTATAATCTTTTCGTGCGTGGTGGTTGCGGCATTCAAGGAATTTATTCATAAGTTCCTGGAGGTATATTTTGATGACTAGACTGTATTTGGGCTGGTTAAGCGCCATGTAGCAAGCTTGCGCCTGATGTTGGATACCTGTCAAAGATACCAGATCGCACTCAATCTCAAGAAGTTTTTGTTTTGTGTTCCTTTTGGGAACCTATTAGGGCATGTGGTTTGTAGACAAGGACTGATGGTAGATCTTGTGAAGATCGCGGTGATACTGAACTTAGAAGCGCCAAGGAGTGTGAAATAGCTGTGCGCTACTCTGGGACATATGGGATATTATAGAAAGTTTATCAAAAGCTATGCCCATATCACCGCACCTATGGAAAAATTGTTAAAGAAGGATGTCACATTCTGCTGGAATGATGACTGTAAGAAGAGCTTGGATATATTGAAAGAAAAGATGGTTACCGCGCCGATTCTAGTCTTCCCGGACTGGAAGAAAGAGTTTCATGTACATGTCGACGTGTCATGTATAGCACTAGGGGCAGTACTAACACAGGCTGGCGGAGAGGGCTTGGACCATCCTATCGCGTTCGCAAGCTGCAAATTATCCAAAACAGAGAAGAACTATTCTACCATTGAGCGCGAGGGGCTAGCTATGGTGTATGTGCTCTAGAAGTATAGGCACTACTTGTTAGGAGGCCATTTTAAGATGTATACGGATCACTCTGCGTTGAAGTACCTGGTCAATAAGCCTGTGTTGGGGGGGCGAATTTGTAGATGGCTCTTATTATTCCAGGAGTACGATTTTGAAGTTGTTGTGAAGCCTAGATGATTGAACACGGGACCAGACCATCTGTTGCGCATCGAAATAGGGGAGGAACCTACTAACTTGGAAGAAGGATTGCCTAATGCGCAACTATTTGCAGTACGTGTCGCGGATGGTCATTTTGAGGATATAATACACTTCCTAACAACAGGAACTGCACCAGAAGGATACTTTGTCCAGTAAAAGAAGGAATTAGTGGTGCGCGCGACAAATTTTTCTATCATTGCTTGGCATCTGTACAAAATGGGTATTGATGAGATATTGCAACGATATGTACCTGAGTTCGAGATGAGCAACATCCTCGTGGACAATCATGGGGGTGTCGCGAGAGGACATTATGCAGGGAGAGCAACCCCGTAGAAGATTCTATGTGCAAGGTTCTGGTGGCCAACCCTTCATCAGGATTCTAAAGCATATTGCAAGGCGTGTGATGTATGTCAAAGAACGGGCAGGCCATCGTAGAGGGATGAAATGCCTTTGAATCCAAAAATGACATTGCAACCCTTCGAGAAGTGGGTGATAGATTTTGTAGGACCCATTCAGCCATAAGGGAAGACTGGAGCAAGGTACATTATCACTGTGACAGAGTATTTGACTCGTTGGGTAGAAGCGCAGCCGGTGAAGGATTGCACGGGCGTGACTGCCGCGAAGTTCCTATTTGAGCATGTATTGATGCGATTTGGATGCCCGAAGATCTTGATGAGTGATCGTGGTACGCACTTCTTGAATGAGACGATCAGTGCGCTGATGGAGGAATTTTAGGTATATCACCAGAAGAGAACACCTTATCACCCACAGGTTAACGGGACAGTGGAGGCATTCAACAAAGTGCTTGAAAACGCACTGACCAAGGTTTGCAATGCTTAGCGAAGTGATTGGGACCTACGCATACCTGCAGTATTGTGGGCCTATCGAACGACATGCAAGAAATTGATAGGACAAACCCCTTTTAGGCTTGTCTATGGTGTGGAAGTTGTAATTCCTATGGAATACATCGTGCCTAGTCTACGCATAGCAGCGCTCATAGGTATGACGGATCGCGGAGCCTTAGAAGACAGGCCCGCGCAGCTGAATGAGCTTGAAGAAGAAAGATTTTTGGCCCGATTTCATCAGCAGGTCCAAAAGTAGTGCGAAAAGGCATGGCATGATCGACACATCAAGCTGCACACATTTAAGGTAAATGACCTGGTTTTGTTATATGATAGTAAGTTTGATAAATTTCTAGAGAAATTTAGGATGCACTGGATAGGGCCTTATGTTATTAAGGAAATTACTAATGGAGGAGCAGTACAGCTGGTCAAGTTAAATGGAGAACCCTTCCTAGGAAAGGTGAATGGCAGTTGCTTGAAGCCATACACCGGCGGTTCGGCCATGTGACTAAATGAAAGTAGCACAGTCTTAGCGCTCCAGGTAGCTGAAATGAGGCACGAGACTATAAACTACACTGCTCAGGTTGGAGAGATGCATGACTCGAAGATGGTGTAGAGTGAGGACATCGGTGACACAGTCTGAGATGTCACCGCCGAGGCCCTGCAGCAATTCAAAAAGTAGCATCAGATCATCCTAGGGGCCATCCAGACAGGACTGCAGGAGTTGCAAACCCGCGCGTCGCAAGTTGGTATGGTGTCTACCAGCTTGGCTATCGATACATCAGAGGCTGCCGATATGCTGTGCATGAAGGCTTCCAGTGCGTTAGTGCTACCATATGGAGCACTGACAACAAAAAATGAGGCTGACAGGCTGATGAGCCTAGGTATTGCAACAATAATGCTACAACTCCCAGGGCTACTAGCTTTACTTATAAACTCAGGGTTCGTACAAACTTGGAGGTGAGAGTGCTATATGCACAAGTAGAAGTGGAGGTCCTACCTGTTGTCAATGTTTATAGAGTAAGAAGAAGCTTTAATTTTTTGATGGAAGGAGAGAAAACCTTATTCTAAGAGAGAGCTACTTCTACTGCAGTAAATGAAGAAAACAAAATGAAATGCTAAACTTGCACCATAACTTAAATCAATCAAACAACTATGCTAAGCAGAGTTGCTAATTTAACATTAGCCTAATGCTAATTATCTATGTTGTAGAAGTAAAAAAATTAAAACTAGACTAAGGGGTAACAAAGAAACTTAGGCTAAATAGGGTTTCAAGTGGAAAAAGTGATTGGAGGTCAAAATTAGTGAAAGGAGGATGTGAGGGATCAACAACGCATAAGGACCGTTGGATCAGTCGGGTGAAAGGTAATGAACGACGAAGATTTGATCGCAGGAGGTTACGTAGGTAGATGGACGAACAGGGTTACTAACGGGATGGACGGTTAAGATCTTATTGCGAAGGTTTTAAGTGAAGTGATGGACGAACAAGGGAGTAAAGCAGATGAACGACAGAAATCATGTCGCGAGGGATTAGATGAGTAAGGGAACAAAAGAGATGATTCGCTAAGATTTAATCGCGCTAGTGAGGTCAAGAGATGGATGGGCGAGGCTAATAGGGGCGATGAACGGCTAAGATCTTATCCCGCGGGTGAAGGCTAGAGATGGATGATGGAGATTATTTTGTGGGCAGAAGAAACGTGTGGAAATGGTGGAGTGGGTTTAGAGGGCGGTAAGTTGTTTTTCACGTGCCCTCAAAGCTATAAGTTGTTTACTAAAATTTCACGCGATTAGCCTAACTGGGCGACACATAGCACGGAGAAACCACTTTTCTCATGTGCTCTCGGGCATATAACATTCAGACAAATCCATGCAATATCGCGCGATGGCCGTCGGATCAGGCGGTACTGATCAACGGTGGAGATCGACCAAGCTAGTTAGTGATCGAGTGAAGCAACAGCTGTTGGATCAGACAAGGTAGATTGACGGTGGGGGTTTAAAGCATCTAAAGTGATCAGGTGAAGCGACAACCATCGGATCAGGCAAGGCAGATCGACGGTGGGGACTTAAAGTTCATAAAGTGAATGGTGGACTCCATGCGAGGCGGAAGTTGAAGAAAATAGTGAATCGGATGGTGATTGTGAAGGTTTGTTCGTGATCAGACGACGAGGAAGCAATGGAGGGGGAATGTGCTGGAGGCGGTTTCAAAGGAAAATGACAGAGAAAACCAGTGCGAGTAAACAACTAACTGCATTTTAACAATGAAATCCTTAGCCCATGTGAGAACTAGAGATTGTGTTTTTGGGGTTGCTGGAGGGTCTCTGCCTTAAGTCATGGTCCTAGAGGGAGGAGATGGGGCCGAGACACCTGCGCACAACCTGATAGTAATATTTTCGTCTAATTAACCTATGAATTATAAACACAACTGAAAGTAAACTACAACAAATGCACCTACCGAAACAGATGAACATAAACATGAAGCTATTCAAATAAATGAACAGAACCAGAAACTTCTTGAGCAAATGAATCAACAAACCATGAAACTACTTAAACAAATAAACATAACAAAACTCTATGCTAGCATAACAGTACAATAAATAGGAGCTGTGGTTGCTTGGGTCAGGCTCTAACCCAAGAGCTTCAACCCTCAAAGTTTAACTCAAAGCTGGCTTAAACAGAAGTCATATTTATTACAGAAACCAGGGATTACAGAGCAAATTCACAAGTCTTTGCAAGTCAGAAATAAAACAGAGTTTTACAAATGAAGTCCCAATCCTAGTGAGGTCCTAAGCCTCTCTATTTATACATATGAAGTCTCCAACAACTTCCTTCCAAATTAGGGTGGTTTGGCTCCCAACTCAAAATAAACTGTTTTATGTCCTTTTCACTTGCTTGGCTGTCTTTTAGTCCTCATGATGTGGCTGTTTGCACTCCGAGCTGATGGAGGAATATTCGAATGGAGGGGTAGTAGATGAGGAGGATTAACATCCTATAATTCCTCTACCTTGTCCCATTCGAGTCTTGACCAAGGTCTTTGCTATAGTTCTTTGCTTTTATCCTTTATTCCTGCATTATATGTAGCACATTAGACCATAAAGCCTGTAGTGATTCCAGCTAGGGTACTAGACTGGACTCTATATTTAATATCGACCGAGGTGCGTAAGCTTAGAGGCGTGGTCTAAAATATATAGACATAAAGAATTACCGCCCAGGTGATTATGAGGTAAATTGCAAGGCTTCTTTACGGAAGACCGTGATATGCAGCCTATCCTTCACACACCTAGATTGCCCTACTGATATATTTGACTACAATGCTGGTTATGAGATGCATCTATCAAGGCAACCTATGAATCTAAGTCCTGTGTATGACTGTGGCAATGATTCTAACCTCCTTACAGAGGTATCACTCAGAAAACCTTTGCTTGGTAAACACACACAGCATGCAAGATATTTACACTATTAAACTATATAAAAAGAGCATAAATGATCTATAAACTGAAACAGAGTTTATGAGCATGCATCTATAAGTCGCACAAGGACCAAATCCCTTACAAGATTCTCGTTCCAGATCTTAATGCTGACCATTCAACATAACAATAAACCCTTCAGATGCGCACACCATATACATGTAATGAAACTCAAAACATAAAGGAATCGAAAGCTTATATGACTGCAACCCGTATGCTATGTGAATCAACAGTTATGTAAATCGAAACTATGATGCAACCTGTGTGATACATAAATCGAATTCAATACAACGCTGTGCAAACATACAAATCGAATCTAATACAACGCTGTGCAAATATATAAGGACTGAAATGTAACAAAACGAAGAGCAGTATACCAAACGAAGAACGCAGGGCCCGTCCGCGCCTAAGGGTATACTGACTACCACCGTTCAGCAATCAACCAATGCAAAAGAGTATACACACGTTGTGACTGTAAATGGTTCTGTGTATTAACTAAAACTCTGTTCCGAGCAAATGTTTCAACAACTGATTAACCTTCAAAACATTGAACTAACTGTATTTACACATGCGTACATACAGCCATGTCATCGATGCAGTGAATGTACATAGTGCTGTTGCCGCGTTTATTACATAGCTTTTTCAAAATGTTTCCATACCATAAGTTTCAAAAAGAACAAAAATCAAAATGAAAATAGAATGATGCTGTTGCTGCTTTTATGCGCCAGAGTACCCTGCTTTGACTGAAGTTGACCGCATGCATAGGAGGCTCGATTTGGATGGGAGATAGGTGTTTGTCCATCCTTGGACATTCCAATTTTCGCCCATGCTTTTTGTTCTCTCTCATCCGCTATGCCACATGTCAAACGGTAAACTCATTACAGGTTGTGGGTACTTCCTGTAGTCATGTCATCAAAAACCTCTAATTCTGGAACATAAAACCCCTAAATTAATTTCTATGCAATTTAATAACTATAGAACAATTAATAATCAATATTCAAGGATTTTGAGGGAAATATGATGAAAATGTATGGAGAAATGATATGTTTTTGGGAAGGAAAAAGGGTCTCAGGATGATACCAACATCTCTCCCCGACTTAAGGACTTAGCATGTCCTCATGCTACCCCAGAAGTACTCCCCTTGAACTCTGTGCCTGCATGGATCTCTGCTGCCTTGAGCAAGGTATCTACATTCTTCTTCACCTGGTGATCCTTCTGTCCCTTGAGTTCCTGCTTTAACTTTTTATATTTCTCTTTAAGAGCCTTCTTCTGGTTGTACCACTTAGTGGCCCAGTTGGAAATCTCAGATTGCTCAGTCTCTAACTCACTGATTCTTTCCTTGAGCTTTTCATTTGTCTTCTGTGTTTCTTTGCTTTGTGCCCTGAGCATTTCATTTTCTCTTTTAATAACCTTTTCCAACATGTTAGCTTCCATGAGCTCTTCTTTCAATTCCTCAATTTGCTTTTCTAACTTCTTCTGTCTTTTGGTAGGAGGTGGTGAACATTTCTCCTGTTGGTTATGGCTTTCCACCTCTATGTCAACTTCTGGTGCTGGTGGTGAATGATCACCACTTTCAACATCCAAATGGGCAGGGGCATGAGATTCAAATTGGTCTTCTTGCAGCTGAGTTTTTGGTGTCCTTCTTGATCTTCGGGAGTAGGTGGTGAAGATTTTGTCTTTCTCAGCCCTCTTGACATCCTCTTTTTGCATGTTTCTGGTCCTTATGCTGCCCTCAGGTTGAGGTGCTCTGCTGGCCTTGGACACTGGAATTTCCTCATCTATGTCCTTCATAAACCCAGAATCTTCTTGCACTTCTTCTTTTTCCTCCTCATCTCTGATTTGGTTGACAGTTAAGAATTCTTTCCATGGCTTCCCTCGCTTCTGCAACTCATGTTCAATGAGGATTTTAATCAGGCCAAAATGGTACAGGCTTTTATCCTCATTCCCTTTTTGTTTCTGGATAGTTTTGGCCATCTTTGTTAAACTTTGCAGCAGAAAATATGGCACACTGATTACACATTGTTTCTTTAAATGGAGGAGTAGCTTGATGTGATAGAGATAAACAATGCTGTATCTACCTTCACATGTTATAAACTTTTGGATAATGTAAACCATTTCATCCCAAGGATGAACTAACCAGCTTCTTGGAACTCCCTTTTTCCAGTTTACTGAGGAAACTCTAGACCTGGACATGAACTGTGTCCATGATTTCTCCTTGAATTGTTTAGTTTTAAAGTACTTTTCTCCCTCCGGGCTGAGTCCAATTGCCTGAGCTATGGTATCCTCTAAGATTCTGAAGGAGAAGGTGCCTATTAGGGCCTTTTCTCCATTGAAGGTAAAGGCAAATTGTTTTGTGACTTCTTCATTACTCCCATGGAATTTTTCCAGAAAAGGTAACCACTGTGCTTCTTGAAGAATCTCAATGCAATCGTTATGGTATTGTGAGCTATCAAATGTACTGGGTTCGACCCTATTAGTCATGGTGATGGCAGAGGGTTATGCCTCGAACCCTTCTTTGTCTATGCTCTTTAAAATTTAAACACAGAGATGTCAAGTCGGTTACCTGGTATATATAGCTTCCTTCAGTCTTTAATTATGGTGCTTAGCTGGTCGATATGACTGTTGTGGGTGTTAGAAGTAGAATGGTGATGCTTCCCTTTTCGGCGCTCACCGGTTTCACTGTGCAAACCGACCCCGAACAGTGATATTCTCCTCTGCGCTCCTTGTTCAAATTTTCACTTTGTAACCCCACTCAAATGGTAACAATCTCCTCGGCGTTCCTTGCTTCACTCTTTTACTTTGTAACTCTACCCGAATGATGACAATCTCCTCGCGTTCCTTGCTTCAAACTTTCACTTTGTAAGTTATGGGAACCGAGGATGTGAAATACCCTGTACTCGCCTTACAATGTAATCATACAATTTTAAAAACAGAGGGCTGTACGCTTGTATGCATGTTAGCATAAGAACGCTGAGAGCGTACCCATAGTGCTGAGCTATAATGCTGGGTGGCAATGCTGGGTGGCGAGGTTATGATTCGGGTGTGCGTGTGATGTAAAACATATAGGCCGCTTGTTATGATTCGACTGTATGGAGTAAAGAATATATATAGGCCGCTTCTATCTCATCCTTTATATTTTTTAAAACAAACACACAGCTCACCACGTGCCCTTTTCAATTATATTCAGTCATGTAGAGAATGTTGGTATGCCTGGAGGGTATATGACATGGTGAATGTGTTGGTGATGGGTGTTAGGGATAGGTGGATGTAGGGAAATGATGAAACTTGGTGGGATAAAGGGTGATAAGTGGATGTATGAAGGTGTCCTTGAAATTAATTACAACAGCTTATAGTCACCAAAATTACATTAAAAACTAATCTAGGAAATTAAATGTCCAAGAACAGAAATACATTACTCTCTTGTTGATCATTTGACATGCTGAGTTGCTAATCCTTTTGACTGTTCTTTTTGACAGGTCCTCTGAGGGAGGTTGAATACACAGGTCCTTTGAGAAAAGTTTTGAAGATGTAACAGGTCCCTTTGAAAAGTTTGAATGTACAGGTCCCTTCTTGAAGACTGAAAATGTAATAGGTCCCTTGGAAAACTGAAGATACAGGTCCCTTGAGAAAGCTGTAACAGGTCCCTTAAAAAAAACTGAAGATGTTCATGCAGCTCTTTGTATTGTTACAGGTTCACTGAGCTTGCAATTTGCTGGAGTGTTGGTGCCAAATCCTTGTAAAGCTTGGTGGAAGTCTGTTGAAGTAGCCCTTGGTGTCAAGAATTTTTTTTTTAACAGGTCCCAACTGAAGGTTTTAAACAGGTCCCTACTGCTGGCTGGAATGTCTCAAACAGGTGTCAATTGCTTTAAACAGGTCCCTTCTGAATATCTTAAACAGGTCCCATTGCACTGATGGTGTTGATAGCATAGGTGTCTGAACAAAACAGGTCCCCCTGCAAACTATTTATAACCAGGTCCCTCTGAAAATCATGACAGAACAGCTTATTTGTTAAAGTCTAGAATGCTGGTAACAAGCTGCTGTTGGAAATTTACAGTGAAATATAGAATAAGAAATCTGAAGAATTTACAAGGGAGAGATAAAAGTAACAGAACAGATGTCTCCCTCTCCCCGACTGAAAGTTTGACTTGTCCTCAAGTCATGATGCAACTGAGAAATGAAACAATGAACAACAGAAATAGAATTCATACCCGCCAATAAATTGGTTTTCAGGTAGGAATTCGGGGTTAGATTGTGCCAGATACTGGTTTTCACATCTAACCCATTATTATTTTTTTGAGTTTTTGTTTTATTTAATTTTTTTATTTTTTATTATTTTTGTTTTTTTTGTTTTTATTTTTTTTTCTTCTTGATTTTGAAATTGAAAGAAAATGAAACTAAGGCAGTGATACTGCAGCTGAGGGCTGCAGTACCTCAACCTCTTCTTGCTGAGATAGTGTATGGAGAAAATCTTGCTTGCTGATGGGCTTGTTGTACAGCTTCAGGCGATGACCATTGACTGTGAAAGAATGACCTTTGCCATCAATAGTTTGGAGTTTTACTGAACCATTGTCATAAGCCTGAACAATTTCATAAGGGCCCATCCAATGGGTGGTGAACTTAGCTTTATGATCCTTGAATTTTGAATCAAAAAGCAGAGCCCAGTCACCTTCTTTGAAGTGCTTCTTCTTAATGTGTGAATCATGCCATTGCTTCCTGTGCTTTTGCATGAGGGTGGTGGTTTGTTCTGCTTGTTGTCTCATCTCATCCAGCTGGTTCAACTGCTGGATTCTCTCTTTCTGTGCTTGATCCAAATCAATTAGTAAATCTGCAGCTAATTTAAAAGTGTGAATTTGGAACTCAATAGGAAGCATGACATCCTTACCGTACACCAACTGGTATGGTGTAAACCCAGTGGTATCTTTCCAAGTAATCCGGTAAGCCCAGAGTGCCTCCTTGAGCTTCTCCTCCCAGTTTTTGCGGTTCATTGCAACAGTTTTGGTAATGATCCCCTCCAAAGTCTTGTTGGTTGATTCCACCTGCTCATTGGCCTGTGGATGGTAGGGGGTACTTTTCCTATGCTTTATCTGGTACTTGTCTGTGATGTCCTTCATGAGCTTGGAGGTGAATTGGGTACCTTGATCAGTGACAATTTCTCTTGGCACTCCATACCTCACAAAGATCTCCTCAAAAAGGAAATTGACTACTGTGTGTTCGGTTGCTCTTACCAGTGCTTTCGCTTCTGCCCACTTTGTGATGTAATCAGTACACACTAAGATGTACTTCTTACCATTAGAGGCTGGGTTGATCGGTCCTATGAAGTCCAGAGCCCACTTATCAAATGGTTCTAAGTGAACTTGGGGCTGAAGGGGCATCTGATCCATAGCTATGGGTCTGCCCATCCTTTGGCAGCTGTCACAACTCTTTACATACTTCTTGGCATCCTTGAAAATGGATGGCCAATAGTATCCAAGAGTAAGAACTTTGAAGGCTGTCCGCTTCGCTGCAAAATGCCCACCACACGGTTCATCATGGCAAGATTTTAAAATGTCAATTACCTCATCATTTCGGACACATCTCCTAATGATCATATCAAAACCAGTGTAAAAGAGATCGCCATTAAGCCAAGAATATCTAACACTTTGTTTGATCAGTCTTTTCCTTTCCTTTGCAGTGAAATGTGGAGGTGTCCTACCTGTAGACAAGTAATTAGCTAAATCAGCAAACCAAGGAGTTACTATGGAAATTGCGAATAAGTGCTCATCCGGAAAAGAGTCCTCAACAGGAACAATCTCACCTGGATTTTGCAGTCTAGAGAGGAAATCTGCCACCTGGTTTTCTTTGCCTGGTCTATCTAACACTGTGATGTTAAATTCCTGCAGCAATAGTAACCATCAGGTAAATCTGCCACTAGTTATTGGTTTATTCATGAGATGTCGAATGGCAGAGTGATCAGTATGTACAAAGACTTCATAACCAGTTATGTAATGGCGAAATTTATTCACAACATAAATGATGGCAAGTGTTTCCTTTTCTGTAACTGTATAGTTTAGCTCGGCAGGTGTGAGATTTTTACTAATGAAATAAATTGCATATGTACAAGATTCTTCTTTTTGGCCTAAGCATGCACCTATGGCAGTGTCAGATGCATCGGTAAAAATATGAAATGGTAAACTCCAATTAGGCCCTCTCAGGACTGGTGCAGTAGATAGTTTCTTCTTAAGTTGTTCAAATGCATGTTGGCAGTTCTCAGTCCAATTAAAAAGTACATCTTTGGCAAGAAGTTTAAACAAAGGTAAGGCTATCTTGCTAAAATGTTCAATGAATCTGCGGTAATAGCTAGCATACCCGAGAAAACTTCTTACCTCTCTCTGGTTCTGTGGAATAGGCAAATCGGCAATAATCTGGATCTTGGCTGGGTCAACCTGGATGCCTTGAAAAGAGATATAATGGCCCAACACTATCCCTTCATTTAGCATCATGAAGCACTTTTCGTTGCTGAGGGACAGGTTAGCTTCAATACACCTTTTCAAAACTCTTTCTAGATTTTCTAATGCATGTTCAAAAGAATTGCCATATACTGAAAAATCATCCATATACACTTCAACACAATCATGAATCAAATCAGCAAAGATAGCTAACACAGCTCGCTGAAATGTAGCTGGAGCGTTACAAAGTCCAAATGGAAAAACATTGTAGGCATAGGTGCCCCAAGGACAGGTGAAGGTGGTTTTGTCCTGGTCTTCAGAGGCAATCCGTATCTGGTTGTAGCCACTGAAACCGTCAAGAAAGGAAAATGATGATTTGCCGGCTAGGGTGTCTAACACTTGGTCAATGAATGGCAGTGGGAAGTAGTCTTTGAGCGTGGCTTTGTTTAGCTGTCTGTAGTCAACACAGATACGCCACTTGCCATTCTTCTTAGGCACAATAACCAATGGGGATACCCACTGACTGTCAGAAATAGGATATATAAAGTTGACTCTTAAAAGTTTTTGCAACTCCTCTCTGACAATGTCTTGGAGCATGGGGTTCATTCTTCTTTGTGGTTGCCTCACCGGTTTAATGGTGCTGTCAGTGTAAATGTGGTGAGTGCATGTGTCGGGGTGAATCCCATGCATGTCAGTGTAATCCCATGCAAAGGCTTTTTGGTACTTCGTCAAGAGTCTAATCAATTTTTCTTGTTGAGATGAGTCTAGGTGGTTGCCTATGTTCAAAGTTTTGCCCGGACTGATCTCTATGACTTGACTCTGAGTATTGGTGATGGATTGAACTGGAAAGATGTCATGAAATGTAGATTGCAAGGAGTGGATAGTGCATGTTTCTTGAAAGTTTTGAGCTAGAAGTACATCTGCAGCATTATATTGTTCATTTCTCAAGTTTTCAGATATATCAGGCTGTGAGAGAAATAATTCTACCAAATCAGTATTATCTTCATGGAAATCATAGATCTGGTCAATGCTAAAAACAGATTGTACCTCCTCTTTGTCATTAAATTTGTCATCAAGCCACAAGTTATGTGTTACTGCAGGTGATTGTGCCGATGGATAGAGGGTGAGTTGTTTCCTTTCGGTCCCTCTAGAGATAATCATGTTACCTGATCGGCATCTAATAAATGCATCAGCAGTCGCTAACCATGGTCTGCCTAGAATGATAGGATGTCCTCCTAGATTGGATTTGGGTTGAAGGACTAGGAAATCCACCGGATACTCCCAAGAGTCCAGTGAGACAATAATATCTTCCAAAATCCCCTCAGGAATGACTTTGGACCTATCAGCTAGTTCAAGAACAATTGTGGTATGTTGCAAATTCACAAGCTGGAGTGTTCTCATAGTTTCAAGGGTCATGACATTGATTGCAGCTCCAAGATCTATCAAAGTGTTTGGGATCCGTATGTTGTTAATGATGGTGGTCACTTTTGGAATGCCCGGATCAACATACTTCTCCATGGAGATGGTATTGGTCATAAGGCCTGCTAAATTTCCTAAAACATGAATGGTCTGAGGATCAATCCTCTTTCTAGCAGGTTTCTTGAGACACATGTCTTTGATGGCTTTGGTGTAAATAGGAATGTCCTTTATAGCTTGCAGCAAAGGGATTTTTATGTAGACATTTTTAAGTTCATCCAAGACATCAAATTGTGGTGGAGGCAATGGTGGTTTTACGTGAACCAAACGGTCCGGAAAAGGTGGTTGCAGTGATTGCATTTGTTTGTCCTTGGTTTCACTGCTTGGTTTTGTTTGAGTGGTCATTTCATTTTCTTTTTCTAAGTTTTCTTCTTGCTGATCTGTTATTAGAGAATCCTTCTGGAGCACCCTACCAGACCTCAGATTAATGTTTTGCAAAGGCAGTGTGGAGTAGGAGGTTCCTTCCTCTACATTATAAACTGGCCTCTCTGCTCTATTGTTCGGATTTGGGACAGTTTGAGCAGGTATTTGTGTGGGTCTGGGAGGTGGCGGGTTAGTTGGAAATTGAAGTTGTGGTACATTTATTTGTGGAGGAGCAGGTAAGGTCTGTTGAGAAGGTTGGGGCTGATAAACAACCGGCTGAGGGTGCTGCTGATATGACTGTGATTGTGATGGATATGGCTGTTGGTACTGCTGATATGGCTGTGAGTAAGGTGGGTATGATTGAGGATACTGATGGTAGGATTGGGGATACTGTTGAGATGGTCTCCATTGATTTTGTGATTGGTTTCCATGCTGCCATGGCATAGGTATATTCCATGAGTTTTGTGCATACATCTGATCATTCATAGGAAATTGCATATTTTGATTAGGAAACATACCTTGGGGTGCTTGCCTTGGCTACCATGGTCGCTTTGCACCCATGTAGTACACGTTCTCCATCTCTATGCTGGTTGCCATGTTACAATTCTGCACAATTTTAACTTTAGGACAGTTAAACATATCATGATGCTCAGTACAGAAAGCACATACTTGTATATTGTCTAGAGGACAGTCTTTTGATGCATGCTTCTTACGACACTTGGGGCAGAAAATAGCCATTATATTGTCTTCTTCCTCTTGTTTCTTTTTGGCTTTTAAGGTATCAATTTGATTTCCTAGAGTACTCAACAAATCTGTTTTGAACTCTTCTAAAATATTACCAATTTCAGCCCGGGTGACACTAGCAGAGGCAGTTTTTATGACCCTAGATGACAAGGTCCTCTTTCCCATTTTGGCTTTACTTCTTGAATATTTTTCACACAGTTCAACTATTTCTTCAAAGGGTAGGGCAGAGATATCACCTTTGCCCATTAAGTTGAGATCATCCATGTATTCTTCCCTGATACCTTTCAAAAAGATTGTGCGGACTAGATCAGGAGGCATGGTTCGGTGTTTAGATTTTTGCAAGTTATAGACAAACCGTTCTAGATATTCTTCTAAGGTTTCATCCTCCTGCTGGCTCATTCTAAAGATGTCATCTTTAGAATCTTTGGATCTGCAATAAGGCTGATATTTCCTCAGAAATATCCTCCTCATGCCATCCCAATCTACTATGGCATGCTCCCCTAGCCCCATAAACCATTTCAAGGCTGCTGCCTTTAATGTGGCTGGAAACAATCTCAGTCTGTGAGCATCATCAGTATATCCATAAGTTCGACACACAATATCGAACTCGAATAAGAATGAGTCCGGATCCTCTGATGCCATTCCATAGAAATTGGGTAGCACGGATGGGGGTATATTTTTCATTTTGATCTCTTCATCCTCCTGTGGTTCTTGTATAGGGAATTTAAAAGTGGATTCCTCCTCCTCTTGATGGGGAACTGATCCAGATCCCTCCTCAGCCATTCTACTTGGTTTCTTAGTGTCTCTTGGTGGAAAAGAGAGAAAGGAAAATTGTTTGGTAATGGTGCTACTTTTCCCTTGTGTAGAAGAGTTAGGAAAGGGTGGATGCTGTGATTTATGTGCAAACAGAGTTTCCCTCTCAGCAAGAGTAATGTGCTGTCCTGAATAAAATTTCTCAGCTATTGTTTGAATATCCTCCTCAGTTGGTGTTGTTTTCCCTGGAGAGTCTGCTCCTGATGATGATGGGTTAGTGTTGAGATGGTGGGGGGTTCTCACAAATCTCCCTTGAGTGTCTCTAAGTCTAGGCATATATGAACATGATTCTAACTGTGTTTTTGGTTGTTTTTGTGTATTGAAATTTTTTCTTTTTGTTTGAATTCTTCACGTACGCCTCCCCGGCAACGGCGCCAAAATGTAGTGATTCCAGCTAGGGTACTAGACTGGACTCTATATTTAATATCGACCGAGGTGCGTAAGCTTAGAGGCGTGGTCTAAAATATATAGACATAAAGAATTACCGCCCAGGTGATTATGAGGTAGATTGCAAGGCTTCTTTACGGAAGACCGTTATATGCAGCCTATCCTTCACACACCTAGATTACCCTACTGATATATTTGACTACAATGCTGGTTATGAGATGCATCTATCAAGGCAAACTATGAATCTAAGTACTGTGTATGACTGTGGCAATGATTCTAACCTCCTTACAGAGGTATCACTCAGAAAACCTTTTCTTGGTAAACACACACAACATGCAAGATATTTACACTATTAAACTATATAAAAAGAGCATAAATGATCTATAAACTGAAACAGAGTTTATGAGCATGCATCTATAAGTCGCACAAGGACCAAATCCCTTACAAGATTCTCGTTCCAGATCTTAATGCTGACCATTCAACATAACAATAAACCCTTCAGATGCGCACACCATATACATGTAATGAAACTCAAAACATAAAGGAATCGAAAGCTTATATGACTGCAACCCATATGCTATGTGAATCAACAGTTATGTAAATCGAAACTATGATGCAACCTGTGTGATACATAAATCGAATTCAATACAACGCTGTGCAAACATACAAATCGAATCTAATACAACGCTGTGCAAATATATAAGGACTGAAATGTAACAAAACGAAGAGCAGTATACCAAACGAAGAACGCAGGGCTCGTCCGCGCCTAAGGGTATACTGACTACCACCGTTCAACAATCAACCAATGCAAAAGAGTATACACACGTTGCGACTGTAAATGGTTCTATGTATTAACTAAAACTCTGTTCCGAGCAAATGTTTCAACAACTGATTAACCTTCAAAACATTGAACTAACTGTATTTACACATGCGTACATACAGCCATGTCATCGATGCAGTGAATGTACATAGTGCTGTTGCCACGTTTATTACATAGCTTTTTCAAAATGTTTCCATACCATAAGTTTCAAAAAGAACAAAAATCAAAATGAAAATAGAATGATGCTGTTGCTGCTTTTATGCGCCAGAGTACCCTGCTTTGACTGAAGTTGACCGCATGCATAGGAGGCTCGATTTGGATGGGAGATAGGTGTTTGTCCATCCTTGGACATTCCAATTTTCGCCCATGCTTTTCGTTCTCGCTCATCCGCTGCGCCACATGTCAAACGGTAAACTCATTACAGGTTGTGGGTACTTCCTGTAGTCATGTCATCAAAAACCTCTAATTCTGGAACATAAAACCCCTAAATTAATTTCTATGCAATTTAATAACTATAGAACAATTAATAATCAATATTCAAGGATTTTGAGGGAAATATGATGAAAATGTATGGAGAAATGATATGTTTTTGGGAAGGAAAAAGGGTCTCAGGATGATACCAACAAAGCCAAATATCCAACTCTAACTCATTTCATAAACAAAATATAATCAAAAGTATGCAATAAGTTGTGAGAATAGTTGGTTTGACTAAGCTAGGAGGTGAATTAAGGCCAATTAAGGCCCATATAATTACTCAATAATGAGGCTCATCATCACCCCCTACTGAAAGTGTTGCTCATCCTCTAAGCAACTTAGTGGCTCTGGTAGCCTCTCTGACATCCCATGCTTCTGTTGTGGTCTCTTCTTCTTGTTCATAGAAGCCTGCTTTCCTTTCTGCTTCTTCCCACTGCCTCTTTTCCTCTTCTTCTTTTCTCTGATCTTCAAACTGTGTGGCAGTGTGTTCCATTTTAGCAGGCATGTATATTATCATCTCTTAGCAGCTTAAATATATCCTCAAAATGTGAAATTTCTTGCCCTTGGGCAGCAAGATATCTAAGTGCCAACTGAGGATCATTTGCAATTAGATTATGGGTGTTGAGTAGGGCCATGGGATTTGATTGTTTAGCTCTGATGAAAAGAGGTTTATTTGCTCTCTGGCCAATATTATTTCATCTCTGTAGCCCTTGACTTCTCATGGTTTATCCATGATGCCAAAGCCATTAATTGTAGATCTCCTAGCTCTGCATTAGGATCCCAAATATTCATTGCTGTGAGGGCCATGTCATGCAAGTAAAACTCAGCCATTTTGGCCCTATCCTCTAGTGCACTTTGATCACAAAGATCGATAAACTGTCTGCAGTCCTGAAATGGCATGGTGCTCCTTTTTGCTAGTGTTTTAATATGAAATTGTAGCTATTGTTCTCTGAGGTAAAGAGCATAGGATTTAGCTGGCATCCTACACTGGATGGCCTCCAAGGAGAGGCTGGCCATACATGCTAGCTGGTTTTCCTTTTCCTGCAGCTGTCCTCTCTGTTTTTCTTATCTTCTTCCTTTTGTTGTTCTTTCGCATCTCCATCAGTTTCTTCCTTTGTTTCCTCCTCTTGTTTCAACATCATCTTCCTTGTCTTCTTTTAGCATGTTCCTCTGTATTAGTTTCTTCTTCACCCATCTCATCCCCATCTAGCTCTGTATCTTCTTCTTCTTGTTTTGCCTCCTCCTCACTGACAGAAGGACTAACATCATAGGTGAGGGTTTTGATTTCATCTTCTGCTGGTAAGTTTCTGAAGACTGACCATGTTATGGGGATCCTGAGGCTTTGGAGGGCATCCTTAATGAGGATCCTGATCAATCCATGGTGAACCAACTGCTGGGAATTTCCTTCCTTTACTTTTCTACTGGAGTTTATGAGTGTGGCATCAAGAAATAGGGTACGCTGAGTCTTTGGTGAACTGGTGTTTCTACCTCGAATCTTAATTCTTCAAGCATTCTCAAATGGTTGCCATAACAACACTGTATCTATGGACTCTTGCATTTCCTTTTGAATTATTAAGGAATTTCCTTTTTGCCACCTTTTCACTTATAAACCAACTACCTCTTAACCTTTATAGCTTTTGATCAAATGATGCATATGAGTGAGTGAGTAGGATACTTACCTGTGGCCTTGATGCCATGCTGCAATTGTCAAAGATCAGAGGTGTTGCTGATGGTCATTCTTCTTCCTCCTTTGTTGTTTGCTAATGGTTTATTATCTTTTGCAGGTGTCTATGACTGAAGATCTAATGTTATTGCTTTTATTGTGGAGCTCTTGGATTTGATGATGCTGATGCTGTGGAGCTCTTGGATTTGACGTTGTTGTTGCTGTGGAGCTCCTGGATTACCACTTGGAAATGTTTGGTGTATTCCTTAGAATTCTTGATCATGTTGCTGGATGGTGCTGTGAGGATGCTGTAATGAATGGATAGAGGGAGTAGGAGTGTATGTGGATGTAGGGATGATGGTAATGGTTGAGGTGATTCTGTTAGAAAACACAATCTTCACCTGAATGGAAGCAATGAAGTGAAAAAACAATAGAATTGATGGAGGGATGCATTGGTAAGTAGTGGAGGAGATGAAATATATGTGACGCAGGGTTCCCTTTGGATCTTCTCTTTGCTCCCTAGTTGTCTTTCTCACCCACTTGCACATAACAATTTTTTTTTTCTTATATATATATATATATATATATATATATATATTTTAAACAAAACACCTAGGTTGCCTCATAGAGGCTTTCACCCTAGATATCTACCTTGGGCACCTCAAGGAAGGTTTTAACCCAGGGATATTCTTATTCTTTTCGTTTTTCTCATCCTTGGGCCGCCTCATGAGGTTTTCAACCCAATGATGGGACTTAAGCGCATAGAGGTTTTCACCTGAATCCTTATTCTTTTTCTTTTTTCAATAACCGGATGAGGGAGGAGTTGGAACTTGCTCCACCATCATCATTGTCTTATTAATGTTGTCAATGAACTCTTGTCTTGATAAAGGCCTCTTGTGCGTCTTCAATCTGTGTCCATTAACTAGCAATGGAATGGCTTCTTCATCAATAGTTTTGATTTGCACTGAACCATTGTCATGGCATCTTTCCACCACATAAGGTCCGAGCCATCTTGTCCTTAGCTTGCCCTTGAAATCTTTAAACCTGGAATCATATAACAATGACCAATGCCCTTCTTGAAATTGCTTCTCCTTGATGTGCTTGTCATGCCAGATCTTCCTCTGAAGCTGAACTATCTCTGTATGTAGGAGGGCCTGCATTCTCAATTCATCCAAGCCATTCAAATGTAATAACCTTTCTTTCTATGCATGACTGAGATCTAAATCTAGTTGGGTTTCCATCCTCAATGTGTTATATTCAAATTCAATAGACAACACAACCTTTTTACCATAGACCATCTCATAGGGTGTAAATCCAGTGGTGGTCTTCCATGTTGTATTATAGGCCTATGTGGCCTCAACTAGTCTCTCTGCCCAGTCCTTTCTGCTGCTGCTTACTACTGGTTAAGATGTTCTCCAGTGCCATATTGGTCACCTCCACTTGCCCATTATCTTATGGATGATAAGGAGTGGAGGTCCTATGTTTGATTTTGTGATGGCTGAGCAATGCTTCAATCATGCTGGAGGTAAACTGGCTGCCTTGGTTTGTGACTAGCTCTTTAGGGTACCCAAATTTGTAGAATATATTCTCCCTTCAGAACTCAGCCACCTTCTCTTCTGTTGTTGCCTTAATTGCCTTGGTTTCAGCCGAATTAGTCAAATAATTAGTGCAAACAATGATGTGTTGTTTTTGATTTGAAGGGGGGTTAATAGGCCCAATGAAGTCCATGCCCCACTTGTCAAATGGCTCAAAAGTCACTTGAGGTTGTAGGGGCATTTCATCTCTTGGAGTAGGCTTTTCCATCCTCTAGCATCGATCACACTGACTAATGTAATTCTTCACATCCCGATGAAGAGTAGGCCAATAATAGCGTGCTTGCAACACTTTGAATGTTGTCCTCTTTGCTGCAAAATGACTTCCACAAGGCCCATCATGATAGGTCAAAAGGATGCAAAGACTTCCTCTTCCCTTATACATCTTCTCAAGATTTGATCTGGGCCAAGTTTGAACAGATTGCCCCCAATGCAGGGGAACGGGGCACTTTTCCTGATTATCTTGCTCTTTTCTCTGGAGGGCAGGTTTGGTGGGAACTGTGCTGATACCAAATAGTTTGCTATATTAACAAACCATGGGGAGAGTACTAAGATAGCAAACAAATGCTCGTTTGGTAACTGATCATCCACCATTCCTTCTTCACCTGCACGTAGATTCATCCTAGATAGAAAGTCAGTAACAACATTCTCCTTACCAGGCTTATCAATAGTAGTTAGATCAAACTGCTGCAATAAAAGTAACCATCTTATGATTCTAGCATTTACATCTGGTTTGTTCATTAAATATTTAATTGCAGCATGATCAGTATGCACAAATGTTTGATAGCCTATAATATAATGCGTAAACTTGTTCAATGAATGCACAACAGCCAAGAGTTCTTTTTCGGTCACAATATAATTTAACTCTACCTTTGACAGGTTTTTACTGGTAAAATAGATGGCATAAGGCAATTTCTCCTCTACCTAGCCTAAGGCTGCTCCTATGGCTTTATGTGAGGCATCAACATGGATATGAAAAGGGAGGGCCCAATTTGGGCCTCTTAGGATTGGTGCAGTGATTAATTTACCCTTTAGAATGTCTATTAATTTACCCTTTAGAATGTCTAGGGCCTCTTGACAGCTTTCTGACCATATAAATTCAGAATCTTTGGCCAACAATCCGAACAAAGGAGAGGCCAATTTGCTGAAGTCCTTTATGAACCTTCTGTAGTATCCAGCTAACCCTAAGAAACTCCTAACATCTCTCTGCTTTTTTGGAGGTGGGACCCTTTGGATGATGGCTATTTTGTTTAGGTCCACCTGCAGTCCTCGCTGAGATATGGAATGACCTAACAGAGTCCCTTCAGTCATTAAGAATTCACAATTTTCTGGACTGAGAGATAGGTTCATTTCAATGCATTTGTGTAATACTTTGCCTAGGTTAGTGAGGGCCTCTTAAAAATCACAGCCGTAAGGTGTTAAATCATCCATATAGATCTCTACAACATCATGTACCAACTCAACACAAATACTCAACACTGCTCTCTAGAAAGTGGCAGGAGCATTTCATAAGCCAAAAGGAAGGACCCTATAGGCAAAAGTACCCCAAGGATAGGTGAATGTGGTTTTATCCTGGTCTTCTAGGCAGATTTGGATTTGGTTGTACCCACTGAATCCATCTAGGAAAGAAAAGAACTTCTTCCCTGCCAGGCCATCTAACACTTGGTCAATGAAGGGTAGGGGAAAATGATCCTTCTTTGTGGCTTTGTTCAACTCCCTATAGTCGACACAAATCCTCCACTTACCATTCTTCTTGGGAACTAACACTAAAGGAGAGACCCACTCACTGTCAGAGATAGGGTAAATGAACCCTGCATCTAACAATTTTTGCAGTTCTTCTTTGATAATGTCTTTAAGGGTTGGATTCATTCTCCTTTGTGGTTGCCTGACTGGCTTGCAACCTTCCTTGATGTATATGTGGTGAGTACACACTGAGGGGTGTGCTCATTTCATTTCCTTATAGCTCCAAGCGAAGGCTTCTAGGTTCTCTTTCAACAGTTTCCATAGTTGTTCCTCTTCTAATGTAGAAAGAGATGGATTAATCTTCAAGGTTTTCTATAGGCCAAATTCTATGGTTTTGACTCGGAGTGGATTGGAATCATCCAAGCATAAGTCAATTTGATGATTGTTCAATGTTTCTTTTACTTCTTCTTCTAAGGGTAATGAACTAGGAGTTGGATTTTGGAGTAGGTGTTCAATTAAATCATCCTAATATTGTTGTCCTCCTCCTATGATTGCTTCCAAGGTATAAAGTAAGGTATAAAGTTGGGCAGAACAACCCTCACCTTCTTCCTCCTCTTCTAACCATAAAGGTAAATCATGCTCAAGAGAAGGTTGAACAAGAGGGTATAGGACTAATTGTTTGGACGTATGCCCATTATTGATGGTCATATTCCTAGCTCTGCAGCTAATGTAAGCATCAGTTGTGGCTAACCATGGCCTCCCAAGGATGAGAGGGTAACCAATAAGCTTAGCCTTAGGCTGGAGAACTAGGAAATCTGCAAGGTATTCCCAGGAATCAATGGAGACCATCACATCCTCCACAATTCCCTCAGGGGTGACTGTGGAATGGTCTACAAGTTGCAGCACTGTTGTGGTCTTTCTCAATGACCCTTGGAGGTTGAGTTTGAGCATGGTGTCCTTAGTCATCACATTAATGGAAGCCCCAAGATCAATCAGAGTGTGTGGGACAATGGTGCCATTGATGTGCACATCTACTACAGGGCTTCCAGGGTCCAAATATTTTGGACATATTACTTGCCCCAACATTAAGTCAGACAACTGCGCAATGACATTAATGGTAGGGGCATCCCTTTTTCTTCTTCTTGGATTCTTGAAGTACTTCTCCTTAATTAATTTATTGTAAATAGGCACATCTTTGATTGCTTAGAGAAGGGGGATATTTACATAAATTTTTCAATTCTCCTAGAAGTTCAGTTTCTTCTGGGGTAGGCTGGAGTGGTTGGGTTAATCTTTGAGGAAAGGGTGGATTTACTTTAAGGTTGCTTTCCTCTCTTTCTTCCTCAACCTCCCTATGTGGAGAAGGAGGTTGGTTGTTTGGGAGAATTCTCCTAGATCTTAGGTTGATCTCCTGGATTTCTACAACATAAGTTGGGTATGATGTCTTTCCACTGTATGCTTGGGTTCAGATTTGGTTGGGTAGGCATCTGGGGTTGCTTAGGTGGAGCAGAGTGCAGGAGTTGTGGTTGGTTAGGTTGTGGAGGCAATAGGGTTGGAACATTGTTAAATTGGGGCCTCTACCCTTGGGGTGGGGTATTCCACTGATGTTGTGGCTGAACATAAGGTTGAAATGATTGGTTGGCTCGCTGGGATTGATATTGAGATGCATAGGACCAAGGAAGGGGTGTAGACCAAGAAGGATGAGCAGGGGGTCCCCAAGAAGGTATAGCTGTGGCTTGATATGGGTTATAGTATGCATGGGATGGCCCTTGCATACCCTGTTGGTATGGTCTAGGCCTAGGAGGTCCCCTTTGGTTGATGTAGCAAAGCTGTTTAGTGACCCCTTCAACTCCTTGATATACAAATTTGGGTCCAGGTAAAGAAGGGCACTTGTCTGTGGAGTGGTTTTCTTCACAGACTGAGCAAATCTGAATACAGTTTAATGGACATTCGTTCCTAGGATGCCTCCTAGTGCATCTAGGACAAAAAATGGCCAAGTCTCTCTCTGCTTCCTCTTGCTTCCTTTTGATGTTCATGGTGTCCAATTGCAAGGCAAGGGTTTTCATCATGTCACTTTTGAAATCTTCCAATGTCACAATTGAAATCTTCCAATTTCACCTTTGATGGATAAGTTAGAGGATGATGTACTGGCCATAGGTTGACTACCCCTACCCTTTTTCCTAGCTATCCTAGAATGGTTTCTAAAGACAGTCTTAATGTCCTCATAGGGTAATTGGTAGACATCTCCTCCTGCTATCATATGTAAGGTGTCTAGAAGATCTTCCCTTACTCCTCTAAGGAAGACCAACTTTAGTGACTCAGGGTCAAGTGTGCACTGGCCCTTTTGTAACTAAGCTGGAATCTTTCTTCATAGTCTTCTAGGGATTCATCATGGCCTATGGTCATCTTGAAAATATCTTCTTTAGTGTCTTTTGACCTACAGTAGTCCCTATATTTGTTGTTAAAAGCTTGCTGCATCTTAGCCTAAGTTGTGATGCCATCTCCAGGTAAACCCATGAACCAACGCAACGCTGCATCCTTGAGGGTAGATGGGAATAGTTTTAACTTTTGCTCATCATTTGTATAGTCATAGGTTCGGCATATAACAAAAAATTCAAATAGGAAAGTGTCAGGGTCCTTTGTGGTCAGGCCATGGAAATGAGGTAGAGCAAAGGGGCTTATATTCTTCATCTTAGTGTCCCCATTGGTTTCCCTGATGGGGAAGGCACTCTCAATTCTCTCTCTATCTCTCCTGTCATTTTGGTTTCTAGCCATTGGTTCAGTAGGAATGGGTTCTTCCTCTTCTTCTTCTTTTGTAGGTTCCTCAAATAGGTAAGTTTGCTCACCTAAAGGGTCTTCCAATTCACCATCGCTGAAGAAGAGAGAAGGTTGCCTATTGGATGCAGTGGGGGTATTTGACAAGAATTTTCTTGAATTGTCCCTAATACTACGAGGCATGAAAGGAAAATGTTTTTGGGTTGGTTTTTGTAAGATTTTGTTAAAGCTATAAAGTACTTGGAAAATGGAAAGGAAAGTAGATAATGATAACTGAAAGAAATAAAGAAACTAGATTACTTTTGCAGAAATAAACTAATGGAAGAAAGTTGAAGACTAGAAGTAGAAGAAAAGAAAGTTTGGAGACTAGAAATAGAAGAAAGCAGTAATTACTTCTACTTAGACACCTCCCCGGCAACAACGCCAAAAAGTGATGAGCCTAGGTATTGCAACAATAATGCTGCGACTCCCAGGGCTACCAACTTTACTTATCAACTCGGGGTTCGTACAAACTTGGAGGTGATAGTGCTATATGCACAAGTAGAAGTGAAGGTCCTACCTGTTGTCACTGTTTATAGAGTCAGAAGAAGCTTTAATTTTTTGATGGAAGGAGAGCAAACCTTATTCTAAGATAGAGCTACTTCTACTGCGGTAAATGAAGAAAACAACATGAAATGCTAAAGTTGCACCATAACCTAACTTAATCAATCAAACAACTATGCTAAGCAGATTTGCTAATTTAACATTAACCTAATGCTAATTATCTATGTTGCAGAAGTAAAACATTAAAACTAGACTAAGGGGTAACAAAGAAACTTAGGCTAAATAGGGTTTCAGGTGGAAAAAGTGATCGGAGGTCAAAATCAGTGAAAGGAGGATGTGAGGGATCAACAACGCATAAGAACTGTTGGATCAGTTGGGTGAAAGGTAATGAATGACAAAGATTTGATCGCAGGAGGTTACGTAGGTAGATGGGTGAACATGGTTACTAACGGGATGGATGGTTAAGATCTTATTGCGAAGGTTTTAAGTGAAGAGATGGAAGAACAAGGGAGTAAGGCAGATGAATGGTGGAGATCCTGTCGTGAGGGATTAGGTGAGTGGATGGATTAATAAGGGAACAAAGGAGATGAATGGCTGAGATTTAATCGCGTTGGTGAGGTCAAGAGATGGACGAGCAAGGCTAACAGGGGTGATGAATAGCTAAGATCTTATCGCGCGGGTGAAGGTCAGAGATGGATGACAAATATTATTTCGTAGGCAAAAGAAACGAGCAGAAATGGTGGAGCGGGTTTAGAGGGCGATTAGTTGTATTTCGCGTGCCCTCAAAGCTATAAGTTGTTTTCTAAAATTCCACGTGATTAGCCTAACTGGGTGACACGTAGCATGGAGAAACCACTTTTCTCACGTGCTCTCGGGCGGATAACTGTCAGACAGAAATCCACGCAATATCGCGTGATGGTCGTTGGATCAGGTGGGGCTGATCAACGGTGGCGATCTGACAAGCTAGTTGGCGATTAGGTGAAGCGACAGCCGTTGGATCAGACAAGGTAGATCGACGGTGGGGGTTTAAGGTGTCTAAAGTGATCGGGTGAAGCGACAGTCGTCGGATCAGGCAACGTAGATCGACGATGGGGACTTAAAGTTCATAAAGTGAATGGTGGACTCCATGCGAGGCGGTAGTTGAAGAAAATAGTGAATTAGACGGTGATTGTGAAGGTTTGTTGGTGATCGGACGACGAGGAAGCGATGGAGGGGGAATGTGCTGGAGACGGTTTCAAAGGAAAATGACAAAGAAAACCAGTGCGGGTAAACATCTAACTGCACTTAAATAGTGAACTCCATAGCCCATGCGAGAACTAGAGACTGTTTTTGGGGTTGCTGGAGGGTATCTGCCTCAAGTCATGGTCCCACAGGGAGGATATGAGGTCGAGACACTTGCGCACAACCTGATAGTAATCTTTTCCTCTAACTAACCCGTGAATTAAAAACACAACTGAAAGTAAACTACAACAAATGCAGCTATCGAAACGGATGAACAGAAACAGGAAGCTATTCAAACAAATGAACATAACTAGAAACTTCTTGAGCAAATGAATCAACAAACCATGAAACTACTTAAACAAATAAACAGAACATAACTCTATGCTAGCATAACAGTATAGTAAAGAGGAGTTGTGGTTGCTTGGGTCAGGGCCTAACCCAAGAGATTCAACCCTCGAAGTTTAACTTAGAGCTGGCTTAAACAAAACTCATCATTTTTATAGAAACCAAGGATTACAGAGAAAATTCACAAGTCTTTGCAAGTCAGAAATAAAACAGATTCTTACAAATGAAGTCCCAATCCTAGTGAGGTCTTAAGCCTCTCTATTTATACATATGAATTCTCCAACAACTTCCTTCCAAATTAGGGTGGTTTGGCTCCCAACTCAAAATAAACTGTTTTCTGTCTGTTTCACTTGCTTGGCCATCTTTTAGTCCTCATGATGTGGTTGTTTGCACTCCGAGCTGATGGAGGAATATTCGAATGGAGGGGTAGTAGATGAGGAGGATTAACCTCCTATAATTCCTCTACCTTGTCCCATTCGAGTCTTGACCAAGGTCTTTACTGTAGTTCTTTGCTTTTATCCTTTATTCTTGCATTATATGCACATTAGACCACAAAGCCAAATATCCAACTCTAACTCATTTCATAAATAAAATATAATCGAAAGTATGCAATAAGTTGTGAGAATATTTGGTTTGACTAAACTAGGACGTGAATTAAGGCCAATTAAGGCCCATATAATTACTTAATAATGAGGCTCATCACAGGCCCACTGTCAGTGCCTTGAAGGGAGTGGGATTGAACCTGGGAGTGCTCCTGCGCGAAGCACCCCACCTCTTGTAGGATGGAGTCATTGCAGAGCTGAGGGCTCGTGAGCATTGTGCCCTCCAGGTGATCAGTGAACAGAAAATAAATAATGAGCAGATGGCCTTACAGAGGAATGTTTCCATTGCCGCCGAGGCCGAGGCGACTATCCAGAGCAAGAAGAACATACAGGCCGTGGAGGAGGCCTGCAGAATGGTCCCAGAATCAGCCATTCCAAAGGAGGAGCCAATTGAGGTTTGCATCCATAAATTTTCCATAGGGGTGTGTGACACTCGGACAGAGATGGCACGGGTTCAGTGGAGCTGAACTTGGATATTACAGAGCTCTAGTTGAGGGCTCAGCCGTCAACATCGCCAGCGGTAAAGGAAAAGTGGGCAGCTGCTGTCAAAGAAGCATTTGCAGCAGTGGAGAGTGCAGTAGCAGACTGCACACAGTTGTTCAAACAATCGTTTGAGGTCCTAACCGGCTTGCAGGAGGACCCAAACATCTAGAGGCTAGAGATAGAAGTGCACGAACTCCAACAGTGCTATGATGAAGTTAAGGGCACAGCGCGAACCATCGCGCTGACACAGAGGTTAGCCAAGCTGCAGGAAGCCAAGCAGCTGAAGGAATAGGTGGACGCAGCGCTGCACAAGGAAGCAGTGCTGAAGGCACGACTAAAACCCTGGCTGGAGGAAGCTTATGCAGTCACAGGAAACATTGAAGGCAAGCTTGCGACTCTGCAAGTGACACAAAAACAACTTTAGGTTGACAACGCAGGGGCAGTGTTGGTATCATCCTAAGACCCTTTTTCCTTCCCAGTTTCACATCATTTATCCATACACTTTCATCATTTATCCCTCAAAATCCTTGAATATTGATTATTAATTGTTCTATAGTTATTAAATTGCATAAGAATTAATTTAGGGGTTTTATGTTCCAGAATTAGAGGTTTTTGATGACTTGACTACAGGAAGTACCCACAACCTGTAATGAGTTTACCGTTTGACATGTGGCGCAGCGGATGAGCGAGAACGGAAAGCATGGGCGAAAAGTGGAATGTCCAAGGATGGACAATCACCTATCTTCCATCCAAATCGGGCCTCCTAAGCATGCGGTCAACCTCAGTCAAAGCAGGGTACTCTGGCGCATAAAAGCAGCAACAACATTGTTCTATTTTCATTTTGATTTTTCTTGTTCTTTTTGAAACTTATGGTATGGAAACATTTTGCAAAAGCTATGTAAAAACGCGGCAACAGCATGTACATTCACTGCATCTATGACATGGCTGTATGTACGCATATGTAAATACAGTGGTTGAATGTTTTTGATGGTTAATCAATAGTTGAAACATTTGCTTCAAACAGAGTTTAGTTAATACACAGAGAATCGTTTACAGTCCCAACGTGTGTTCACTCCTTTGCATTGGTTGATTGATTGAACGATGGTAGTCGGTATACCCTTAGGTGCGGACGGGCCCTGCGTCCTTTGTTTGGTATACTGCTCTTCGTTTTTGTTATATTTCATTTCAGTTCATATATATATATGTGTTTGCGCAGCGCTGTATTAGTTTCAATCTCTGTGCTTACACAGCGTTGCATTGATTCTGATTTATGTATCACACAGATTGCATTATAATTTCGATTTATATAACTGTGATTCACATAGCATACAGGTTGCAGTCATATGAGTTTTCGATTCTTTTATGATTTAAGTTTCATTACATGCATATGTATATGGTGTGCGCATCAGAGGGGTTTATTGTTATGTTGAATGGTCAGCATTAGGGCCTGGAACGAGAATCTTGTAAGGGATTTGGCCCTCGTGTGATTTACAGATACATGCTTATAAACTCTGCCTCCTTTTTCAGTCTATTCATGTTCCTTTTTATACAGCTTAATAGTGTACATATCTTGCATGTCGTGTGTGTGTCCTAAGCAAAGATTTTCTGAGTGATACCTCTGTAAGGAGGTTAGAATCATTGCCATAATCATACACAGTCTTTAGAGTCACAGTTTGCTTTAATAGATGCATGTCATAATCAGCATTGTAGTCAAATACATCAGTAGGGTAATCTAGGTGTGTGAAGGATAGGTTGCATATCACGGTCTTCTGTAAGGAAGCCTTGCAATTTCCCTCATAATCACCTGGGCGGTAATTCTTTATGTCTATATATCTTAGACCACGCCTCTAAGTTTACACACCTCGGTCGATATTAAATATAGAGTCTAGTCTAGTACCCTAGCTAGAACCACTACATTTTGGCGCCGTTGCCGGGGAGGCGTAAGTAAAGAATTCAAACAAGCAAAACAAAAAAAAATAAAAATTAATTCACAAAAACCAAAAAAAACACAGTTAGAATCATGTTCATTTATGCCTAGACTTAGGGACAATCAAGGGAGATTTGTGAAACCCCCCCACCATCTTAACACTAACCCATCATCATCAGGAGCAGACTCAACACCAACTGAGGAGGATATTCAAACATTAGCTGAGAAATTTTATTCAGGACAGCATATTACTTTTGCTGAGAGGGAAATTCTGTTTGCACATAAATCACAGCAACCTTTTCCTAAAGCTTCTACACAAAGGAAAAGTAGCACCATTACCAAACAATCCTCCTTTCCCTCTTTTCCACCTAGAGACAGTAAGAAACCAAGCAAAATGGCTGAGGAGGGATCTGGATCAGTCCCCCATCAAGAGGAAGAGGAATCCACTTTTAAATTCCCTATACAAGAACCACAGGAGGATGAGGAGATTAAAATGAAAAATATACCCCCATCCGTGCTACCCAATTTCTATGGTATGGCATCTGAGGATCCGGACTCATTCTTATTTGAGTTCGACATTGTGTGTCGCACTTATGGTTATACAGATGATGCTCACAGACTGAGATTATTTCCAGCCACATTAAAGGCAGCAGCCTTGAAATGGTTTATGGGGCTAGGGGAACATGCCATAGGAGATTGGGATGACATGAGGAGGATATTCCTGAGGAAATATCAGCCTTATTGCAGATCCAGAGATTCTAAAGATGACATCTTTAGAATGAGTCAGCAGGAGGATGAGACCTTAGAAGAATATCTAGAACGGTTTGTTTATAACTTGCAAAAATCTAAACACCGAACAATGCCTCTTGATCTAGTCCGCACCATATTTTTGAAAGGTACCCGGGAAGAGTACATGGATGATCTCAACCTAATGGGCAAAGGTGATATCTCCACCTTACCCTTTGAAGAAATAGCTGGACTGTGTGAAAAATATTCCAGAAGTAAGGCCAAAATGGGAAAGAGAACCTTGCCCTCTAGGGTCACAAAAACTTCCTCTGCTAGTGTCACCCGGGCTGAAATTGGTAATCTCTTAGAAGAGTTCAAAACAGATTTGCTAAGTACTCTAGGAAACCAAATTGATACCTTAAAAGCCAAAAAGAAACAAGAGGAAGAAGACAATATCATGGCCATTTTCTGCCCCAAGTGTCGCAAGAAGCATGCATTAAAAGACTGTCCTTTAGAAAATATACAAGTATGTGCTTTCTGTAATGAGCATCATGATATATTTAACTGCCCCAAAGTTAAAATTGTGCAGAATTGTAACATGGCAGCCAGCACAGAGATGGAGAACGTGTACTACATGGGTGCAAAGCGACCATGGCAACCAAGGCAAACACCCCAAGGTATGTTTCCTAATCAAAGCATGCAATTTCCTATGAATGATCAGATGTATGCACAAAACTCATGGAATATACCTATGCCATGGCAGCATGGAAACCAATCACAAAATCAATGGAGACCATCTCAACAATATCCCCAATCTTACCATCAGTATCCTCAATCATATCCACCTTACTCACAGCCATATCAGAAGTACCAGCAGCCATATCCATCACATTCACAGCCATATCAACAGCACCATCAGCCAATTGTTTATCAGTCCCAGCCTTCTCAACAAACTCTGCCTGCTCCTCCACAAATAAATGTCCCACAACTTCAATTTCCAACTAATCCACAACCTCCCAGACCAACACAAATCCCTGCTCAAACTGTCCCAAATCCGAACAATAGAGCAGAGAGGCCAACTTATAACGTGGAAGAAGGAACTTCCTACTCCACATTGCCTTTACAAAACATTAATCTGAGGTCTGGTAGGGTGCTTCAGAAGGATTCTCCAATAACAGACCAGCAAGAAGAAAACTTAGAAAAAGAAAAAGAGATAACAACTCAAACACAACCAAGCAGTGAAACCAGAGATAAACAAATGCAGTCACTGCAACCACCTTTTCCGGACCGTTTGGTCCAAGTCAGACCACCATTGCCTCCGCCACAATTTGATGTTTTGGATGAACTTAAAAATGTCTACATAAAAATCCCTTTGCTGCAAGCTATAAAGGACATTCCTATTTACACCAAAGCCATCAAAGAGATGTGTCTCAAGAAACCTGCTAGGAAGAGGATTGATCCGCAGACCATTCATGTTTTAGGAAATTTGGCAGGCCTTATGACCAATACCATCTCCATGGAGAAGTATGTTGATCCGGGCATTCCAAAAGTGACCACTATCATTAACAACATACGGATCCCAAACACTTTGATAGATCTTGGAGCTGCAATCAATGTCAAGACCCTTGAAACTATGAGAACACTCCAGCTTGTGAATTTGCAACATACCACAATTGTTCTTGAGCTAGCTGATAGGTCCAAAGTCATTCCTGAGGGGATTTTGGAAGATATCATTGTTTCACTGGACTCTTGGGAGTATCCAGTGGATTTCCTAGTCCTGCAACCCAAATCCAATCTAGGAGGACATCCTATCATTCTAGGCAGACCATGGTTAGCGACTGCTGATGCATTTATTGGATGCTGATCAGGTAACATGATTATCTCTAGAGGGACCGAAAGGAAACAACTCACCCTCTACCCATCAGCACAATCACCTGCAGTCACACATAACTTGTGGCTTGATGACAAATTTAATGACAAAGAGGAGGTACAATCTGTTTTTAGCATTGACCAGATCTATGATTTCCATGAAGATAATACTGATTTGGTAGAATTATTTCTCTCACAGCCTGATATATCTGAAAACTTGAGAAATGAACAATATAATGCTGCAGATGTACTTCTCGCTCAGAACTTTCAAGAAACATGCACTATCCACTCCTTGCAATCTACATTTCATGACATCTTTCCTGTTCAATCCATCACCAATACTCAGAGTCAAGTCATAGAGATCAGTCCGGGCAAAACTTTGAACATAGGTAACCACCTAGAATCATCTCGACAAGAAAAATTGATTAGACTCTTGACAAAGTACCAAAAAGCCTTTGCATGGGATTACACTGACATGCATGGGATTCACCCCGACACATGCACTCACCACATCTACACAGATAGCACCATTAAACCGGTGAGGCAACCACAACGAAGAATGAACCCCATGCTCCAAGACATTGTCAGAGAGGAGTTGCAAAAACTCTAAAGAGTCAACTTTATATATCCTATTTCTGACAGTCAGTGGGTATCCCCATTGGTTATTGTGCCTAAGAAGAATGGCAAGTGGCGTATCTGTGTTGACTACAGACAGCTGAACAAAGCCACACTCAAAGACTACTTCCCACTGCCATTCATTGACCAAGTGTTAGACACCCTAGCCGGCAAATCATCCTTTTCATTTCTTGACGGTTTCAGTGGCTACAACCAGATCCGGATTGCCTCTGAAGACCAGGACAAAACCACCTTCACCTGTCCTTGGGGCACCTATGCCTACAATGTTTTGCCATTTGGACTTTGTAACGCTCCAGCTACATTTCAGCGAGCCGTGTTAGCTATATTTGCTGATTTGATTCATGATTGTGATGAAGTGTATATGGATGATTTTTCAGTATATGGCAATTCTTTTGATCATGCATTAGAAAATCTAGAAAAAGTTTTGAAAAGGTGTATTGAAGCTAACCTGTCCCTCAGCAACGAAAAGTGCTTCATGATGCTAAATGAAGGGATCGTGTTGGGCCATTATATCTCTTTTCAAGGCATCCAGGTTGACCCAGCAAAGATACAGATTATTGCTGATTTGCCTATTCCACAGAACCAGAGAGAGGTAAGAAGTTTTCTCGGGTATGCTAGCTATTACCGCAGATTCATTGAACATTTTAGCAAGATAGCCTTACCTTTGTTTAAACTTCTTGCCAAAGATGTACTTTTTACTTGGACTGAGAACTGCCAACATGCATTTGAACAACTTAAGAAGAAACTGTCTACTGCACCAGTCCTGAGAGGGCCTAATTGGAGTTTATCATTTCATATTTTTACCGATGCATCTGACACTGCCATAGGTGCATGCTTAGGCCAAAAAGAAGAATCTTGTACATATGCAATTTATTTCATTAGTAAAAATCTCACACCTGCCAAGCTAAACTATACAGTTACAGAGAAGGAAACACTTGCCGTCATTTATGCTGTGAACAAATTTCGCCATTACATAACTGGTTATGAAGTCTTTGTACATACTGATCACTCTGCCATTCGACATCTCATGAATAAACCAATAACTAGTGGCAGAGTTACCAGATGGTTACTATTGTTGCAGGAATTTAACATCACAGTGCTAGATAGACCAGGTAAAGAAAACCAGGTGGCAGATTTCGTCTCTAGACTACAAAATCCAGGTGAGATTGTTCCTGTTGAGGACTCTTTTCCGGATGAGCACTTATTCGCAATTTCCATAGTAACTCCTTGGTTTGCTGATTTAGCTAATTATTTGTCTACAGGTAGAACACCTCCACATTTCACTGCAAAGGAAAGGAAAAGACTAATCAAACAAAGTGTTAGATATTCTTGGCTTAATGGCGATCTCTTCTACACTGGTTTTGATATGATCATTAGGAGATGTGTCCGAAATGATGAGGTAATTGACATTTTAAAATCTTGCCATGATGAACCGTGTGGTGGGCATTTTGCAGCGAAGCGGACAACCTTCAAAGTTCTTACTCTTGGATACTATTGGCCATCCATTTTCAAGGATGCCAAGAAGTATGTAAAGAGTTGTGACAGCTGCCAAAGGATGGGCAGACCCACAGCTACGGATCAGATGCCCCTTCAGCCCCAAGTTCACTTAGAACCATTTGATAAGTGGGCTCTGGACTTCATAGGACCGATCAACCCAGCCTCTAATGGTAAGAAGTACATCTTAGTGTGTACTGATTATGTCACAAAGTGGGCAGAAGCAAAAGCATTGGTAAGAGCAACCGAACACACAGTAGTCAATTTCCTCTTTGAGGAGATCTTTGTGAGGTATGGAGTGCCAAGAGAAATTGTCACTGATCAAGGAACCCAATTCACCTCCCAGCTCATGAAGGATATCACAGACAAGTACCAAATAAAGCATAGGAAAAGTACCCCGTACCATCCACAGGCCAATGGGCAGGTGGAATCAACCAACAAGACTCTGGAGGGGATCATTACCAAAACTGTTGCAATGAACCGCAAAAACTGGGAGGAGAAGCTCAAGGAGGCACTCTGGGCTTACCGGATTACTTGGAAAGATACCACTGGGTTTACACCATACCAGTTGGTGTACGGTAAGGATGTCATGCTTCCTATTGAATTCCAAATTCACACTTTCAAATTAGCTGCAGATTTATTAATTGATTTGGATCAAGCACAGAAAGAGAGAATCTAGCAGTTGAATCAGCTGGATGAGATGAGGCAACAAGCAGAACAAACCACCACCCTAATGCAAAAGCACAGGAAGCAATGGCATGATTCACACATTAAAAAGAAGCACTTCAAAGAAGGTGACTGGGCTCTGCTTTTTGATTCAAAATTCAAGGATCATAAAGCTAAGTTCACCACCCATTGGATGGGCCCTTATGAAATTGTTCAGGCTTATGACAATGGTTCAGTTAAACTTCGAACTATTGATGGCAAAGGTCATTGTTTCACAGTCAATGGTCATCGCCTGAAGCTGTACAACAAACCCATCAGCAAGCAAGACTTTCTCAATACATTATCTCAGCAAGAAGAGGTTGAGGTACTGCAGCCCTCAGCTGCAGTATCACTGCCTTAATTTCATTTTCTTTCAATTCCGAAATGAAAAAATAAATAAATAAATAAATAAAAAAAAAAAAAAAAATAAATAAATAAATAAATAATAATAATAATGGGTTAGATGTGAAAACCAGTATCTGGCACAATCTAACCCCGAATTCCTACCTGAAAACCAATTTATTGGCGGGTATGAATTCTACTTCTGTTGTTCATTATTTCCTTTCTCAGTTGCATCATGACTTGAGGACAAGTCAAACTTTCAGTCGGGGAGAGGGAGACATTTGTTCTGTTACTTTTATCTCTCCCTTGTATATTCTTCAGATTTCTATATTTCACTGTAAATTTCCAACAGCAGCTTGTTACCAGTTTTCTAGACTTTAACAAATAAGCTGTTCTGTCATGATTTTCAGAGGGACCTGGTTGTAAATAGTTTGCAGGGGGACCTGTTTTGATCAGACACCTATGCTACCAACACCATCAGTGCAATGGGACCTGTTTAAGATATTCAGAAGGGACCTGTTTAAAGCAATTGACACCTGTTTGAGACATTCCAGCCAGCAGTAGGGACCTGTTTAAAACATTCAGTTGGGACCTGTTAAAAAAAAAATTCTTGATAACAAGGGCTACTTCAACCAAGCTCTTACAAAGATTTGGCATCAATACTTCAGCAAATTGCAAGCTCAGTGAACCTGTAATAATACAAAGAGCTGCATGCACATCTTCAATTTTCTCAAGGGACCAACATCTTCAGTTTTCAAAGGGATCTATTACACTTTCAGTCTTCAACAGTCTTCAAGAAGGGACCTGTACATTCAAACTTTTCAAAGGGACCTGTTACATCTTCAAAATTTTTCTCAAAGGACCTGTGTATTCAACCTCCTTCAGAGGACCTGTCAAAAAGAACAGTCACAAGGATTAGCAACTCAGCATGTCAAATGAGTAACAAAGGAGTAATGTATTTCTATTCTTGGGCATTTAATTTCCTAGATTAGTTTTTAATGTAATTTTGGTGACTATAAGCTGTTGTAATTAATTTCAAGGACACCCTCATACATCCACTCACTACCCTCATTCCACCAAGTTTCATCAATTCCCTACATCCACCTATCCCTTACACCCATCACCAACACATTCACTATGTCATATACCCCCAGGCATACCAATATTCTCTACATGACTGAACATAATTGAAGAGGGCACGTGGTGAGCTGTATGTTTGTTTTTAAAAAAAAAAAAAAAAAAAAAGTAAAAGTATACAAAGGATGAGATGGAAGCGGCCTATATATATATATTCTTTACACCATACAGTCGAATCATAACAAGCGGCCTATATGCTTTACATCACCGCACACCCGAATCATAACCTCGCCACCCAGCATTGTCACCCAACATTATAGCTCAACACTTTGGGTACGCTCTCAGCGTTGTTATGCTAACATGCATACAAGCGTACAACCCTCTGTTTTAAAATTGTATGATTACATTGTAAGGCGAGTACAGGGTATTTCACATCCTCGGTTCCCATAACTTACGAAGTGAAAGTTTGAAGCAAGGAATGCGAGGAAATTGTCATCAGATTGGGTAGAGTTACAAAGTAAAGGAGTGAAGCAAGGAACGCCGAGGCGATTGTTACCATTTGAGTGGGGTTACAAAGTAAAAATTTGAACAAGAGTGCAGAGGAGAGTATCACTGTTTGGGGACGGTTTGCACAGTGAAACCGGTGAGCGCTGAAAAGGGAAGAATCACCATCCCACGTCTAACACCCACAGCAGTCATATTGACCAGCTAGGCACCGTAATTGAAGATTGAAGGGAGCTGCATATACCAGGTAACCGACTTGACATCTCTGTGTTTAAATTCTAAAAGTGTAGACAGAGAAGGGTTAAAGGCATAACCCTCTGCCATCACCATGACTAATAGAGTTGAACCTAGTACATTCGATAGCTCACAGTACCATAAAGACTGTATTGAGATTCTTAGAGAAGCACAGTGGCTACCTTTTCTGGAGAAATTCCATGGTAGTAATGAAGAAGTCACAAAACAATTTGCCTTTACTTTTAATGGGGAAAAGGCTCTAATAGGCAACTTCTCCTTCAGAATCTCAGAGGATACTATAGCTCAGGCCATTGGAGTAAGTCCTGAAGGAGAGAAGTACTTCAAAACCAAGCAGTTCAAGGAGAAATCATGGGTACAATTCATGTCCAGATCTAGAGTTTCCTCAGTGAATTGGAAAAAGGGAGTTCCAAGGAGCTGGTTAGTTCATCCTTGGGATGAAATGGTTTACATTTTTCAGAAGTTTATAACATGTGAAGGTAGATACAGCATTGTTTATCTCTATCACATCAAGCTACTCCTCCATTTAAGGAGACAATGTGTAATCAGTGTGCCATATTTTCTGCTGCAAAGTTTAACAAAGATGGCCAAAACTATCCAGAAACAAAAAGGGAATGAGGACAAAAGTCTATACCATTTTGGCCTGATAAAATCCTCATTGAACATGAGTTGCAGAATCGAGGGAAGCCATGGAAAGAGTTCCTAGTTGTCAATCAGATCAGAGATGAGGAGGAAAAAGAAGAGCTGCAAGAAGATTCTGGGTTTATGAAGGATATAGATGAGGAAATTCCAGTGTCCAAGGCCAGCAGAGCACCTCAACCTGAGGGCAGCATAAGGACCAGAAACATGCAAAAAGAGGATGACAAGAGGGCTGAGAAAGACCAAATCTTCACCACCTACTCCCGAAGGTCAAGAAGGACACCAAAAACTCAGCTGCAAGAAGACCAACTTGAATCTCATGCCCCTGCCCATTTGGATGTTGAAAGTGGTGGTCATTCACCACCAGCACCAGAAGTCGACATAGAGGTGGAAAGCCATAACCAACAGGAGAAATCTTCACCACCTCCTACCAAAAGACAGAAGAGGTTAGAAAAGCAAATTGAGGAATTGAAAGAAGAACTCATGGAAGCTAACATGTTGGAAAAGGTTATCAAAAGAGAAAACGAACTGCTCAAAACAAAAGGCAAAGAAATGCAGAAGACAAATGAAAAGCTAAAGGAAAGGATCAGTGAGTTAGAAACTGAGCAGTCCGAGATTTCCAACTGGGCCACTAAGTGGTACAACCAGAAGAAGGCTCTTAAAGAGAAATATAAAAAGCTGAAACAAGAACTCAAAGGACACAAGGATCAACAGGTGAAGAAGAATGTAGATACCCTGCTCAAGGCAGCAGAGATCAATGCAGGCACAGAGTTCAAAGGGAGTACCTCTGGGTAGCATGAGGACATGCTAAGTCCTTAAGTCAGGGAGAGATGTTGGTATCATCCTAAGACCCTTTTTCCTTCCCAGTTTCACATCATTTATCCATACACTTTCATCATTTATCCCTCAAAATCCTTGAATATTGATTATTAATTGTTCTATAGTTATTAAATTGCATAAGAATTAATTTAGGGGTTTTATGTTCCAGAATTAGAGGTTTTTGATGACTTGACTACAGGAAGTACCCACAACCTGTAATGAGTTTACCGTTTGACATGTGGCGCAGCGGATGAGCGAGAACGGAAAGCATGGGCGAAAAGTGGAATGTCCAAGGATGGACAATCACCTATCTTCCATCCAAATCGGGCCTCCTAAGCATGCGGTCAACCTCAGTCAAAGCAGGGTACTCTGGCGCATAAAAGAAGCAACAGCATTGTTCTATTTTCATTTTGATTTTTCTTGTTCTTTTTGAAACTTATGGTATGGAAACATTTTGCAAAAGCTATGTAAAAACGCGGCAACAGCATGTACATTCACTGCATCTATGACATGGCTGTATGTACGCATATGTAAATACAGTGGTTGAATGTTTTTGATGGTTAATCAATAGTTGAAACATTTGCTTCAAACAGAGTTTAGTTAATACACAGAGAATCGTTTACAGTCCCAACGTGTGTTCACTCCTTTGCATTGGTTGATTGATTGAACGGTGGTAGTCGGTATACCCTTAGGCGCGGACGGGCCCTGCGTCCTTTGTTTGGTATACTGCTCTTCGTTTTTGTTATATTTCATTTCAGTTCATATATATATATGTGTTTGCACAGCGCTGTATTAGTTTCAATCTCTGTGCTTACACAGCGTTGCATTGATTCCGATTTATGTATCACACAGATTGCATTATAATTTCGATTTATATAACTGTGATTCACATAGCATACAGGTTGCAGTCATATGAGTTTTCGATTCTTTTATGATTTAAGTTTCATTACATGCATATGTATATGGTGTGCGCATCAGAAGGGTTTATTGTTATGTTGAATGGTCAGCATTAGGGCCTGGAACGAGAATCTTGTAAGGGATTTGGCCCTCGTGTGATTTACAGATACATACTTATAAACTCTGCCTCCTTTTTCAGTCTATTCATGTTCCTTTTTATACAGCTTAATAGTGTACATATCTTGCATGTCGTGTGTGTGTCCTGAGCAAAGATTTTCTAAGTGATACCTCTGTAAGGAGGTTAGAATCATTGCCATAATCATACACAGTCTTTAGAGTCACAGTTTGCTTTAATAGATGCATGTCATACTCAGCATTGTAGTCAAATACATCAGTAGGGTAATCTAGGTGTGTGAAGGATAGGTTGCATATCACGGTCTTCTGTAAGGAAGCCTTGCAATTTCCCTCATAATCACCTGGGCGGTAATTCTTTATGTCTATATATCTTAGACCACGCCTCTAAGTTTACACACCTCGGTCGATATTAAATATAGAGTCTAGTCTAGTACCCTAGCTAGAACCACTACAGGCAGTAACCGAGAAAATAGTCGAAGATGCGAAGCAGGCAACAACCCAGTGCATAACAGAAGTTGCGATCATCAGGGTCGAGCTGGACGAGCTTCGCGCAAAGATCTCCATGCCTACCGAGTGACTCGAGGGCGAGTCACGATGTTTGTGTTGGGGACCTATTGGGAGCGGGATCCCCCAAGGGCAGTTTTGGGGCTAAAAGCCCATGTTTAAGTCAATTTTTGTAATATTATTGTAAAGACTCCGCATTTTGTGGTCGCGGAGCGCGAAGGTGTTATGTGTCATAAAGGGTAGTCTGCCCTTAGTTTTGTAAAGTAAAGTCGGCTGTAAGAGATCTACCCATGGTCCGCGGACCATGGGATTGTATAAAAAGAGCTAAGCTCTAAGTAGTTTAAAAGGAGACAGACAATGATGGATGATGTAAGAGAGTCATAGCTTTAGAGCAAGAAGTCTAAGTCTTGGGTTGTAGTGTAGGTAAAGGCTCTGTAGCTGAGTGCACAAAGGCCTAGGGTAGAAGTCCACAGTTGAGTGTGTGGACCCCTACAGCTGTGTGCGCAGGGCGGACAAAGTTTGTAACCACTTGGAAGATATTAATAAAGAGAGATATTCTGCAATTTCTGTGTCTTTGTTCTGTTGATGCATCTTGATATGTTATGTATGAATTTTCTTTATTATGCTTATATGGTGCGTGAATGAATGCAATTACATTGAATAACTGAACGCATATACGAATATCTGTTTACGTGGGGATAACTATAATTGTTTGATAAGATAAGAAAGGCACTTAGATTAATTGGGGAATTTGTATGGCACGCTGCCATAGCAGCACAAAAGTACCTAAGTAGCAGGCTCGGGCTGCGCGAAGGATGATCGTATCCTTTTGCGGAGGTATTGAAGAATGGAATGCATGGTTTGTCTTGCAAGCCCTAGAGCGAAGAAACCTACACGAAGGTAGGGATAGAGGGAATTAAATGACATCATGACCATCTCAGGGTGTGGAAACTTGGTTCCAGCATCCCCCCATATTGCTTCAGGTGAGACTTCAGTCTGCGCTCCGCAGACTGATGCCGAAAGGGCTAGTAGTGTAGGGATTTGTTTGGTTAATTAACGTTGAACCTGGTCTGGCCCCCTTAAGCCAACACTAGGATGCCGAAAGGGCTAGTAGTGTAGGGATTTGTTTGGCTAATTAACGTTGAACCTGGGTCAGGCCCCCTTAAGCCAACACTAGCCCAACATTGGCCTCCAGGATTTCTCTGCGCAATTCTAAGAGGCATTGCTCTGCTGGCCCCTGGAATTGCGTAATTGCATTTTTTGGGTTGTGATCATTGCTGACTGAAACTGCGCATTGCGCAGTTTCAATGCTTAGTAAGACAAGATGGACTATGCATTGCGTAGTTTCAATAGTCAGTCAGTCTGCTGACAGTACGGACTGTGCTTTGCACAGTTTTGACAGTCAGTCTCCCAACCTCCTGGTGAAAATTGCACAATCTTTCTAGTCAATCACCCAGGTGTGTTTCATGTCAGTCCTCAAGTTTCTTTTGGTTTTCAATTAATGGATTGCTTGCCATGAGTGTTTCTCTATCTCCAGGTATCATAGGTGTTGTCTGTCTCTTAGTAGTTAGGTGCAATGGCCTCCAAGAGAGCAGGGTTAAAGGACACCGTTGAAACTGCAACTGGAGATGCAGTTGAGCAAGTGTCTATGAGCTTGCCTATCTATGAAGACACTAAGTTATTCATAGACAAGGAGATCAAGATGAAATGGCGGGACATCAATAACACCCTTTCAGGCAAATTTGAGGAGAACCTAGAAGACCACAGGGTCTATGTCAACATTCACAAGTCTGGCTTGTACCAGATTGCATGCAGGTATCTCGTGTTTCCATGTGCGGACATGATCCACTGGATTGTCTCACATACTGATCCAGAGACAGTGGTGTTGAGAAGTATCAGTGGAACAAAGCTTGCTACCTTCAGGGCGACAAAATTTCAGGAGATGTATCACTTTTCATAGCCAGTGATCACGATGGATACACCCTTCACCAGACTCAACAACAATGAAAAATCAAGGGACATCTTGAAGCGCTGGGTGAAAGAGACATCCAAGTTTGGGACAACACCCAGCTAGGTTTATAAGACGATGATACTACGAAAGACATATCAGCTCTTGGTCATATTTGCATGCCGCTTATACGGCCAAGAGAGCGCAAAAGCCTTCCCGCAAATATGGGTGATTGTGTTGGATCAACTGGCGAGTGAAGGAAGACCTTGCAACTGGTCCAACATGTTGGCTCTTAGGTTGAAGGAACAGGTAACAGAAGCCCGACATCTGCCCAAGGGCTAGCAAGCGAAGCTATACATGTTCGCTTACATACTTGATGCAGTGTGTGCTCGTCAGTAGTTCCTAGGCTTGGGTTAGGCATGGAAACCTTCAGAAACCTCTGTGCACACTTATTGCAGGTTGTTCTCCGAATGCAACTTCCATGGAGTTATCATACAGTTATCAGACCACTTTGTCACCTTGGTATACAGGATGATCTTTGAGCAAGATCCACCTTGAATGTCGTAGGCAGCGATGGAGGAATTGATCGGCATAGTAGATTGGTATGCCTCACCCCTCGGCACCTTCATCTGGATGTACATCGTAGAGAAGGCTTTGCGTGTTTTACCAAAGTTTTCCATGGATAAGGTCGTCATGCAAGAAGTGTCATATCACATCTCGACAGGGTTGTCCGCTACACTACATAGGAAGAAGAAGGAACCTTGGATTGCTCTTCCTTTGTGGATTGGGTTGTATGAGATTCAGAATCTCGAGCATGCTGAGGCCAAGAGGGAGGAATTCAAGAGATTCACCTTCGGCACCAGAAGTTTCAATCTGTATTACTGGCATTGCGTATTGAAGGACCACTGTGGGAGAGTGCAACATCCTTGGATCCACGAGGCGTGTCATTAGCTTGAGGAAGACCCATGGAGATACTACTATCACTTCTCAAGGCTTAATGAACCAGTCATCATAGCTGTAGAGTGGTTAGCAAAGCAGAAGGCACCAACATCATCAGCAACAACAGAGGGTAGTAGACCTGCGCATGACAAAGGCAAGAGGAAGGTTGATAACAGCACAGAGGTAGAGCAAAGTTGCAAGTTCAAATCATATCCACTTGTGTTGGGAGCAGCTTTGGAGACTGAGGCTAAGAGGCAACAACACAACAGAAGGATCATGCAAAGACAAAGAGAGAAACAAAAGCTGGAAGAAGCATAAAAATAGTTGTAGGAGTTGTAACAACAACTCAGGGAAGAACATGAGCTGTGCAGAAGAGAGAAGGAAGTGCAACAGGGACATGAATGACAGGAGGCGCAATATGCACATGTTGATGAAACTGCGCCCATACAGGTAATTGATTCATCTGAGCAGCTGGTACATAGCAGACAGGGTGAGTAGTCAAAGGAGCAGGACTTTGCTTAAGAGCTTGAACAGTTGCTAGAATAGATGGACACAGATATGGTTCAGCCAGAGTCAGATCAGGATATTGACCTCATGCCTTAGAACTAAGAGGTCACTCCACTGGCTTCACTAGATCCAGAAGAAGAGCAAGTCCCAAGTGACCAAGGAGACACTAAAATCCTTGAAGACAATCTGGAGGTGGAGATGCACAACATATCTTTCGATGAGTCACAACATAGAGTTTTGTAGTCGTGTAGAGTGCCTACTCCGGATGTCCATGTGTCTCCTGCGCAATTTGAAGAGCGAGTAATCATGTCCAATGTGCACAGACATCCAACTGCATTGACCGATGCTACCAAATCATATGTCGAAGCCACCAGCTCGAGTGTTAGATTCTTGATAGCTAAGAATGAGCGCATGGCCAAGGAGCTACAAGCGGCCAAGCAGGTAGGACAATAGGTTACAACATCCGCTAGAGCAAAGTTGAGGAGAGCAATACTAGATGAAGTATGGTCTCTCAAGACAGTCATGCGGAAGCTGTATTGCATATTCATCACCATGCGTAAGTTAGTTAGGTATCTCAATGGTTGGTAGTAGCGTTGTTCTAGGAGAGCACGCATCTTGTTAGATCTACACATTGTTGTCGATCACATGCAAATATGGACAATGAAGTACAAGGGAGCCCCATTGCACTTGCCAAAGATGATGAAACCAAAAGCGGTAGAGTTGAAGGAACACATCCAGAGTCATACCTAGAACTATGAGGAACTCTCACAGTTCATCACCAGTTTGCAGGCTTCACATGCACGGGTGTTCAAGAGCATGGATGTCATTGTGCGCACGCATGCGATCCCATTCATTAGCACACTCATCGAGGTGAAGTCAAATAACCAAGTCTGACTGGAGCTAGACATGTACTTTGATCAGTTGATGTGCGTAGCCACCAACGCAGACTTGTAGATGACCGCAAACACCATGCATAAGTATGTTTTTGGTCCGATTGTACTCAAGACTATGATGCGCATGTTATCTGATGAGTTGGATGGAGGTGCCAAATCAGTGTACTTGGATGCAACAGAGGCAAGAGTTCGCTTTCAGATGTCACCACAGAGTACGCGAACACCATAGCAGACTACCAAGCTTGGCATCAGTTTGCCACCATCGATCATCGCGAGGATGTTGAAGAGTTAGTCTTCCCACCACTGTCCAAGTCTTAGTGATGTCTTGCATGGATTACTGAAGCCTATTTTGTCTCACATGGGTACATGTGCAGATGTTAATGTAAGCCTGTTGTAAAAGTGAAAGACCAAGTGTCGATAGTAGAATGTAACAGTCATGTAGTAGTTGAAGAGTCATGAGGGTAGGTGAAGAGTCACAAAGGGGAATGTGAAGGGTCACCCCACCCTTTTCTATTTATAGAACCTCATAACTCATTGTACAGGCTTTTGGGAGCCAAGCTTTCTGTAGGTGTAACTTAGAGAAAGCTTAGAGTGTATTGTAACTAGCCTTGGCTTCTCCACAGTGCAGACCTATTACATCTCTTTGGAGGAGCAGGCAACAGTGACTGTAATGTTTCACTATCGGGGCTAGTGGAAGTCTTAGTTGTGTGTATGATTGGATATTTCACTCTTTTAATATAATAAAGCCAACATGTTTCATGCATATGTTGTTATTGTAGTTTGGCTATCCTGGTTACTTAATGATGTATGTTGCTGTTATTTGCGCATGTATGTATGGACTATTCTGTATGTGTTTGTATGAATCTTATCGAAGTGTGTTGCTGATATAACCCATCACTTTGGATCGTCAGCTATTTTTCTTTCCATCTTGTGATGTCTTTCTGCTCGTGTATGCCCTTTCAAGCTGCGTGCTATCACAAGTTTCTAAGGGGTGCAATCACCCCCCCTTCCGTGTGTTAGAGCCTTTCATGCACCTTCCTTGACTTGCTACAAGGTCACACTCTTGCTATCAACAAGGATATTTTACTTACCTCTGCGCGCAATCGCAGTCAAGGCGATACCGTACTACCCACTACTGGGACCTCTACTCCAAACGGTCTGAGGTCTAGTTGGGATTTCTTACTAAGGAGATCCCCTGACATGTTGGCGGGTCTAGCACCGTCAACATGGGGTGAAGGTCTCTTCATAGCCTATTCCTTCTTTCTGCGCATACCCCTTTGCCACGAACCTTGCCTTGTAATTATCTATACTACCGTCTGCAACATACTTGATCTTGTAGATCCATCGTGATCCTACAATTGATCCCTCTTTTGGTCTAGGTACTACTTCCCAGACATCATTCATCATGATGGAGTTGTATTCTTCCACCATGGCATCCACCCATACTTGGTGTTGAACAGCTTCCTGAAAGCTAAAGGGTTTTTCAACCTGAGCTACCAATGCATGGTATCTATTTGGTTGTCTACGTTTCCTCTTCTTGGCTCTAGGAGATCCAACAAACTCCTCTGCGTCCCTCAGTGTCTGTTGTACTTCTCTTCTGGTTCTACCATTGGTGGTGGGAGGCTCAACCAACTCCTCCTCCGAATCTTATCGTTCTGTCTATTGAGAACCATCTGCATTTCCTCCTTTTGAGGAGATACTGGTACTGGTCATTGTACTCGATCCAGGTGTATATTCTCCTGCTTGTCCTCCTTTCTGCCCCTGATGCTGTTGGACTAATGGAACATCTCCTGACTGATCTTCTGCAGGCATCTCATGAGATTTCCTGAAAGCTCTGTCCTCCATGAACTTTTCATCCCGTCTTACTACAATCTTCCTGCTGTCAGGAATCTAGATTTTGTATGCCTTTGAGGTCTCGCTTCATCCTACGAGATACCCCTTTTCTGCAGTTTTATCTAGTTTACTGCGCTTCTCGTCTGGAATGTGACAATAAGCCATGCTTCCGAATATCCTGAGATGACTGTCTTCTGACTTCTTCCCTGTGAAAACTACTTCGGGCATTTTCTTCCCCAATGCTCTATGAGGAGTTATATTCTAGATATATATTGCTATGTTGCAAGCTTCAGCCCATAGATACCTAGTTAGATCCTGATCATACAACATAACTTTGGTTGCCCCAACAATAGTTCTATTTTTCTTTTCTGTGACTCCATTCTGCTCAGGATTATATGGAGCTGTCCACTCTCTTTTGATGCCCTCCTTTGCACAAAAATCTGTGAAGTCTTTGTCTGTATATTCTCCACCATTATTTGAACGCAATACCTTTATCTTTTTCCCTGTCATATTTTCAACAAGAGATTTAAACTCTTGGAAATGATCAAAGACCTTGTTATCACCAAAATAGGACCCTGATAGGCTGCTGATCAGACTATCTCGGTGTAACTATTTCAAACCAATCTTTTAGCTAAGGCTTAGCCTCCTCAGCCTGAGAGGGCTCTCTCAAAGGATTAATGATATTGATTGATGATAATATAGATGGCTAACTCTATCTTGGTTTTGTGTGTTTGTAGGTTGAAAAGATGAAGGCTTGCTACCATTGGGCTATGGAGTCAACAAGTCAATAAATTCAGTGGCAAGGTTTCTTGACATGAAAGTTGAGGCAAATGGGGTTTTCAAACAAAGATAATTCACTCAAGGAAATAGGTCATCACAATAATTCCATTACTAAAGGAAGTCAGAGCATAGGGTTATGAATTCTGAGTAATAGTAACGAAACTTACTGCTAGTAGTTCAAAGATAGTTTACTAACAAAATGTAGAAGATACAGTCATCTCATTTCTAAAGGAAGTCAGAGCACATAGTTGTGAATTCTGAGCGATAGCAATGAGATCTACTACACAAACACAAAAATTCCATTACTAAAGGAATTTAGAGAATAGGGTTATGAAATCTGAGTAATGGTAATGAAACTTGCTGCTAGTAGTTCAAAGATTGTTTACTCACAAACTGCAAAAAGACACAGTCATCTCATTTCTAAAAGAAGTCAGAGCACATAGTTGTGAATTCTAAGTAATAGCAATGAGATCTACTGCAAATGATTCAAAGTAACATATAAATCAAGACAACATTAACCCCATGAGAACTCAGATCTGTTCAGAAAAACCTCTCTGCATTACTGATTATAGTTCATAACATAAAGCAGCAGCTAGGCCAAAAAGTCTTCAACCCTTTGCTAATTCGACCTCTTGCTCTATATAAAGCATTTACAATTAGGATTCCATCATCCCTCATCAAGAGAATTCGAATTTTCCATCAGTGACACCTATTCTAACCATAAAACAAACCATTAATTAGAACTAGCTGTTAACTAGGAGTGCTAGTGACCTAATACAACTAGGAGTGTAACTCCTTATCATGATTACAACAACCTTATATAAGCATTTAAAGCATTATTTGACAACTTGCAACCTCAAGAAGTCGAATTTGATGAAGCCTCCCACGTGGTCATCTGACTGCTGAAGACAAACCCTAGAAATTAGGGAACATGTTTCCCTGTTTTTAGGTTTAGGATCCTTGAAAATGGCACGTGGGAGAGAGCCTTTATCTCCTCATCCATGACACATTTTTCGAAACTGAATGAGGTTTTTGTATTCCATGATGTCTAGAACAAAAACCTCTCTTGGTTTTTTAAAATACTTCTCCAACTGTCCCGAATCTATCCTTGAAAAACACATGTCAAACAGGAAAAATCCGTTCTCTGAATTTTGGGTTTCAAAGAAAGCTTATTATCTCCAAACTGAAAACACTTATGAAGAAAGTGAGATAGGTTATTTTATCTGGAGAGTTTATTAAGAGAAACCTCCTTCATAATTCCAAAATACCTTTTCATGTGACCAGAAACCGATCTTGAAAAAGATTGCTAAAACCAAAAGACCAAGCTTGACTTTCAGTAGTTTCGTAGCGCACGTTTAACCATAAATTTCTCCCACCTCAGAATGAATTTGAAGAAACTGAAAGAGGTTTTTGTAGTTCAGAATGTTAGGAATAAAAGCCTCAATCAATTTTCAAAATTGAGTTCTCAGCTGCTCAAGAAACCTTCTGGAAGTTAACTAGTAAAAACAGTTTTTCTGCTGAAACAGGTTGCTTCAGGGGTTTCGTAGCACGCTACGAAAACTCCTAGTTCAGTGATTTCGTAGCGCAAAACTGGTTTTTTACACTATCTGCGCTACGAAAACACCTAGAGTGATTTTTTCACTATGAAAACCTTGACACAAGTTTGACACATGGAATTTTAGGTGATGTGGGACTAGTGATGGGCAAGAACGGAGTGTTGACCCTATTTGACCATACCAACAAGACTCTTTTATAGATCTTAGACACGAAAACAACCATGGAAAGACTAGACCAAGACTAACATGAATCCTTTGGAATCAAACTGATGTCAAAACACATGGTGAGGCTTTTAGGACATGGAATGAGGCTACGAAAATTTTTGGAAAAGGGAATGACACTTTTTGAGATGAGATGACTCAAAACCTATAAGACTATGACTAGAAACAAGGCAAACTTTCCAAAGCTTAGAAACAAAAATTTTAGGGTGACAACAGACCTCATCCTTGGTCTTTAAGAAATAGATCCATGTTTTTTTGGAGTGATCATCAATAAATGTGACGAAATATTCGCCACTACTATGAGCTCTTGTTGACATGGGACCACAAATATCTGAGTGTATTAATCCTAATACACATTATGCTCTATTGTTACTCTTGGAAAAAGTTGCTTTAGCGTACTTCCCTAGCACACATCCTCTGCATAAGTCATCATGTTCACTACTAAGGACTAGTACCCCATTCACCTGTGCCGTAAGTCATTTTTCTCCTTCTCACCATTATAGTTGCTGCCTATCAGTGCCATTGGTGATTCAAGCTGCAACCTATACAACTTGTTGCTTCGAATCCCAATTTTCCTTTTCTTCTTCCAGCTTGGATGCTTAACATACACTTTGTTTCCCATGAAGTATACATCATATCCATTGTCCTGTAACTGGGACATTGAAATCAAGTTCATTCCTAATCTTAGCACATACAAAACATTGGTGGCTTGGATGATGGTCCCTGCTTCTGTCTGAAATGTTATGGTGCCTCTCCCTAATGGAGTACATTTCATCCTTTTTCCCATAATTATTTGGAAGTCCATTTGTTCTTCCTGATAACTCGAGAAATGTTCTCATACTATAGTCATATGAGTTGAAGCCTCGCTATTAATGTACGAAACATCTGCTGACACTGAATTTGCTAGGCATGTGAATTCTTCATCTAATCTGGTAGATAAATCTGAGACACTTTGAGTATCCATGGTGTGCCAATTTCTGATGCTAACGTATCTTAGCAACTGCTACAGGAAAAATTACTTCCCACCTGAGTCAACCCTCCTCGCTGAATCTTCTGCTACATTGTTCCTTCTACCACTGACAAATTTCGATTGGAAAGACTTACCTCTTTGTCGACTCACTCAGAGAGAGTTTTCCCACGAAATCCCATCTTCTTGGCTTGAACTGCACAACCCCCTGGGAGATTCGAATTAATACCCTTGCTGGAATTTTGAATTCCCATATCCTTTCAACGCTGGGTCTTTCGGCTTCTTCCTTCTGCTTCCCTTTAGCTCTGATACCATGTTAAAATTTCTAAATAGAAATTCTACTGCAATGATTAATATTATTTCTTCTACTTATTATCTCAGAAATAAGTCATTCACAATTTTCTTACGGAAAATATCAAAATATATTCTACTGTGGCCTTCACAATTAAACCATTGCAAAAAGTAAATGTAAGGAAAAATACTGGCACAAATACAATCACAATGAGAGTTATTTTTGAACAATCATCTCCAAAAAAACCCAATGTGGGAAAACTAGTGCATCAGATGAGGGTTTTATTATTCTTCAACAAATTCTCATGTACAAATTACAACTAGCAAAATAGGAATGATAAATTTTATAGACACTTCTTGACCAAGTTCTACCCCAAGTGAAGCACTTCTTCTTCCCCAGAATCCTTCTAATCCTCCCTACGTCAAACTGCTCTCCCTGGCTGAGCGTTAAGTTGCCCATGCATTCTCTGCATCTACCTTTGCGCTGCCTCTTTCTATGTCACCCTGTTCCTGCTCTGCATCTTGCTGCCTTGCACTCTCTGAATATGATGATGCCCTCTCTTCCTTTCTCACGTGCAACTTTCCCTATGATTCGATTTTTCTCTTGTCGAACTTCGACCAGTGATAAAATGCATCTCTCATAGGTGATCCAACAGGCAAAGAGAGAACCTTTCCCTTGATGAAGGAAACCCTCATCCAGGGAAAATTTTAAGAACACCCCTAAATTTATGTATAATAAATGGGCGAATCCCCATGATACATAGGAAAAATGGAAGGCGATTTTATCAATAATATAATATGTATATATAAAAAATTTGGTGAATCTCTCACCAAATTATATTATCTTGTAAAATCATGGCGAATATTTCACCGAACTATAAAATCTTGTAAGATCTTAGTGAATCCTTCACTGAATAATAAAAAATTGTAAAGTCTTAGTGATTCTTTTACTATGTTATAAAACATTGTGAAATCTTAGCGAATTTTTGATAAAGTATACAACCACATATACAACCACATATGATAATAGGAAAACATATTCATTAAATTGTAATATACTAACTTACATGTTCGAAAAAAAGAAACATAATTTGTTCTTCCTATAAACAATGTTGCAAGCTTCAATGGGCATGTTTGTCAAGGTTCTCACTGCACACTCTTGCATATCCCTCTATCAGTTTTGATAATATTCCACCAAAAATTTCTTGTATGTGTTGATCTTGACTACCACTTCTTGCAACTCCACCTTCCTTTCTAGCCTTATAGTGTTTGGATTTTTCATTAGAGTAAGGTGGGCCTTCACTCTAACCATCATGCTATAATGATTTTTCATAATGTTATTAGAACAATTATCAAAATATACTCGGAACCCCTTGATTGTATTTTTAAAGTTGATTTTTTTTTATTTTTATTTTTATTTTTATTTTTTTAATGTAAACATTGTGAGAAGCTCTTATGCATTGGAGATATAATGGTACTTCTTTTAATCAAGTCTATGTTTGGACTCATAAAGGATACAATGTTAGGTAAGGGAGGTAATTAAGATTCTACCAGTTTTAGTTACTTGGTTTTTTTTGAAAAGGTAAAAAAGGAAGTCCAATGCTTAAAACTTGTATTTCTTATTGGCAACCACTTCAAAGTAAATGATATATTACCTTTGTTTTCAGAGAAATTATTCTTAAATATACATTTAAAACAACTACATTATATAACACAGTTTTTTTTGTTTTGCTTAAATGTCAAGTTACAAATTTCAAGGACTACACAACATAAGATATTTTATTTGGTTTAAATGGCAGGGTTTTGGAAATTATCCCAAGACTTGAATTTGGCTTGAAACCTTTATATATATGTGTAATTCAAATGAAACAATAAAATCATGCTGAAATATTTAACAAATTGTAATCTTATCAATGAACAAAATCTAGAGTAACTTCAATCTATTTGAAATTGGTAAATAATGACTTATAATACACTCTCTCTCCCCTTAAATATGGGGGACTTGAATCTTATGGTTTTACATAAGACTTCATAACATGACTTGAATTTCATGGTTTTACATAATGCTTCATAACATTAAACCAAATATTAAACTAATATGTATGATATTGGAATTTTATTTTAATAAATCTAATTTTGGATAGAATAAGTCAGTTCAAATATTCCTGGTATGCTCTCAGTTCAAAGATTCTATAATATAAATGGGTGATAGAGTATAGCTCTATAAAATGAGGATGGTTATAGATTTGCATGCCTTTCATAACCAGTAGTGTATAACCATTGTTGTTTATGAAAGTAGTGTATAACCAATGTTGTATTGCAGAGTGATTAGTGGAGTCATTTCACTCAACTCAGACAAAAAAACATATCTTGAAGCATGTTGTTGTGTATATAGGAACAACCAGGCTATAAGATAATATCCTAATAACAATTCAAAACCTAAATTTACAACAACATAGTTATAAAAAATAGAAGTTTTCAATGACACACATTCATCTCACTGCAACTGAAGCTTAACGGTTTCCTGTATACTCTTCAGCCAAGGATTATTAAGCAGACCCATCAAGGAAAATAATATAAAATATATCTGATGAGCATGTCAGGGGATGTCTATCTTTTCTGGAAGTTGAAGTGTTTGATGGCCAGAGCAAAGAACAAAGCAAAGACAACGGGGATACACACCATCACCAGTGCTAAAAAGTCGTGTCTCATCCCGAAATAAGATTTTATGAATGTGCCCACCTTCACTTTCCCATATGCTGTCTCCATCTCAGTTTCTACATCACCCAACTGTGAAGCAATCAGACCATAGAGTGTCCAAGAAACAGGAGTTTCCCAGTAGTACCATCTCCACCATACAGGTATTTTCTGTTTTCAAAACTCAACCAGAGAATTTACCTTGTTAGGATCACTCAATAGGGGGATTGCCAACTACAGTCAACATTGCAATTCAAATCATTGTTGGAAGAAAAAATTGATGAAGGGATCAAGAGTTGAAAATATGGCCTTACAGGTCGAGGAATAATGAAACCACAAAAGAGATTCCATGCAGAATAAAAAGTTGATGAAATGATTGCAGCAATATGGTAACTTGGAGTCAAGGCTACTGTCATCATTCCATAATATGTATAGTATAGAAAAGTGAAGAACATAACGAAGAGGAACCATAAGAACTTGGGAGCTGTCCACTCGAAAGAAATCATAGAATAGACCAAGATGGCATAGACTACAGACTGTATCAAAACATAGGGCACCTCAATTGCCACCGGTACAGATAACAAGGATGGTCATTCGATGAAATTGATCTTCATAACAAAACTATAATTGACTAGCTGTTCACATTTAGATTACCTGTCCAAGGGCATAAGGAAGTGTTGAATACATTCCAGCAGCTTTTTCTCTATAAAAGATAGTTCGTTCAACCTCGACAATTGGTTGGACACTCGATGAATTGCTAACACCCAGAAAAAGTACAGCACAGTACATCGATCCCATAATATTCATTAGATCTTGTTGTTTTCCTCTGTAAAAGGACACTGAAGAATACTTAGACAACATTGAGCAGTTGAAGCAAAAGACGTTAAGAGAAACACAATTTACTCTGCTTACAGAGAACAACAAAATAGTTTTCAAGGGAACAAATAAAGACTACAAGTTCACTTGGAAGACATACGTCAAACTGATTTCTCAATATGCTAAGTGACTCTGTTGACTCAAATATGTAATAGACAATAAACTAATCAATGATAGAGAAAACAAAATGTCAAATTGAGGCCGGACCAGTTTTGCAAATAAGTCTATTATGCCTGTCAAGAGAGTGTCCAACCTCTTTGTTCCAAGGTCCCAAAAGATGGTTCCAAATAGTAGGGAAACCACTGTAGTGAAGAAAAACCGCACAACATTATAGTGTGGATTCCTCCAATATGACCAATGTTTCTTCCAAAGGCATGCTAGGCATTGAACTTTGAAGGACTGTGCATACTGTGTTGGAAAATTCAAATCCTGCAAGCCGGGAGCAGGGGTGCTTAGCTCTTTAATAAGAGCTTGATTCCATCTGAAAGCAGAACAACACATCAGTCAAAAAAGGTTTAAAAAAAATTGTAGTCTATTCTTCAGGGTGACAAGTGACAAAAAAATAGCAAAATCAGATATGCGCAATGAAAAAGCTCTTTCTCAAACAAGTTCCTACAATTACGTCTAGACATACTCATAAAGTGTTGATTTTCTGTAGATTTCAACAAAGTCCACACCAAGCCTTTCCTCAACAACTATGGAACTCACTTCTAGTGCCCATGTCGCTAGATTGTATCCTTCTATAATCTGCGGTACTTCTGGAACGACCTAACCAACCAAACAAGAATCAGACAAGATCACTATTTTCTACCATGGATTGATAATGGTAAGCACAATCATTTACTAAATAGCTTATAAAATACAATAAAAAAATCACCCTTACCTCAAAATACTCAATGAGTTTATGAGAATGACGACCCAAAGGACCTGTGTAGATGATTTGGCCACCCCTTTTCAGGAGTAAGAGCTGCAGTTCAAGAAACCAATAAAACTGAAGATTTAGCAATTATTGGTTCTGTGGAACCCTGCTTTATTCTAGCCCTTTTCACCCCTTTCCTTTTGTTAAGCCAAGCAAAGAAACATAAAAAAATGCTATTTGTTTCACATTGCATAGATTGATCATGAAAGTTTTTGAATTGACCTCATCAAAAGCTTCAAAGATATCAATGTTGGGTTGGTGGATGGTACAAACAACTGTTCGACTTGTATTGACTGTGTTGCGAACAGTACACATAACTATTGCTGTAGCACGGGCATCTAGTCTGGAAGTTGGCTCATCCATGAAGATTATAGAAGGATTGGCAACTAGTTCTACTGCTATGGTAAGTCTCTTCCTTTGCTCTGTAGAAAGACCTGTCACTCTAGGCAGCCCTACAAGAGAATCTCTCAAAGGAGTGAGCTCCACAAGCTCCATGACTTCTGCAACAAAAATCTGCAGTTTATTGTAACAGCAAAAATTTGTGAGCACAAGTTGTTTGCATGATCTCATTAACAAGGGAATATTTCACTCGAGTACTGCATGCAAAGGGGAAATCTAGACCAACCATTCTAGTTTTCTCATCAACCTTGCAAGGAAGACAGAGCTACGCGAGTGATTCAAAGACTATGACATTTGGAGAGTGGATGTCATTTTGTTCACAGTATCCTAAAATGCGAGCAAATGTTTCTTGCTTCTTGGGGAATCCAGAGATGCTTATGGCTTTCAGGTCAACCTTGCAAAATCAAATATTCAGGCTTTCAACATGTCTGAGAAGGAGGCATCTAATACTACTATCACCTATAAAGAAGAGGAGGTAAAAATGGTGACATCCTACACTTACACTGGAGTAGTATCCTCTGGCCCATCCTTCAGTGTAATCCCAACAACAAAATCAAGGTGGAGTAGAGGATACGAAGGATCAGAAACACTATAGAAAAAATGTTTCCAGGTCAACTTCCAAGATAGGTCATGTATCCAAGACCCACCTCTTGATGTTTAGGCTCTCAAACCACCAAAAAGCCTCCTCCCTAAATTTTTGTTCCAAGCCCTAGTTTTTTTCTCTAGCCTCAAAAGGACCAAATTTAAGGAGATAAATTTATCTTGGAAGTTGACCTGGAAACATTAGATGGGTAGTTGTTAGTGGATGGGAGGAGAGTTGTGAGTTTGGTCCCATTTCCCTTCCCAGATCACACATTGTTGAGTAACCTGAGGTCTTGGCTCGCTTACAAAACTTCAGGATTACATGCTTAGGCATGGTTAAAGGAGTGGATTCAAGAATGACAACACATAGTTTCCCTGGATATTAGCTCGAGGTACGAGAGTCTCAAGGTCTGTATAGTGCCTAGACATATAATATTAGCTACGTGCCCTGTTTCCTACATTGGTTTAACTATCAGGCATTTTAGTGGCTAGTCTGTGCATCATTTTGTAATCCCCGGGAGTCATAACAAGGGATTTACTCTCTTGTTGTGAGTTGCTTAACACTCTTCCATATTAAACAATATCTGGTAATCTTCTCAATAGTTTGGTTGTATGCCACCCCATTGTATGGATAAGTACTGACATGACAAAACCTTTGTAGGCAACCTTAGTATGCAACCTACTGTCTAAAATGGGACCTATCATCCAATAATACAAAACCCTTGCATGACATATCATCACAGTAAATAAATTGATTGCTTTCAGCGTGGATGGTACATGTGAGGTCATTGGTTCACTGCCCTGTTTTACCATAGAAGCATAAGGTAGCATTACAATATGCAATCGACAATGTCATAGTCTATTATTAGACTCATTGGAAGCTAATTCATGTGATGCTATTGGTGATTCTCACTAGGCATCATTGGTTACCCCATGAATTGCAAGTACAAGCTACATGGATAGTGGTACTCTTAGAGGTATTGAAATAAGGCTAAGCACTAGTATGCCACTTAACATCAGTGTGTTATATCCAGCATTATTGGTAAAAGGCATTTGAGTCCTTAATTCAAGCCTAATGAAACAATAATGTGGCTTACGATTGACCTCACTATCTCATGCACAAAGATCACAAACCTACTATTTTTTCTGCACTTGTCCCTAATTGTTTCATAATTTAACACGCCTTATCAGTGGTTGCATAGCTGGTATGAATAGACTAAATCTAGCATGGATACTGCTAGTCAAACAACCATATTTGGTGCATGTACTAGATAATTTACTGTGAGGTAAATATAGCCATAAGACCTCTGATATAATAAAGGATTTTTCTATCAATGTGCTCACAAAATGTTTTTTGTGTTGGTAATTTTTTTTAAAAGGGACTCATTATGTATATCTAGAATATAATACAATAGGATCTTCATGTCAATTGAGATCAGATCTTTAGATCAAGTAACCATTGAATGTGAGGAAGTCAATCCAATTATTATGATGAAAACTAGCTGACAAGATTTGCAAGATAATAAACTAAAATGAATATTATTAGTGTTTTGTTTCTTCAGATTGCATTGACTCACTTAGATGGCAGACTTATTGTAATTGTAGTGCCCGCTCTAGTTGACTGACAGTGATATGACACAAACATTTATTTAGCCATAAGGCCCACATTTTATTCTTTGAGGACCTCAGGTTGAGGATCCGGGCACTTGACACTATTATTAGTGATTGAGATATTCATGGTTGTGATGTTTATGAATGCTTTCCGTTGATATTATGATAGCATGAATGTTTATGTATTTTATCTATTGGTGTTCTAATGATTGCAACATTAAATAGTTTATGTATCTTATCTATTGGTGTTCTGATGATTGGAACATTAAATAGTTAAGTTTGGTCTCTAGTTGAATTTATGATGATGAGGGTAGTAAAGAATATGTAGGCTCTCTACTAAAAGCATGATGATGATAAATTTGATGGATAGGTATATTTCTATTTGCTGTTACGATGTTGATAGATTAATAAATATGTATTTTTCCATTGATGTTTAATGATGATAGCCATGATGGATGTGCACCTACTTTCTTTAGTTCAGGCTTACAATGGACAATGATGTGAATGACTAGGAATTGGCAATGATGCTATTTTGACAATGACTAACATTGAGAAACCTTGTTACTGATGATTATTGAGTATGGCAGGAAACCATCAGAGGCACTCGCATATGACGAGTTGATGACACCTGGTTTGATGAAAATTCATATTATTTTTATATTTGACAGTCTAAGTCGATCTTGAAATCTGCCATATATGTTAACTATATTCTGATGATATGTTAATGGTTGCAGGCACAGATTAGTTGCTTGACCGAATGACTCACATATGGGTGATGGGGTTGTACAAGTGGATGGAACTACATGGGAGGGGTGGGACAGAGTCCCTGATCTCACCCACTAGCACTCCCGCCGTGACTTGGGTTGGAAGGGTTGAAACACCTTCGCCTTGAAGATCACGATGCCATGAGGGCAGGTCCCAAAGTTGGGTCGCTCATGAGGACTTTACCGGGGGGCGCGCATCAAGGCGGATCCCTTGATCCCCAACACCATTAGTCTCACTATAGCAGGCAACATAAGAGATGATAGCAGTCTATGACGTTGCACTATACTTTCCCCTCGTAGTCACTGGATGCTTGAAGGGCAAGTGGTGTGGCACCCTTGGAACTTCAGGGAAATTTCTTGAAGGACACGACCAACTTGGCACCCTTGGCATCACAAATAAACTATTAGGTGTGGCACCCTTGGAACTTCTAGGGAAGTTCTTGAAGGGCACAACCAAACTGGCACCCCTGACATCACAAATAAACTATTAGGTGTGGCACCCTTGGAACTTCTAGGGAAGTTCTTGAAGGGCACAACCAAACTTGGCACCCTTGGAATCTTTAAAAATAAATAATAATAAATAAATATAAGCAAGGAATGAAAACTAGGCAAATTTACATCAAGGGTAAATGATGATTAGAAACCAATGCAATTAAACCAAAAATAAAACTTGGAATAAGGAGGATCATAGGAAGAATTAAAATAGAGTACCTTAAAAGTTCTATCCTTCCCATGTTGGTAAGTACTAGGAAGATTATGTGGTTTAATTAGGAAAAAGGGGAAAGACAAACATAATGGTAAGGATAAAGATTAATCCTAAACTAATTTAAACCTAATTAAGAAAAGGTGAAGGTGAATTAAAATGAGAATAATAAATTAAATTTAGAGAAATGTAGAGAAGCTCCATGTGTCAACAACCAACATAAGAATATCCATCTAGGAGATAACCTGAGTTAAATTAGGGAGTAGATTGGGGATAAAATCTTGACTCATTAATTGACTTCAAGTAATGAACACAAATTAAGGAATAAAAGGGGGGAATAAAGAGACAACTAGGAGAAGAAATAGGAATCTTGTGGAGGTGAGGAAAATATTAGTTTTAAATAAAAATTTAAGTAAATAATTTTGGAAGACCTTTGATGTGAGAATGACACATGGGTGGGTGAATAATCAAGCTATTGAATTATAAAAAAATAATTAATTATGCATGACATGACAAGTGTCACCTATGCAGACTACTATAAAAGAAGGGGCAAGCCATGGGAGAAGGGACTTTTTGGGAACCCTATTGTTGGATGGATGAGATGTTGTCAGAGCAGTGATTACGAAGCTATAGTGAGTTTGGTGAGGTAGAGGATTTAGAGAGGGGACTCTTGAGCCAAGGTGTGCTCTCCTCTACTAGCTAGTGCTTGTCTCCATTGTACAACCCCATTGCAGCTCGGGGGTCTGCGGGGAAGAAGAGTACCCAAGGAGTAGGCTAGGAGGTTAACCGGTGAGTCTTCGCATCCGGAACAAGTGCGTCATCATTCACTCGCGGAGGTGACCAGCTACAAGGGAATACCAGCAACAACAGAGCAAGTGGAGTCTCGCCTTCTGGTGAACGGTACATATGTATTTCATGACTATTGATCTTAGTTAAAAGCATGAAATGTTATGATATGTTTCCTGAATGAGTGGCAGGAATGTGGGTGCAAAATAAATTTGAATTTCAATGCGTTGTTTTTCTGGTTGTAATTGCTGTTTAAAAATATATATATATATATATATAGTCTCATTGTGGTCCTTACAGTAATGAAATCAAATCGACCACATTTGCAAAATCAGAAAAATAAATCATTTCCTTCTCTCTTAAATGGAAGATTGTAAGCCAATTAGGTAGTATTCATTGTTACAAGCTCAAGGCCAATATATCACATAATTATTACCCCGTTACATCAACCATTTGCTTCTGTGTGCTCAAAATCTTTGCCAGCGATGTCTTTTTTTTTACCCATTTAACGTCAATGTATATTTGCTAGAATATACACATCAAGATGGTGTTAAGATAGTGTTGTGTGTTAAATGCATTACTCATCACAACATGGTGTCAAGATATATAATTAAGTGTTGTGTGTTGAATGTATTATTCATTTCAAAAAAATAAATAAAATTAGGGGTTGTTACAGATTCCATGGAAAGCACATTATAGTGATGAGTTGTTCTAAGATGAGTATGAGGTATGGAAATACAACCCTATAAAGAGACCAACAAAAGTCTGCCAAAGTCGGAAGTTTGATGCTTGGATGTAAGATATATTCTATCAATTTTCTTACAATCTCGTTTGGGATCAATGGTTTTCTTTGGCAACATTCTTATAGACCTCAGCTAGAAGAAATGACTACTTAAATGCTTGGTTGAAAATCCTTGTATCAAAGTTGTGATCCACTCCTTAGTCAGATCACAGGAATGTATCAAAGGATAATTATGATGGCTATTGAAGGAGCCACGTCACCTACAATTTCAGTGATGAAACTCACAATATGATCTTCAATCATACAGAAATATTGATACACCTTCTGATCTAGGAAATTCATCTTGATATTTCAAATGACAACATCATAATTTGGGTTATGGCTCAAAGCAAGATAAGGTCAATGCTGAAAGTTGAAGTGTGAGATAACAAACCTGTGTTTTTCCTTGAAAATATTGCATTGTGTTCAGAAGCAGGATGTTGAAAAGCTCATGAAAGTATCACGCCATTTGTTGTCATGAATATTACATTGTTAAGTAAAGGACCTGGAAGATGCAGTGCATTTGGTTATTGCTGGTGCCAAGGGCATTTGAAGGATGGAACCTATTTTTGTTCAATCTTGAAAGTTAAGAATTCGAAATAAGGAAAAAGATCACTGTCAAAGCACATTGTGATGGAGCAAGTTCACCGTTTGACATAACAAGCTTATAATGAAGAAAAAGGTCGAGTCCTCTTTCAAGTTTGGAGACAAAAGTACTCTCAAGAAAGATGAGTCATTTGCAAAATTGAATTATTACTAACTGATATGATAAAGGATGAGCTACTTGGATTGAAAAGGTCAAAATCAATGTTTAGCTGAAAATATAGAGTTGCAAGAATATCCTTCCTAGTACTGCTAAAGTAGTAACCAAGTATGCTATGGGTCTATCATATTTATCTCTTGATGAAGACATCTCATTGGAAGATCCATGATCTTGACTCATTTGCTTAGTTTGATATCAAGATGAAATATCCTTTGATTGTTTTCTGAGGCATTGGGACTCTATGATTTTTTGGACATTTGGTTATGAAAAGGAAAATTGGCACATTACAAAGTCTGATTGGACTTGCAAGGGGTGTAAAATGTAACTAGGATTTATCCTAGAAGACTAGAAGTCTTGAATGTAAAAATCCTAGGGTTTGTAGATAAAACCCTAGATCTAGATTAACGTTTTCGCTAAAAGAAGAAACCCTAGCCTATGCAAGGAAGGAATGGCACCATGTTGATGATGAGGACAAGGATGATAAAATTGCAAGATGGATGCAAGAAGGCTAAGATCAAGAGGGAGCTAACATTTCCTATGATCCTCAAAAGATAAGTAACTTATATCTCTCTTCCTTGATTATTGTTGTTAGCTAGCCTCTTGTCTTTGCTTCTCTTTGCTGGGTTATAATCATTCTTCCGTGACCTCCTGGTGAGGATTGCAGGTACATAGCGAAGGTTGCCAAGGCTCTGGAAACAGATGGAAGAAGTGGAAGAACAAAGTAAAGCTTGTGACAAGAGGATATTCCTAGAATTGGTGATGTGTTGAGAGATATTATACTAGATGTGATCTTAAGCTTAGAGGGAGGAGGCAGATCCAAAAATATGAAGTATACCTTGATCGTGTCAAAGGGAAGTCAGTGGAGATTTCCAAATAGATCTACAAGATCTAGCATGTAGCAGATGGCAATGTTACTACAAAATCTAGTAGGCTTTGGAGAGAGACACCCTACAAGACTAAAAGCTAGACTACGTGCTAACAATGGGGTGGAGGCCTAATGTCACCTCAGCCAAAACCCTTGCTCTTTACGAACTTTCACTAATGGGAGGAGTCCCGATACAAGGGAGATCACTTAAAATGGATATGCTAGGTATAAGGTACAAGGTGATCAAGCTACGACTCATTCAAGAGAGAGACTCAATAATGTTTCAGAGCTTCAAGGAAGCAAAACACTCTCTAAGAAAAACCTTAGAAATCAAGGTTCAAGACCTAGGGTTTTGAGGTTTTTCAATGGTGATAGGTGTTCACAAGGTCAAGAACAAAGAGAAAGGGTTCCTTGCAAAGATAATAAGTTATTCCAAGGCTCATGAAACCCTTAACAAAGTCCTCAAGTTGAGGGAGAAGAAACTAGGGTTTCCTTCCTAGGGAAAATTTGAGTGGATACCCACCAAAATTATAGGTCATGTATCCAAGACCCACCTCTTGATGTTTAGGTTCTCAAACCACCAAAAAGCCTCCTCCCTAAAATTTTGTTCCAAGCCCTAGTTTTTTTCTCTAGCCTCAAAAGGACCAAATTTAAGGAGATAAATTTATCTTGGAAGTTGACCTGGAAACATTAGATGGGATTAGATATTTGGGCTTAGATGGCATAAACATTAAACTCTGTAACCTCATAAAACACAAGAAGGGAAAAGCAGAGTCAAAATATGTAATAGATATTGCCCTCTCATATCAATAGCAGCCTGGAAGAGAGGAAAATTTTAGAGTTAAATGTGAAGAATATCAATAGATCAAATTGTTTTAGACAAATTTCAAAGCCTAAGCTGATTGAGCAATTGAAGTTCCAATCTTCATTATCTAAGGAACTTGGGTCTGGGTTTTGTGGTAAAGTCCTCCGAACAGGTGGACTAGAGAAAACTAGGATAACAAATCGAATTTTAACTACCTGTGTAGTTTGGAGTGGAAAAGGCACCAAATTGGTGTCATTTCTTAGGAAATCCGAATGAGGCCTTTGACAGGGAGGGGCTAAGAAAACTAGTATTGATGTCCTTATTGTCACAGGTCCAACCATTGATGAAGTAGACCCATAGTATCTAGGTGCTAAAAAGGATGACCTAGGTTGAGGAATAGTTTGTGGCATCCATTATTGTTGCCTTTGCTGCTACTGCTGCCTATGCAAACCCCAGGATTGCATTGAATTAGACCAGGGTAACAAATTGTTAGAAGCAAATGTTGCAACCCACTCTGATACATTGGAAATTCCTAATGTAGGAATGTTGTTATCCCTTGGGATATCACCTTTAATCCATTCCTCTACACCTCTCTCAAGTTCTTTAAATGGGGTGGGCACTTGCTGAGATGTTATTCTATGTACAGTTCTATCATTTGCACCAGCTCTGTTTGCTACAATAACTTCCCTAGACAGTGCTAATGGAAATGGAAATGGCTCTTGCAGAGAGCTCCCAACACAATCACCAACAAGAAATCTATTAGCTGCAATAACGTCCCTTGAGAGAGAGGAGGATGAAGGTGAATCATAAAGAGAGACCAATATATTCCTCTGCAGAAAAATAGACATAATTAGGGGGAAAATCCTAGAACCAGACGATGGCAGAGTAGGATGATGCAACTGTTGCTGACAACGATGATTGTGACTAGAACTGAAGCTGGAACAACCTTGTGCGGGAAAATCATAAGAAATCCATTATGATGCTCCTCCAGCCCAGGGTTCATAATGTTGGTGTTCAACATAATGGATTCTACTCTCTCTCTCTTGGTGAGCATCTTTCTCTTGGATGTTGAGTGTTGTTGTTTCAGCTGTTGGGCCAATTGTATCTCCTTAGACCTATGATGTGAAAATGCTCTGGCAATAGTGATTTTCTCCTGCTCATCATTACATTCTCCCTCTGCTGGTGTCTGTGAGCAAAACCCAAGTTGGTGTGCCACTACCATCCCACAAAACTAATAAAATTAGCATTTATAAATTAGACATACTAAACTATTTAGTAGCAAGGAAGAAAAATGTTTCTCAAATTTCATAGGATAACACAAGCCCGAAACTGTAATACCTATTATAAGAAAAATACACCTTAAACTATATGTAAAATAGTAAAATTTTAGGAAGCACTTACATTATTTTAAACTTGACCAGGCAATCATGGCAATATCCTTCAACTATTCATTTTGGTTCTGTTCCTCTGATGCACCTGAATACCCAGCCAGGAGTCGGCTAAGAGAACTTACCACATCTCATCTACTCCCAAAGTTTTCGATCGAAATACCTGCTATGGTATTGCCTGGTAGTTAGGTATTGACTCAAAATAGGGTAGTAGGCAATTTTCCATATCGATTGGTAGATGATTATTTTCATATCATCTTTCTTAGATCTCCCAAATGAGATCTCATGAAGATATTTCTTCTTTACTGCATGTCAGAGATTGCCTTTCCTAATTTTTATATATCTCTTATTTGTCTCCTTTCTTGCTACATAGAGATGAGAGGACTTTTAAGAGTTCCTTCTCATGAGTTTAAAGGAGACCTGTTCACTGACTTCCCTTATCTATAAGGATTTTGTCAATCCCTTTTATTCCATGCAAGATAACTTGTCTATCCTATAGATCTCCTTGCATTCATGAAGTCATTTCAAAGAAAAAATGATTACAAATCTTCAACTCACATTTTCTTTAAGTGACATAGAACTCGCATTTTATGTCATTCAAATGTATACAAATCTTCAACTGAATGTAACAACCCTCCAAGACCAAGAACTATCCTCCAAATGCAAGAACACCGAAGTCTGCAAGCAGAATAATGAAGATCTTCATGTCGCCTCGAAAATGAATTAAATTAAATAAATGGAAGTAATGCCAGCTCAATAAAATAGTCATGACGGTTCATGAGTTTATGTTGGCTAGCATATATGGACATAACCACTATAAATACCCATCTAGGGTCAGTGAAAATACACGAAGAAAAAATCTCGCATGCCTTTGAAATTTCGCATATAGGAGCAAAGTTGTAGTAGGGTTTGATTGCAACTTGTTTGGGTTTTAGGTGCAGTCATGATCTCGGGTATATGGAGCAGGAAGGAGGAATCTCAGACAAGTCTTCAGCTCCGGGTGAGGACAAGATCTCGACATATCTCTGAGACCCTTCGCATGACTGTAAGGTGCAGTTCGCGGATCATTGTAATTTCGGGTGGGACGATAATGACTTCGGGTGACACAGTAAGCTGTTATAGTGACTGTAAAGCCCTCGCATATATCCCTGTAGTTTTGATCTAGGCATATATATGTGTATCTCGGTGATATCACAAGATTACAATCTCGGCATGATAAGGAGTAGTAGTAATCATTATAGTCTCGACTTAAATGGAAAGTAAGATCTCAGTGCAGGAAAGAAAGTAATCACGATTTCGGTGAACCTAATTCATGGCAGTCAATGCATATATGTGATGGAAAGAATCTCATAATCCTTATTGTCTTCATATAGCCTTGGTCTCACTGTCTCGGCTTAAGAAGCATCACATTGATCCTATCGTTGCCCTCACTATCTTGGCACTTTTGTCATAAAGTACATTCTCTGCTACTCATAGTCAGCATGATGATGTTTCCAGCTAGGGTACAGTGATGATCCAAATATGGTGTAGCAGCAATGAAGCCCTCGGTGCATTGATCAAGGATGAAAATCAAGGTCACGATAATGATCTCAATGAAAAAGCTGAGATCACCTGTGTGGCAATCTCAAGAGACAATCATGGCGCAACAATGATGTCAACAGTAATGAAGATCTCAGTGAGGCAGAGGTGCAACAAGGATGATGATCCCAACAACGATGAAGAAGAGGATCAATGTCTTGGTCTTGGAGAGGAAAATTGTGTCAAGGGTCATGGTTTTGGTATTCTTCAATGGAATCTCTATAATAATAATTTTGAGTGGGTTTTCCTCTCCAAGAGGGAGAGGTTTAAGCCAAATATTTGTGTTCTTGTCTCTTTTGTTTTTGGTAGCAGTTTGATGAAGTAAACACACCCACTAATAATGGATGGAACATTAAGTTAAGATAAATTGTATAAATGCTTCACAAATTGTTATCATAGTAAAGAAGAATCACCTTATTATGTTTTCCCTAGATTCTTCAACATGGTATCAGCTTCCTTCATAGAGAATATGATCTTCTAAACTGATAATTACTTTCCAATGATTTCTTTAACCAAGTTCACTTATGTCACATACATCATTAAGTAATTATACATAGAAAATCTCAACAATAATGCAATAATGATATTAGGATCATAAAGAGACAACCAAGCACAAACGAGACACAATTTTACACTGTGAAAACCCAAACTCGGGAAAAATCCAACAATATTTTCTTAGGAGAAATTGTTCAATTCAACAAAAGTACAATCTGATTTTCCAGTCAAATTGACTACAAAATCTGCACAGGCAAAGTTTGGCCTTACTACTGCTGCCAAGAATTTTGGTCAACCTCAGTCAACAGAGCTGAAACTCAGCCTACTGCAGCTGCCCAGAAACTCGGTCAATTGCCCAGGAAAATTGGTCAAACTACCTCGATAAAGCTCAGTCAACTACTTCAGAAATTCGTGCAAACAATGCCTCAGAAATTTCAGTCAAAGAGTGATCAACACTGGTCAAACTTCATGCTTCTTCTCTCTCTCCTTCACACGTGTGGACTAAAAACAAATGATTTTGTGTGATCTGAATTGATGCCAAAAAAATGGAGGCCGAGTTTGTATTTATAGTGGTCATGAGGTGCCTAAGGGGCACATCTCCTCGTGCTGGACTGACTTTAATTTTTTTGGAGGCAAATTTGAATCAAATTTCTTCTTCTTAATTTTCTTTTAGGGTTGTGACTTGAGTAGCTGGGAATACTGACCACAACTACCCAAAAAAATTAACATTGGCTATAATAAAATTTGGGAGAAAAGGCATAAAAAATAGAGAGTTGAGAGAGTGTGGGTCCATTGCATGTAAGCTAAGGCTGACTGACTGAAAGAGAGGAAGGTGCAAACAAAACGGTGGGAAGATCATATCTGTAGCCCAGTTAAGCCAAATAAGAGATAGTGTGAGAAGGTAATATCCAAGGCCACCAATTCAAGAATGCTATGGTTGTCTGGGAGGTCGTGAAATCACCAAAAATTTAGAAGCCTAAGGGCAATTATTATAAGCATTGGTTTGCAGATTAATAACATGCTAGAGTTTTATTCCTGTGAGGGTTTCTCCAGCTTAAAAAATTTCTATGCATTGTGCGATGTTGTAAGTGTTGTTGCACATTTATCTGTCTAGCTTTGCTTGGGTTGCATAGAACAGAGAGATCCATATAAGCATGCATGCATGGGTATTTTCTTCCCATAGTAGTTCAATGAAATCCGTAGTGAGATACATTCTGACTCGTCCACTGGAATACAGATCATAAATTCATCCTTTGGTGAACATAGTTAACCTTAATAAAAGCACAATTTGATGTTAATACAATAGTTTGGACCAAGAAGAGAATAAAATGTTGGCAGGGTTAAACTCATTGTTAGTTTGATACAGTACCTATTTATGAAAATAAATCCATTTAAATGAATTCATTGAGACTTTAGAAAATTTAATGTTGGAAAACTAAGCTCTGCAAGGGCAAAGTTTAAGAGTTCAACTCAAACTTGGCAAAAACTTTGTCGCAAAATAATTAAAAATGATGTCATTTCCTTCAAGTTTTGGCATTTATTTTATACCCTAGCAAGTTTTTCCATCCACTCATGAGTTGCACTCATTAGGGAGAAAATAACCCATGAGTACTCATAAAATCAACTCACTTTTGGCAAGTTTGACTCATGGACAGAGAGTCAGACTCAGGACAGAGTTAATTTGGCTTGACAACAAGCCCAAGTATGGTTTGGCTTGGGAGTAGACTCAGTTATTTTTTTCACCTATTAAGAAAATCCGAAAAAATAACTTTTTTATGTCAATATAAGAAGTAATCTCAAAATTATATACAATTGTTCACCAACTGCGCATGAGTTTGTATCAAAAGCTGAGGCTTATATCTCCTATACAAATTGACTAAACATGTCACACAAAATAACTTCAAGAAGTATGAACATAAAATAGCCCCTAGATGGGAAGAGTACATTATCCTTTACTATTGGCCTTCACACATTTGACTGTGTAGGCATTGGTTGCAAATTCAATTGACACTTTTAACGTTTCTAGCTACGTTTCTACACTTCCATTCCACTACATTTTTTGATAGCTTTTGTCAACATTTCACTGCAATTGAATCTTCAGCTTTTGGCCAAATCCCATGCACTCTTTGCACATAGTAGAGCAAGTGCAAATACATGCATGGTATGAACATATGTATCAGAGTGAGAGAGAGAGAGATCTAGAAAACAAATCAGGCAAGACAGGAGTTAAAGTATTACTAAACAGATTTCACAATTAATAGAGGTACAACAATCATGATATGAGAATATAAACAAGTTTGTTACGTGCCTGGATATCTAGAAATGTGCAAGCTTCCTCCAAAGCAACCTCCAGTGCCTTGAATTCAAAGGGAAAATCATCTACAGATGAACCATTGTAAAGTTCAACATCACTAATTGATTTTTGTTGGCTAGACTGTGCGCTGCTAGACATGGCATCATCCCTCAGTTCTTGTCTACTTGACACTAGTGGAAATCTTGAGCTTCCTTGTTCTCTAGAATGCCACATATTGTTAACCATGTCATTTCTAACATTCAGACACCTCTATAGTTCTGCCACATATTGTAGAACATAGTTATCCAATGAATTCAACAACAGTACTTCATCAGCTATGATTATACACCTTATATGTTCTAGATTCATAAGAATTTCTCTCTCTCATCCCATAATAGTGGAAGGATATACAAATAATGGATCCAAAAGGCGAAGATCCCTAGTTGGAAAGTCACAACGCTTCATTATTGTTAATTTATCTATGTCCAAAACTTGAGAACTCCCATTTTTATCTATTCTTATCCATGATCGAATCCCCTGCCCTCTCTTTTTAACTCCCAAAAGGTCTAGTCCTTGAAACAGAGGCCTTCCAGGCATGGTTGATCGACAAGGAGCTTCACGTGCCATAGAAACAAATGGCTGAGGAGGAAGAAGGGGCTATTTCAAATCTGCCATATAATACTGCTTTTCAGGTTCTGAGAATCTGTTTTCACAGGATCAAAGTCTTCAAACCTGTGTCTATAGTTATTGATAAGTGATATGTGCCTCTGAACAATATATTTCCTTCTGAGGTTTTATATTTATTTTGAAATAAAGGGTTTGCAAGCCCCAATTCTGAAAGCATATAAAGATCATTGCCTTACATTGCTATACGTGAACCTTGCACTGAGCTCTCCAACTCTACTAGCTCATAACTGCAAGACTCCTTGAACAGAGATAAAGACAATTGACCAATGCCATTTTACCAGATCAAAATATCACAACCATTTCCAAAATGTGTCCTCATTTCATGAAAGTATATGTAGATTGACTTTGGGAAACAAAGAAAAATCTCTAGCTCTTGAAATCTAAACAAGTAAATGTCCAAAGTGAACCTCCAGTAGGTTCCCAAATGTTGTGAGCTTGAAGTGTAATGTTTGAAGGCGACGTCCCTTGATATTCAAAACAGAATTCAGAGTCATCTCAAAGCAAAATTTCACATAAGTTTATCCTAAGTTCCCAGTTTCAACTTTCAACCCACGAATACAGAAATCCCAGATTGCTCGAAAGTTGATCTTCATAATAAATAAAATATCTTCTAAAGATTCATCTGTGGAAGAATCAACGAGTAGGAAGAGAAGCTAGGGCTCCAAGATTTGAGTAGCAAAGGGGATGGATGTATGAAAGCTGATAAACTATTTTTGCGGTTTGTTCCCAATGGAGAAGTGGAAACAGACACCCAAATTACTTGAATTCATTAATGGTGCTGGAATCGAGTAACTCGACATATATGTATATGTTAATGGTCCCAATATCTCCCAATCTATCTGGCTTGCCCACTTCGACATCTAGTTCATCTTTCTCGTTTCCTCTCGTGTTTATAAGAACTTATTGTAACCCATCATCCAAAATGGCAGGTGCTAACCGCTAACCCAATCTCTTATTTACCATTGCAACCAAATATGACTTGCAAACTAGGAAATCAGGGCCGTTGCAAGCAGATCCAACCTTCGAACTGGAAATTGGGGTGATTGCAATCAAAACCAACTTCTCCAAACTGGAAATCGGGGCGATTGCAATCAAATCCAACTTCTAAATGACGTGAATAGGTTTTTTGGACTGTTTATCCGCCTTATTTTTTAGGGCTAAAATATAATATTTATCTATTTTTTAAATAAATTTTGTGCTAACTATAGAAAATGGGTGTAATATAAGAAATTCACCCTTCCAAAATATGAAATCCCTTAAATTTCACCTTTGGGCTAAAATTCGCCCCTAAAATTTTCTATGGGGCCAAGCCCACAAGGGGCCAGGCCCTCAGGGCTCTAATACCATGTTAAATTTGCATAAGGGAAATCTATATTACATTGATCAAATATGATATTACATATATATAGGAAGTGTTGTCTCGAGATAGGGAAACTATCTTGGACACACAATCAGTTGGTTGATAGAATATCTCAACCACACACCAAACTAGGGAAACCACTCCTATAGATTAGGAACAGACTCTTTACATAGAAAGTCACAATTGAGACAAGTAGGAATTAATATTTCAACACAAATTACTTAGGGATTTTTGCTGCTATCATGATAAATTACCTCTCTCTCTCTCTCTCTCTCTCTCTCTCTCTATATATATATATATATATATATATATTAAGAAATTATAAAGCATGTAATTACAAATTACTTAGGGGCTTTTGCTTCTATCACGATAAATTACTTCTATATGTACCTTCTTTTCTATATCTTCTTAGTCTCTTTCCTGGTGTTGTATTGTCATCATCTAACTTCTCTCCACTACATACCATATGATCTTTATATCTATTATGATAATACACTACTAAAGCAAGTACATAAAACCCATGCATAATTTGACATGAATATTAAAAGGCTTATGCAATGATATGTGGAGATCAATTCAACAAAAGGTAATCAAAATCACCAAATTTACGCTATCTCAATTTGATTCAAGTGAATGTTGGTGTAAATACTTAAGTTGATGTGATCACATCCTCCTACAATCCAATAGCAAAATTGTTTACGGTTTTGGTATCATGTCTTGTTTTTCCACGTACCTATGGATTTTAGCAAAATTGTTTATGGTTTTGGTATCATGTCTTGTTTTTCCACGTACCTATGGATTTTAGAAAAATTGTTTATGGTTTTGGTATCATGTCTTGTTTTTCCACGTACCTATGGATTTTACGTACATGAGTTTACACACTTTTATTGCAATGGCATATTCCTATGTGGTAGAAAATAATAAACCCATTATTCTCCAATGTTTCCTCATCTCCCCCCACCCCCCTTTGGCATCAATGGCAAAGGACTAGGGTACTCTCTTGCTCACATTTTCTATTTAAGACATCTTCCCTATAAGGAGATATAACAAGCTACTCACTTCTCCGCCACTGTTGTGAATTCATTCTCATCCTTTTCTTGTGAGAAGCCAATGGATAATCACTCTTCATCTTCCAATTCATTTATGTACCAACAACAACGCTGCAAATGTCACTACTGCTATTATTTCTCATGTGACTATTCACACCCCCCCTATTCATGCTTACCATTATCTCCATATCTTCAAGGTTAGTTGTTCCATTGACTCCAATATTTGAGCTCTTCTTCCCTTGGAAATTTCACTTTCCATGGCTACTTTTGTGCATGGTTTTGGAAGCTAGTGATCATGCTTTCCTTAAAAGAGTTGTCCAACATACAAGAGGCTTCTGCTAATGAACCAAAGAATACCAATTGACATAGATATACCAATTCATAACTAAGGAACATGAAAAGATATATATTTTCTCCCCCCAAACTATTTACACTATTGAGACAAACATCTACCAATTGTTTACTTAAATAATTATTTATAGGATTAATCATGTCTGCTACTTAAATGAAACAAGAGTAAATCATATAAGATATGCAGACATTTCATTTCCTACTTTGCTTGAGAAATCAACTCTTTTGCAACTCCCCCTGAGCTTATGCATTATCCTTCTTTCTAATCTTTGGACTTACAATTTCCTTTAAACTATTTGACATTTGTCATCTTTCCTCTTCCTTGAGAGAAATTCTTCTAGACACGTCTTTTCTTTTAGGCATTTTAACACACCACTCTTCTGTTGTAGGTAATTTTCTATGATTATTCTCTTTTTTTATGTAACTTGAGCTTCTGTTGTGTAATTCCCCCAAGACTATGTTGGCTTCATTCTCTCTTTCTTCTACAACATTATTATATACGAACAAATGAATTCATCTCAGCAACAATCAATGAACCATATATTTCCTTAAACATTTATATGCACCAATCTATATATTTCTCCTTGGTGTTTTCATATGTCAACTTTGGCTTCACTTGAATCCATCCTCTTCTTTTCAATGAGCTAAACTAAGGTTCTATTCCCCCTCGCAGATTTTCTCCCTTTTTCTTCCATACCTTAGTACGCTGAGCCCATATAGGGGAATCTTCTTTTAATTTCTTGTTCATCCTGCTATGAGTAAGTTGTTTCTTTTGTTTTAATTGTCTTAAGGAACAAAGCCAAAATACACATCTTCTTTATTTCATCTTTTTGCTTCCATATCTTCTTGTTGTCTACTTGCTTGTTTCTCTTATGAAAGTTAATTGGGTGGCTTTTATTTTCACTCGCTTGAATTTTATGATGGCCACCTTTGATACCTTCAAGGAGATTCTTTGGTTTACCATTAATCTTATTAGGTCTTGGCTAATCCATTGCACAACTTCTAGCATATAACACAAATTCATATTCTTCTTTATTTTATGCTTATTTTCCTTCAATGGCTGAGTTGCTTCTTTTGTTTTCTCATTCTGAGAGAGAGGCCTTATCTTGCTATATTTTCATTTTGCTTCTTTGTGCCCATAATTTTCACACATATAGCATTCAACACAATTTAAGAGAGTAGTAGAGGAATTATAATTCTTAACATTATTCTTACGTTATCCTCTATTTCTACCTATGTAATCATCTCTTGGGATCTTATATGCTTTCTTGTTTCTTCTACTCCACATACCATGATTTCTTGCATAATATCTACACTCTATTGGTTTATGTCCATAATTATTGCAAGAAAAATAGTAGCCATTAAACCAACTTTGAAACCTGAGAGTATTTTTGCTTTGATGATTTTGTCCTTAAGGGGGAAAGGATCTCTGTTGGTTCTTCATTCATTATCTATAGCTATTATGTTCTTGTTTATATATATATATATATATATATATATATATATATATATATATATACATTTGTTATTTAATGTTCTCAGTGGATGTTGCTTCTTATGGTTGTTATTCATTTTTACTTGCTGTAGATTTCATTGCTACTGTTAATGTCCATCACTTCCTTTGACTACATTGTTTGTATACTTTTTATCTTCTTCAACATGGTTGTCTACTTCATTACCTTCTACCTTCTTAGAGCATGATTCTTCTTTAAATCCTAGACATGTCTTGATAAGGGGATATCTCTAACTATTGAGAATTTCATTCAAGATCTTGGTACTCTTTTCAAGCTTTTGATATCGAGATAGCTGGTCATTAGCCTTTTCTAAATCATATCTCAATGAGACTATCTCATTTTCTAGCCTCTCACAATAAGATTTTCATTCATTCAACTAATTTGTCAATACATTCATTTTGTTTTCTTCTTGTTGAATCTTCATATTAACAATTGTGTTATTTTCATCTCAAATATATTGATCCCTTTTTGAATCTAAATATTCTTCCATGGGCATGAGAATTATTCCTTCTCCATCAGTACTAGGGATGCTCTCATTTTCTTTTTTTAGTAGTATCTTGATCTGCTATTTCTATGACTGTAGGTCTTTATTCATTATTTCTAGATCTATCTCTTTCTTCAAAAAATGTATATGAGCATCTTGAAGATAGATGACCTATTCTTCTACAATTATGGTAAAATAGTAACTCACATGTAGATTTCATCTCTTTAGTATCTTTATTATGGAATGCTTTATTCTTCTTCTTCCTTTTATTCTTTTTATCTCCAAAATTCATTTTCGGGGTGATGATCAACAATTTGAGTATTTATGACAATAGGATATTTTCTAAGATCCGATTTGTTACAAGAGTAGCAATGGTTTTCAATATTTATTGGTGTTGATTGTTTTTCTCCTCTATATATACATTGAAACTTATCTAGCATTTATTTTGCAGTTTCACAATGTCTCAGTTTATCAGATTATGGATCTAATAGCCCTTTCAAGATAATATTCTTGGCTTCAATATCATATTTTTTGTTCACAACATATTCTATAGATAACCCTAAATTTAAATCTAGAGCCATCAAATAGGCTTCCATTCTTATAATTCATAGTAATTACTCTTAACCATTCAAAAATGGTACTCTATCTAGTGTAAGCCAATTCTAGTTAGCAATGATCCCTTTAGATCTACCTTCCAACAAAGAAACCCATTATGATACCAATTTTTGGAAACTAAGATAATATTGAGAGGGGGTTGAATCAATATCATGGACAATTTTAACATTTATTGCTAATTTATAATTTTAATTAATTTATCATTCAATCATGTAAGCAACATCATAAATAAACACATGAACCACACAGTAGCATCATAAACATCATACACAAATGTAACACATAGAGACATTGGATGTACGTGGAAACCCATAAAGGGAGAAAGCCACAAATATTCTTCTCTTCTATGTTTTCAATCCTTGATTACTTCAATTCACTGGCACCAACCAATAGGAGACTTTGATCCCCTTTTACCTTGTTATGCAAGCACCCATTTGCAGGAGAACCAACCCCTATTTGTTTTATTGACACCAACCAAAAAGAAGCAACAACTACTATTTGTTTTCTAGCACCAACTCCCTATTTGTTTTGTTGGCACCAACCAGTAGGAAGCACTAACTCCCTACTTTGCATGCACCTACTCGCAAGAGTCATTAACCCGCAAGTTGTTTCTTAGGTTCTCACCTAAAGGAAGCACCAACTACTTGATGTGTAGGCACCAACTTTTTGAACCTTACAAAGCCCTTTTTCATTCAATTTCACGCTTAGGTCCATAGGTGCTCTATTTCATTAAACTCGCTGCTTTCTTTACTTCAACTCTTACTTAGCCTGATATCTTACAATATAATCAACATCCTCAGACTATTTACTTTCTCTACATTTTTCCTCACACTCTTCAAGTTCTCTCAACCCTCCAAAACCATTACAACAATTTAATATCTGCAACACACAAAATTTGCATTCCTAGCCTCTATTCTCAATTACAACATTAAAAGTCTTGGATCATTCACCCTCTTCAAGCTCTTTCTCGAGCTACATCTGCTCTAAAACAACCTCCTTCCTTTCTCCAACTGATTCACCTCTCACAATGCACAACCACATACACTTCAATTTAGTCTAACTATATTCCCCCACAACGCTCTCTCAACACAACAACATTTTGTTCATATCAATTATTTACACATGGCTTAAGGAGAAATTTCATTTACTATTACATAGCTTGAGGATGAAATTCATTTAATTTTACACAACTCAATGATGAAATTCATTCTATTACACAACTTGAGGATAAACTTCATTTACACTTACATAACTCAAGGAGGTACTTCTCATATCAGATGCAATCAACTACAATGCTACCATAGAGCTCATCTTGGTGCTCTTTCTCGGCCTCTGATTCTCAACAAGGATCACCAACTATTTCCATAAGTCGTGCTTCCATTATGACCTCTGGTACATATTTATCTTGTTTGTGTAAACTGAACTCAGTTATCACAACAAAACAAATCTCTACTTCAACTCTCATTTCACTCTATTTTGATGCCCAAAATGCCAAATTTTGTTGGCCCAAAATTATCAACTCCTTTAGCTATTTGACCAAATTCGTGAACCAAAGTATTATCTCGAATTAGTGTTGTAATATAATATCTAAATTGGGGCCCACATATCTGGCTCCTTTTCAAACTTTCCTTTTGCACTGACCCTCAGATGTCCCAAATTTCCTTGATATCCAAATAAATCTAAAATCTGGATCTATTATCCGCACACCATATCGCTTGCACCTTGAATGACCTGGATACTTGGATGGCTTGAACCTAAGTCTTGTTTTGGGCCCACTTCCTAGTCATCGACCCTTTTTAGAAAAACTATTAGCACATGAATACTTCACCAAAGAAGCCCTTGGCGTGAATCCCTTTTTTATGTCACATCACCTCCTACATCATATGTTGATGTCCTCTCTTCCACATGGTAATATTTTTGGTGCCACATGTCACTCATATTTGGCCCACTTAGCTATCCAAAAGGGTTATTTCCACCTACCATGTGTCACTCTTTGGCTGCCACCTATCTGCCATGTGTCTCTTTATCATTGTGCCACGTATTTCTGCCTCATCGTCGTGAGTTATCTGCCACATGTCACTAGTATGGAAGGGGGTTTGGGTGCTATGTTTTTCATTGATTTCCTTTATTATTTGAAAATCTCTAAAGGTTATAATTCCCATTATATGTTAGTGTTGGAAACTATTTTCGTCTAGTGGCTCTTGTCAACCATGCCTACTCCATGTCTAACACTTATAAGCCACAAAATGTTTCATGGTGGGACATGAAGTTATTTTTCAGGTAACTGACATATCTCCATCTAGATCTTTTTTTTACCATGCCAATGTGCCATCACACCCTTCCTCCATAACCTTTTCAACTTCAAACTCGGTGTGATGTCTTGATGTGTCAACCCTGCTGAGTTATCATGCCAATTTTTCATACCATGTCATCACACTGTCGCGTGTCACACTATGAGTGGTGTCATGTGTCACCCAACAAAGGGCCACTTGGACTCTCGAAGTGCCAAATACACATGCCACACGTCTAGGGAAAAGTTTAACTATGAAAGTTTATTTTAAAGTTTAGAAACTTTGGCGAATAATACTAATCCCTAATATGAAAATTCTAAAACATCTAATGTTTTTTTGTTTGTTTGAATATTTAGATTTATAATTACTCTACATTAGCCTATATAAAATTTTGGTGATTTTCAATGTAAAATACTTTTATACTATAAATTTTGGGCAAATATTTTTAGAAAAAATGGAAATTTGCGGATCTGTTTTTTGGAAAAACAATGGAAAATTAGCCCACCTGCGAATATAAGTCCCTAAAATTTTCCCTACACGCATATGAAAAATCATCATGTTGATGCCATTACCACCTGTATTCTAACTCATCTTCCAACTCATCACTTCCCTCTAATCACGCTTCACCATCCGTCACTTGCCACATCACTATCTGTATGAAGGAAATGCTCAAGGTCTAGTGATTTTTTAATGTTTTCTTTGTGAAATTAAAATGGCTCGGATTCTGCATTTGAACACTTGTAGTGAAAAAATGATTTTTTGCCCTACGCCTCCATTAAGTGGCCAATGTGCCCATCACCCACTTCTTGTGAGCACTTGGTGCAATGTTTTGTGGCACGATGCAGTTCATATTAATTAATGTGAAAAATACCATTCTATGGAATATGTTTGTCGCCCTGCATCTTCGTTCTGTCATCAAAACCACACACCTCCTAACTTTCTTTACTATTTATTAGATTAAACATTGCTTGATTGAATGTCCTAGTTAATTGTGGGCACCCCTTGCCCACTCAACTGTTAATAAAGGGGGTGATCCTCAATTTGTAGCTTTTACGAATAACGCCCACACACTTTCCATGAAGCACACCATAACCAAATTTCATTTTCCTTTAATCCAAATGATTGAATTAATTTCACCCCCATGTGTTTGAAAGTTAATAGGGGGGTGGTTCACAATTTGACATTTTTTGGAACTAAGAGGCTTAGAACCGTGCCAAACTTCAAACCACCATAACTACTTACCATTTAGGAGTTTTCCAAAGTACCATAAGTTGATATTGGTAGCTTGGGAGGTACTCCAAACCCTAGGGTACAAGGTTGTGGAGGAATTGGCACCACAAAAAGGGCTTTGTGGGCTAAGTACCCAATAGGTGGGTTTTGCACCCAAACTTGTGGGTGTGAAACCAAGCATTGATTTGATGATTTACTCCTTGGAGAATGTGTGGCACCCTTAGCGGAGCAAGGGGATATAAATAAAACCAATAGATAACTTGTCAAATGGGAGAAAATGTTTTTTGTTTGTATTCTAGTGGGCTAATTAGCACCAAGATCAACTCGTCTTGACTTAAGTGGTGTCTCTTGGTGGGCTAGATGTCCACCCTAGGAAATATGTAAATAAAAGGGAGTGAAGACCTCATTTGGCATCACCAAGAGTGTAACTCATCTTAGTGGAAGAACACCTCATATTAGCCGTAGACATTTGAAGCCTAACGAAGAAGAGGGGGAGACCTAGTTTGGTTCATTTCTTATGATTGTTTGGGATGAGTCAAGAAGAGGAGCAGGTTGAGTATTGTAAGAGAATATTGGGTATTTTTGTGTGAGTTTTTAAGTGGTATATTTCTATAAGATTAGGTTTCATTCAATGTGTATTCTAAAAGGAGGTCCAAGCCCTGTAGTATCAGTTTTGAAGGGGCCAAAAGTCCTAATAGTTGGCTAGAAACAACCCTAGAAACTAGCACATGGAGGAAGCTTGAAGGAGGAGGACCATAAACTTGAGGAGGTTTTTGGAGTAGAAAGGAAGAGCTGGCATGGAGTGACAAAAGCCCTAACTAGACCAAGAACCTACAGTGTTATGCACAGGCCCTGTGATGTATGAAGATGTATGAATTTGTTCTTCCTAAGTTGATGGGTTCTAGGTTGGTGTAGTATCCAATTTGGATAGAGTTTGGTTGGCATCTTAAGGACAAGGGACGACTATAATAGGTGTCAAACCAACCCTAAGATTGGTTCTAGTAAAGGATTTCTTTACTATTAGAAGGGAAGTATAAGAGGAGGGTTGTGAAAGCTTGAAGGAATAAGGGAAACAAAGAAGGCTTATGAACAGGTTCTATATTATTATGTGAAGAAGGAATTTATGCGATAGAATAAGGGCGACATTCGTACCCTCGAATTGTCTTCTTATAGCAACAAAGGAAGGCTAGAGTGGGAAACCAAGGAGCTATTCACAAATAGATTTGTGAACGACTACAATAATACCCTATGTGTTGATGACTTTATGGAATGAGGAATATCTGGAGGGAAAAAACTTTTGTAGCCATCTTCAGTGACCTAAAGGATGAGTGTTGACTAATAGAGTCAAATTGGTGGAGCTGCAAATTGGAAGCAAAAGGACGAGCAGTTGTGTTCAGGGTACATGGATTGAAAGGATCTCACGTCAACTATATCAGTGAGTAGGTCAATTGGTATCTTATTTGGGGTATATTGGTGGTCATAGTTGTTGACAACAAACCCTAGTTGTATTTCTTGTATCAATGATTGTATGAGAGCAATGACCCTAGACTATTGTATTAAATATTGATTAATATAATGAAGTTGGGCTGAAAAATTGTAAAAGTTTTCTATTGTGCACTAGTATTTTTGCTATTGTGTTTATTCCATTGTGCAAAGCATTTTGTTGTGGCATTTGAGTTGGTTGTGTCAAAGATTGTAAGACCCAAACCTAGATTCTCTAATGTCATAGAAATTCAACATGGTGTTATAGATACTTTAAAGGGACATTGAATTACAGTGTACATAACATAGCATACAATTCAAGAGGGAGTTGGTTCCATTAGTGTTGAAGGAATAATAACAATGTCAAAGTTTCCGGTTGGTCTACGGTATGGTGAGAGGTTAGAAGGGTTGTCCAACTATAGTCCATGGAAGGAAAGGATCAAGTTGGTCTTGATAGTGACCAGGATCTGGGACTTTGCCGAGAAAGAGATCAAGAAGCTGTCTGACCCTAAGGAGTTGGAATTGTATGAAGAGATGGATACAGGGGCCGAGCTAATCATCCTAGATGGTGTTAAGGATTCTTGGATACCTCATCTGTCTAGGAAAAAAAATGCCCATGAGATGTGGAAATCTCAAAAGGATCTGTTCCATAATAAGAATGATTACCAATTGTTGGTATTGAAGGATAAGTTGAAGGCCACCAACATGATAGAGGGTAAAGGAGTGACTTCGTATCTGACAAGATTGTCTTAGGTTCAAGATGAGCTCATCGCCATCAATGAGACTATAAAAAATTATGAGATGGTGAAGATTTTTTTGAAGGGGAAGGAAGTTGCAGGAGCTGCCACTTCTACTGAGATAGATGATCTCTCCAGGAGATTGGAGAGTGAGTATTTTGCTCCAATTTCTCATTTATCTAAGGGTTCCATTGACGAGGCTGCATGGTACATGGACAATCATGTTTTAAAGAATATGATAGGTTCATGTGATGTGCTTGAGACTCTAGTTGAGTGGGACTCAAAGTTGCACATGGTGGTGTGTGACAAGAGTCAGAAAGAGATCAATGGATTAGATGTTGTGCCATTCAGAATCGAGTTAGGTCAGTTGATGTGAGTTCGAGATGTACTATATGCATCATATTTCAAATATAACATATTTTATGTCTTAATGATTGATCAGAAAGGGTTTGATGTGATTTTCTAGGATGGTAAAGTGAAGCTCAGGCCCAAAGGCTCTAGCTCTAGTGGAGTGGTCATTCGAGTTAGAGAGCATGGTCTATATAGGCTAATGAGAAAGCCTATAGCTAATAAGAAGTAGAAGCAAGAGAAGGTGAAAGTACTAGAGCTTCAGGGGGAGCCAAGTTTTAGCGAGAGTTTACAGGTTCAGAGGGATAATGTGCAACCCAAGAAGAGTGCGTGGTTAGTGGAGAGCAAGGGTTCTTCTACAAATAGAAAGAAGGGACCATGGGATGACCTAAAATCATTTTAGGTGAAGAAGAAGTAGGAGGATTCTTGTGGCAGTGACACTTCCAATAAATGCGTAGTTCATGCTACAGGGTATGCTGGAGTGGTAAGTGCCAGGAGTTGGACCAATGTCGCCAATAGTGACAATGATGAAGAGTTACTTCCTAGTCTTGGAAGCACCTCCATCGCTAAGAGGGAGCATTAAGATTGGTAGCTTGGGAGGTACTCCAAACCATAGGGTACAAGGTTGTGGAGGAATTGGCAACACAAAAAGTGATTTGTGGGCTAAGTACCCAAGGGGTTAGTTTTTCACCCAAGATTGTAGGTGTGAAAGCAGGCATTGATTTAATGATTGGATCCTTGGAGAATGTGTAGCACCCTTAGTGGAGCAAGGGGCAGTAAAGAAAACCAATAGAACACTTTTCAAATGGGAGAAAATGTTTTTTGTTCGTATGCCAGTGGGCTAATTGGCACCAAGATCAAATCGGCTTGACTTAAGTGGTGTCTCTTGGTGGGCTATCTGTGCACCCGAGGAAGCATATAAATAAAAGTGAGTGAAGGCCTCATTTTGCATCACCATGAGTGCAATTATTCTTAGTGGAAGAACACCTCACATTATCTGCAGACATTTGAAGCCTAGTGCAGAAGAGGAGGAGACCTGGTTAGGTTCATTTCTTATGAGTTTTTGGGCTGAGTCAAGTAGAGGAGAAGACCAAGTATTGTAAGAGAATATTGTGACATTTTTGTGTGATTTTTTAAGTGGTATATTTCTTTGATATCAGGCCACATTCACTGTGTATTTTGGAAATAGTTCTGAGTCCTATAGTCGCAGGTTTGAAGGGGCTAAAAGGCCTAATAGTTGGCTAGAAACAACCCTGGAAAACAATGCATGAAGGCAACTTGAAGAAGGAGGAGGGCCACAGACTTGAGGAGCTTTTTGGAGTAGAAAGGAAGGACTAACGTAGACTAACAGAAGCCATAACTAGGCCGAGCATCTACAATATTATGCACAGGCCCTGTGATGTATGAAGAGGTATGCATTTTTTCTTCCTATGTTAATGGTTTCTAGGTTAGTGTAGTGTCCATTTTCAACAGAGTTAGGTTGATATCTTAAGGACAAAAAGAGAGGAACGTAGTAGGTTTCAAATCAGCCCTAAGATCAGTTCTAGTAAAGGATTTCTTGATTGTTAGAAGGACAATATAATAGGAGCTTAATGGGTTGTGTCCTTGAAGGAATACGGGCAACCAAGAAGGCTTATGAACATGCCCTAGCCTACTATGTGAAGAAATACATTTTATAGTAGAAGAAGGGAAGCCTCCGTACCCTTGACTTGGCTTCATATAGCAACAAAGGAAGGAAAAAGTGGGCAGCCAAGGAGTTGTTCACAAACAGGGTTGTGAACAGCTACAAGAAGGCCCTATGTATTGATGACTTGATGGACTAAGGAGAAACTAGAGGGAAAAAGTGTTTGGAGCCATGCTCAATGACCCAAAGGACATGTGTTGATGATAGAGGCAGATTGGTGGAGAACCTGATTAGAAGCGAAAGGACCAGAAATTGTGTTCAGGGTACGTGGACCGAAAGGAGCTGAGGCTGGTTATATAAGTGAGTAGGTTAGTTGTTATCTTGTATAGGGTATATTGGTGGTCATAGTTGTTGACACCGACTCGTAGTTGTATTTATTGTATCAATGATTGTATGAGGGTCATGATCCCTAGTACATGAGTCCTAGACTATTGTATCAAAGATTGATTAATATAACTAAGTTGGATTGAAAAATTGTAAAAGTTGTCTATTGTGCACTAGTTGATTTATTTCTATGTTTATTCCATTGTGAAAAGTAGTTTTTTGTGGCATTTGAGTTGGTTGTGTCAAATATTGTAAGACCTAAACCTAGATTCTCTAGTGCCCTAGAAATTCAACACCATGTACCATTGGAAAGGTCTCTCAGAGAGCTATCTAACTATACACTTTGCAAGATCACTTGAGATGATTATAAGTAGAGAAATTCCTCCAAGATAGGCCCTCAAATCAACATTATATAATCACTAAAATGCTCTATAAACATTAGAAACAAATTAGAAATGATTACTTGACATCAATGAAAACCATGATACTCTCCAACAAGCTCCCCATGAACTTAACACTACTTGACATCAATGACACACTTTGCTCAACATCAATATAGTAATGACATAAACAATGACATTTTGTATGAACAAAAATAGTGTTGAAAATTGGCAACTACAAGATGAATTTTCCATGGAGAACCATTCGTTGACCCCACTTGGAGACCATCCATCACACATCTCACATCAGCAAATGGGTCGTACATCTCTTAAATTGCAGGAATAACTTCAGACATGTGAAGGAGAAGAAGTTTTTCTGATTTGGCCGAGATGACTTTAAGTTTTGGAGTGTATTGACTAGTGTTGATTTAGTTTGAATTAGGCTTATTTGACTTGGCTTGACCAAATTATTTCAAGTTCTGGGAGGCTGCATTTACTGTGATTTTGACCAAGATTTTTCCACTGTTTTGACTGGGTTTGTCTAAGGAAGGAGGCTCGATTTCATTATTGGTTTGACCGAAGTTTCATGAGAAGTTGTACCATTGAATTTGACTAGTTAGGGCAACCACCCACTGTTGTTTACTATTCCTCCAGAGGTCAAAATTTTGTAGACTAGTACCTTTGACCAAAATTGCCTTTGTCTCTCATTGTTGATTCATTTTGATTGGTTGAATTGGAAAGTCAAGGATTTGTCCTTGACTGGTTGATAGATTTACAAATTGGACTACATGTCTCTTGCTAAACATTGATTGACTAATAGAAGAATAAGAATTGATCAAAGGGTTTTCCCCCTTGTGGGGTTTTCCCCTGGTCTTTGACCAAATCTCTATGTCTCATTGTGCTTGGCTATCTTTTATTGTGAATTTATTGTTCACTGTTCTATCTATAATTGTTTTACTATTGTTGGGGTGACTGTAATTGAAGAAATTATTTTAAAGTGATTATATCAACATAGAACACTGTGAAAATTAACATGGTATTAGAGTTGAGGTGAATATTAGCCTAAGAATACTACAGAGCACCCCTTGGAGACACTCTTTTATAAGATTACTAATCCAATTTTTGGGAAATATGTCTACCTCCTACTTCAAGATTGAGGAGAAGTTGAATGATGCCTTTAATTTTTCTGCCTGAAGGAAGATTAGATATTACATTGCATGAGAATGATGTTATGGAATGTGTGAAGGTCCAAATAGCTGAACCTCTGGAGAATTCCAATGCTAGTGTTAAGTCCAAGTACAAGAAGTGTGAGATCAAGGCCAATAAAATTATTATTGACTCTCTTAGAGATCATATCATTACTTATGTGTCCAAGATGAAAAAGTCAAAGGAAATGTATGACAAATTGATCGCAATGTGTGAGGTCAACAATCTTACCCAAGTCATTTTTGTGAAGATTCAACGTCGTGATATCAAGTTTTCTAATTCAAAATCTATTACAACCTACTTCATGAGGATCTCCAAGATAAGGGATCAACTTATTTCTATTGGAGAAATTGTATTTGATAAGGAGTTTGTGCATATGACCCTTGGCGGGCTTCCCATTTCTCGGGAGACATTCATTACTAACATTAGTTGAAAGAAGGAGATCCCTTCATTTGATGAACTCTTGAAGTTGTGTACTTAAGGAGAATTCATGCTCTTTTCCAGAGGGAGAATCCAGAGGCAAGATGAAGAAGGAGAGCCTACATCCTTTGTAGCTAATGTCAATAAAGGAAAATGGAAAGGGAAAGGAAAAGGAATACCTTTCAAAGGGAAGCCAAAGAAGCCATCCCCACCATTCAATAACAACAGAAAGGACTCTTCTAGAATCCAATGCTATAGGTGTGACCAATTTGGACACATTTATCGAGATTTCCCGTGATAGAAGAAATGCTCAAAGGCTTGTAAACAACAGCTATAATGGCTAAAACACTAACTTTAATAATAGAAGGATAGGAAGAGATCCTGCTACCCATGCAAGCACTGAAGAGCTTGAGCGCCCTCAAAAGAGGACTAGAAATACAAGGTATATAATAATGTTGTTGATTCTCAATTTGAATATGTTCTTGTTGTTTCTCTTTCTAGCTCTTATTTTGATAGCATCAATGGTCAGATGGTCAATAGTAAGGAAAATAGACATTTTATTGGGTATTGTGAAGTCCTCTCAAATTTGGTTGAGAGGGAAACCAATTTGAAAATTTTACTTGGGGATAAGTTTTCTCATGATGTCAAAGGATCTGGATCGAGTATTTTCATTTGAATTTTGGTCAAACCATTCATCTACATGATGTGTTATATGTGCCAATATTGATAAAGAATATTTTATCCATATATGCCATGGAAGAAAATGGATTTAGAGTTGTATTCATCAATGGAAAGGTCATTGCTTGGCAAAGGGGATCTAACATGAGTTCAACCTTCACACTGGTGTTTGAGATGAAGGAATTTATAGAGTTTGTGGATGACCAATTCAAGCATTGGTCCATGACACTTCTAATTAGTGTGAACTTTGGCATCAAATATTTTCTCACCTTCATTATAAATATTTTCCTATTATGAGCAGGATGGTTACAAGGATACCTAGGATGTAGGTTGATCATGAAGGAGTATGTCAAGGACATGCTAGTGGGAAGAATATCAAGGGACCATGGTCCTTCTAACAGTAATAGATCCAAGGAGACTCTTCATCTCATTCACTTTGATCTTTATGTGCCCATGCTCGTGAAATTTCTTCTATGATATTTATGTTATGCGATATTTATTGATGATTGTTGTTATAAAACTTGGATCTTCTACTTAAATACCAAGGATCAGGTTTTCGATGTGTTTAAGGACATCAAGGTTCTCATAGAAAATCAAATAAGGAAGAAGATCAAGATCTCAAGGACAGATAATGGAGAAGAATATACTTTAAATGGGTTCAAAGACTTCTGGAGAGAAGCTAGGATTAAGAGGGAGGTCATTGTTTCATACAACCATCAACAAAATGGAGTTACTGAAAGGAAGAGTAGGACCATCACATAAGCTACCAAATTCATGCTTCATGATCAAAATCTTCCTATGTTTTTGTGGGGAGAAGCTACAAATACTATTGTATATGTCCAAAATATTTTGAAAAATGTAGCCAAGAAAGTCTCAATTTGATATTCCCTTGGTTAAATTGAGAAAATTTGAATTTCCACATCAACAAACAACTTGCATGTAGTCAAATTATGTGACATGGATCTTGTCACTTAGTTAACTCAGTAAATTTGAGTTAGAGGAGCTAGAGTTCAATTAAGCATGTGTGATTGCTAATTTGTAGCAATCAGGGTCAATTATTTTAAGTTATTTTCAATTAAACTAGTTTTAACTGTTGGAGGAACTAGTGGAAGGTCAGTTGTGCAGTGAGACTTCAGTCTAACTCAGTGATCATCTTGTTAACTAATCAATCAACCCAAAATAGCTAGTGAATACAGAGAATTCAAGTTCCCTAGCTATGGTGGAGATGCCAAGGCAATGTAACATTATTTGTAGACTAGTCTTGAGTGTACAATTCTTGCATGTAGTTAGATGATCAACCTTGGGAATTGTGAAAATTTTTTGGAGGAAATTCCTAAATAATAGGGGGCCTAATTTCCTCAGGAATTGCATAAGGAAATATGGGCTCAAGAAGAGGTAGAAATTGACTAATTCTGGGTCAGAGCTTCTCAGTGAGTAGAGAGATATGTTATTCACTTGAAGGTTGAACTCAAATTGAGCTAGCAATTGTAATACTTCTCTCTTCATCAGATTAATGAAAACATGAACAAGGGTTTTTAGTAGATTACTTTCCCTTGAAAAGAATACTGTGTTCATGTGTGTTATTTATCATTGAATGTTTGTGATTGATGTTCTAAAGTGTGAATTAAATTCTGCAGAGTAGTAGAGTAAGAGTATGTCTTGTGATTTTGATTAAAATTTCATGAGCAGTTGCAATTCTACACCATAATTTCTACATGGTATTGGAGTTAGAATAGAACAAGAATTTTGAAATAATTTCTCAAAAGGATTGAATTTGCAGTTCAGTGTAGCAGGATCTCTACAGAGTTGGGAAGATGACCTTCAATGGGCGGAGACTAGAGTATGCCTTGGAAGGCAACTCTAATTTAATTGCATGGAAGGATCACATGGAGGTGGTATTGGATGACAATGGATTTTCTATAATATGTCAAGAAAGACATTACAAAATGACATGCATATAATGCACAAAACCTAGCCCAATGGAAGAAATATGTAGCTAAGGCGAGGAGAATAATATTGGAGGGAGTACAAGACCCCACTGTCTCAAATATTCATGGGAAAGAAGTTGGCGCTCAAGGATAAACTTCAAAATATCAAGATGCAGAAGAATGACGCTATTTTGTAGTATCTAAGGAGATTTACACAAGTTCGTGATGAACTTGGTGGGGTTGGTGTTAATTTTGTAGAAGATGACTTAATAAGCCCAACACTTTTATGCCTTCCCAAAATCTGGCATAGCTATCAAGGATTGGTGAACGGGAGGGAGAAATTATCGAATTGGGAATGCTTATGGTCTGATTTGGTACAAGAGGAGATAAGGTGGAATACTAGAGATGAGACTTCATCAAAGGGTGAGGATGAAGAAAAAATTGCATTGGTTGAAAAGGGAAAGAAGGGAAAAGGGAAGAAATCTCAAACCAAACCAGAATCCAACCAAGGGGGGGGGGGAGAAAAAATATTTTTCCAAAATTAAATGCTTCAATTGTCATGAATTCAGTCACTATGCCACAAAGTGTCTACACAAAAATTTGAGCAAGAAGACCTCAAGAGGAGTAGTTGATGAAGGGATTCATAGTTTGAGCTTGACTTCACCCTTATCGGATGCATGTCTAGCACAGTGATGGGGAGCATGTGGTATGATGAGCCTCGATATTGCAACAAGAAAGCTGCAACTCCCAAGGCTACCAACTTTAATTATCAACCCGAGGTTCGTACAAACTTAAGAGGTATCGGCACTATATGTGTGGCATACAACGTTTCCTTCCTTTGCTGTCATGATGTAATGGAGTGCATGTACTTAAGTCAAATCCTAAACTAATTGCAAAAAATGAAATGTTCAAAATGCAACCTTAACCTATTACCAGAAAGGAAGTACAAGGAAAGAGACTGAAATCAAATGCTAAAAAAAACCATTTTCTCACTAACTGCTAAGAAGCTTTGCTTCAAAAGAATGCTAAGTTAACATGTATTCAATATTACTATCCTAAACATGCAGATTCAAACCATCAAACCTTCTACTATTATGCATATAAATGAATAAAATAAATATATTTTTCGTTGTCTTTTTTTCATGTGAGAGTGTGAAAGCTAATCTCTTTTGGTGATGTGGCAGGTGGCTTGGAGATGATGGTGAATGGTTAGAAGGCTTGGGAGACAAGTAGGGACCCTTTTCTAGCTTCCTAAAGGCTTTTTCCTCAATTTGGCCTCAAAACAGGCCACTACTGGAAAACCTACAAGATCCCCTGAAAACCTACATGATACAACCGTGAGAAAAAGGATGGATGTTGAAGGTGATGGAAAGCTTATGGAAGGTGGTTGGTGGATGGAATGAGGCAAGCGAGTGCCTAGGACCACTTTAGAACTCAAACCCAAAGTTGGGAGGTGGCTGGATACTCTCAAAAAACTTGGAGAAGTTTTCTTGTGAAATGATGAAATTGGTGAGGGTTTAGTGAAAGAGAGTGAGGACCATGGGTGGATGAAGTTGGGATGAGGTTGTTGACTATGAAATCTCTCTGTACTCCTGAAGCTTCTGCACTGCATCAAACATTGACATTTACCCAAAAATCATGCAAACAAGTAGAATTTCAATTATCTAAAGGAAATAGAATTTCATGAGCTATATTTTTTACTTCATGCACGAGGAAAACTTTGTAGAATGATATAAAACATTGATGAGATCTAATGTGAGACTGAAGATAGAAGAAATAGAAATCAAATCCTACCCTTGAAAACTAGCAAAAGGCTGAACTAAGTGTGGAGCAAGAGAGTTAAAATGGTCTTGATGGCATGGAAGTCAAGTAGAGGCCTAATCCGAGCTTCAATGATTTTTTTTCAAAATGGGCTCAAAACAAGCTTTCCTACAGGATGTTACAGTGATTTACTACAAGATGTACATATTTACTATAATTCATCGAATGACCAAGCAAATCAAATCCAAATTGGATGGGACAAATTTTTTTATTAACTAGGATGTCTTAGGTCCCCATTCCAAGTGGAATCATTCAAAAAGACCTTCGTTAACCCATGCTAAAAAATAGAAAAACATTAATAGTCGAAAATCTAGAAATTTGAGAACTAGTGAGCTAGTAAATCTAAAAAATGCCTAACCAAATCAAGTGCAAATGCAATGAGGTAATTTTTGTTATGAACTAGAATGTTTATGTGGTATAATGCAAGTGGAACCAACTCAATTGAATCTTGTTAGAATGCTCTAAAAAATAGAAGAAATTTTCTGTTCTTTCGTAAAAAGGATGTCCAACAATCTAGATTTGGGAATAAGAAGACTAATCCAAGCAGTTCAATGATTACTATGAACTTCCAAAGCTTTTGCAAGGATGAAATAATGTTTTTGATCCTGCAAAATAACTTACATCAACCATTTAACTCAATCCTACAACAAGAAATCATTAATACTAAATGCAGAAATAGAAAGAAATAAAAACAAGAGATGCATGTGAATAAACAGTGAAAAGAAGGAAAGAAAATGATACAAAATGGATCTGAGGCTCCTAGGATGGCCAAGCCCAATGAAACTCAGAGACCTATGTAGGGGAACAAGATTTAGAAGCTGAACATGACACCAATCTTCATTATTTTCATCAATAGAATTACATTCCTACAAGAAAATACAATGGAGCTGCAAAAATACAAGTTCTCTCCACAATAACACTAATGAAAATCTCCTCCTAGAGGAAAATTCGACTTGGTAACTATAAAAAATGATTAAGAATCATTCTCCGTGAATGGAGGAAGCTTTTCCCACCAAAATCCCTTGATTAGTGGATCTGGTCTCCAATACTAGGAATCTGCATTAAATGGCACGAAACACATTCCTAGATTTTCTCAATCATTCCCTAGAGGAAAATTCGACTTGGTACTTATACAAAATGATTAGGGATCATTCCCTATGAATGGAGGAATATTTCCCCACAAAAATCCATTGATTAGTGGATTTGGTCCTTAATACTAGGAATCTGCATTAAATGGTAGGGAACACATTCATAGATTTTCTCAATCATTGGAGTTCCACAATTTGTGCCATAATTCCATGATATCTTGTTGATTTATTATTTATTATTGATCCTCCTGTAGTAGGGAACAAGTCCCTAAATTATTTCCTCCTCCAAATCTTCATAATCTGCCCAATATTCTCATAAATATTCCACAAAAATAAATAATATTAGGCACAAATATGCAATTATTCATAAACCTTCCTAATGAATATATTAAATAAAAAAATAAATTATCTAATTCAAAAAGAGAGGTTTAATGTGCTGAAGGATGGTTCCAAGCCTTGATTTTTGTTTAATTTAGAGGCATCAGCCTTAATTTATGTCTAACTTAGAGGCCCATCATACTCCCCTGCTGAAAGTGTTGCTCATCCTCTGAGAAACTTAGTGACCTCATTGTGCCTCATCCATGGACCTCGTGGCCTCTCTCTTGTGCATTAAGAATCTTGGCTGTAAGTTCTGCAAGGACAAACCCAAAAACATATTCGTGCAAAGAAAAATCATTGTTTCTTGAGACCATTCGCTTGCCTTCTTCCCCTTATTCAAGATGGGTTCTTGAATATTTTTCAGTTTGGCAAGGTCTTCCACACCCTTATCAACCTTATGCTACCTTGTTCTTCCATTTGGACACCTCTAACACCTTCAAAATGCATTTAGATGAGAATTAGGACATCCTATAGTAATTCCTGTCAAAACTACAGGAAACCTACAAGAAACCCTGTTAAAACTACATGAAACTATTTTTTAGCATAAATGATAGTTTGAGCCTAGGACAGGCGCTCAACTTGAATCTCATGCCTTTCTATCATTTCTATACATTATTTAGGCCTTGGACAAAAGCTAGAAAGAGATTAGAGACCTCTTGGAAAGCCTTTTTTCATTACTGTCGTTTGAGTTCTATTTTGATGGTGGATGCCTCATTTACTTTTGTTGCCTTCTTGTTCTCCCTTGTGGCCTAGATGATTGCTTAATGGCCTTGGAGTTCTCTATTTTGATTAGGTTTCTCTTAGGCACTGCCATTTTGGGTTTTAGCACAAATTAATTCCTTTCTTCCTTCTTGTAGCGGCATTCTGTCTTCCTGTAGTAGTCATTCCTTCTTCCTTTGGAGTCTTCTAATTGTATGGGAGTGATGAGAAATGATGAAGATGGATTGGATGATGATACTAGGGCTTAAAGGGATAGTGTAGGTTTGTGAAAATGGAGAGGATGCTCTGTTTTTTTTTTCAAGAATGAAATGGGATGGATGAATGATGAATAAATAGGAAATATGAAGTGGATGGAGGGCTTGGAGTGTTGTTTGGAGGCGGATGAGACTGCTGACCCATCCTTAGCTTATAAAACATATCTCTCATGCATTGATAATAAATTTCTAACTATAATATGCTCAAGAGAAGAGGTCAAGAATATTGCATACTTGTACATACCTGATGGTTGTTGGAGAGACATGCATGTTGCTGCTGAGTTGATGTTGATGTGCAGGTGTTGGATGGTTATTTTGATGATCTTGATGCTACTGCTAAGTTCTGGAGGAACTTCTTTGATCTCTGGATCTCCATGAAGAAGCTGATTGCAAATCTCTGGCTACTTCATCATCATATCGCCTCAAATTTTCAAAGAAACCCATCCAATTATGCCTTGTGAATATCTCTAGTACAAGAGGATGCTGATGAATCCTCACTGTGTTTATGGGTTCCCCTTGTCATTTTTCTCTGATGGATGGTGGTTTGTATATATCTGATACCAAATTTAAAATTTTTGTGTATATAATTCCCTTATGCTGCAATCACTTTCAACAAACTAGAAGGGTTTTTTATGTTCCTTTCACTTGGAAAAATGTGGGGAAATGTAGAGCCTACCTCCTTAACACTTCTTGATGAAGCCAACCTCTATTTTTCCCTTTAAAAACTGCTCACTGCCAATCCTGTAGGTGTTGTTCTGTATCCTATAGGATCTCAGGGAATCCTGTAGGTTTTCAGGACATCGACTTGTTTTGTCCATATCTCCCAAATGGTAGAATGGATTGACCTAAAACTTTCTGAGCATGTTTCCATCATCATTATGAACCTCCCCATAAAAAAAATTTGGTCAATGGATGCACGAATCTCGAGAAAAACTAAAAATGGTTGAAGGTGATGGAGGCCAATTTCTTGGAAACCATGCACTAGAATTTGCTGAAATTTCTTGGACATATTACCATAATCCATATGCATCTGCCCATGAAACCACTTTTTAAATGGATGCACAGAAATTGAAAAAATGCAAAAATGGTTGTAGGTGATGGAGGCTGATTTCTCGAAAATTGTGCACTGGAATTCGTTGAAATTGCTTGAGCATGTTACCATCATCCATATACATCTCCCCCTAAAACAGTTTGGCAAATGGATACATGGTTTTCAAGTTATGGCAAAAACAATTTTATTCTCTATGTATTTTTGTATCCTGTAGTAAAACAGAGCATCCTGTAGTTTTTTAGGACAACAAACAAACTGAATGGTAGAAGCTTGAGAATGATAGGTGGATGGTAAAAATAGATGAGGGTGATGGATTGGCATGGCCTTGGCCTTGTTGTAGCATTTGAGCAAATGAGGAGAAAGTCAAAATTTGACCTTTTTTTTTACTAGGCTTGACCAATTTTTCTTTTGGTACTAACTTGTTCTTGTTGCTTGCAGATGTTGGAGAGTGCATGCATTCATCAAAGAGATGCATGGAGTAGGGATTTTATTTATTTATTTATCCTTTTTTATTTTTTATCTCTAGGCCTACTAGCTGCCTCAATGAGGTTTTCAACTAGTAGGTCTGCCTAGGCACCCCAAAGGAGGTTTTCACCTAAGAATTTTTTTTCTCCAACCCATTCACTGCCTCATGGAGGTTTTCACCTGAGATTTTTTATTTTTATTTTTATTTATTTTATTTTTTTATTTATTTTATTTTTTTATTTTTCAATTTTTATTTTTTTTTACCCTACCCTACTTGAAAAAAAAATCACTTTTGAGTATAAGAATACTTCCAATGGAGCCATGTGCACATCAGGTTGATAGACAAAATGATTTGTAGGCTTGAAATGTATGCTTTGACATGTACCTGGATTTTAGACACCAAATGGTTTGACTTTGAAAGGATCAAGCATAGTTGAAGAAGAGAGTGATTCACCATCTTGTTGATTTTCTAGAGCCAAACCTCAATATAACTTTGATGTCCTTGGTTTTATTGCTTATCTGGATCATTCTTTATGTCTTGTTCTACCATGACCTTCAAATATTCATCTTTTTGCTAATTTTTCTCTTGAATACATGAGGGGCCTCTCTTGATCTCTAATTTCGATGTCTGCTCTTCATCAAGTGCAACCCATGATTCTGTGGTCTTCTCATTTGAATCTTCTTTTTCTGGATGTGGTCCTTCATTGGTATCAAGATAATCTCTTTTTTGTAATACTCTTCTTGAGCTATGGTGAATACCATTGATCTCAAGAGGAGATGTTTGGAAGTGTTGTACCTCAACATTGTAAGTGGGCTAAGCTACTTCAATGTGTGAGTTTGGAAATGGTGGTACAGGTAGTTGAGTGGGAGTGTATATTTGAGATGGATGTGGACGAGGTTGTGGTTGTGGTGGAGGTGAATGGTAGGGATAACATGGAGTTGGGTATGGAGGATATTGAGGAAAATATTGAGGATATTGTGGATGGCTCCCATAAGTTCCTTGCCAACCTTGTTGCCAAGATTGGTTTTGGGGTTGAGATGGCCAATTTTGCCAAGGAAAGCGTTTGTTCCAATTACTTTGAGGTGGATATACATAACCTTGAAATTGTGAATTAGGCTCTAGCATCATACTAGGTTGAATAGTCTGTCATTGTCCTCTTGGAGCTACATAACATAGCTACATTGGTAATCGACTTGCTCCATTGTCTTCTTGGTGAACTTCCTTCAACCTTGGTAATGAGAAGCAACATTTAACATCATTTGATTCTGCATGGACAACATAAACATCTTCTTTTTGCTCATTTTGTATTCTTAACATTTCTACTTTTTTCGGTTAGATTGCTAAGAATTTCTGTTTTAAAGTCATCAAACAAATTTCCAAGTTTAGCTTGACTTACCGATCTTGATGTTGATTGACTTACTCTTGCTCTTCCTCTTGATATGTGTTTGCATGTTTTACAAATTTCATCAAATGATAATTGGTATGCATCACCTCTACACATGAGATTAAGGATATCAATCCATTCATCCCTAATTGTTCTAAGTAAGAGGGTTTGAGTGTGTCAGATCCTAAATGACGTAGTTTTTCCCTCTTAACATTATACATGAACTTCTCTATTAGATCCTCTAGACTCTCATCTTCTTTTTGATTCATTCTAAAGATTTCTTCTTTAAGATCATGATCTTTATATTTTTCTAGAAATATCTTTTGCATATCATTCCATGATCTTATTGAATTAGTCCCTAAACTCACGAACCATTTAAAAGCTCTATCCTTCAATGTTGCTAGAAACAATCTCAATTTTTGAGTTTTTAATAAGTAACCATAAGATCTATAAACAAAATCAAATTGAAAGAGAAAGGTTTCTGAATCCTCTAACCTTAGACCATGAAATTTTGGAAAAAAGATGGAGGGATGTTCTTCATGTGCACACTACCATCAATATCTTAAATGGGAAATCCGAGAGGATCTTCCTCATTGTCATCATATCCATCTGTTTCTTCTAAATTCTTTGCCCTCTTCTTCTTCTACCTGAAAAAGTGAATGGTGATGTGGCTCTTAGTGCACCACGTGATCAAATGGGGTGGGGGGGGGGGGGGGGGGGGGGGGGTTGGTGATAAAGAAATGGGGTGGGGGGGTTGGTGATAAAGAAATTTTGTTTTTTCTTTTTATGATTGAATGAAAACTATAATGCAATGCAGTTTTCTACTTTTGAATTAAATATGCCTAATGCAAATATTTTGTTTTTGAAAAAAGTAAAAAGAAATGAATCAACTGGGGAAGAAAACAATGCATACTTTGACACCTCCCCAGCAACAACGCCAAAAAGTGATGAGCCTCAGTATTGCAACAAGAATGTTGCAACTCCTAAGGTTACCAATTTTAATTATCAACCTGGGGTTTGTACAAACTTAAGAGGTATTTGCACTATATGTGCGACATACAACGTTTCCTTCCTTTATTGTCATGATGTAATGGAGTGCATGTACTGAAGTCAAATCCTAAACTAATTGCAAAAAATGAAATGTTCGAAATGGAACCTTAACCTATTGCCAGAAAGAAAGTAGAAGGAAAGAGACTGAAATCAATTGCTAAAACACACCATTTTCTAACTAACTTTTGCTTCAAAAGAACGCTAAGTTAACATGTATGCAATCCTATTGTCCTAAGCATGCAGATTCAAACCATCAAACCTTTTATTGCTGTGCATGTAAATGAATAAAATAAATCTTTTTTTCTTTGTTTTTTTTTTTTCATGTGAGTGTGAAAGCTAATCCCTTGTGGTGATGTGGCAGGTGGCTTGGAGATGATGGTGAATGGTTAGAAGGCTTGGGAGACAAGTAGGGACCCTTTGCTAGTTTCCTAGAGGCTTTTTCCTCAATTCGGCCTCAAAACAGGCCAATATAGGAAAACCTACAGGATCCCCTGAAAACCTACAGGATACAACCGAGAGCAAAATGATGGATGTTGAAGGTGATGGAAAGCTTAGGGAAGGTGGTTGGTGGATGGAATGAGGCAAGCGAGTGCCTAGGACTAATTCAAAACTCAAAACCAAAGTTGGGAGATGGCTGGATTTGCTCAAAAAGCTTTGAGAAGTTTCCTTGTGAAATGATGAAATTGGTGAGAGTTTAGTGAAAGAGAGTGAGGACCATGGGTGGCGGAAGTTGAGATGAGGTTGCTGACTATGAAATCTCTCTGTACTCCTGAAATGCCTGCACTGCATCAAACATTGACATTTACCCAAAAATCATGCAAACAAGAAGAATTTCAATTATCTAAAGGAAACAGAATTTCATGAGCTAGCTGTCTACTTCATGCATGAGGAAAACTTTGTAGAATGATATAAAACATTGATGAGATCTAATGTAAGACTGAAGATAGAAGAAATGGAAATCAAATCCTACCCTTGAAAACTAAAACTTTGTAGAATGATATAAAACATTGATGAGATCTAATGTAAGACTGAAGATAGAAGAAATGGAAATAAAATCCTACCCTTGAAAACTAGCAAAATGCTGACCTAAGTGTGGATCAAGAGGGTTAAAATGGTCTTGATGGCATGGAGGTCAAGTAGAGGCCTAATCCTAGCTTCAATGATGATTTTTCTCAATTCGGGCTCAAAACAGGCTTTCCTACAGGATGCTATAGTGATTTACTACAGGATGTACATATTTACTATAATTCATCGAATTAACAAGCAAATTAAATCCAAATTGGATGGGACAAATTTTTTTATTAACTAGGATGTCTCAGGTCCCCATTCCAAGTGGAATCACTCAAAAAGACCTCTATTAACCCACGCTAAAAAATAGAAAAACATTACTAGTCGAAAATCTAGAAATTTGATAACTAGTGAGCTAGTAAATCTAAAAAATGCCTAACCAAATCAAGTGAAAATACAATGGGGTAATTTTTGTTATGAACTATAATGTTTTTTTGATCTGATGCAAGTGGAACCTACTCAATTGCAGCTTGTTAGCATGCTCTAAAAAATAGCAGAAATTTATTGTTCTTTGCTCAAAAAGAGGTCCAACAATCTAGATTTGGGAACAAAAAGACTAATCCAAGCAGCTCAATGATTACTATGAAATTCCAAATATTTTACAAGGATGAAATAATGCTTGTGTTCATTCAAAATAACTTACATCAACCATTTAACTCAATCCCACAACAAGAAATCATTAATACTAAATGCAGAAATATAAAGAAATAAAAACACGAGGTGCATATGAATAAGCAGTGAAAAGAAGGAAAGAAAATGAGACAAAAGGGCTCTGAGGCTCATGGGATGTCCAAGCCCAAGGAAAATCAGAGACCTATGGTGGAGAACAAGATTTAGAAGTTGAACATGACACCAATCTTCATTATTTTCATTAATAGAATTACATCCTTGTAAGAAAATACAATGGAGCTGCAAAAATACAAGTTCTCTCCACAATAACACAAATGAAAATCTCCCCCTAGAGGAAAACTCGACTTGGTACTTATAAAAAATGATTAGGAATCATTCCCCATGAATGGAGGAAGCTTTTCCCACCAAAATCCCTTGATTAGTGGATCTGGTCCCCAATACTAGGAATATGCATTAAATGGCACGGAACACATTCCTAGATTTTCTCAATCATTCCCTAGAGGAAAATTCGACTTGGTACTTATACAAAATGATTAGGAATCATTCCCCATGAATGGAGGAAGCTTTCCCCACCAAAATCCATTGATTAGTGGATCTGGTCCCCAATACTAGGAAACTGCATTAAAAGGCAAGGAACACATTCCTAGATTTTCTCAATCATTGGAGTTCCACAATCTGTGCCATAATTCCATGATATCTTGTTGATTTGTTATTTATTATTGATCCTCCTGTAGTAGGGAACAAGTCCCTAAATTATCTCCTCCTCCAAATCTTCATAATCTTCCCATTACTCATAAATATTCCACAAAAATAAATAATATTAGGCACAAATATGCAATTATTCATAGACCTTCCTCATGAATATATTAAAGTTAAAAATAAATTATATAATTCAAAAAGAGAGGTTTAATGTGCTGAAGGATGGTTGCAGGCCTTAATTTTTGTTTAATTTAGAGGCATCGACCTTAATTTATGTCTAATTTAGAGGCTCATCATGGTACTTGGACTCAGGTGCATCGTTCCACATGATAGGGTGTAGAGAGTTTTTCAACGACCTGGAGGAGAAATACCTTTAGATACAAATTAAGATGGGGGATGATGGAAGGTACAATGTAACTAAGATTGGTACAATCACCTTTCAGAGGGAGTCAGGATCCCCTCTCAGACTCAAAGATGTCATGTTCGTTCTAGGCCTAAAGAAAAATCTCATCTCTGTTGTAGTTTTGGAATACCGAGGTTATGATGTGATCTTCAACAATGGGAAATCATTCCTAAGACACACAACCATGGGATAGGTGAAGCAGATCGAGATTTGTGTGAAGAACCTGTATAAGCTAGATGTGGAAGATTGTGTTTCATCAAGCACTAAGGCAGAGAAAGTGCATAGCCACAATGTTGGTGAACTTTGGCATAGAAGAATTGGCTTTTTGCATCATGGCACCTTGAATATTATGTAGCTAATAACCACTAGCCTCCCTAAAGGAGCACTTGAGTAGCATGATGTATGCAAAGCCTTAGGGAAGTATGTAAAATACACATTCCATGATCGGGATAGTAAAGAACATGAAGTCTCAAAAAGGATCCACTATGATGCCTTGGAGCTTTCTCGATAGCCTCCACAACCAAACAGAAATGTTTTGTCATTTTTATTGATGATTTCTCAAGAAGTGTTGGATCTTCTTCATGCGGAAGAAGGATGAGACATTCTCCAACTTCGTAGAATTCAAGGAACTAGTTGAGAAAGAGACCAAAAATAAGGTGAACGCTCTTAGGAGCGACAATGGAGGTGAGTATGTTTCAAATGAATTCAAGGATTTCTTTGCGAAAGAAGGAATTTGCAGAGATTTGATGGCACCCCACAACCCACAGCTGAATGGGGTAGCTGAGAGAAAGAATTGTAGCATTGCGGGAGTTGCAAGAGCTACGCTACATGATAAAGGCCTACCACTGCTTTTGTGGGCAGAGGCATGTAACACAACAGTATACTTGTAGAACCAGAGTCCTCATCAAATTCCTGGTATGATTAAACCATAGGAGGCCTTCTTGGAGAGAAAGTTGGATGTGTCGCACTTTAAGATTTTTGGAGCCTCTGTTTACTGCCATGTCTCCAAAGAATCAAGGAACAAGCTTGAGCTGACATTAGAGTTGGGGGTATTTTTGGGTTAGACAGAAACTCCTCACAACTATTGTGGTACTTACCTTCCCTCATAATGACAATTGTGCAAATGGATGTAAAGTTTAATGAGGAGAAAGTGATGCAGTGCTCTCTTGACATGGAGCTTCAGATCCCACCAAAAGAGGAGCACTTAGCTCCAAAGGAGGAGCCTTGGGATGTTGTGGAACAACCAAAAATTTTCATTATGGAATTTTAGAGGTATAAAATGGGCCTCCTAAGGAAATTATAAAATAATGGCGGAAATAGTAAAATAAGAATAGATTACATCATCAAATTTTAGAGGGAAAAAAGTAAAAAACTATTTTTTCAACACACATTTTCAACTTATCTCCCTATGGGTTTACTCAAATTTTGAGCAGCAACACTTGTTGGATGCAAAATTTGATTCCTCATCCAAGGAGTACCCATGTTGCATACTTTCGATGGACACTGCGACAAAAAAATGAGAAATACATGAAAAACGTGATTGCAATCACATTTTTTTATATGTATTTCTCATTTTCCGTGTAGCAGTGTCCATCGAAAGTATACAACATGGGTACTCCTTGGATGAGAAATTAAAATTTTCATCCAACGAGTAATCTCGCTCGAAATTTGAGTAAAACCTTAGGGATATAAGTTGAAAATATGAGTTGAAAAGGTACTTTTATTATTTTATTATTTTTTAATATTTTTACTTTTTTACTCCAAAAATGGTGAATCATCCCCCATGGTTGACATCATCATCTTGAATCCTATTGGTTTTTATAAAGTTTAGTTTGGTTGTAAATTTTTCTTAGGAGGCCCATTTTAGAACTCAAAATTCCCATAATGGGAGCAGAGAGTGGAGACATCTACTCAAGTAGAACCATCCAGAGGGGGTAGAAAAAGAACCAGGGAAGTTGATAGACTTGTGCAGGATATTAGGGAGAATGTGGGAGCTCCTTCAATTTTTCACAGGAAAATGAGGTCACCCGAGAGATACCCTGGCTACGTAGCTCTAATGACTGAGCTAGTAGAGAATGAGCCATCCTCTTTCGAGGAAGCAGTAGAGAAACCTTTATGGGTTGATGCAATGGTGAAAGAGTATGAATCCATTGTAAAGAACAATGTTTAGGAAGTTGTCCCAAGACCAATAGATAAATCAATTGTGGGTTCGAGATGGTTCTTCAAGGTAAATCATGTAGTGGACATAAGCATAGAGAAATATAGGGCTAGATTTGTGGCCAAAGGATTCTCTCAAGTTGAGGGAATTGACTATGAGTAAACCTTTTCTCCTGTAGCAAGGTATTCATCCATGAGATCTATTCTTGCTATGGTTACGCAGATGGGGTGGAAGATATTCCACCATATTGATGTAAAAATAATATTTCTCAATGGGGTTATTGAGGAGGAGGTGTACATCGAGCAATAAGAAGGTTTTGAGACATTTGATCGAGAGTCTCATGTGTGAAGACTCAAGTGAGCGTTGTATGGTCTCAAACAAGCACCTCGTGCTTGGTACACCAGGATTGACAATTATCTCACTGGTTTGGGCTTCACCAAAAGTGAAGCGGATGCAAACCTCTATCACATCTTGGTAGAATGTAAATTGCTTATTATTGTCTTATATGTTGATGATTTTATTTTAACTAGTCATGAGGAGAAGATCAGATTGTGCAAGGAGGACCTTGCAAGGGAAATGAGGGACATGAGTCACATCCACAACTTCCTTGGTTTGAAAGTATGGCAAGGTGATGGGGAACTGTTTGTGTCTCAAGGAAAGTATGCAAATGATATACTACAGAGATTCCGCATGGAGATTTTCAAACTCATGGAGATAGATCTAGAGACTAAATGGAGGAAGGAGGATGCCACTTTAGGTGAGGAAGTGGATGCTACAATTTATCGACATCTAGTGGGTTCACTAATGTATCTTGTGAACACACGACCAAAAATGTGCTATGCAGTCAACCAACTGAGCCAAGCTATGGTTAGGCCAACCAAATTATATTGGAAGGTAGCTAAGCATGTTTTATTGTACCTTAGAGGGACTACCTAGTTTGGACTATGGTACAGACGGATAAAGGGAGTGAATTTGTGTGGCTTCGCAGACGCAGATTGGGAAGGGAGTCCATCCAACTGAAAGAGTACATTAGGTGGAATTTTCAATGTTGGTTATGAAATTGTTTCCTGGTACAATAGGAAGCAAAGATTTGTGGTGCTCAACTCGGTAGAAATAGAATACATGGATGCAACTCAAGCAACATGTGAGGCGATTGGGATGAGAAAGATACTTGTGGGACTTTTTGGTCAGCTGATGGATCCAACTGTGATAATTAGAGTTTCATTAAGCTCTTTTAGAATCCTATATTTCATGATTGATCCAAGCATATAGATATCCAATATCACCATTTACGGTACTGTGTGCAGAGGCAGATAATGTTGCTATGGTACATTATGACAGAGGAACAAGATGCTAACATTTTGACAAAGGATTTATCAACAGGGAAGTTCGAGTTCCACAGGTGCAAGGTAGGGGTTGTCGATAATCCCTTTCTTGCTGAGAGGGAGTGTTAAAAAACACAGCAAGAAAGTCTCAATTTGATTTTGCCTTGGTCAAATTGAGAAAATTCGAAATTCCACATCAGCGAACAAATTGGATGCAGTTAACTTGTGTGACATGGCTCTTGTCACTTAGTTAACTCAGTAAATTCAAGTTAAAGGAGTTAGATTTCAGTTAAGCATGTGTGATTGCTAATTTGTAGCAATCAAGGTCATTTATTTCAAGTTTTTTTGAGTTAAACTAGTTCTAACTGCTGGAGGAACTAGTGGAAGGTTAGTTGTGCAATGAGACTTCAGTCTAACTCAATGATCATCCAGTTAACTAATCAATCAATCCAAAATAGCTAGTTCATGCAGAGAATTCGAGTTCCCCACTTGTGGTGGAGATTTCAAGGCAGTGTAACATCAGTTGTAGACTAGTCTTGAGTGTACAAGTGTTGCATGCAGGAAGATGATCAACCTTGGGAAGTGCGCAATCATCTTGGAAAAAAATCCTAAATAATAAGGGCCTAATTTCATCAAGAATCATGCAAGGAACAGGGGCTCAAGCAGAGGTAGAAATTGATTAAGTCTGGGTCATATCTTCTTAGTTAGTGGAGAGATAGGTTGTTCACTTGCATGTTGAGCTTAGATTGAGCTAGCAATTGTAATACATTTCTATTCATCAGATTAATGTAAGCAGGAAAAGGGGTTTTAAGCATATTTCTTTCCACTAGGAAAAATATTATGTGCATGTGTGTTATTTCTCATTGCATGTTTATGATTGATGTTCTAAGTTGTGAATTTAATTTCGTAGAGTAGTAGAGTGGGATTGTGTCTTGGGATTTCGATTAAAATTTCATGAGAAATTATAATTCTACACCATAATTTCTACAAAATAGAAGTCCTCATCATGCCTTTGGAAACAAGGCCCTTGAATAGCTGTTTATAGGTGTGAAACGGAAAGTTGGACATCTGAGAATATTTGGATGTAAAGGAGAAGAGGTAAAATCTTGAGGCTTCAAGAAAGAAAGGTACATTTGTTGGTTATTGTGAAAATTCTGAAGCTTACAAGATATATGTTCCATGTCAAAGGAACATTGATTTTAGTCGGGACGTAACATTTGATGAGGATGCTACCCTTGGGAAAACAATGAACTTTTCTATCCCTACCATCTCTAAGAGATGGGATGGTGCTATGGATGTAGATGTGGATCCATCCATGCCTGATACTGACCTTACAAATGAGCCTATGGCACCTATGTATCCTTTATATCCTCCTCATTGTGATCCTCCTACTGGGAAGAGACCCTTATGGCTTCGTGATACATTACAATATGCTGAGAGACACTTAGCCCTGAGAGGCACCTTCAGAGAGTGAAAGTAGCCTCATCGATAGTAGGGATATGTAGCATTGATGAGTGACATCATAAAACATGAACCTTACAAATTTGAAGAAGAAGTGAAGGAACATGTTTGGAAATATGTCATGGCCGAGGAGTATGAGTCCATCATGAAAATGATGTATGGGAGGTGGTTCTGAGACCTGAGGGGAAGTCTATTGTGACTTCCAAGTGGTTATATAAGATCAAACATGTAGTTGATGGTAGCATTGAGAAGTTCAAGGTGATATTTGTGGCTAGAGGATTCTCCCATAAAGAGGGAGAAGATTATGATGAGATATTTACACCATTTTCCCAATACACTACCATTCGGTCCATAATTGCTCTTGCTGCTAATCAGGGCTGGAGTTTTCATCAAATGGATGTGAATACTGCCTTTCATCATGGCATACTTAAGGAATAGGTGTATGTGGAACAACCACAGGGCTTTGAGTTACATAATAGGGACACCCATGTTTGCAGATTGAAGAAATACCTCTATGATTTAAACCAAGCCCCCATGGCCTAGTATGATTGGATCAATGGATACCTAATGAATATAGGATTCACGAGAAACAATGTTGACATAAACCTCTGTTATAGACATTTTTGGGCCCTACAACCCCAAGCATGAAATGTCCATAAACCAAGGGCTCCTAAGTCCCTAAAAGTGTTGTTCTAGCCCCTAAAGGAACAAGGTCAACAGATTACAACTTCTCCCAGAAGTTCTCCATGAGAAACTGCTCAGAATTGGTCAAAACAGGATCATTGTAGCTGCTCCACTGGCTAAGTGTGTTGCATCTCACCCAAATACACTGTGAGGGTGCGTTGCATTTCAAAAGTCCCTTCTGTGGGGTGCGATGGGCGAGAAATGACAAATGGCAGTGTCATTCCGTGAGGTGGAGAGGCAATGGAAGCTTCCAGAATCTTCTCCTGTGACACTTGCCTCACTGAATTCGACCAAGGATGAGTAAGAGGCCATCAATCTCCAAGTGGAAGAAACAACTATCAGAGAGAAGACACTAATCAAATCACAAGCTGACTCATCCCCCTTACAGATATCTATATATGGATCCCTCATCCCAGAGATCTAGAGGCTGGAATTTTGCATATTGTAAGGAATTGCTGTTGGTTTCTTGAGACAAACATCAGATTCTTGGGTGATCTAAGCTTTGTTGGAGGTGAAGAGGGGCTTCTTTGCTGGGAGGTTGATGCTGGGTCAGAACAACTGGTTGTAACGCCTCCTGGCTCTTTTCTTGTTTATCAATAAAAGCTATTTGAGTTTTCCTCCATGCTTTTGTATCATTGATGCTTGTTACATTTGTATGGTCAATTTACGTTTGATCCTAGATTGTTTATGATTATAGATCCATGTCTTTGTATAGTGCTATGCTTCTGTGATCTTACAGGTACTTTGTGAAGCTGGGCGTGCAAGGGAGCAGGTAGCTGAGGACTATCAAAGAAGAGAGGGATCGAATCAAGAGATTAGTGCAAGACAGAGGTTGGTCTTTCTGTTCCTCTCTATCTATAATTCATAAAGGAAAAACAAAAGTAGCTTTTCTCTGTTTGTTTCTAAGGCAGCTGTCACACCTTAGTGGGATAGAGCAGTTCTATATAGACACTTTTCCCTGTAACAAAATGGCGACTCCGCTGGGGACTTAATTAGTTTGTTTGTTTATCATTCTTTGTTGTTTGTTTCATAAACTTACAAGTAGCATTCGAACTGCATTTGCCATAACAAATGCAAAGTAGACAACTGCTACTTCAATCCATCTACTGGATCTGTTTATGATTTAAACAACTGATTCACAAACTATCTGATTGCCCTTGTGATAGCTCTTAGATCCTCCTTAGATCTACCCCTGATTGTTGCATTACTGATTGCTTTTTGCTCGGCCAAAACCCAAGAACTGAACTGCAAACTGTGACCCGGAATCCGAACAGAGTCTCGTTTCTGGCCCAGCGCAGGTACTGTTCAGAGATTCTGAATTTCAGCGCACTTCCCGAGTGGACAACCTGCGCTGCATTTCAGATTCTTTGTGTTACAGGTGCGCTGATCAGACTAGCTCTGTGCAGTTGTGGCTTCTGTGGTTCATTCTTTCCAGTTCTATTCTTGAATTTTGCTGCCTGTGATCAGTATATGTCTGTTTGAAACCCCTTTTCCTTATTGTTATTCCGCCTCCTTTGTACAAAAGAACTGTAGATGTTTTTGTGTGTTTGTTGAGTCATTTACAGTTCTCCTTTGCAAAAGTAGCATAATCGTACTGTCGCCCTTTGATTTGAAACTGTCGCAAGTGTCGATTTCAATCGTAGGAAAGAGTTTGATTGCTGTTGATGGTCGATTATCTTGTTACTATTGCTTTTGGTCTGAATTTGTAATTTTCTAGTGTCGAGAACAAGTATTCATTTCAAAATCGTAAGGTGTTGTGATCGTCTCCATTTTTTGATTTCGAAAAGAAACTTGTTGATATTTGTCGCTTGAAAAGAAATTCAGATTTGTGCATCAACTTTCTTTTTAGCATTCATATACTAAGAAAGTCGAAAACAAATACATGCATGTGCATTTGCATATAGACAGTCTGATTGGCTTGATTTAGGGAAGTGCATTTAGAGTGTGCTCTTTGCTCTTTGTGAAAAGATTCTGTCTTTCTTTTCCCTAGCAGCTAGAATTTTCATTGCATAAAGGAGATAAAAAGTTTGTTTATCATCTTAGATTGCATTTGAGGAATTACATCTACATCTCGTGGTGAACCCGAAAGGCAAACTTCATAAACAAGATCAACTTAAAATAAATTCAATGAATCTAACAACGCTTTGGAACTTAACGCTCAACATTTAGAAGTCTAGGCTAGAGACGTATTCCGACGTCGTAAAGCCTGGTAACTGTTGTTCTCACTGATGGTTGGGTGATTCCTCCACTTTGAGATGATAAGTGCCAGTACGGACTTGTGCTCCCACATACCGTCGAGTATATTTTGGGAGACCCCAATAGGCTTAATCCTTTATCCATAGGAAGCCGTGTCTGCCGCCCTATCGATCGCAATGCACTGAACACAGCATTCGGGAAGATTGACTGCCATACCGTAAAAAGTATTCTGCAGTTTTGTGATTGATTTGGTAATCCCTTTCCCTAGATTTCCAGAGCAGTCCCTTTCGTTCCTTTTCAGACTCCTTAACGGAAAAGGTCCATCTGAGCACTTGTCACTTCAGGCTCATTAAAAATCGAAGGCGACTAGGCATCTTTTGTTTCTTCTCGACTCTTAAAAATTGAAAAAACAAGTTGTGTCAAAGTGTCTAAAATTTATTTTAAACGGAATATTCATTACCCTTTCCTACGTTGATCTTGGGCTGAGAAAATGGAATTCACCAACCAAGGAATTCCCCTTGGAGGAAATCCTAGTCCCTTCTCCTCTTGGGGAGATGTTGGTGCACCCCATATGGCCACATTGTCACTTCCAGGACTGACAATTGGTTTGCCTGTATGGCTTTTCTCAACCTCTATCGTTCAGAACACCACAATTCTTGAACAATCGAATCAGCAACTAGATGAGTCCAGAGTTACCCACCAACCTTCTACTTCCTCTAATTCTTCCTCTCCTCCTTCCTCTTCGCTTGATGGGGTTGGTAAAGCCAAAAGTCAAGTACCTAAGGAGAAGGAGGAAAAGAAGAAGAAAGAGAAGAAGAAGAAGGAGCTAAAAGCGAATGGGGGCAAACGAGTGTCGTCTAGCGAAAATCCACACACTGCACCGACCAGGCCTAAATCGCCATGTGTCATTTGCAAAGGAGACCACTATCACAGAGATTGTCCTTGCATCCCTCGGATCTTAAGGGACTGGTCTCCTCGTATGCACAACCTGGTGTCGTCAACCTCTGATGATCATCTTGAAAACACACCGTCGACTAGTGAAAGTGAAGCCCCAGGACAAAAAGGAAGATATAGATTTCCTTGTAAACTGTGCGAAGGCGATCATGCCGTCCACCGTTGTCCCTTCTTAGACGAAGCTAAAAGAGTTTTGGACGATCGTCTGGTTTCACCGTTACGACTTCCTCCTGGATATAAAAAACTCTTGCCGAGTCCGTCACTAGTTGAAAATCTGGCTGGCCCGCTCAGGTGGTCAGCCGAAGCATCTATCATTGATGATAAACCATTTGAACCCATACCAGATGAAAGTCAAAAGGTCGAGGCGGCAGTTGACCCGGTCTTACCTTCAGAGGTTCCATCTTTAGATGATACAGTCACTGAAGAGAACAAGGATGACACCGTCCAAATTCTTTTCATAAGCACAGACTCCAACGAACATGGGGGCAATTTACCTGTTCCTTTACCGTAGGAAGGAAGTTCGTCAGAGTCGTACCCAACCGTTTATTCAGTCCCACCTCCAAGCAACCTAGTTGTCTCCTTCGGCTGGAATCAACTAGGCAGACCCCGTTTACCAGCTAGTGTACCATTCTGAATCATTGTTCAAATATATAGAATGGTTATTGCTGGTACCATCATAGATGAAGGGGCTTCTGTGAGTATCCTTTCCTCAACTGCTTGGAAAGCGCTTGGTTCGCCATCGCTTTTGCCTTAGATGAGAAATCTAACAGGCTTTGATAAAGGAACCAGTCGACCATTAGGGATCCTTCCCAATGTGCCCATAACATTGAGAGGGAAAACCGTTCACATGAACGTGATGGTAGTTCAAGGACCCCTGGATTACAATCTACTCCTTGGACGAGACTATATTTATTGCATGGGAGCAATTGTCTCCTCACTCTTTAGAGTAATGTGTTTTCCGCACGAAGGAAGAGTGGTCAAGCTCGTAGACCAACTTTCTTTTCCCGGATCACACAGAGCAAATAGTCATATACCATCCCTGAATGGTCTTTTCATGCAAGAAATGTCTCAATCTCCAGTCCATCCACCCAATGAGTGCGAGTGATTCAGGGGACATGACTGAAACCCAGGGGGCATGCACCCTGGTCTGCTTCGGCAGGAAAACTTCGGGTATAGGGTAGGTTTCCGCGAGAAAATATGACTAGTCTGTACTCCCGTCCGTGATTGGAAGAGGGGGTTATTCTAGAACAAGATTCTCTTGTCAAAGTTACGTGAGTGGAGTAATTTCCTCCACTCACCTTTGTCTATTTCGATAGACATCACCGAAGAAGTGTTTTGTTTGCGCTGTGAATAGAGCAATCTTTAGGTAGCCTGAAAGAGGTATACCTTTCCTGATAAAACAAATGTTTTGTCAGCTCGAATAAAAGGTGACCTTGAAACTCTGTTTTATGCCTGGGGGCATGCAAACCTTTTGGCGTGCAAGCGAAGAGCGACTATTTATTTTTTTAAATTTATAGGACCTCTAACCCTTTAAACTCATAGGATTGGTCGTTTCCTAACTTGCATAAAGAAAGGATGTGGGGCAAAACTCTAAAAGTTGTCGTTTTTATACGAGACATTCTTATCATTCGACTGGATTAATCGAGCAGTTTTAGCACATAGTTCAAGCTCGTTAAAAAATAAACATAAGACATGAGCAAATGTTTCCACCCGCGTTTAAGCTTGTTAAAAAATGAACTATTCCCCGGTAAATAACCATCGTGAATGTAGTACTTCAGCCATTAAAGCCTTGGTTGTGTTTGCACCGTCACCTCCACTTTTTCATTGGCCGGTCATTCACCTCCATTTGATTGTTTACCCATTTTGAGGAACAGCTGCGAAGAGTGATTTCACTAGCCATCCTTGTAACACTGCCGTGATTGGAAAATTCCAAACCTTACCTGGAATCAGCTGCTACCTGTTTTATCACTCGTTCCTCAAAAGACGAGTCTCCTTTAAGCTCTTTTCAACTGACTCGTAAAATATGAAAAGATTGCCGAGCCATTGGCCTCTCCAGCTCGTTAAAGGGACAGGAAGTGCTATCCCTCCTCTAGATTTTAATCTTTTTGGACCTGAGGGATTATTACACAAAAAGATCGAGCGCTTGTTTTGTTCGGCTCGTTAAAAGTATCGAAAATTCATCCCTTCTGTATTGTTTTATACTTTTTCGGACTTAAGGGATTAGATGACGAAAAAGGAATTTTGGAGTTACCTTTACGTTCCTTTTCAGACTCTCTAAAATTGAAAAGGACCGAGTTATCTTTGTCGTTAAACTCGTTAAAAAGATTAATAGCGACAAACTTGTCTATAGACGAGAACGAGTTTCACTATCGCTAGGCTCGTTAAAACATAGCGATGGGTTTGCCCGAAGGGCAAAATATAGAACAAGCATATGTTACCCTCCTCAAGCTTGACAAAAATAAAGAGGTACTGGTCAGCAATGACTGGGGAAAATTGGGAAGAAAACTTAAAGAAACTTTGTTGGTAGCAAGTCGCTCTTGAACATGACACTTCCACTCCGTGTCCGAGTCGGGTTGGGTTGTTTCATTCACCGGTCACATCACCATGGTCACACCATACCATCCACATTTGGGGTTAATGCTATCAATCCATCACATCAGTGTCGCCGATATGTTCAAGAGAAGTCATTCAGAGAATTCACCTGTGTCTCACCCACTACCATACATTATACTCCATTCTTTCATGACCGCCACCCTGAACCTTATATCACCAGATCGTTTTCACCTCCATTAAAATCATTTGCTCTGTTTCGTGTCATTGATGTGGGATTCATTAAGGCCCTCCTGTGACGGATCACTTCCTGTCGGCATCAGCTCATTATCCAAGAAGTTGATCTAGGAACACCCCATTCAGTACTTTGAAGCTTGCATGCCTCAATGGCAAGTTTCTCACTTCCGGCGACAGGTTTACATCAATGGACTTCGACTGAAAGATTTTGCGTGGTGTTCGACGCCAAGTCCTTTATTCACACCATGTGAATTGTACTACAGTACCTTGAGGGTCATTATCATTATCGGTGATTCCTCTCGTGCTTGTTAACAGTTTACATCATTGACTGGTAATCAAGCGATGTCTTTCCATGTTCGACTTCAGAATTCTTCTCACATGGATCGACTTGTACTTTGAGTGAATATCGGACGAGATTGAAGACCCCGGATCTAGTTTCATCCATCCGGGCTGCGATATATATTCAGGGAAATAAAGACATTAAATGTACATCATTGCTGCACAGATAATCATCCACTCAAAAGGGTGATGGCTCTATCAGAATCATCGGTCAACACTCAGACGATTGTCTGTCCTATGTACATGAAAATGAATTTATAATGCTGAGCATGGGAATGCCCGCCTCAGCTAGATCATGAAAATAGTATGAAGATAATGTATTGTATTGTATCTTATTACAAGTCTCCTCCCAGCATTGAAAGAACTTCGGATCCTCATAATAAAGAATTTCACCTAACACCAAAATATTAACGGCCTCATACTTTAGGGGGCAACTGTTATAGACATTTTTGGGCCCTACAACCCCAAGCATGAAATGTCCATAAACCAAGGGCTCCTAAGTCCCTAAAAGTGTTGTTCTAACCCCTAAAGGAACAAGGTCAACAGATTACAGCTTCTCCCAGAAGTTCTCCATGAGAAACTGCTCAGAATTGGTCAAAACAGGATCATTGCAGCTGCTCCACTGGCTAAGTGCGTTGCATCTCACCCAAATACACTGTGAGGGTGCGTTGCATTTCAAAAGTCCCTTCTATGGGGTGCGATGGGCGAGAAATGACAAATGGCAGTGTCATTCCGCGAGGTGGAGAGGCAATGGAAGCTTCCAGAATCTTCTCCTGTGACACTTGCCTCACTGAATTCGACCAAGGATGAGTAAGAGGCCATCAGTCTCCAAGTGGAAGCAACAACTATCAGAGAGAAGACACTAATCAAATCACAAGCTGACTCATCCCCCTTACAGATATCTATATATGGATCCCTCATCCCAGAGATCCAGAGGCTGGAATTTTGCATATTGTAAGGAATTGTTATTGGTTTCTTGAGACAAACATTAGATTGTTGGGTGATCTAAGCTTTGTTGGAGATGAAGAGGGGCTTCTTTGCTGGGAGGTTGATGCTGGGTCAGAACAACTGGTTGTAACTCCTCCTGGCTCTTTTCTTGTTTATCAATAAAAGCTATTTGAGTTTTCCTCCATGCTTTTGTATCATTGATGCTTGTTACATTTGTATGGTCAATTTACATCTGATCCTAGATTGTTTATGATTATAGATCCATGTCTTTGTATAGTGCTATGCTTCTGTGATCTTACAGGTACTTTGTGAAGCTGGGCATGCAAGGGAGCAGGTAGCTGAGGACTATCAAAGAAGAGAGGGATCGAATCAAGAGATTAGCGCAAGACAGAGGTTGGTCTTTCTGTTCCTCTCTATCTATAATTCATAAAGGAAAAACAAAAGTAGCTTTTCTCTGTTTGTTTCTAAGGCAGCTGTCACACCTTAGTGGGATATAGCAGTTCTATACAGACACTTTTTCCTATAACAACCTCTCCTTCAAGGTTTTCGAGAGTATGCCTTTTATTTTGGTTTTATATGTTGATAACTTATTCTTGACAAGAGGAGAGCCTTTGATTGTCTAGTGTAAGGGAAATTTCCTTTGAGTTTGAGAAGAAAGATCTTGGTTTGATGCACTATTTCCCAGGCTTAGAAGTGTGGTAAATACTTGGTGAGATCATCCTTAGCTAGGGAAAATATGTTGTTAAACATTTGGAGAGATTTGGGATGGTGGATTTCAAATCCATGGCCATGCCAATGGAGGAAAAATTCAAGAAGTTGTGGTGAATCTACAGGACCATATCTAGCAGACCTGTCTTTGTACCAACAAATGATTGGGACCTTGATGTTTCTGATCAACACATGACCATATGTATGTTTTTTTGTCAACACCTTGAGTCAATTTATGGTGGAGACCTAGCATGCTCACTGGGTGGCCACAAATCATGTGCTGAGATATCTAGATGGGATGATCAGTTATGAATTGAGATACACTTCTGACGATGAGTTGAGACTGCATGGTTATACAAATGTAGATTGGGCCGGGATTGTTACTAACATGAAGATAACATCGTGTTGTTGTTTTAGTTTGGGGTCTGCCATGATTTCCTAGATGAGCAGGAAGCACAAATTTGTTGCTCTCAGTATAGTGGAGGCAAATTATATAGCAATTTGTATGGCTAGCTATGAGGTAGTATGGTTGTGAAAGATATTTGTAGAGCTATTTGAGTAGGTTCTTGATACGACCATGATATACTATGACAACTAAAGTGGGATTAAAATTTCAAAGAATCCAGTATTCCATGATAGGTTTAAGCACATTGAGATCAAGTACCACTTCATCAGAGATATGATACTGGGAGGAGCAATGAGGCTCCAACACATCTTGATATATGAGTAGGTAAAATACATTTCACCAAGTCATTTCCAAAAGCGAAGTTCCTATTCTTCAAAGAGAAATTTAGATTGTAGGAGAATGTATCCCTCCTCGAGAGGGAACACTACTTATCGAGAACACCAAGCTATGCTTAGGCTCCCAGTCTTTATGACTAGCCATGGACTTGGTGAGCGAAGAAGAGAAAGAAAGCTCTTGGGTGAGGGTACTCCTTAAAGCCATGGACTTGGCTGAGTACATATGCTAGTTTGCATCCTACCCACAAGTCACCCTTATAAAAGGGTCTTGGACTCGATTAATCTTATTGGGATTACCTCCCATATTGACCACATGGGAGAGGAGACTTAGGTGTATGTGATATTTACCAAAGGTGGATGATCCTTTCATGGACTTGGTTGTGGTAAATTGATCTCCCCTAAGTATTGGATGTTTGTTTGCCACCACTTAATTACTGAGGATCAAGTTGGAGAGGTCCAATTAGTGCTTATATGGTGTTCGATATTTACCAAGGTCATTTATGACTGCCATGGACTTGGTTGTCGTAAATTGATCTCCCCTATTTTTGTGTGGCTCATTCTTCTTCTTCTATGATCACATCATCAATTTTTAAAATATGATGAGACGAGACGAGTAGAGATGTGATGAGCCTCTTTTATGTTGAGACATATACATGCAAGACGAGGCTTATGATGCAACTAGAAATTCTTCCCTAGTTGAGAGGGAGTGTTGAAAATTGGTAGCTACAAGATGAATTTCCATGGATAAGCCCATCTACCCCAAGGAAGGAACCCTTCTTGTATGATTTATACTATACCATCAAGTCCATGGATTGTATAGTTTTCTTCTTTTAGACATGGCACAATTGTCCTTACTAAAAAGGATGGGTTGTATGATTTATATTGTACCACCAAGTAAATGGGTTGTATGAATCAAGATAACAATGACAAAAACATTGACATTTTGGTATGCCCAAATGAGTAATAACATAAATAATGGCTTAAATTTCCTAAAAAGGATAGTTTATATCACACCAATTGTCTATTTTAGCGATGACATAATTATCCTCACTAAAAGTATGGGTTGTATGATTTCTATTATACCACCAAGTAAATGGGTTGTATGGTTTTTATTTTTTATACGACATGATTTTCCTCATTAGGTTGGAGGTTTGTATTATACCTCAAATAAAAGAATGGGTTATATGATTTGTACTAGTGCAACCACATTAATAAATGTGGTTGATATATGCCAGTAGTGTGTATTATACCACAATTTTGGTGATAGATTGTATGATTTATATTATAGAATCAAGTAAATGAATTGCACATTTTCTTTGGACATGAAATAATTTTCCTTACTAAAATGGATGGGTTGTATGGTTTGTATCATACCACCAAGTAAATGGAATTTATGAATCAATATAGTAAATATAAAAATAATGACTTAAATGTTCTAAAAAGGATAACATATATCATACCAATTGTACATTTTAGAAATGACATAATTATCCTCACTAAAAAGGACAAGTTATATGATTTATAATTTAGCACAAGTAAATAGATTGTATGGTTTGTCTTTGTTAGACGTGATATAATTGTCCTCAAATGGTTGCATAGTTTATATTATACCACCAAATAAAAAGGATGGGTTGTATGGTTTATTTTATAACACCAACTTTAGTGATGGGTTATGTGATTTATATTATACCATAAAGTAAACGGATTGTATTTTTTTTCCTTTTTAAACATGATAATTGTCCTTGTTAAAAGGGGTGGGTTGCATTCTACCACCAAGTAAATGAAGTGTATAGTTTGTCATTTTTAGACATGACATAATTGTCCTCACTAAAATGCATGGATTGTATAGTTTGTCATTTTTAGACATGACATAATTGTCCTCACTAAAATGCATGGATTGTATGGTTTGTCATTTTTAGACATGACATAATTGTCCTCACTAAAATGCATGGGTTGTATGGTTTGTATTATACCACCAAGTAAATGGGTTATATGAATCAAGATAGTATGGACATAAATAATGACATTTTGTATAAATAAAAATAGTAATGACATAAATAATGACTTAAGTGTCCTAAAAAGGATTGTGTGGTTTATCCTTTTTAAACATGATATAATTTTCCTCACTGGGTTGCATGGTTTGTATTATACCACCAAGTAAAAAAGATGGGTTGTATGGTTTGTATTATATCACCAATCTGGGTGATAGGTTGTATGATTTATATTATAACATTAAGTAAATGGATTATATGGTTTGGTTTTTTAGATATGATATAATTATCCTCACTAAAAAGGATGGTTTGTATGGTTTTATTGTACCACCAAATAAATGGGTTGTACAAACCAAGTTAGTTAAAAAGATAATGACATTTGGTATGAACCAAAAGAGTAATAATAGAAGCAATGACTTAAATGTGCTAAAAAGGATAGTTTACATCATATTGATGGTCTATTTAGCAATGAGATCATTATCCTTGCTAAAAAGGTTAGGCTGTATGATTTGTATTATACTACCAAGTAAATTGTTTGTATGGCTTGGCTTTTTTAGCCATGACATAATTGTCCTCATTGGGTTGTATGGCTTGTACTATACCACCAAGTAAAGATAGTTTGTATGGTTTGTATTACACCACCAATTTTGGTGATAGATAGTATGATTTATATTATACCATCAAGTAAATGAATTGTATGGTTTGTATTTTTTTTGGACATGATATAATTGTCCTCACTAAAAAGGATGGGTTGAATAGTTTATATTGTACCACAAATTAAATGGGTTATATGAATCAAGATATGTTGAATTTTGTAACTTTGGCTAGTTTTCATATATATTTGGCCATGATCAGATATTGATCCAAGACCAATCAGGATCAATTAGGTGCTGACACATGGCAAGCCCAAAGGCCGCCACGTGGCCCTGGAATGGTTATGTAAAATTTGTTGGGGTCCGACGAAATCGAACCTGTGACCTCCAACAAGACAGGACAACGCTTTACCAACTCCACTCAATGTGTTTCTTAACAGCTTAAGGTTACATTGCATATTTATGTTGTAACAGTTTGAGGTTTGTTTTATAAAGCGCTTCAATCCGCGCCATTGATCTGACCTCTCCAGATCCAATGGATATCGTGTCGTCTGCTCCCAAACTAACCAGACAATCTCAACTGTTGATGTATTCCGCTCAATCTAACGGTTGTCGCGCAATCTCGCATAGATTCATGCACGACAGTTAATACTCTGAGGGCACGCGACAAAGTTGTTTTGGCATGCTACGTGTTGACCGTTGAGACTAATCACGTGCTTTTGGTAAAATAAAGCTTACAACTTTTCGCCCGCGCGAGAAACCGCTCTTCACTTATCAATACCGCGGTTGAAGGATTAACCACGATCGCCAGATATACACGCGATAAGGTCTTATCCCTCATGTATGCGCCCAACAGTTATGGTAACAGTTACCTCCAATGGTCAGCCTGGCGGAGTGGATAAACTTAAGAGGATATGCCAAGTTTAGCTGAAGATAAGTACATTTCACCAATTTGGTGGAGTATCCTTAGAGGATACTGCATAAAAGCACTCTAAGAGCAGTTTTCGACAAAAAATAGAGGAGAGACAAAGAAGCTCAGAGAAACAGAGAGAATGAAACAAGAGGCTCGCTAGGCTAATTGGAGCCTTCTGAAGCCGATGGAATAATCCAGAGAAGTTGAGGAAGTCATATTCATGGAGAATTTCATCCAGGAAGATTGATTTTGGAGCTTAGAGCCACCAGGGGTTGGAGGTAGTTGTAGGAGCTACCAGCACTCATTCTCAATGAACCAATAGTCAATTCTGACTGTAATGAACCTTCTGAATCCATCACAGGGATTTGCAGAAGCATCTAAAGACTTCTAAAGGCCAAGATGCTACAGAGAAGTTTCAGGAAACAAATGATCAAATGATCAGTCTCTTGTTTGTGTCTGATATGTGCTGAAAATAGTAGAAGAAGTTTCAGAGATAGTTGAAGAATTCTGAAGGAGTTAGTGCCATCAAGAAGCTCAAAGTAGCTTAGAGCACTGATTGAAGGAATCAAGTCTAAGGGAGCTTAGATCTGTTTGTCGAGTGAGGACAACCATGATAGGGATATAGATAATATTCTAAGCCCACTGGTTCAGTTCAATAACCTTTTTAGTTAAGTGTGGAACTTGTAAAAGAAGCTTTGCCATAATCCTAAAGAGCCAAGTCAAGATGGCAAAAGCTCAAGGAGACGTAGCACACGATATTTGGGTGAACTCCTAGATTAAATTTGTTGTTATGTGTGGTTGTTTATCTGCTGCATTATACATCTGTTATATGTGTTTAATATCAATAGAAACAAATAAGCACTTAAGAAGTTAAAAACAAACAACATACACCTGTTTCAAGTAATTAATTCCGCAAATGTCATACATAAGCTATATCATTTATTTGTTAAGCTTTGGAGTGAGAGGTTCTTCTAAGCATAACAAGTTATCAAACCCCCATCTCCAGATCAGGTGGTATCAGAGCAGGATGCTTGATTGACAAAGCAGGATGCTTGATTGACAAAGCATAGGTGCTTGATTGACAAAGAAATAGATTGCTTGTTTGACTTGAAAGGTGTTTAAACAGTACAAAGAATTTCACTATTTGATTGTTTGTAAACTGACTATTGTTTGAGTTTGCAAAGGTGAAGGGAAAGCTACTAATAGCTAAGTCTAGGAGAGGACAAGAAGGAAGAAGGACTAAAGGCATTCTCCTTACCCAAAGGACCTTAAGACAATCCTTGAAGCACAAGAGGTTTGTTTGCAAAAGGCTGCTTGAATAAGCTCTTTGTGAATTTTGTTGGAGTTCTTTTGTTCATTTCGATAATGACAACTTCTACAAGTGAGTTCTCAAAATCGTTCTCCTTCACAAGATTATTCGATGAAGACATGAAGCAATACTTGTTCATCATGATGGACATGGTGAGATAAATGTATGAAGATGAAAGGAAGAGCATAAAACTTCGAGAGCAGTTGAATTCCATGAAGGAAGAGAAGTAGTTGCTTTCTGACAAATTGCAGGAAATGGAGAGCCAACTTCATATTGCAAATATGAAACTAGAAATGATGCATGAGTTGGAGACATAGATCCTTGTTGCCAAAGAAGCCTTAGTCAAGTATCAACTTGAAGAAGAGGTAAACAATCCTAGTTTGTCTTCAATTTCCTCTAAGAATGTTTATATTGGTTCTTTTGAAAAACATGCAAGAGGCATACGGTCCAAGTTGATGTCAAAAATGGGCTATGAAGGAAAAGGATTGGGAAAACATGCACAAGGCATTGTTGAGCCAATAATGGTTGAGGAAAGGCCTAAGTATTTGGGTCTTGGCTATGGACAATCCTATTGAGAAAGTTCCAAAGCATCCATGAAGGCAATTGAAACAGTTCCTAGAAGGAGTTTCATTTTAGGTTCTCTACCTCAAGTTTGTAAAGATTGTATTCATGGGGAATGCAATAGTTTGAAACATACTTTCCAAGAAGAAGGTGTTCATAAGCATGCACTTGAACAAGAGAGTTGTGAAAGCTCTAAAATCATTGAAGAGATTGATGGTGTTCCAAAGGGTGCCACTTCTTCATTCGATTCACCTCCTCATGAAGGCAATAAAGGTGAAAGATAAAGGTATAAATCTGATTTCAATCACATTTCTGTTGATTATGTTAAGCATGGTAAATTTCCACATAAGCATTGGAAAAAAATTGCATGTTCCTTTTGTGGTTTGGTTAACCATAGTGTTTCTAGATGTTGGAAGAGAATGACCACATACAGGAAACTTTTGAAGAAAAGGAGGCAAGAAGCTAAAGGTCCATTGGACAAGGCAAATCATGCTGTAAAGAGGATGAGCATGTGTTGCAGTTACTACCATAAGAAAGGACATATTGCTGAAAAGTGTTGGACTTTGAATTCAACAATGCTTCCACGAAATCTGAAGAAGGTGGAAAGAGAGAATGGCAAGAAAGGAAAGGAAGTTTCCATAATTGATGTGCTTCAGGATGATTAACATGTTGATGTAAATGTGAAGTTAAAGGAAGCACCTTTGATATGGATTGGTAAGAAATGGTTAGAGTTTTTATCCAATTAAGGTTGTATGTCTTTTGATTTGATGCATTTCTTTGCCAATGGAATGCAAGTTGTAGGGTTTTCCCAAAAAGGTGAATGAAAAAGTTGAGTATGAGACTCGCTTTATTGCAACAAAATTATATTCATTTAAGCTTTGTGAGTACATGTACATATGATTGAGGATCTTGTACTTATGATTGTGCTTGAGAGAAAGTTGAATAATGGAATACATACATGAGAATGGTATGTATAAACAAAGGAATGGTGATGATTTCCTTGTATTTGAACATGTATGTGTAATTGACTTAATGGTCGATTGCTTTGTTTAAACATGCATGCAATGTCATATCGACTTGAAAAGTTGATTTTGTCTCCAAGATTGAAAAAGGAGATAATGATGAAGTGTTTCACAAGAGGTGGAATTCTTTCTACTTTGAAAAAGAATAGTTAAGTTCTTTTTGTATATGCATGACTTGGAAAGTTAGTTGTTTGAAAAGGCATGTTTTGTCGACTTGTTATTTAAGTCGATCATTTGTATACAAGATGTAAAGACATGATGATTATTCACATGATGTGAAATTTGTTTCTTTTGATGGAGCAAGAGTTTATGTGTTTTTAACAAGATGTCAGTGAAACATACTTTCATTGGTACATATGCAAATTTCTGTTGAGTTTGCATTTGTTAATGATATAATCTCACATTTGTTTGAGCCACCTTGGATGGATGATCAAGGAAGCGATGTTCAGCTACCTTCTTGTTGAAGCCCCGAAAATCGAGTCGACAACAAGGGGGATACCCACCCAGTCCAGACCTTGGTTGGCAGCTTCTTATCCGTTTGGTGTAGCGGGTCCGACTGGGGATAATGGGACCAGTTTCCCAATCTAAGGGTGTGTGTGTGTGCAAAGTTGGATGATGCTGATCTAAGGGTTCTAATCTAAGCTACTTTAATCTAATTCTATGATATTGTAATCTAATGAAAACAACACATCTAATCTATGCTAACCCGGGATGTATTTCTTCTATTATGCGACCTAAAGAGATTTCAAATAATAACTGGTAATAAAGATCATTCAGCTATCATAAGAATGAAAATCAATTAAGATGAACTACTTTGCATAAAAAGTTAGGCAAAACAGTTGTGAACAGTATATCGCATAACAAGTTATTCATATATCAAACATAAATAAATGACTCCACCGTACAAAAGTGCCAAATGGTAACTCAAACATTCATGCAATAACATATAAACAACTAAAAACTGTATATCACTTTAAGAATATAAGCAGAAATGGCCAAGAGATAAAAGTACCATTTATGACTGGTCCTACTCATAAGCTTCAAGCAACAATGATTTATCTCTACTTGTTCTAATATCTACTAAGAGTACAGAAGTGCAACATCAGTAGCAGATATCAAATGCAAACATTAATAAACCTCGATCCATTCATTCATCAAAACCTCCTCTGAGGGTGCAGAAGTGCATGTTCTGAGGACAAGTTTTTGACAAATTTCTGGGCCCTTCTCTAAATGCATGAGAAGGGTTTAAATACTACTTCCTAATTCTAATAATAGTTTATTTACAAAATTTAGGATGCGGTTTTCAAATGACCATCCTTTTTCTAATCTAATTTTTAAGAAAAAACAACATTCTAAATAAAGCTACTTCTGAATCTGATCTTTAAAGCTGCATGTATTCATCATGGGTTTGAGGAGAGTCGGCTGGCTGACTTCTACTTTGAGCTGGGCTGAGAAAATAGAATCTTTGAGAGCTGGCACCACTTTCTCGGCCGCATTTATGATACATTTCACAGTCATCTGCTGACTATGCGGCTTCACCAAGTATGCCCAGTAACACTCCCAATTTAACCTATTTAGTGCTTAGACCTCTTTTTTCTTTTCTTGTGCCTTCTGCTTCTATTCTGCTTGTTTTTCCTCCCTGATTTGATCGTCCCACTCGTTGAAGAGCAACGCTGAGCCCACTTCTTGTGCTACCTGTGTATTGCTCACAGGTGTTTTTGGGGCTTGTCCTTCAAGATTGATCAGTTCGTTGAAGGTTTCCCATTCCTTATCTAATTCTGTTGTGACGGGTGGTGCTTCAATGACGAGAGGGGGGACATCTCTTGACGAGGAGGCGATAACTTGCTGCTGTGGAAATTCCATTGACTGAGCGGTGTCCTTAGCTGACTCTTCGCCTCTATCTTGGTTGTTTTCGGATCTTTTAGAATGCTCAGGCATCCCTTGTCCAGTCTTAGATTTAGATCCGGAAGCGCTTGAATTCCCACTAAGGCTAATGCTTGGAGTAGGTTCTCTGGCAGGTGGTTGCAGCTTTTCTAGAGGAACACCGGCTAGTCTTCTTTCCCACGTCGATATCCCTGCGTCTCTGCTACAAGCTGTGTCTGTATATAAAGGTGCCATTTCCTTCACCTCAGAGCCCTGAGCCTTATTTTTCTTCCCCATTTCTTCTTGCGTATGGCTTGGTATCGCCCTTCGTTCTTCGTTCCTGCAGCTCAAAAATGGAAATGACTGATCAAGAAAGGTGATGGGAGAGTCTTAAATGCAACAGATATATCAAATATGCCACCTTACGTGAAGTAATTCTTTGCAAAAGCACGCGTCTACATTTAATAGATGACAACTAATTTTTTTATTATCATTAAAAGCGCATGATCTTGAGTCAAATTATGGTAAGTGGCTTTTCTTGAATAGCGTGCCCGAAAGATTCGTGATGGAGTGATTTTGCAATTTGGTTCGCAATCGTCGTAGATCGCGACATCGCATTATCGCACCATCGCGCTCTCGTACCGACTCACAAATATAACATCGCAGAGTTGATTTGGCTTAATATCTCAATCATCGCTTTTTCACGATATCGCAACATCGCAGATCGCAGAAGTTTTATGCTTGCCATATTTTGTTAGCCCATTCCCTGCGATATGCGACCTTGCGATCGGGGTTATCGCAAATCGGAAAATCTTGAAGTCTTTCTCATTGGCATTACCTTATTGCGATGCGATATACTGCTTAGTACGAGAATTCTTGCACATATCAGGATTATAACCAAATGGAGGTGTTTTTCTATCATTTTATGATGCAATTTTTTAATGATTTTTCTTATCATAAACTTAGGTTTTAAAGTATTCAAAAGATTTTCCTAAGCTTACGATGGTAACCTTATTTTGAAGAAAGGAAACTCTTGCTTTTCCTAAATTTTAACTAAGGGTCCCCATTCATTTAGTATTTTGGACAACACTTGAATGAAAAAGGGGGGGGGGGGGGGTTGTTGCTGGCCACAACACTTCTGTAAATTTTGAATGAGTTCAAGGAAGACAATTCTTAACAGGAGGACAAACACATCCAGGAAGGAAAGTGTTGACTACCTTCAAGTTTTGGTTCAAAGGAACTAGCCATGTAGGCAAGTGTAATGAGGTTGAAAGAAGAGGGTGATGTTACTCTCATTTACTGTACAGATCAGTAAATCGGTCCTTTGGGGTCCAAAAGATTCCAAATGGAGAGGAGTGATCAGATATTGATCCAGGACCAATCAGGTGTCGACATGTGGCAAGCTCGGAGGCTGCCATGTGGCCCTGAAATGGTTATGTAAAATTTGTTGGGGTCTGATGGAATCGAACCCGTGACCTCCAGCAAGATAGGATAGCGCTTTACCAACTCCGCTAAACGTGTTTCTTAACAACTTAAGGTTACATTGAATATTTATGGCGTGACAGTTTGAGGTTTGTTTTATAAAGCACTTCAATCCACGCCATTTATTTGACCTCTCCAGATCCAACGGATATCGTGTCATCTGCTCCCAAACTAACCGGACGATCTCAATTGTTGATGTATTCTACTCAATCTAACAACTGTCACGCAATCTCGCCGGATTCATGCACGACGGTTAATACTCTGAGGGCACGAGATAAAAGTTGTTTTGGCATGCTACGTGTCGACCATTGAGACTAATCACGTGCATTTGGTAAAATAAAGCTTACATCTTTTCACCCGCGCGAGAAACCGCTCTTCGCTTATCAATACCGTGGTTGAAGGATTAACCACGACTGCCAGATATATGCGCGATAAGGTCTTATCCCTCATGTACTCACCCAACGGTTACGGTAACAGTTACCTCCAACGGTCAACCTAGCGAAGTGGATAAAATTAAGCGGATATGCTAAGTTTAGCTGAAGATAAGTACAATTCACCAATTTGGTGGAGTATCCTTAGAGGATACTGCATAAAAGCACTCCAAGAGCAATTTTCGACAGAAAACAGAGGAGAGACACAGAAGCTCAGAGAAGTAGAAAGAATGAAACAAGAGGCTCACTAGGCTAATTGGAGCCTTCTAAAGTCGATGGAATAATCCAGAGAGGCTGAGGAAGTCATCTTCATGGAAAATTTCATCTAGGAAGATTGATTTTGGAGCTTAGAGCCACCAAGGGTTGGAGACAGTTGTAGGAGCTACCAATACTCACTCTCAGTGAACCAATAGTCAATTATGACTGTAATGAACCTTCTGAATCCATTGTAGGGATTTGCAGAAGCATTTGAAGACTTCTAAAGGCTGAGATGATACATAGAAGTTTCAGGAAACAAATGATCAAATGATCAATCTATTATTGGCGTCTGATATGTGTTGGAAATAGTAGAAGAAGTTTTAGAGGCAGTTGAAGAATTCTGAAGGAGTTAGTGCCATCAAGAAGCTTAGGGTAGCTCAGAGCACTGATTGACGGAATCAAGTCTAAGGGAGCTTATATCTGTTTGCAGAGTGAGGACAACCATGAAAGGGATATAGATGGTATTCTAAGTCCACTAGGTCAGTTTAATAACCTTTGGATTTAAGTGTGGAACTTGTAAAAGAAGCTTTTCCATAATTCCAAAGACCTAAGTCAAGATGACAAAATCTCAAGGAGACATAGCCCACGATATTTGGGTGAAATCTATATTAAATTTGTTGTTATGTGTGGTTTTTTATTCGCTGCATTATACGTCTGTTATATGTGTTTAATATCAACAGAAATGAATAAGCACTTAAGTAGTTTGTTGGGCATGGATTTGGGGCTTAAAGCCCAAGTTTTGTCCGAATCTTTTTGTAAAAGCTCCACGAATTGCGGGCGCGGGGCGCGAAAGTATAATAGAGTCACAGGGTTGTCCACCCTAGTTTTTGTAATGTAATGTCGGCTGGATAGACCTACCCATGGTTTGCAGACCATGGGATTGTATAAATAGAGCGAGGCTCTAAGTGTAAAAAAAATAACTAATAGAAGGGAAACATGAGAAGTCTAAGGGATTGAGTCGAAGTGTAAAGTGTGTCTGTGGGTCGTAGAGTAGGAGAAGGCTTTGCAGCTGAGTGCGCAGAGGCCTAGTAGTCCGCAGCTGAGTGTGCAGACCCCTGTAGCTGAGTGCGCAGGGCAGGTCAAGTCTGTAACCATTGGGAGAATCAATAAAGAGAAGTTTTGCTATAATTCTGTGTATATTTTCCTGGTTTAATGCATGATTGGATATAATTTGCAAGTATACTGTTTATTTACTGCATGATCATGTATGAATGTTTTGTATTGCTAATTATAACTTAAGACATTCAAGTAGGCGAAGGTAATTAATTAACACTGGAAAATAAGTAAGATCTCGAGTAATAGCACAGAGCGCGGCACAACCCCTGGTTAGGGCTACGCGAAGGCAGTGTATTAGGCCATGAGGAACGGGAAGTGCGCGAAGCGACCTGCGCGTAGGAACAAACCGAGGACCAGTCGTACCTCTCAGACATCTCAAGGGTGTAGAAACCTGGTTCTAGCACCCTCCCATACTACTTCAGGTGAGACCTCAGTCTGCACTCCGTGGACTATTGCCGAAAGGGCCAGTAGTATAGGGATTTGTTTGGCTAATTAACTCCGAACCTGGGTCAGGCCCCAACAAGCCAACAAAGGGTTCCGTTGTTGGGACCGGGATCTGCATAGAGATTTCTGATATTGTATCACTAGAATATGACAAGAAAGGAATTGAAGATTGGTTGGACAGAAAGATTCATGAGTTCGCGGCGTAGGAAAACAGGAATCTGCACATATCAAAGGAAGAGTGGTTAGACTGCTACTTATATATGGAAATCCACAAAATTTTCTTTTCATCCTTCCCCACTGAGTTGTACGAGTGGATTGCGAAGCTAGTAGATATCTAAGGAAGGTGTAAACTTGACAAACCTACTATGTGGACTCCAGAATTGGTGCGCAGACTGGAGGCACTGGAAGATAAGATTGTGCGCGTTGTTGATCACTGGATCAATCAAATAATAGGAGGATTCATCACCGAATTCACAATAGATACTTCAGTCATCTATAGCGAGGCAGAATGGCGCTTCCTCAAGGGATCGTGAGGTAAGTATGTTAAATATTTGAACACTTGGATTAAAATGCTATTCTGTGAAAAGCGGGTTATGCGAATAAATTGATGTTTGGGTCTACGCAAAGTGGGAGAATCTACATAAATGAAGGTAGCACAGAATTAGAGACTAACCCCTTGATTTCACCTCCGCGAGGGGATGAAGAAGAGCTTGTGAAGGTCTCACCAAGAAGTGCGATCAATTTGATAAGGTAGAGAATTCCGCGCATACCACCCTCACCCACCCACCACCAGTTTCATCGTCTTCACCCTCGTCTTTTCCCATACCACCTCCGCCACCACTACGAAGCAGTATGGCAAGCATGATAAAACTACCAGTGTTCAAGGGAGTAGGGAATGAAGATCCGGACCAGTTTTGGTTTGTAATAAAAGCTGTATGGGAAGCACAGGGTGTCATGAACGACAATATAAAGAAGGCAACATTGGTCAGTGCTTTGCAGTATCGCGCGCTGACAATCCGAATGTGTGGATTGCGGATATCCAAGCTACGCTAAACAAAGAATTTAGTATGCCAAAGTCAGAAGCACAGTCGATCATTGGATTCAAGGAAATCACAATGCTACCAGGCGAGACCCCGTGGGAGTTGGATCAAAGACTAAAGTGCACAATTCGCGAAGCGAACATGACATTAACAGATGGGAAACACCGAAAATGGTTCGTAGCATCGTTAACGCCACATCTACAAAACGCACTGTCACAACAAAGGCTAACCACTCATGTTGAGGCTTTGGAGGTCGTGATGAGATTGCACGAGACTCCAATACAAGATCCTAACCTGGGAGTTCAGCAGATTCACGCACAGTTGAAAAACTTGTGCTTGGAGATGCAGAGTTTGAAACAAGACAGGACAACTCGCCTAAAGATGCACGATGTGGTATGGTGCATAAAATGCAAGGGCTAGGAGCACGAAAAGGATCACTGGCCGGTGTTCACGAATTACCTTGTGGGAGGAGGGCTAATGCCACGAAGACTAGAGGCACAAGCAGGACCAAGCGCGGCGCCTGCACTATGGTGCGCGATTTGTCAGATAGGAGGAAAGCATGCTATAGATAACTGTCGTCTATTATAGAAGTATACACAGAATTCACAGCAGCTATTCTGTAATTTCTGCAGGTCAGTAGGACATGATGAGCGCACCTGTAGAAGTTATGAGCTGATGATGGATCGAACTCCTACCTATAGAGTTCAGGCCGAAACACGGCCCCTCAATCAAAACGCAAGAATGGCACACACCGAATTTCAAGGGTGTGGACAAGGTCGAGGTGGAGGGGGACTAGGAAGAGGTCGCAGAAAATTGATATGTTACAATTTTGGAGGGCCAAGACATTATGCCCGCGATTGTACGAATCCAACATGACCATAATGCTTGTATTGTACATTGTTTGACCATGAGATGAAGGATTGTCCCACATTGACAACGAGGTTGCACAATAAAGGAGCACTCTAACCTCCCCCAACTCAGAAGTTGCAAATGATGAGGTCTGAGCTGCGCGAGGAAGACCCTAATGTAAATATCATGCTCCGGAGTGGAATTACGACAAGAGATGACAAAGGCAAGCAGCCTGAAGAAAGTACCTGGGTTCGCAAGGCTCCAACAAAGGAACTCGAATTTGATTGGAGCGTGCTAAGGAGACCTTCATGGAAGCTAAGAGGAGCTTCGCTGATGCCTCCACTTTAGGGAGTAAAGACAGACTAGAGCCGGAAATGGACCCATCAATGCTCACTATGTTCTTGGAGACATGCATGAATCTACTACGTGACAACAAAAATGTAAAGGCGTTGTAATAGCTCATAACTAGATGTGTTGGGACCATGCTAGGAGAACCGCGCATAGTCCGGAAGCTCGGGAAGCACATGACGCAAACAAGAAGGGAAATGAGATTGAGTGTGCAGATCAGGGAATATGAGATGGACCAAGTGATTCTGGATCTAGGATCGGATGTGAACATCCTGCCAAAGTAGACACGGGAGCGCATGGGCAGGCCTGCGTTGCAATGGTCTCCTATCCAACTGCGAATGGCGAACTAGCAAAAGATCCTACCTATGGGGAGATTTCAAGGAATCACAGTATATATCAAAGGAGCAAGCGCGCTAGCATATTTCGAAGTGATAGAGATTGTTGATGACAACAATCCCTACCCCGTGCTATTGGGAATAGATTGGGCCACTGACATGAATGGAGTGATAAATCTAAAGAAGCACAAGATGATCTTTGAGAAAAAGTCACTGTGCGTAGTGGTACCTTTAGACCCTGTAGAAGGATCGTGCTACATGGAGCCAGTGCACGACTACGCCAGCGACGATGATCTGGACTACAACTACAAGAGAACCGCGTGCGAGCACGATTGGGTAAATACCACCGCGGATGGCCGAATCTCTTGGGAGCGCGAAAGCTCTTGCACATTAGATTCTGATGAGGAGATAGAACGCTGACAGAATCGGTTACACGAGGTAACCACGCTCAACTGTAACATGATGACGAGGTCATTGCACTGCGTAGCAACAGAGGTAAGAGATCTGCCTATGTATGATGGGTTAAGCGAGGTGGATGACTTCCTAAAAAATTTGAGAGAGAAGTTCTAGAACAACAGCATTTCGATGCTCTAAAATGGGTACTGCGAGATATGCCTGTAAGATGGTGGGGTACGCACCAAAGAAGTTTTAAGGACTGGCGCGAATGCAGAAGGATGATGCACATGCGGTTTGGGAAGTCTCAGATGTGATTGAAAGACAAGTATGACAGACAAACCGGCCCACACAACCACCTATCCAAGTGGATACATGCATATGGTGCAAAACCTGCACGAATGCACACCGTCCTCGTGGTAGGAGACACGATCAGTAAGCAGGTGCGGGTAAGGCAATGGCGCGAACGACCCCTCCGGTTGGGACCATGAAGTATGGAAAGACCAAGTGCGTAGAAGAATATCCACGCAGAAGCTTTTAACAAAGTACGCGAAGCGTTGAACAAGGTCCACAATGTGAAGTGGACTGACTGGGACCTGCGCATACCAGCGACTGTATAGGCTTATAGGACTGTGTGTAAAAACTTGACCACGCTGGCACCGCCAAGGCTAGAGTATGAAGCAACCACAGTAAGCCCTATAGTACTTGGAGAGCTTAGACTGCGCATGATAGCACTGGTAGATACAACGGTTCGCAGAACCTTGGAAGCAGAAATCCAACAAGGAAATTTTAGACTCCAAGAACTTGAAGAAGAAAGGGTACGATTAAGGAAGAAAAGCACTTTGGTGGACGCGAAAGTCAAGAAGCTAGAGGACGAGATAAAGGAATATTTTCTCGACAAAAAGATCAGGGTGATAAGGCAGGATGCATACAATCACGATGAAAGGTTTAAGGCCTATCGCTGTGAATTGATCAGTCTGATGCCTTGGCTTGGACCACACATTGCTAAGTGTAGCGCGTTGCAGATGGTAAAGTGCGCGATGTCGACCGTAACAATAAAAGGTAGGTATTCTCCAAGAAACATGATGGATGACAGGATGAAACTTCACATGGGTGGTGTGACCACCTAACTAGCCGAAGGAAGTATAGTCTTAGCGCTCTAGGTAGTTGAAAGGAAGCGCGGGACTATAAACTAATTTTCTTGGGAGCTGCGCAATGTTGGAGTTGCACACAGAAGAAAAGAGTCACAAGGTTCACGTCTGCGCATGGGGGGTTGTGTTGCCACGCGGGTTGGCCAGAAAGTGACCATTGAAGTCACTATTCATGATGGGATGCTCGACTTAATACCAAATGGAGCGGGCGGCAGGAATTTAAGACATGATTTATGGGCAAGATTTGGGAAAATATGCTGCCAAGGGAGCATTAATGAACCAGATTTGGGGGAGCGGTCGAATTCAAATTCAAAAAGCGTTATAAATTACAAAGGGCTACCTAGCAAAAAACACTTGGTCATTTGCGAATTGAGCTATTGATCGGAGCCCTGATTGTTGTGTGTTGAGTGTTGATTGAGCCCCTGAGTTTGCGAGTGTTAGATTTCTGGATGGACACGATGGCAACAGCTGAGGATGTTATGGAGATAATAGAACTGACCGCCGAAGAAGCCGCACAGGCCCTGACTGAGGGGGATTCTCCGGAAGGTGCCGAGATTGTGGTAGAAATCTAGAAATCACTACGCACGCCAAGACCCAAGAAGGACAAACAAGCGATGGTTATCGTACGTGTGTCCCTACGGAACCCACTGCGCACCAAGCTGTTAATGGAGGAGAAGGGGAAAGCCGTCACCATAGAGACCGATGAAGAAGAGGAAGACCTAGAGGACCTAATTATTGTAGAAGATGAGGACAGAATTAGAGCCGCGAAAGTGGTTGCGCGGAGTGGAAAAGGCTGGGCTATTGAACCTGCTCTAGGTGCCGCATTTCCATTGTGCCCCAATAACCATTTTCGTCATCAGGCAGCTACTCTGCCTGGTGCATGATGGGTGTTTGTGGCTAGAGGAGCCCATCCCCATCACGACAGAACTGATTCACCACATTTCTCGGCTTCCATGCAAAGGAGAGGACCCCGCGGACATCTTGGAGGGGAAGAGCAGTGACTTGGCCATCGCGGAGGCCATGAAGAAAAAATACAAGCTGGCGAAGAAGAAAAGGGGCTATTCCATATCCAGCATCAGTGACAAAGTAGTGAAAGTGGCAACCCAAATACTGGCTGATAAGGTTATGTGCAAGTGCCGTGCAGACGAGGTACCCGCACCGGTGGTAGCACTAGCTGAGTAGTGCGCGGAGGGGGTCCAGTTTAACTGGTCCGAGTTCCTCTGCAAGGAGTTTTTAGAGAATTGCCGCAAAGCTCAGGAACAGGGCAAAACGTTCCACTATGCATGGCTTCTGTTATCCATAGTGCTCGTGGCAGGGGAATTACCGGAGGATAGTCAATTCCCCATGATTGACAGAGATCTGTCGAAGATCACGAAGTATGCTTCGCTCTGGGCCGCAAAGGATGCCACTAGGATCCACGACGCTAAAATATTCTGGGTGTTCATGGAGATGAACCTCACAATGGGGATCAACCGCAACCCGTGGTTGACACCCACTGTCTACAACAACCTTCAAATTTTTGCAGAATTTAAGGCAGACATCAATAGCATTTACATTAGGGACCCAACCAAACAATGGAGGAAGCTACCCTTTGTAGCCACACACGATGTCATCTTTAACGTCCAGGAGACATGGCCACCGGAGTGGCACGCTCCAGACATCGCAGAGATAGAGAGGTTGGTGGTAGGAAGAAGTACGAGGCCAAGCTGCACATCGCACAGTTGGTAGAAAAGAGAAGGAAGGAAGCAGTGCAGCAGAAGTGCGGGCGACGCAGGACGCTGCATAGACAACAACTAAGCAGAAAAGGCCACAGCAGCAGTAGCACAGGAGGCATCCACGAAGGCGTGCAAGGGCCAAACGTCACCTTTGCATGGGCCAGAAGTAGAGGAAGAAGAGGGAGGTGTGGACCCAAAAACCACGTCAACCCAATTAAAGTGCCAGCACCCAACCGAGCAGACAAGGCCACGCAAGAAGGTCAAGGAATCGAAGTTGTCTATTGACCCAATCACCCTAACCAAGAGTGATCTGCATGACATCGGCGAGATAGTGCACGATGTCACCTCTGAGGCCCTCCAGAATTTAATGCAGGAGAACCATATTGTTGGGGGCCCTCAGAGCGCAGTTGCAGGAATTACAGGTGCGCCCTCCTCGGGCTGGTACCCTTTCGACTAGCCTCGTAGTGGGAACAACGACAGTAGAATAGATGTTGCACGCGTGTATGACGAATACCATAGTGTTGCTGGAAGGGGCACTAGTGACAACAAATGAGGTTGATAGGCCTACTGTTAGTGCGTTGAAAGGTCTCGGTATCAATATGGCTGCACTCCTGCAAGAGACCTTATATGTTTTGTAGGATGGGATAACTGCAGAGCTACGAGCTAGGGAGAGTCGCGCACTGCAAGTCCTCAGCGAGCAGAAAATCAATATGGAACAATTGAGCTTGCAGCGCAACGAAGTGGTGTCATAGAATCAACAACTGGTACAGGTAATAGATGAAGCTTGCCAAAGTGTCTCGGAGCTGGCCATCCCAACAGACATACTAGCAGAGGCGCACATCGACAAGTTAGTAGCAGGGGTGTGTGAGGCACGGGAGGAAATGGCAAAGGTTCAACTGGAGCTGAACCTTTAGATCGCCGAGCTGCGGTTAAAGGCGCAACTATTCACCCCTCCGGAAGTCAGAGAACAGTGTGCGAGTGCTATCGCAGTGGGACTGGACAAAATTGGCAGTGTAGTGCGAGACTGCATTAGCATGTTGGAAGAATCATTTGAGGTCCTCACAAATATGCAAGAGGACCCCAACATCCAGCGCTTAGAGACAGAGGCATAACAACTTGAACAATAGTATGACAACATCAAAGGAACTACGTAGATGGTGGCCCTCACTCAGAGGCTCATGCGGATGCAACAGGCTAAAGCGCTGAAAGAGCAAGTGGACGTGGCACGACACAAGGAAGCAATCCTGAAGGCACACGTTCAGCCTTGGATCGACGAGGCCTTCACCATCACAACAGAAATTGAAGGCAAGCTTGCACACATGTAGGGGATGCACGCATTGATGCAGAGAAGCACTTCTGACACAGAGGTCTCGGAACAACGTATGCAGCAAATCTAGCAAGCAGCATCTCAGTGCACTGATGACCTTGCCGCAGTTCGAGAATAGTTGGAGGGACTCTGTGCAAAGATCTTCATGTCGACAGAGTGACTCAAGGGCGAGTCACGATGTTTGTTTTGGGGGCTTGTTGGGCATGAAATCCCCCCAAGGCATGTTTTGGGGCTTAAAGCCCAAATTTTGACCGAATCTTTTTGTAAAGCTCTGTGAATTGCGGGCGCGGGGCGCGAAAGTATAATAGAGTCACAGGGTTGTCCACCCTAGTTTTTTTAATGTAATATTGGCTGGATAGACCTACCCATGGTCCACGGACCATGGGATTGTATAAATAGAGTGAGGCTCTAAGTGTTAAAAAAAGAACTAATAGAAGGGAAGCATGAGAAGACGAAGGGATTGAGTTGAAGTGTAAAGTGTGTCTGTGGGTCGTAGAGTAGGAGAAGGCTCTGCAGTTGAGTGCATAGAGGCCTAGTAGTCTGTAGTTGAGTGCACAGACAACTACAGCTGAGTGTGTAGGGCAGGTCAAGTCTGTAACAGTTGGGAGAATCAATAAAGAGAAGCTTTTCTATAATTCTATGTATATTTTCCTAATTTAATGCATGATTGGATATAATTTACAAGTATAATGTTTATTTACTGCGCAATCGTGTATGAATGTTTTGTATTACTAATTATAACTTGAGACATTCAAGTAGGCGAAGGTAATTAATAAACACTGGAAGATAAGTAAGATCTCGGGTAATAGCGCAAAGCCCGGCACAACCCCTGGTTAGGGTTGCGCGAAGGCAGGTATCAGGCTGCGAGGAACAGGAAGTGCACAAAGCGACCTGTGTGCAGGAATAAACCGAGGACCATTCGTACCTCTCAGACATCTCAAGGGTGCAGAAACCTGGTTCTAGCACCCTCCCATACTACTTCGGGTGAGACCTCAGTCCGCGCTCCATAGACTGTTGCTGAAAAGGCCAATAGTACAGGGATTTGTTTGGCTAATTAGCTCTGAACCTGGGTCAGGCCCCAACAAGCCAACACAGTTAAAAATGAATAACATACACCTATTTCAAGTAATTAATTCTTCAAATGTCATACATAGGCTAGATCATTTATTTGTTAAGCTTTGGAGTGGGAAGTTCTTTTAAGCATAACAAGTTATCAAATCCCCATCTCCAGATCAGGCCACTTGATGTATTTGTATTGATTATTGAAAAGAATATTTTAAATGTTAGTTAGAAGAAAACATATTTTGAGTCAAAGTACCATTGCAACTTTTAAAAGAAGAAAATTTGAATTTTGAAATTGAATTTTTTGGCTCCAGGTTTTTCAAGTCATCCTCCCTCCAAGTCAAGTTAGCCCACACAAATAACACACCCGTACGACCCAACATATCACTATATCAATGCAGATCGACCTCATTTTCTCACCACCAATTCACACTCTTGCAATAAGGCAGTTTATAGACATCCTAGCGAAGACCAAGAAGGACAAGGAGGATAAAAAGAAGGATGAATTTGATCTCTTTCTCTCTCTCAAGCTTGCACCTGTGGATAGACTCTCTCTCTTTATAGTTTGGATATTTCTAGGCAGTTAATGGGGGCCGAAATTCTAGGTTAGATATGGAAGAGCGAAGTGTTATATTAGGTTGGGGGGCTTGGCTTGGAGGGGTTGACTAGGTTTGACCACATGTCTAGGTGTGTCTCTTATTGAACAAAATGATTTCTCTATTGATAAGGTTGTTGGGTTTTTCCCCTTAGTGGGTTTTCCCAAGGTAAATCTTATCTTCTCTTGTGAATTATGATCTCTATTGTTCTACTGTTATTTTATGGTTGAATTTATGAAGCATAATTTTTTAATTATACATTGGAATAATTTAAAATAAGATCAGCATCAAAAGTAATTATCCTTTTTCAGAAATATTGTGCTAGTTTCTATTGCTTTTAGAAAATCATTTTTGTTTTCGAGCTTTGGTGAAGGAAGGAACATTAAGATCACCTTTGAAGAATCCTTACATTGAGATCACTACTGTTGAAGTCCTTCTTGTTGATTCACATCCATGGCTTCTTTTATTAAATCTGAGAACAATTTGGAAGGAGCCTCAAACTTCAGAGCTTAGAAAATTAGAATTGATCTTATTCTTGCAAATACAAGGTTTTGGATATTGTGATAGGAAAGATTGTAGAACCAAGAAAAACTACAGGAAAGGAGAAGTTTAAGGAGTATTACATCACTGCCATGAGTCTTATTGTGGACTCCATTAGAGATCATCTAATCCCATACATTTAAAAGCTTGATACTTCCAATAAATGTATGATGCCCTAACAAATCTATTTATTATCAAGAATGTTGGCCACGCCATGAGCTTGAAGAATGAGCTTCGTGATATAAGGATGAGAAATGATGATATTGTGGCTTCATACTTTGTAAGGATTTCACAAATAAAAGACCAAATTCAAGCAATTGGAGAAATTAAATCTAAGAAAAAACTTGTGACTACAACACTCAATGGTAATTTTAGATCATGGGATGCATTTGTAGCAGGTATATGTAGCTGGAAGGAAGCTCCCTTGCTTAAAAAACTATGGACCTCTTGTGCTCAAGAAGAATCAATACTTATTACGAGAGAGAAAAAGGAATTTGCTTATCAAGCGTTTGTAGCTTGGTTAAGGAAAAAAGGAAAGAATAAGTTTGGGTTTCAATACATGAAGTCAGGAAGAAGATCACCTCATCCCCAAAAGAAGGACATGTAAAATATTTAATGTTATGGTTATCAGAAATTTGGACATTATAAAAGAGATTGTCCTAATATGGCTAATAACAAAAAATGAAATCGAAAACAACATGCTTCTGCAATCGATGTTGAAGATGAACATCCAAAGAAGCATAAAGGTGACAAATATTTCTTTTACCTTTCCACTCTAACAGGTTCTAATGTAGATGATGATGATACATGGCTAGTAGATAGTGGTGCATTAAGACATATGGCTAGTAGGTTCTTACTAGCATGATGGACAGGAGGATATCTCAAAGGGTAGATCTTGGAGACAACCAAAACTATGTAATCAAAGGAGTTGGAAAGGCATCCATTGACCTTGAATATGGTAACAATGTTCATCTCAACAATGTCTTATATGTATCAGGTTTGAAAAAGAATCTAGTCTCTATTTCATGTTTAGAATATAAATGAGATAGAGTATATTCTGTGGATGGAAAAGTACTTGTATGGTCCAAGGGGGGATCTAGTATAAATGATGCTAAGGTTATTGGGATTCATGAAGGAAGATTGTATTGGCTCATGAGTCAACCAACTCAAGCCTTAAGGATTTATGAAATCAATCCAAGTTAGGTATTCTATAAATGATATGGTCACCTTCATTATAGAGAATTACTTGAATTAAATGAAATAGTTTCAAGTGTCCTTGAATTGTAGATAAATCATGAAGGTGTATGTAAAGGTTGTGCTCTTGGAAGGAACATCAAGAAACCAATTACAATAGTGAAAATATATCTAAAAACATTTTAGATTCGATTCACTTTTATATATGTGGTCCAATGCCTATAAGATCACTTGGAGGTTCATTGTAGTATGTGACATTTATTAATGACTTCTCTCATAAGACATGGCTCTATTTCATGAATATCAAGGATTAAGTCTTCACTAATTTTTAGGAATTTGAAGATGAAGTGGAAAACTTCATAGGTAAGAAGATCAAGATTTTGAGATTTGACAATGGAGGAGAATACACATCAAAAGGACTTGTTTCTTTTTGTAAGAATGTTGGGATTAAGAGGAAGTCAATTGTTCCCTATAATCCACAATAGAATTTTGTGGCAAAATTAAATAACATGTCTATTGAAGAATTTATCAAGGCTATGATGCAGGGTCAATATTTGTTGATGTTCTTGTGGGGAGAAGCACCATTGAAAACTATATATATTTAAAATACAAGTCCTCATTGAATTATGGAAGATATCATTCCTGAAGAAGCGTTCTCTAGAAAAAAGCAAGAGGCTAGTTGGAAATATGAGAATATTTGGATTTATTGTATATATACATGTTCCTAAGGATAAAAGGAATAGGCTTGAACCTTCAAGAAAGAAAGGCATATTTTTTGGTTATAGTGGATCATCAAAGGCCTATAGAATCTACATTCTTGAGAAGTGAGAGATTGAGGTCAATTGGGATGTCACTTTCAATGAGAAAGTTGTATATTGGAAGTCTAAGGAAGTATCCATGGATTCTTATGATGAAATAAAGCAAGAGGCTTCGAAGGAAGAGCAATCAAGTTCTACAAAATGTCTTGAAGAGCTAGAAGGGCCTTGTAAGCCTGTGGAACTGGTTGTTTTCCCAAAGATCAGAAAGAGACTAGCATGGCTTAGATCTACATTGGAAGAAGAAGAAGGACATGCAAATCCTGATGGAACATCTATAAAAATTAAGAAACCTAAGAGGTTTTCTAGCTATGTAGATCTTATGAATAATCTTATTGATGTAGAACCTTCCACTTACAAAGAAGTAGCTAGCCAACAAGTATGAAAGGGGGTCATGAATGAAGAATACCAAGTTTGATCTAGCAGAAGGAAAAGACTTTGTATTTAAGTTGAAAAAGACATTATATGGGTTGAAACAAGCTCCTAGAGCGTGGTATGCAAGATTGGATCACTATCTACAACAACAAGGCTTCAAAAAGGGGGTGGCAGGAAGTAATCTCTACATGAAGATGGGCGAGGATAAATTACTATTCACTCTTGTTTATGTTGATGATCTGATTTTTTCTAGCAATGATGATGAGATGAGCCATGAGTTTTTTCAAAATATGTCAAAAGAGTTGGAAATGTCGATGATTATGAGTTATCTTATTTCCTTGTACTACAAGTATCTCAAACCACAGCATGCATGTTCATATATTAAGAAAAATATCTTAAAGACATGCTTAAAAGATATGGGATGGAAGACTGTGCACCTATGAGCACACTGATGACCACAGACTGCAAATTGAACAAAGAAGATGAATCCCCCTCGATAGATGCAACTCTTTATAGGTTAATAATTGGAGCTCTCCTATACTTAACTGCTATAAGACCCAACATTATGCAAGTAGTAGGAATGGTGGGAGGATTTCAATTAACTCCTAAGCAATCCCATTTGTTGGCTGTGAAAAAAATTCTCATATACTTGAAAGGAACTCCTAACTTTGGTCTTTGGTATCCCAAAAGCACAACTCTTACAGTGACAACTTACACTATTGTTGATTGGGTTGGAAGCATGGACAATCGAAAAAGTACCAGCGAAAATGCATTCTTCATGGGAGATTGTCTAGTATCTTGGCTCATCAAAAAGTAATCATCTATATCTCTTTCCGCAGCTGAAGCTAAACATATCGTTGTTGCAGATTGTTGTACACAGATACTATAGATGAAGGAAGCTTTGAAGGATTTCAACATAGAAACTAAACAACCAATCACCATTTATTGTGACAACATTAGTGTCATCAATCTCTCAAAGAATCCAATAATGCACTCAAAGACCAAACATATTCCAATCAAATATCACTTCCTCCATGAACAGGTTGCTGAAAAAAACATCAAGCTGGAATACATCAATACAAAAGAGCAAATTGCAGATATCTTTACAAAACCTCTTCCACAAAAAGCTTTTGAAAACCTTTGCCAAAAGATGGGGGTTATTTCTCTTGTGTCCCATTAAATAATCATCTTCACAAGAGTAGGAGCGGCATGTCAGGGGGAGCAACATGAAAAATGAAACAATTTGATAGGGGGAGTACTTGGGCACCCGATTTGCCATTGATGTTAAAGGGGGAGATAATGAAGAAATATTTCCATCAATGACAAAGGGGGAGATTGTTGGTCAATAATTGTCATTGATGGAAAATATGTCAGTTGAACTCTCCTATACTACACCATCACTGCACTACTTTCATGATGACTTGACTCCTATAATGAAGCCACATTGTCCTAATCACTCTCCTATGGATTACTACACCATCACTGCACTACTTTCATGATGACTTGACTCCTATAACAAAGCCACACTGTCCTAATCCTTTTCTGCACTAAATAACTCAAAGGCAGTGACAAAGAAAAATATGTGTCACCACCTTAGAGGCATATCTTCTTAATAATTTCCATGCCATCTGAAAGAGGATTTTTTCCTCTTTCCAATGAGCCCTTACTCACCTCCAAACTCCTGGTGAATAGTGAGAAAATGAATTTTTAAGTCAAAATTTATATATTTACTTATGAGTTGACCTATACATAAGGGTACTCATGTTGGCCTGTTTGTAAAGACATGACTCTTCATTCACCATTACAGAAACACTATATATTAGGCATTAGAATTCATTATTCCGTCATCGGTTTTATTATCAATGAAGATTAAAGGCATCCACAGGTTCACATCTCGTGAACTTTTCAGGAAGAGGAAGAAATGCTATAAATCAATGACTAAAGAGACTGTTTCTCAGGCCTCCAACAAAATTTTTCCTCGACCTCCTTCAGGGTTGCTTCTTGGCCTCCTTCAAGATTATTTCTCAGGCCTCCAATAGAACTGTTCCTCAGCCTCCTTCAGGACTATTTCTTAGCCTCCTTTAGGACTGTTTTCTTGGGCCTCCTACAGAACTAGTTCTTGACCTCCTTTAGAACTATCTATTTGTCAGTTTGTTTCAGAAATAACTCCTGGTCTCTTACAAGTCTATCTCTTGGCAATGATTGTTATGATAAGAAAGGCGGATTGAAGGTTCTATAATCTCAGCTCCATAGTGCAGATCACTTTCTATACTTGAAGTGTGGTGCCTATATGCTTGCAGAGTGTCCACAACTCCATTTTGAGCAGCTTCTTATACACAGTGGAACTCAGATTTTTGTGAACAATTAGTTGATTAAGTGAAGTCCAGAATTGAAGACAACATAGTGAGAGCTCACCTTTGAACAATGAAGTAATCTCTTGAATGATGGATTGGTAAATAAGAGCATGTTGACACAGTACAACAAGGTGATTCAGCAGCAGAGTCTTTGGATCTGATTGTACAGTGAAGAATTTGTCAAAGACATTCAAGTAAGTATTATTCCTATTCTCTCTCTAAAAAAAAAAACAAAAGGATTGGTGTCCTAGGGGTTGGTGCCCCTAAACACAAGGTAGGAGCCTTGAAAGGAATAGGGTCGAAGCCCTAGAGTTCGGAACCTCATTAAAAGTCCAAGTTGGTGCTTGGGTACAGGTTGGTGCTTGGAACATTGAAGGGTCAGTGTCCTCAACAATTATTGTATTCACTTATTTATACTTAATAAAATTATTATTCTACGTTTCTCTGACTAAATTGTGAAGAATATAACTAGTAAAAATAACAATTTAAAATAAATATTGATTCACCCCCCTCTTAGTATGTCCAACACACTCGAAACTACATAAATAGAATATATTGTAGCTAATGAAGCATGCACTGAAGCAATGTGGCTTTGAAATTTATTTGTAGAACTATTCAACCAAGAGCTGGAACCGACTATGATATATTATGATAATCAAAGTTGTGTGAAGCTTTCAGAGAATTATGTGTTCCATGACAGGTCGAAGCATATTGAAACTAAGTACCACTACATTCGTGACATGGTATAGAGGAGAATAATAAGGCTCAATTACATCTCGACTAATGAGCAGAAAACTGATGTTCTGATGAAGCCATTTCCTAGAGAGAAGTTTGTGTAATTCAAAGACAAGTTGCGTCTTGTGGAGATTACCCCTATCGTTGAGAGGGAGTGTTGATTTGATACCAGCATGGATGGACATTCTTCTGATAGGGAGAATGGACTAAGAGGCCCATAGTGCTCACCAAGAAGGGTTGAGTGAGTGCCTCTCGGTGAGGAGACTCGATTATTCACCATGAAGGGTTGAGTGAGTGCCTCTCGGTGAGGAGACCCTATTATTCACCATGAAGGTTTGAGTAACGTCTAGACCCGATCACACACCAATGAAGGGTGTAATGAGGTCTTTCAGTATTTGGATCCAATCACACACCAAGGAAGGGTGTACTAAGGTATTTCAGTATTTGGACCCAATCACACACTAAGGAAGGCTGTAATAAGGCATTTCAAGATTTAAATTTGATCACTCACTAGGAAAGGGTGGTGTGAGGTCCCTTCAACATCTAGACCTGATCACTAACCAAGGAGGGGTGGAGTGAGGTCTTGGCCCATAATGCTCACTAAGAAGTGAGTGCTTGCTAGTTGTGTTGGCATCTCAACATTTTAGCCTAGTGAGAGGCTTTTGGATTTGAGGACCGATCATTATTGAAGAATGAGTCCTAGATTTGAGGACCAATCACTCTAGAGGAGCGAGTCTTGAAATGTTAATGATAAGGCATGGGTTTGGTACCACCCTGAATATGGCCACTAGAAAATGCTGATGGTAGATGATGATGTTGATGATGTTTTGATATAACCTTTTATTAGAGAAATTTTTCAACATGAGAACATCTATGACAGTCATTATGAATACCTCCCTAGTTAAGAGGGAGCTTTGAATTTTGTAACTATGGTCAATCTTCATAATGTATATTTGGCCACTTGATGTATTTTTATTTATTATTTTAAAACATATTTTAAATGCTAGAGTCAAAAGAAAATATATTTTGAGTCAAAGTCCCCTTGTGACTTTTAAAATAAGAAAAATTGAATTTTGAAATTAAAATTTTTCGTTCCAAGTTTGTCAAGTCAGATTAGAAAAAGGACACACCTCAACCCAACAAATCACTATATAAATGTACCTCGACTGCATTTTCTCAACACCAATTTGCACTGTCTCAAGAAGATAATTTTTGTTCATCCTAGAAAAGATCAAGAAGGACAAAGAGGATGAAAATGATGAATTTGATCTCTCTCTCTTTGTAGTTTTCATATTTATGGGTAGTTTTTGTTGCAAGGGTTGAAATTTCTGGGCAGATTCTGGGGGTCGAAATTCTGGGATTCTGGCAGTTGTAGGAGGGCTGAAATTTTGGTTCAGGTTAGGAAAAGAAAATTTTGGATCATGTTGGGAGGCTTGACTTAAAGGGGTTAACCATGTTTGACCATAGGTCTAGGTGTGTCTCTTGTTGAATAGAAGAATTTCTCTATTAAAAAGGTTACTGGGTTTTTCCCCTTAGTGGGTTTTCCCAGGGTAAATCTTGTCTTCTCTTGTGCATTGTGATCTATACTATTCTATTGTTCTCTTATGGTTGAATTTATGAAGTATAATTGTTGAATGATACATTGGAATGATTTAAAAGAAGATCCATCAAAAGTAATTATTAGTTATTTTAGAAATATTGTACTAGTTTATATTGCACTTAGAAAATCAACAAGGTAGTAACGACAAAAATAATGACTTAAATGTCCTAAAAAGGATAATTTATAATTTACATTGTACCAATTGAATGTTTTAACAATTACATAACTATACTCATTGAAAATGATGGGTTGTATGATTTATTGTATAACACCAAGTAAATGGATTATATGATTTCTCTTTTTTAGACATGACATAATTGTCGTCACGAGGTTGTATGGTTTGTATTATACCACCAAATAAAAAGGATATGTTACATTGTTTGCATTATACCACCAATTTTAGTGATAGGTTGTATGATTCATATTATTCCATCAAGTAGATGGATTGTATGGTTTTCATTTTCTAAACATGATAATCGTCCTCATTAAAAAGGATGGGTTGCATTATGCCACCAAGTAAATGGATTATATAGTTTGTTTTTTTAGACATGATATAATTTTTCTCACTAAAAAGAATGGGTTGTATGGTTTGTTTTATACCAACAACGTGAGAATTTTGGAGCCAAACTTGCAGATTTTAGGTTGGCCAAGTTAATGGACAGGGCTCAGAGCCACTCATTTACTTGTGTCAGGGGACTCCTCGGTACTTAGATCCTAAATGGATTTTGTATGCCTGTGCCACAGACAAGATTGATGTTTACAATTTTGGCATGGTTTTGATAGAAATAATCAGTGGGAGGAAGAATTTAGACCTGTCCCAACAGGAGGAGATGGAGTTTTTTCCTTCATGGGCAATTAGTATGATTTAGGAAGGAAAGATCAGGAATGTCGTTGATCTGAAACTGGGAGATATGGTAGACTACAAGTGGAAACAGATAGAAAGAGTTATCATAATTGCATTCTACTGTATTCAGGAGGATGCACAAGTAAGGCCTTCAATGAATAAAGTGATCCTGATGCTGGAAGGACATACTAAAGTAGAAGATCCACCTCTTTGCGTTGAGTTTTTGATGAGAACTGGGGCTAGGATTTCTGCTCATCCATCACAGTGGGAGAAAGAGGGCACATCAAGCAGTGTTGCCACCATTTCTGTCTCTTTCTCTACAAGGTGAATGAAGATATTGTTGGAGCTCTGGACAATATTTACTTTGTCTCTGATGTGTAGTTGGCCAATGTTTTTTTCAGCATGCTTCATAAATTTTCTTGTCTGACATTCTTTCAGATAAATGCCAGTTGGCATAAAGATGCAAGTTTGAGGAAATTGTTATCCACATTCTTAACATTTATCATATAATACCCATCAGTGCAACTATATGGGAAGCATAACCCATTTTTAAGTTTCATGGAAAACTTGGTCCTTTTATTGATTCAGTGAGATGCCATATTTATCCTATAATGCTCATGGGTGCAACTAAATGGTTACCATAACCCATCTTTTGGTTTCATGTAGGACTTGGTCTTTCTATGAATTCAAACATTCCAAATCGAATAACCACAATGTTTTTCGAAATATCTGGATAGCCTGTGAAACATTATCTCCATAAGTGATGTCGTATATGCTTAGATCAGTCCAAATTAAAGCACATACATGGCGACTCTATTACGTTCTCAAAATGAGCATATTGTCTAGAGCTTATAAAAAACATTCAAGCATCACATAACCAATGCCTTTTACTTAATTCACAGTCAGTAGGAAGCATTTATGTCACAGCAGAGAGGTGGTTTTTCAGTGAGATTTGAAAAGTAATGTTGAAATATGGCACACTTACTTTGGAGAAAACAAGGTAGCATCATCATGATATGTGTGACCACATGGTTAACAAAAGAGCAATATAATGACGCCAATATTTTCTAGGTTTGATTTTGAAAAAACTGGTCTAGTATTCTTAATTCTGTGACTAACCATGTGAGCGATATACCCATTTGTTTAATGTATATGTATTATGGATGTATTTCAAGCTATATAATTCTCCATATATCAATTATGCACTGAAAAATATTATTTTTTTGGACCCCTATTCTGAAATTGAACATAAGCAGGACTGAGCAGTCTTTGGAGAATGCATAGTATGGTAAATTGCAAAACAAGCATACATGAAAAATCGGTGTATGTATGTCACTTCATATATTTTTTTTGTAAACAAATACTTGATCATTAATTTGTTAATTGATGAGATGGAGGGCAGAAAATGAGATGGTCTGTAGATACTCCCATTTAAATTGTTGGCCCTCATCTGAATATATAAATGTGTCAATGCTTGGTGATGTTGATGTTGAAACTTGAGGAAAGTGCTACTATTCTTATTTAATGTTGGAGTGCTTATGTTCTTATTTAATGCAGTGTTTGTTGTTGGATACCATATTTCAAACCAAGTGCATATTTAAATCCCCATTTCCTTCTCTTCAAATTAAGAACCATAAATTCAGCGTTGCCTTGAAGGATAATTCTCACTGTGATGTTTGTGTCTAATCGAACAATATATATAGTTGTTCTTTTGTTTTATTAATGAGCATAGAAGTGTTGTGAATGTTTTGAAATGAAATAACCTTATTTAATATTTGGAAATCAATGTATTAGAAACTGGGTTCTTGGATATCCCATACATAAAATACATAATTGAAAGCATAACACAAAGACAAAGGTTAGTGTTAAGGAATTTATATGCATTGTTGTAATCTGTCATTCAAGGAATTGTAGAGACACCTGTTGAATTTATTAATTCCACAAAGGATCTGTGTTGGAGAAATGGAGAGGCCATATGCATATTACATTTATAGATCAACTTGACTCCTTGGACAATGTCTTTCTGCTGACAGACTTCAGAGAGATTTCCTTTGCCTATATATTTATACCTCTACATTGAACGCATTTTATTTAGCACCTTGCACCTATCAACTTTCTCCTTGTGGTTTACAGTCACCTTGTATATAGACAATCAAAGCCAAACTTTGTTCTAATGAATTCAATGATAGATTTTTATCTATTCTTCTTCCTTCTTTTGAATAAAATATGTCTTATATTTATAGGAAAATATTTACAAACAATAGAGAATAAAAAAAAAATAAAGTGAAAAGGCGTGTAGAATGGACAACATAAATTCCTCCCGCAAGTTCCTAAAACTTATATAGATCCTAAATAAGCCATGGGATCTAAACATTGGGCATATTGAAGTGTCCTTGAGCAAGACCCGAGGGTTACCTCATCCCTCCACATAGAACAAAATGCAGGTAGTGAGCTATCTTGAAAGAGAAATATGTGCAGAACTATGTGAATGGTTGTTTCAAAACTTAATGTATTTTGGTTTTATGTGAAAGTTATGTTATTGTTGGAGATAGAGTAGATTACCAGGAATATTGGCTTGCAAAAGTTTCTGCCTATTTACTATTGATTGATACCTTTAAATGACTTCATGTGAGTACCCATCCTTTAATAAATACAATATAAAATTTGTTGAGCTAAAGCTGGTACTCATTTGTCACTTCATTAAAGTTAATTGAAGCATGCTTCTATATGTGGACTGCATTCAAATGCCTCCTCCACAATGCTTGGAAGATTCCCTTAGAGATGTTTTGGGGAAGTGCAATTGGCTTCACCAGGCTTAGCCGCTTATGATGAAGAAAGTGTTATAAGGGACATATGGGAAAATTTGTGCAATGCCTACGATCTCCTTGCTTCTTGTTTTGTATGAAGCATGTTGACCATCAATCCTAGAATGGATGCAGTAGGCATCAAAAACTACAATGGGAATGGAACCTATTGTTTTGATAAGTGTTGTAGGCCAACCTGCAATCTGAACATTGCATGAATTTAGGCTCCAATAGAAATAGAAACCCTACATTCTAATCTATTCCAAGTAGCTAAATCATTTACAATATTGTCACATTGTAACTCTCTTTAGGCTTATTTTGAAAACCCTAAACTCCTTGAACACATGAGGAGGTTGACCTCGATTATATATTTAAGTGAGAATCTAGAGAGCAAGGACTTTTTATTCTCCCCAGATTTTGCATTGTTGTGATGGTGGCACAACCTATTTTCCACCCCTGTTTTTTGTGGCATGACCCGTGCCTTATTACATAAGTTACATTATTCAATAAGAATATTCAAAAATAAAACTAGTGGCATAAATCATAATTCCAATAGGCCATGTTTTCTGACTTCTTATGTATTTACATTGTATTCTCTCTTTCTCCAAATCCAGGTGATAATTGGAAGACAACCAAAACCCGACTGTATTTTGAACAACTTACCTTTAAAAGAGTAGTGTCATTCTGATAAGAGGAGGGAAACACAATTATTCTTCTAGTTATTTGAAGTTTCTAAATAGAAATAGAAAGTACCAAATTGAGGCTTGCAAGCAAACCATCAAGTCAATATAGATTCGTATTCAAGGCTAAGGTTATGATCATCAACATGTCTCAACATGCTTTCTTTGACTACCATTTTTACTTTGGAGGGGATGGGATTGAGATTCCTACAACCTACACATACTTGGGGTTCAGGTCTTAGGAGTCTAGTTTAGATTGAGGCATGATTTATATCCCCAACTTAATAAGGAATTCCTTGCTTGGCTCAAGAGATAGTGTTGTAGTACATCTTGTTCAAGATGCACTACTTTGGATATGATCATTAGAGCCATGACCCTTTATGGATTCAAGGTGTGGGAACTTGGCCTGCTGTGGGTTAATTGGGCTAGGATAGAGAGATTCTAAACCCTTATATTACAATGCTTCATCTGCTACAAACATGCAATTCCTTAGTCTATCATCTAGGTGGAGTTCAAGGTATTGCTTCAATAGACCCCCCTGGTGTAATTGTTGTGGGTTCTTCTTAATTGCTTCAGTTAGTGGCCATTTCTATCAATCGACTTGCCCTTTTTAGGTAATATTTAGACACTCTAGGTGAGCTCCTACTATCTAAATAAGACTTAACCTAGGAGATTAGAGAGGATATCTACAAGCTACATCCAAATCACTTGGATTTCCCTCCTCGAAGGCATTAGCTTGAATATGTCATTTTATTATTTTGAGTGCTTTATGTAGCTAAGTGACTCTTATTGTTAGGCCTATCTATAATAATAGACATTGGATGCACAACCTTAGGATTCCCCTTGGTTCATTCAGAGTGGGCTCCCACTAGCTTTGGTTTGAGATAGCTCACCACATCACACACCTCAAAAGGAATTTTCAGCTATGTCACTTACAAGAGATCAAGTTGGAGGAGCACATTGTCTTCAACTGTTCCATCTATTAGGAGATAGCGTTGTTACATATTTATTTGATCTATTCTTGACTGATAACACTTGTTGTTTGGTTGTTTTCTCATGACTCACATCTTATTCATTAGTTTTCAAGTTCTATTTGTTGCTTAGAGTCTATAGCTTAAGGACTAGGCACTAGGTCTTGCTTAGATTTCCATTTTAAATCTTAAAATACAAAAACAATATCATTCTGCAAATCTATTTTTTTAGCATTTAAAGGACAGTTCTGTAGGCTTCTCAAGGATTCCTCCCTTGTGTTGGAGGAGAGTTGGCCTTAAGTGAGAAGGATGATCACCAAGGTGACAATGGGTGATATCCTCAAGTAACGTTGGGGTTTGTAATGGTTTGAGTTACCATAACCAACCTGAGAACAAATTGAAGGGAATGATGAGCACATTAATTGACCAAGTTCAATCTAATTGTAATACTTCAAAATGTTGAGGAAGACATAACATTTCATTCAAATATTCAGCACAGGATTAATGTCTCAATTTATTATAAAAGCATCGAGTGTGAAATATAATCTAACCCATTTTATTAATTATGTTACTTAATGATAGAAGTTTCTCTAATATTTGTATTCAACAACGTGTGGCATCGGCCAGTGTCCACCGCTAGACTGAATTAGAAAGATTTGGAACATTTGACATCTCATATAAGTATTGGTGCTAGTGGATCTCAGGGATTTAGTCATTCATTCAATCAATTTTTGTAGTAGTTTTCCTTTTTGCTAATTTTTCATTTTTATTAAATACTAAATTATATTTTGGATCTTAGGGATTTTGTTATGCACTAGATTATCTAATAACCAGAAAAGCACTGAATGTGAAGCACAACTCCTAAATATAATAAGGATGATGAATTTCACAACTCTAAACAAATGGGAGATTTTAATTTCCAATAACTCCAAATGTTAACAATATAAAATATAACTTGAGTATAATAATATATTTGTATACTAGTTGCTCCCTCAATACTCATGGGACTGTGGGTTTGAGTGGAGGGTCAAATCCTATTTTGATAAATATCTCAGCTAGGTAAAGATTGCATAAGCACAAATATGGATCAATTGTATGGAAGTGAAATGCATTTTCTTTTATAGTCATAAGATATGCTAAAATTTTGTGAAAGAGTGATGTGGCTAGTGTATAGTAATTTGGCACAGTCCAATCTCTGCTTTGAGCATCATGATGTAGTAGAAGTTAATTTGTTTGGATGCATTGTACATACCATGTTTGTAGTTCATATTAGACATTATCACAAAAACCCTTACTCTTTAGATTCTTAAAGGTTTATAACTTTCCTAGGTTTGAATTTTACTAATAGTTGGCGCCATAGCCCGAAGATTAATGTTGTGAATGAGTTTGAACTTTTAATTTCCTCCAACTGTGTGAAGTATTTGGAATGTTTAATAGTCAATGCAACATATTATATCTTTGTTTTTTGTTTACTAGGTTTGATTGTTTGGTTAGTTGATTCGAATGCCTTCACAAGGCAACATGATAGGGTAGTGGGAACTTGTGCTTATTTATTCAAAAACAAGTTTGTTCAAAGAAAACCTTTAAAGCTTTATGGAATTCTGTAATCCAGTGAGTTTAGTGTGATAGATGCCCTTGCTCTTGGTTGCATTATTTAAGGCAACAAACTGTTTTGAGAGAAAATAATTTTGAAAATACCTCCTTTTTAATTTACTAATCTGAAAAGTATTTTGAAAATCCCTCCCTTTTAATTTGCTAATATTATTTGAATTTACTTGTGTAGCCATACCAACAGATGGAAGATGCTTGTTTCAGGTTGTTGCTCATGGTGCTTGCTTGAGAAGTGGAAAACTAGCTCCAAATGAGAGCCTTCAACGAGAGCTAGTAGATGAATTGCATAACAGAGTAAGCCTTTATTTATAAAGTTTAATATTTTGTCTCATGGGATTTTAATTTAAATCTTATGGGTCAATATTATTTGATGGAATGTTAAAATTGCAAGTTGTGGTGTGATTACATGATATTTGCAGAAATAATCTACTTTATTCCTTCCATGTAAATTTTAAATAATTAGGATATGTGATCTTACTTGTAGTATATCTAGATTCTACACATCACATTTAGTCAGTTTGTTTTTGTATTTTAAATAGGTTAATCATGCTTCAATGCTTGATTTCATTCTTGCACTCTTGGATGCCATATTTGGAAGGACCCATTGATATATAAGGAACAATGCCATATATATCATTATCAAACAATTCTCTGACAAGTAACTACATATCCTCAAATTCATGCAATCATTAAATTAACCTTTGGAGCCTTCACTGATTCATTGCATATACCCTCACATCTGAACAAATGACTACATGTTTCCAAACCCTCCAAAATTTCTAAAGTATATGCCTCATTCTGTCTCTGATTCCACATTGTTGGTCAATTCAAACCCTGTAAGTTATTGAGGGGAATGCTTGTTATTTTTATCAGTTATTATTTTTTATTAGCAAGTTAATGGTCTATAAAATTTCAGGCTATTAGTCAGTCCTTAGAAAATTGGACTGTGATGTTGCATGATATTGTACTTCAAGCTCCTCATAAAATGTCTCTACTATGTAGGCCCTTTTTTCTCTCTCTTTGATGCCTTTCTCTTTTTAACACCTATGATTGATCAAGTAGGTATGGTTTTTTCCATTACTTTCAAGTTTTTAGTACCCAAAGTTCTCTCTCTCTCTTCCCAAGTCATAACTTTCTCTTGTAACAATTCTAGTTTCTTCTTCTTCTCACTGCATTGCTTTAAGGGATGTGGGTTTAATGCCAACTTTTCTCCCTCTTCTCAAATATTTGGATCCACAACACATACACTTGGTAGCAGCTGTTGTGCATGTTCTTGAGGCTTTTATGGACTATAGTAATCCTGTTGCAACCTTCTTTAGGGATTTAGGAGGCTTGGATAACACCATAACACACTTGAAGCTTGAAGTCTACCATTTTGAGGAGAGAGTAAGGAAGCAGAGTGGAGAATCACAATCAGGTTCCAAGGGAAAGTCTCCTAAAAAAAATGATGTTGCAGGGTCAGAGGAAATGCAAATAGATCAACCTGACACATTGGTTCTTTATCATAGAAGACTTCTTATGAAGGCTTTTCTTCGGGCTATATCTCTTGGCACATATGCTCCTGGAAATATTGTATGGCTATATGGATCTGAAGAGAGTTCTTTGCCATTTTTCTTGTGAACTATATTCAGAAGATCAAAGGACTTTGGTGGTGGTGTCTTTTCACTTGCATCTACAGTCATGAGTGATCTTATTCACAAATATCCAACTTGTTATTATGTTCTAAATGCTTCTGGTCTACCTAATTCTTTTTTGGATGCCATCATGGTTGGTTTCCAACCTTCTGCAAATGCAGTAGCATGTATACCACAATTCTTGGGTGCTTTGTGCCTTAATAACCTTTGTCTTCAAGCTATTAATGATCGTGGTGCTCTAAGATGTTTTGTGAATTTTTTTATGTCAAAAACCTACTTATGGGCTTTGGCAGGTGACACTCTTGGCTCCTTATCATCTGCCTTGGATGAGATGATGTGACATGCTACTTCTTTGAGGGGGCCTGAGGTGGATGTATTGATTGAAATCTTAAACACTATTGCAAAACTTGGATCTGGCACTGAAGTGTCTTCCATGTTGCAAGAATCTACCATCTCTTCTATGCATGTTCCCATTGAGACTGATTTAGAACAAAAAACAATTAGTTTAGTGGATGGAGATGAAACATTGAGGGAAACATATGAGCTGGGGGTTGATGCTTCTGCTGAAAATTTGTCTTCAAACATGGAATCCTTTCTCCCATATTTGATAAGAAATGCTACACATCTCTTAGAGAATATTTTGCATAATACAGATACATGTGGGGTGTTTTTTGAGAAAAAGGGTATAGAGGTTGTGTTGCAGCTATTTGATTTATCCCTCTTACCATTTTCATTTGCAAGTGGCCAGAATATTGTTGTTACAATTAAGGATTTTTCACTGCAACACTCATCTCCTCTCACAAGGGTTGTTTGTACTACTCTGAGAGAACACACGAAACCTGCAATTGAATTCATGGATTTGTTGGCTGGAACAAAGCTGGAAGATATTGAGGTAGCACAACACATTAGAATTTTGAGATGCCTTTCAAGTCTAGATGGTGTTTTATCTTTTTCAACACATCTGCTGAAAAGCACAACAACAATGATGCCTGAAATTCATTTTGGGGATGTAGATATACTAAAGCATGTAGGGAAGGTGTACAAAGAAATAGTTTGCCAGATATCTCTTGTTAGTGATTCAAAAGTAGATGTGAAGAAAGAGGCTGAACAAGGACCTACAACTAGAAATTTGGCACCAAATGCAGCAGGTATAGAAGCTGGCAGTGACAATAACACAGTTTCAGTTGTTTGGTATGTTAACCCAATGTCTATGAGGAATGGAATTTCTTCTCATTGGTCCATTGAACCTGAATATCTTTCTATTATACAAACAATACTTCATTTCCATAGAATAAGGGACCATGGTATTGAAGGGATTTCAAGAATGTGTCTTGGTCAGCTTGGGCGACATGAAGATGCATCAGAGGTTGACATTGGAGGTTCTGTAAGTGCAGGTGAAACATCTCAAGCCTAGGAAATTAAAAGGAAGTCACATGATCTCCTAGACTTTGAGATTATGAATAAGGTTGTGTCTACAATGCGATCATTCTATGTGAATCTTGTGAAGGTTTTGGTAGTGCCCAATCGACATCGTGATGATATATGATCACTTAGTGCAACAACCAAGAGTGTGGTGGTTTACGTTGCATCTGCCAGTCAGGAATAACCATTTTGTTTGGAACCTGCTCTTCTTGATAGTGATTAGAAGATGCATGGACCCTTGTCTCATATGGATAGACTTATGAGTGAGACAGAGAGATGACCTTCTAGAAGGGTAACCTTCTTTTCTCCCTGCTGTCTTTTTTGATCTAATTAGTTTGATGACAAATTATTCCCCATTTCCTTTTTTCCTTTTTTAGTGATTTCCTTAGCATGTAAAGATGAAGGATGTTTGACAGAATGATATTTTTCTTAATGTAGGAGTCTGAAGAGCACTAGCCATCTTCTCTTTTGCAATCAAGTATTGTGTCTTGAAATATCAAAGATACATCCACTGAGACAACAAAGCAATCAGGTATTGTGTCTTGAAATATTAGAGATACTTCCACTGAGACATCATCTTTGATGCAAGGTAATCAAGGTGCATTAGGACATTAACATGTAATGGGTCGGCCTCCTCACCTGACACATCAAAATAATAGCCCAACTTCACAATCAAGGTTGAGAAAACTTCAAGTTTCTGTCCCTAGCCATAACAATTTAAGTTCTGCCTTGCAATATTCATTCAATTTAACACATTGTGTTGGTCACCTTGTAACCTCAGCAATTAAATCTAGGTTAGTAGGTACAAAAATTCCATTAGGAATGGTACCAAAATCTCAGGAAAATTCTAGATCTTCCATTAGCTCTGATCCTCTGAGCTTCGAATTCCTGTCGCCTGTGACACCATCATCGAGCAACATTTCTTTATCACAAAGACAACAATCACAGAGACTTGCTTCTCTGTCTCCTATCACACAATCTGTACAACCTTCTATGCAAATGTTGTCACCTATACCTCCATCTGCACCACCCCTTCAACATCAACAGTTTCAACCACTAAACCATCAGCCTCAAACTAATTTCATGAAGCCTAGTCAATCACAAGTTCAACTTCCTTCTCTCCATTCCCAAGGTCATTATTCACAGTCCTTTCAACAATATCCACTTCAATCACAACTATTTAACAAATTCCTCAATAGCTACCATAGTTACAACAAGTGTCACAATCCCAAGCTACTCCAAAGTTGTTGAATCAGTTACCACACAACCTTTCACAAGGTAACCAAATTCCATAGAAGTTACCAATACCTCAGGAAGTACAACCAATTATCCTTACTCCATTTCAACAAATTAATTCATCTTAGGAGTTGACGTAATCCCAACCTCCACAACAATCAAAGTTAAGTTATGGAGCATCCCAAATAAGGGGATTTGTTGTGAGTAGTAGCATGATGATTCAGGCTTAGCATCAAGGCATACTTTACTTCCTATATTTCCCAATAACTTATCTTCCCAGGTTTTAGAAGTGCAGCCTCCTCTATCCCCTGGCCCACCACCAGCTTCATTATTGGTAGCATCAACATCACAGACATCACAGTTGGCAACTTCAAACACCACATTACCATATTTGATAGGAAATGTGTCATCACTTTTATGGTCAATGATGACACAGGGTGTAAGGTGTACATAAACTTTAGCTGCCTCTTCTTCTAATCCATCTATACATGTTTCTTTAGCTACAATACCAAATATATCCTTAGAGAAAAATGCAACTATACATGTCATTTCTACTACAACATCCTTGTTTCCAGCCCCATCTTTGAATGCAACACCTCCAAAGTCAGTTCCAGCTAAAGCACTGGTTGCTGCTCAAGATATCATTGGAACTCAATTCAATTAAGATATACTCAAATTTTGTCATGAATTTGTTCTTAGTGCATTGTATTGTAGGTTTTAACCCCGTACAGAAATTACTTGCATATGAATTCTAAAACATAGAAAATAAAAAATGCAAGAGCATAACACATAAAACACGTATACACAGAGATTTTCCCCTAGATCCCAAAACCGAGACTACTAGCTTGATTTTTCATTATGTTACTTTTAATGTTACAATACATATTTATACATGCTGAAGCATCCAATACCATGGACCAAAAACCATCGCGTCCAAAACCATGTGCGAAAATCATGCACAAAACCATAGATAGGTCCGCCCAACCTAATATAGGGTCCAAAAAAATTTTCCCGGGGCGTTGCCCCAAACCCCATAGAGGGGGGCTACCCACCCCCTCTAACTGCCCGATTCACTACGTGGGCTAGTCGTGGAAAGAATAACACAACCCAACATTCTCCCACTTGTTGTTTTCTTTCCACAGGGGGCCACAAGAGAGCTTAGTCATTTATCCAGCCTTGTAATGCCCATTATTTCTCTACACCAAGAGAACTTCTCAGAGCTCACAAATTTTTTAAATGCATCTGCAGTATTCTTCAAAGTGTCCACCTTTACTAGCAACACATTTTTGTCTTCTATCATATCCCACAAAGTGATACTGAACATCAATGTGCTTTGTCTTTGAATGGTAAGCAGGGTTCTTTGCCAAGAAAATTTCACTTTGGCTATCACAGTGTATCCTTATAGCTCCCTGTACTAACCCCATACTTGAACACAATCTTTGCAACCAAAATACTTCCTTGCTTTCATGAGTGGCTGCCATGTATTCTGCCTTTGTAGTTGATAGTGCCACTACAGATTGTTTCTTACTCATCCAACTGACTGCACCTCCAAATAGTCTAAACACATACCCACTTGTAGATCTTCTCTGATCCAGATCTCTAACCCATTCCGCATCAACAAAGCCACAGATATCCAAAACTATGTCCAATCCTGGTCTTCCTTAGTAGCACAAACCATAATCACTAGTGCCACGCAAATACCTGAAAACCCGCTTCACTGTTGTCCAATGCTCCTTCCCTTGTTTTGACATAAACATGCTCAATACTCCCACTACATGTGCAATGTCTGGTCTAGTACAGACCATCGCATACATCAGGCTATCGACTGCACTTGCATATGGAACACGGGACATATCCTCTTCCTCTTCTTGTGTCTTGGGACACTGTTCATCAGATAACTTTACACCTACAGGAATAGGAACCTTCATCAGTTTATTGACCTGCATATTAAATCTCTACAATATTGTCTCAACATACTTCCTCTGATTTAACTAGAGCTTCCTCTTTCCTTGATCTCTTTTAATTTCCATGCCCAAGATATAGTTTGCAGCACAAGATCTTTCATGTCGAATTTGGAGGACAATTGGGTCTTCAAATCCTGGATAATTTCTTTGTCATTTCCAACCAGCAGCATATCATCCACATACAAGACCGGATAAATAACACGGTCACCAATTAATTTAAAATACACAGTGATCTGCTTTTCTTCTAGTGAAGCCAAGTCCCCGTATAAATGTATCAAATTTCTGATACCACATCCTTGGTGACTGTTTTAACCCATACAGAGATTTCTTTAACTTGCATACCAATTCTTTCTTACCCTTCATCGCAAAGGCTTCAAGTTGCTTCATGTAGATCTCCTCTTCCAAATCCTTGTGAAGAAATGTTGTCTTCACATCCATCTGTTCTACCTCAAAATCAAAAGCAATAGTAACAGATAAAAGTAATCTAATAGAAGCTACCTTGGCAACAGGAGAAAAAATATCACCAAAATCAATTCCCCGCACCTGGGAATAACCTTTTGCTACCAACCGAGTTTTGTCTTTCTCCACCTTTCATTCTGCATTTTTCTTCTTCTTGAACACCCATTTTCTACCAATAGGTTTCCTTCCAGCCGGCAACGCCACCAAATCCCAAGCCTCATTTTTGTGCAAAGATTCCATTTCATCAACCATGGCCTCTTTCCAAATTTTGCCATCCTCTGAATCTACTGCTTCCTTCACAGTTCTGGGATCATTGTCAGTAATAGATAAAGCAAAATTTGAATAGAAAGCAGATGGACTATACCTTTCTGGCTGCCTTCTTTCTCAAATTGATCTTCTCAAACCCGGAGTTTGTGGCTCTTCATCTTCTGATTCCTCCTCTGTTGTAGAGTCTGATTCTTCTTCCTTAAGCTCAAACTCTATCTTTTCAGGTTCCTTTGGTTGGAATTCATGTTTAATAACATATTTTACCTCTCTGAACACCACATCTCGGTTGTACACAACCTTCCTTGTTACTGGGTTCCAAAGCTTATAACCCTTTAAACCATCCTTATACCCAATAAAGATGCACTTTTCAGATTTACTATCTAACTTGGTTCATTTCTCCTTTGGAACATGTGCATATGCATCACATCCAAATACCCTCAGATGTGAAAGAGAGGGTTTCTTACCAGTCCATACCTCTTGTGGAGTCTTATCCTCCAACGCTGATGAAGGTGATCTGTTGACCAGGTAACATGCTGTCTCCATCGCCTCTGCCCAGAATTCCTATCCTAAGCCGACACCATTGAGCATGCTTCTTGCCCTTTCCATCAATGTCTTGTTCATTATTTCTGCAACTCCATTTTGTTGAGGTGTATATGGAGTATTCTTATGCCATGCTATACCACACTTCTTACAGAATTCTTCAAATTCCTTACTGCAAAACTCTCCACCGTTATCTGTTCTCATCACCTTTATCTTCTTCTCTGTCTAGTTTTCCACCAGAGCCTTAAATTCTTTATACCTGTCAAAGACTTCAGATTTCTTCTTAAGTAAATGTACCCATGTATTCCTTGAGAAGTCATCTATAAATGATACATAGTACACAGACTTACCCAGTGATGGAACCTTCACAGGTCGAAACACATCACTGTGCACAAGCTCTAATATCTGTTTCGCCCTCTTACCACCAGAGGGTAAACTCACCTGATTCTGCTTCCCATATACACAATTTTCACAGAAATCAAAATACAGAGAGCTATTACTCATATCTTCTACCATAACTTTACCATGAAGTATTCGAAGGCCCTTCTCTCTAATATGTCCAAGCCTTTGATGCCACAACATGGTCTTCTCTCCTGAGACCACTAGATTTTCTGCTCCACTTTCAGGAACCACAAAACTGTTGCACCCATCAATAACAGTGCTACCTTGCAGCTTGTACAGAGTTCCAATTCCAAACTCCCCGCATCAATACCAGTGCTCCCTGAACCATCTTGCAGATATCCTTCTCGAACACTGTTTTTAGACCTGCATCATCCAACTTGCTTGCAGAAATCATATTTTTGGCTAATGCAGGAATATGCAAAACACCTGGAAGTGTTCTAACCCTTCCACCTTGAAAATTCAACTTTACTTTTCTGCGACCAATGATTCTAGCCTTCCTACATCCCCCAAGAAGACATCACCACCATCATATTTCTCATACTCGCAAAACCACTCTCTATGGGGAGTGAAGTGAAAAGATGCATCTGAGTCAATCAACCATGCCTCATGATCTACATGTGTACTTGAAGAAGCCAAGTACACATCCCCACCTTCATCTGAGGTGGTTTTCGCCTCTGCAAAAGGAGAATCATCATATCCCTTTCGTTTTTCAGGAACTTTAGATTTACAGTCCCTTTTGTAGTGCCCTTCCTTTCCGCATTTTTAGCACACCACCTTTACAGGTTTTCTTGGAGATTTAGATCTCCCTCTAGATTTAGATCTCCCACTCGATGACTTATTTTTGTTTCTGTTCTGTGACCATCCTCGTACAGACAAGGCATCACCATTCTGGCTCTCCATATTTTTCCGTCTCATCTCCTCCGTCAGCAAGGATGAGACTATTTCATCAAACTACAAGGCAGTTGCATTGCTACCTATTGCAATAACCAGACTATCCCATGAATCTGGTAGAGAACATAACAAACTAATGCACTTATCATTATCTGAAATTTTGATATCAATAGACGATAACTAACTTACCACAGTATTAAATGCATTCAGATGCTCTGTCATCGAGTCTCCATCTTTCATCCTCAGGTTATATAACTTTTTCCGTAGGAATAGTTTATTCACCAGAGACTTAGATTGGTATAAAGTCCCTAACTTGTCCCACAAAGCCTTCACCGTATCTTCCCCTGATACATTTAGCAATAGTGAATCTAAGACACAAAATCGTATTGTGCTCTTTGCCTTCCGATCCAACTTCTTCCATTCTTCATCGGACACTCCTGTTGGTTTAGTACCCAGATCTACCGTGATCCACTGATATTTATCCACCAACAGATCCTCCATTTTGAGTTTCCACAACTCAAAACTCTGAGCATTAAATTTCTCGATCTCTATCTTCCGACTGTTTGCCATCTTCTTTCACCACTAGAATTGATATCGCAGATCTCCCACTAAACAGGGTCTACCACAGGCCCAAGCGAAACCCCTCAGCAACAAAGGCGTCCCCTTGAAGCCAAAACGACTCTGATACCAAATGTAGGTTTTAAAATCGTACAGAAATTACCTACATACGAATTCTAAAACACAGAAAATAAACAATACGAGAGCATAACACATAAAACACATATACACAGATATTTTCCACTTGATCCCAAAACCAGGACTACCAGCTTGATTTTTCATTATGTTCCTTTCAATGTTACAATAGATATTTATACATGTCGAAGCATCCAATACCATGGACCGAAAACCATCGCGTCCAAAACCATGGACTGAAAACCATTGCGTCCAAAACCATGTGTGAAAATCATGCACAAAACCATAGGTAGGTCTGCCCAACCTAATATAGGATCCAAAAAACATTTTCCCGGGGCGCTGCCCCAGACCCCATAGAGGGGGGCTACCCGCCCCCTCAAACCCCCCTTTGACCCCCCCGCTACACAATCAACACAATGAAGGGGGGGCTCTGTCCCCACTCTAACCCCCCAATTCACTATGTGGGCTAGTCATGGAAAGAATAACACAACCCAACATGTATGAGGATTTTCCAAGGCAATGCATAACATGCGGTTTGTGATTCAAGTTTCAAGAAGAGCACAAAAATCACATGGATTGGCACGTGTCTCGAAATCTAACTGTATCTAAGATTTGTAAGAAAAAGTACCACAATCAGTGTCTTGAAAATGGTTTTTGAGTGCCAAGGAATGGCTTAGTGCAAAATATATGTCAACATTTGAGGTTGTTCCTACTTTTTTCCTTGTGGAAATAACTTTGGATAGAAAAGAGCGAGGAAGTGGCAGACATTACTAATGACAAACATAGTGTATGTGTTCTATGTGGAGAACTCTTTGATTATTTCTATAGAAATGAAACAAATGGATGGATGTATAAAGGAGCAGTGTATATGCAGGCTCCCAGTGGGAGAAATGAAGGCATATACGGGTCTAAGTTGGGCCCTATCATCCATGCTAAGTACAAGTCAGAATCCGTGGGAGCTTCTTTTGCAGATTCTAAAGAGTATGAACATGTAAGAAGTTTTAAAGGAAATCTATTTTTTCTTTTCATTTCCTTTTTTCTATTTATTGTTTGTGATGTTTATTATAACATGTATTCAGAGTATATAAACAATAGCATGCAAAGTTGTTATAAAGATATTCCGGGGAATGGGATCACATAAATTCTACCATTGAAAGTATAATTTTGTGCTCGAACTTCCTACTCTCCTTAGTCTCCCCTATCCATAATGCTTTGGTTTGTTGTTCTATGTCTTCCTGTGCATTATATTTGATTGACAGGGCTTGGTTTTGGTCTTGTGCTCGGAGATGATATATTATCTATTCTATCCTTGTACATTCTAGTCATTTGTTACATTCCTGTGTTTTTTTGCACATTGTATGCCATTTTATTTGTGCCCAAAAAATATGTTGTCTAAAACTTGCAGAAGGAAAATACCAGGGGTTCCTACAGTTCATTGGAATCAAATGACAAAGTCCATGTAAACACAAAGAATAGCTATCATGATTGCAGTTTGATATAGATGAGACAATGTGTTTACATTCCAAGTTATGAATCACAGTGTTTAAACTTTAAACTAGACTTTCGAAGTGACTACTGATCTAGTTGCATGTACCTAGATGCAGGCTACCCTCAACATGGATTGGTCATGAGGACTTCATGCAAATTCATATCTAGACACTAGTTGGAAAATGCCACCTACTAGCTTGGGCATTGATGCCCAATGGGAGATGTGGGCAGTAGAGGTAAAGTTGGCATGGAGGACAAAGTGGATAGCCTGTCAATTCTGATGGATCTTATAGAAAAGGATTGGACAATGAATGCAAAGTCAATTTCAGCAACCCATGAGATGGGAGCCCCATCAACTGAAACCAGATCATAACTTATAATAGACAACATCAAGAAGGCTTGGGTATGGTGGCACTAATGCAGTATCACAATCACGATTATCAGGGTAATCATGAGACAAAATAAATGTCTTTCTTGAGCATGAATGAGTTGGGAATATGGAACAAGAAGTGAATATAAACAAGTGTTGTTCTCTCCTTTATGCATATTTAATCACTTATCTGTTAGAGATATGTGACAAGAACTAAACAACAGAAGGCACAATTCTCTCCTTTGTTTGGCCATACTATCTCCAGTTCCATCTGTTGGGCTTCCCTTTCCTCTTGGTAGCTTCAGATGTGCTCACATCAGTTGAGGGTTGAGATAGATCACCATCTTCCCCTAGCAGAAATGATTTTCAAACTTTTCTCTTTGCCTGAGGTAGAGACTAAGGAGCACTTTATGTTTAAATCTCCTATCTAAATGAGATAAGAGGCAGGTTTTATTGCATCTATAGGGACTTGGGCAAAATTTTATCAACATTATTCAAACACTTCAATCAGCAACGCCTTGCCTTGAAAAGCAGAGATACATTTTCTCTCAGATTGTGCCTATTTCAGATAAAGTCTAGAGCACCTACCCACAACGCCCCCTCTTTTCATCAGATCCAGGACAATGGGGGATTGAAATTCTTCATGACACTTGGTTGGACAATGCAAGAACCATCCAACATTGCTCCCTGGCCCACACCACCAAGGCTCCAGACTGTGCCACATTGAGGGCACCTATGAGAAACAAAGCTTCTCAGAAGCATCACCACTGCAGAATGCCTACTCAGAGAATCATTACCAATTTCTCCCCATATAGTAGGAGTTCTTCAACCCTGTATGTGAGGAGTGGTTCTACTTCTTCTGCCTCCACTTCAACCAATAATCAAGAGCAGTTTGATGTCATCCATGATTACTCACCACAACCCTATTAGTCCAGGCATATTTCTAGAGGAAATTATTCAACAGACACATGGTGTTGATGTCCATACCATTAATTTGGATGATGAGGACTATCTACCTCCTCTAGTGGTAGTGGCACCTTAGTTCAGGCAACGCTTCTTTTACTAACCCTTCTTCACTTTCTAGGATTTTCCTTCTCGGGACAACACTCTTTTACATCTATGTTTATCTCATTTCATGTTGCTCTTGTACTCATTCTTCATTTCATTTTAAAGGGGATTTTCTTTTGCCCTCCTATCTTTTGTTTGGCTACAATTATTGGCTGTCGCTAGTTCCTTAGGTCATATTAAGTTACAAATCTGATCAAACATTGACCAGATCTATCCTAGCCATATGAACTATATAGACACATGTATGTATACCAAACACACAATGGACTAAGCAAAATGGCTTCTATATAGATGTTTGGCCTGCCCATATAAATTGTATGGACACATGTATGGATTGTCTATATAATTGTATGGATCCGAACAATACTGTCTATATGATTGTGCAAACCTGTATTGTGTTATCCATGCAGAAAGAAAATACCAGGGGATCCTACGGTTCATTGGAATCAAATGACAAAGTCCATGTAAACACAAAGAATAGCTATCTTGATTGTAGCTTGATATAGATGAGACAATGTGCTTACATTCCAAGTTATGAATCATAGTGTTTAAACTTTAAACTAAACTTTCCAAGTGCCTACTGATCCAGTTGTATGTACCTAGATACAGGCTACTGTCAGCATGGATTGGTCATGAGGACTTCATGCAATTCATATCTAGACACTAGTTGGAAAATTCCACCTACTAGCTTGGGCATTGATGCCCAATGGGAAATGTGGGTAGTAGAGGTAAAGTTGGCATGGAGGACAAAGTGGATAGCCTGTCAATTTTGATGGATCTTATAGAAAAGGAATGGACAATGAATGCAAAGTTAGTTTCAACAACCCATGAGATGGGAGCCCCATCAACTGAAACCATATCATAACTTATAATAGATAACAACAATAAGGCTTGGGTATGGTGGCACTAATGCAGTATCGCAATCACGATTATCAGGGTAATCATGAGACAAAATAAATGTCTTTATTGAGCAGGAATGAGTTGGGAATATGGAACAAGAAGTGAATATAAACATGTGTAATTTTCTATCCTTTATACATCTTTAATCACTTATCTGTCATAAATATGGGACACGAACAAAACAATAGAAGGCACAATTCTCTCCTTTGTTTGGCCATACTAACTCCAGTTCCATCTGTTGGGCTTCCCTTTCCTCTCGACACATTATATGTGCTCACATCAGTTTAGGGTTGAGAAAGATCACCATATTCCCCTGGCAAAAATGGTTGCAGACTTTTCTCTTTGCCTAAGGTAGAGACTAGGGAGCACTTTATGTTTAAATCTCTTGTCTAAATGAGATAAGAGGCATGTTTTATTGCATCTACAGGGACCTGGGTAGAGTTTTATCAACATTCTTCAAACACTTCAATCAACAATGCCTTGCCTTGCAAATTAGATATACATTTTCTCTTAGATTGTGCCTATTTGAGATCAATTCTAGAGCAACTACCCACAACACATCCTCTTTTCATCAGATCTAGGACAATGGGGGTTTTAAATTCTTCATGACACTTGGTTGGACAATGCAAGAACCATCGAGAATTGCTCCCTGGCCCGAACCACTAAGGCTCCAGGCTATGCCACATTGAGGGAACCTATGAGAAACAAAGATGCTCAGAAGCATCATCACTACAGAATGCTTACTCAGAGAAGCATTACCAGTTTCTCCCCATCTAGTAGGAGTTCTTAAACCTTTTATGTGAGGAGTGGTTCTACTTCTTCTTTTGCCTCCACTTCAACCAATAATCAAGAGCAATTTGATGTCAGCCATGACTAGTCACCACAACCCTATTAGCCTAGGCATCTTTCTATAGGAAATTTCTCGAAAAACACGTGGTGTTTATGTCCATACCATTAAGTTGGATGATGAGAAGGAATGTCTACCTCCTCTAGTGGTAGTGGCACCTTAGTTCAGGCAACACTTCTTTTACTGCCCCTTCTTCACTTTCTAGGGTTTTCCTTCTCGGGACAACACTCTTGTACATCTATGTTTATCTCATTTCATGTTTCTCTTGTACTCATTGTTCATTTCATTTTAAAGGGGATTTTATTTTTCCCTCCTATCTTTTGTTTGGCTACAATTGTTGGTTGTCGCTAGTTCCTTAGGTCATATTAAGTTACAAATCTGATCAAAATTTAACCAGATCCGTCTTGCCCATATGAACTGTACACACATATATGGATACCAAATACACATTGGACTGAGCAAAACGACTGCTATATAGATGTTTGGCCTGCCCATACAAATTGTATGGACACATGTATGGATTGTCTATATAATTGTATGGATCCAAAAAATATTGTCTGTATGACTGTACAAATCCATATTGTGCTATCCATGCGACCGTATGGGACTGAGTGTTGTTTGAAACATCTCTTTCCTAGTTACCCGCTCTCTCTCCCTCTATGTTTCTCAACCTACAAAATTTCCCAAGTGTGTTGAAATCCTCTACCTTGCCCTATCTATATACTTTTAGCAGAGAATCTATTTTTAAGATTCCTCCTAGTCTAAGTTATGCATGAGATACAATCTTAGGCTCAACTCCTAAACATAAGAATTTCACTTTTTTTTACTAAAGTGAATTACAAAATAGAATTATTTTTCAAAATTATCTCAAACTACTTCTTATGTTCACACTAAACCTGTGTAAAAGTTCATGTTTGATCTATAATTCTCAATAGTGAGATTTTTAGTACCTCAAAAAGTGTCAAGTAAAGCACCATTAATGGCAACAATGAGCAGAAAAGATCTTGGAAAAATGCATCTTGACCATCAAATATGGTTAGTATGATTGATTGGCCATCATAGATGACAAATCATCTAAGTTCAAAAAATATTTTTGACAATTTGTTTCTTTTTGAAATTGCCTTACTCACTACTGTGCCATGTAATTATTACATGTAACCCCTCTAAATCAACTGGTGTGTTTAAGTTTAAGAGAGACACATCACATATAGTTAAGTCATATACTTGTGTAAACTATCCTTACACAGATGAAATGTAAGGGATACAATGCTTGGCTAAACTCCTCCTTTATGTATTTCTTTCCCTAGTAGGTTGCTCAACAGAATTTAGAAGTGAGCTTCAACAATATTAGTCCATTGTCTCAATATAAATTCCCAATTTTTTTTATGTAAATTCTCCATGGACTCTTTGTAGTCAAGTTGAAGTTTCTTCACATTTTTTCTATATTTTCCATGAACTCTTTGCAGTTATATTGAAGTTTCTCTTAATAAAATTTCTAAAACATTGATGATGGAGTTTTAGTGATTTAAAAATTTCGAATGCATTTGATTTATGTTTTTTCTTGAAGCCCAACTATACTGAATGTTGGAACAAATGGTAAAGCACATAATCACTAAATATTGTGTGCATTTTAATCATTGTTTGCAACACCATGTTTGCCTCAATGGTGTTTTATTAGAAATTTAGATGGGTGCTTTGTCCTGGTTTATTTTTAGCAATTTTGATGGGTGTTTTGTCCTTGTTTATTTTTAGCAATTTTTTCGGGTATTTTGTCTAATTTGCAGAGAGCAAGATCATAGACTAGAAGCTGGCAGTTGTATTAATACTTGCATGGAACATTGGGCCTATCTCAAGTTTCAATTGTTGGCTAGGATCCCTTCACTCAAATTTTGATGTTGCCCCACTTTTGTGGGATGACACTATGAACAGGTAAGAATAAATTGATCTCAACAATAAAGAGCAAATGTGTTGTTAGCATTTATTCTTAAATATACGACTTTTATTGAAACTTGCAATATGTTTTGAATTTTAACTTTGAGTTAAATCCATAATTGCACATAAATGGTAAATGGTAGAGTTTTTGTACAAAGAAATTTCAGATTGTTTGTGATAATTTCATTGGAATATAATGCTATCAAAATTTTAATACCCCATGTAGAATGTGTGCTAAGGAGAAAAGTGAGAAAAGATAAATTACAAGTAACAATGGTAATCTTAGTGTCCCTATGAGATGAGTTGAATGTGAAGAGTTTTGGGAGGTGAGATATGTTTCTTACATCTGTGGAAGTGTTAATCAAAGGAGAAGTAGCACTATCTATAAAACTTAGTGGAAATGATCTTATTTTCTAATGGAAGAGACAATAATAGCTCCAAACCAAGAGACTACTATTAATAGTCTTCTCAACCTGAAAAAACACATCCCTGATGCGTATTTCCTCCTTATATGTCAATGGTGGCTTGGAAGAGATGCCTTCAGCTGCCTCCTCCACTTACACTAATTCTTTTATTGTGACCTTGAGAGAGTTTGTCTATGATGAGGATGAATATCTCTTATCATGTAGATCACTGAAACCGTGAACCTCATCTCTCCACAACTCTTGGCACAAGCTAGTAGCTTCCCCACCACCACCGTCTCCCAAGGCACCAATATGTGATCATTGAGCTCTTTCCTTTACCTCAAATGTCAAGAGAGTCATGGTCAATTGCCTCCAAATTCCTCCCAGAAATTCTCAAACGTGGTGTTGTAGACACACACTCTACAATAATTTTGTGTGTTCATGTTATGTGCAACTTTAGTAAAAAGAAGACTTAACCAAAGATTACTAACAAGCCAAACACATTCCTTCCAAGCAAGCTTAGATATGAAAACCTCTCATATATGAGGGAATCCATTGTTCAACAGCTAAGTAGTAGGAAACTCCTCCCCCACTAATATTTCACCATTAGAAATGTAAACCAAAACACCTTAGAAATGCCTAAAAACCTAATAGAAATATTTCCAAAGCACATATTGCTCTTTCCAACCTATAGGGGTATTTCCAATCCCCCTAATTGTTGATTATGCCTTTGATTATAAAAAGAAAGAAAAATAATAAGAAATAAAACCACTTATAATTTTTAATGATAGGAAAAATACCTTGCAAGTTAGTTAATTTCAAGCATTTTTGGCATCTTTTGTTCATTTATGTACAAATAAAACCTACATAACTACCACCATGCTCTACATATGAGGAAAACGAGATACATATCATGGAAAAAGTCATCCCCTAAGTGTGACAACGTTTGTAATAACGTAGGCGCTGCATTGTTTGGATCATTTCAGTGGAATTTAGCCATAAGTTGGAAACTCTTAATGAATATAACACTAATTTTATTGTTTTTTATTTTTCAGTAGCCAAATAATCTATAAGGCTAATTTTGGACATTGTAAAATGCAAGGCTATATGGGACTCAACATATAAATGAGATTTTTATTAATTTGTTGACTATGTTTATCTTTATAATTTTCTTAACAATTTGATATTATAAAATAAATATACAGTCTACTTTAGATTATATTCTAATGTTCATTGTCTTTCATATCTTATACTTTGCATTGTATCTTCTTTCATTTTCAGAAGAGGAACTCAATATTGATGGGAAGAAATAAGAATTGAAGAAAGATGAGAACAATGCTTTGGCAACACAGTACAAATTCATTTGCTAATTTGTTTGTTTTAAAATTCATTAACTATTAGTAACATAGTATGAATTCATTTTCTAATTTGCTTGTTTTGAAATTCATACTGTGTTTCCATTAGTAACTAATCTACTTGTTTTGAAATTCATTTGTTAATCTTTTACACAATTTTTTATGTATGATGTTTTAAATTTCTACCATCATATCAATTTCATGAATAAAGTATTTCTTATTGTTGTTAAATAGATTGTTGTGCAAGAACTATCTCCAAATTCAACGGTGAAGGATTTGCTAGAAAAAATAGCTTATGGTAGTTCACTTTGTACATCATATGGTTTGCCAATACAAGAGGAGTTGAGGCACTTGAGCCATCGCCTTTGGAAATGTTTCAAGTAGGGATTACTATGGTTTTTAATGTGTGATTCTATCACCTCATGGTTATTTTGGGCAAGAAATTGTTTTAGGAATGTTAGACAAGACACTGGTGGACATGTAAACATATTTTTTTATAATTGCAATGTCCATTCCATGATATCCTCTCTTTTTTATTTGATTGTATTTTGAATGTTTCCTTTGATTTTGTTTTGCCTTTTAACTATGAAATTGAAAATACTTGGTATCATGTCCATTTAAACAACATCCAAAGCTTGAAGAAGAGATTAGTATTACACGATATTAATTGAAATCCTTTTCACTTTTTTGTGTTAAAAGATTTTCATGACTATTAGAAAAGTTTACTTATGTTGTTATTTGAGCACAAGATGTCTATATACTTGACCAAGTTCATGCATTAGAGAATGAAATGTTGTTGTGAATAAAATGACAAGGATTAGACATCACACCTTAGATTATTTGTTTTCACAAATTATCCACACACTGAGATTTTTAACATGTAAGTTGGCATGATTGTGCTTAAGCTTTCTCTGAAGGTTAAATACTAAGTTATTAAGATATTCTTTTCTATGGTGATGTTTTATTTGATTTTCTATACAGGTCATCCGGCCACATAGTGGCCACTATCACCCAAGTGAAGAAAACTTGTTCAAGTTTCTTACTTTTATGGGGGAAAATGACATCAACATTACTAATGCTGAGGTATATGTTGTATAAATATTTTATAGTCTGTTAGGGTCCTATAATTTATAGGATCTCAAGGTGATTGAGTATTTTATCTGAGGAATCTTATATTGCAAATAATTTTCAATCTGCAAATGATTTCCAAATTAAAAAAATATAGAATAAAAAATTAAAAGAGGGTATAAAAAAAGAAGAAGGAAAGAAACAAAAATATTGAAAAAGAATAAAAGATAGAACCCCATTAAAAGAAAAAAAAATATTAAAAGTGTTGCAAGTCTAAATGCCACTACTAAAAGATAGTTTTATTCATCATTGTTAAATAAAGGTTGTTTGCAGTTTGTTCAAAATGCCACAATGACTAGTTATTTGTTTAATCATACAGTGTAATCATGGTTAAACATGTTTAAATTTCTGTAATAGACTAGAGAATAAATATTTGCCAAACAGTTTAATCTTGGTAAATCAGTAGTTAGGAAGAAAATGACATTGATTCAATTGTTTAATCTAAATCAATAGGAGAAATAAATGATAGGATTTAGATAGTTTTTCATTTTTTATAAAAGAAAATAACGTGGGTTTGCTAGTCTAAGTGCACCCTTTAGAAAAAATAAAATGTTAGTTTAGTTAAGGGTAGGTAAAATAGTTGGTTTTGTAAGTATGCTTATACACCATTTTATCCTAAGTTTAAGGACATTATAAAAAGGGAAAACATGCAATATAGGATAAAGTGTTTTTATATATTTCACATTTCACCTTTATCCTAAGTTAAAAGCGAGAAGAAAAGGTGCATGTCAAAAAAGATTTCTTTTGTTGTATTTGGTTAAAGATCATTGTTGTCCAAAATGTCGAGATCCTCTCCCCCTCATGATCCACGACCCTCATACACTTCCCCCCCCCCCCCCCCCCCTCTTCATCCTACCTTTACCAGGGGGGTCTGAAAAGGCTATTTCTTCCGTCGGGCCCCATCCTGATGTGGCGCCCTCTCCTGATTTCGCAGCCCCCCTTGCATACTACTTACCACCCTCTACCCCCTCTGAAACCTCCTTTCCCCTCACCCGCTTTATCGTGTCCATACCAGTCTACCTCCGCCACTCACCTCCTGCCACGTCGCCTAGCCGTTATCCAATTAATTACTCTCCCGACAAAAATAACCATTCAGAATTCAATTCATTGTTCCCCGGTAACCGTTCAAACTTATCGATCCTGCACCACCTGCAATGGATTTCACCTCTCTTCCTTTAAAAATCTTTCAAGCCATTGCCTTTTTCCTTTTCACTAGCTTATTCCCTATAATTCACAGTTTTTACACAACGACCATTTTCAAAGTATTCACGGAATCAGACCAATATTGAAATTGATATCCCTCTGTCTCTTTCCCCTGACACCTCATTACCTCAGCCTATTCCCGGTAAGCTATCCTGTCACTTACTATTACTTTTTGTTGATACAGTCATGCCTCCAAAGAGAAAAACCAAGGAGAAAATTGTCAATCCATTAATCCCTCCCTCCATAGATTTAGATCACATTCCTCTAGCCAACAGACATTATCATATTAGTGAAACCCAGTGTGATTGTGAGTTTTTAGAGCTATACTATTGGCTGGAAGACAAGCATGCAAATAAAACTGATGAAATTGGGCTCTGGGAGTCCAATATTCCCCGTTATATCTTCCCTTTGACCTTCCAAGCCCCTGAATTCACCAGAAAATGTCAGGCCTGTTATGTCCCTGCTCAAAGAGCTATTATGGCCCCGTCTGGTGAAATTCTGTTTACCATTATTGCCCAGTCTATAAACCAAATGATGCTAGCTCCCCCTATGGAAAATGGTGCCCCTTTCTCCTTAGAAGCCCTCACCCAACTTTATTAGAAGTTGGATTTCACTACAAGAGCTAAAAATTTTGAGATCTTCTTGCCTAAAAATGCTTGATTACCTAAAAAGAATCCTCCATACACTTCCTCTATCTTCCTTGATCAAGATAAACAAATTATATCCATTATTTCATATATATTGGGTTATTATTCTGATTAGTTGGTAGATGAGCCCATTTTAGGTTTACTCTCCATAGTTTCCCCAGACAACAAACCATCCATTGTATTCAATTTCAGTCAATTCTTGGCTGATAACATTCATGAATAATTTCTGAAATTTCCCATAGATAAGGTGTTTAATTACACTTCCATTTTAATCTACATGTTCCTTTATTATCAAGCAGACAATTTCAATTTTGCAATGCAGAAGCTAGATGTTGAAGGAAACTAGTAGCCAATGATTTTTTGGGCCTCATTGGTCATGAAAGAGCAACAGGAATTCTCTTACAAGCAGTTTATTGAGGAGTTTTTTCACCCAGCCATGAACATCCTTAACAGTTCCATACAACCCAGAATCAATGAAGATATCAAAAGGATTTTACATCTAACAGAACAGACCAAGACTAGAGATTGGTATTTATACCAAAACTACATAGAAATCAAAGTTTATGGATGCGAATTGGCACCATACAAACTCCCTAAATACCTCCCCATGAGGATTTTTTCCCTGGAATACATCAGACAAATGTTAAATTCTGATGACATTCATTTTGTGGTGGCTAAGAAGAAGTCACAGTTTCGTATAAAGACACAGGTGGGCCTATTTATATGCAATACCAGGAAAACAGGTGAAGAAGAACACAAAATTCTTAAAGAGATGAAACTTAGCCTAAGTTTTACATGGTCTTATGACCCTTTTGGTATTATTTCAAAACTCAGAGTAGAAAACAAAACTACTCCCTATATCCATACCTCAAGGCCTAAGATATAAAAGTATGCAAATCGGTTGGAATGGACATAGAATACCTTGCAGGAAGCTAAAGAACAACCCTTTTCTACCTCAATATTAGAGACTCACACTCCTCAAGAGAAAATGAGTAAAAGACAAAGAGAGGAGGGATCATCATCAACAATAGGGAGTGAGCCCAAAGAATCCAGGATCAGTTACAGGAAAAGGGAAAAATTGACTCCTAGGACAGATGTAGAAAAGAGGACAGGAGAGTATGTTGCCTTCATAATTATAGACTCACCTCCTGCAAGCAGCAAATTTGTAACATCTTCTACTGGACCTTCATCATCACAAGGTCAAAATGAAACAAAGCTAGATTCACAAAATATCCAAAGAGAGAAAGAAAAGACGTTTTTGATAGGTACATAGAGATTAAGCTTAAGAATGAGATTCTTAAAAACAGTACCTGCAATTAGTTTTGGAAGCAGACTTCCAACTCACAAAATAGATTGTTATCATTTTTTGACAGAGAGCATGGAAAGGTGTAGATGGCATTTCTTGAGGCCCAAACTCCACATCCAAAAACATTAGCAGACTACAAGAGTACTACATTTGAGTTCAACACCAAAGATATCCATCCCATTGATAAAATGGAGATGCATAAGCAGATTAGTGAGATGATCTCTTTTACATTAAATAATACTACTATGTCATTGTCTAAGTTGCAAGTTTCATTTGACAACATTCAATCTCAGTTGAAAATGGAAAAGGTATCCTCCTTAGAAAAGGATAATAGGATCAAATCTTTGGAAGATTTGGTAATCAAGATAGGATATGATCCTAAAGATATAAATGTTGCAGAGGAGATCATTAAGAAGAAAATTTTGGATATTATAGCACTGAGGAAACAACTTGAGTTGTCAACCACAAAGGATCCATTAACCAAAGACATTGAAGCAAATGAGGCACAAAAGGCTGACATGATGAAGCTGGCTATAGCGCAGAATATACAGATCAAATAGATGGAGACAGAAATAGAGAAGATGATAAAAGAGAAATAACAAAGCTAGAAGATGGTCATTGCCCCCCTTGATGCCATACCCATTTCTCAGCTTCCAGCAACAAGAACAACAACTGCAGCTACTTCTTCCACTCATACTACAAGTGTTGAACAGGTGACAAAGACACTAAAGAATATGTCAATCCAGTCAGAACATATCAAGTATTTTCATGGACAACTCAAAGCTCTAGAAGAACAGAAAGCCAGAGCTGAAGCTTCTCATCTTACTGAAGTGAAGAAATCACAAAGACTGTTGGAGAGGTTGCAAAAGGTAGAAAAGGTTACCTAAATTGGTTAGACCTTGGCCCAAGCTAAGGAAAACATTTGGATGGGTATTCTGGACTCTATGAATGAGATTTGTCCATCTATCCAAATCATCTTTGAACAGAAAGAATTGATAGAAAAAGCCACAGAAACCATTGTTCAGGTAAGGGAAAAGCTTGGAGATATGCCCACAGAAGCCTCCAACATTATCAGATTCCTTAATTCTAAGACTAAATATGAACTTGAAGAATTAGGAATTAGTGACTACCACTATTTTGGAAGTCAAGAAAGTTTTGACTAAAAGGAACCTTATTAATCAATTGGAAGAAAGATGTGAAACATTAGAGTTGGGAGTGAACTGGTTTTGTAACAGAATTGAAGCATTAATCCATAAAGGGTTGCCTAGCATATATGTGATTAATGATAAATTGATCACTCAGGAAGACTATGTTATGAAGATGAAAGAAATGGCCAGAAGCAATGTCAAGTTCAGTGGGATAAAGGGCATCATGACAGCAAGAGCATTTGTAGAAACCATGTCTTCTACATCCATAATGAGGTAAAACATGTTTTTACAGTGAAGCCAACTTTTGCAAAATACACAGAGGTTGATGAAATTTACCGGAGGGTAATTAAATTAACCATACCAGATTAAAAAAGATGGGAAGAACTTTGTGATTACTGGATTAAAGGGTAATTTGGAAGCAATAAAAACAATGGCTAGCATAGCAGCTAGCACAACAGCCAACACATCAACACAACATAGTTTTGAGTTGATTCAGCAATCGAACCCACTAAAGAAGAACCACCTTTTCATGCAGCTGTCTACATGGCCTACTTTTCTGCCAGAGATAAATCTTATTGTTTATAATTAGGCTAATAATACACTGTTGGTTGAGACAGTGATGTTGTAATGATTTTGTAATTATTTTTATAAATACTTCACTGTTTGAAGTATTAAGGGTTGATTTCTGAATATAATTTCCTCTGCATATTGTAAATTTTCAAAGTTGCTGGAGCATCAATAATATAAGGACATTTTCACAGGATTCATGTGGTGTACCAAATGGTTATGTGTTTCTTTAGTTTATTTGTTTAAACATTGTTTCTCTTTCTCTGTTATTCTGAAATCTCAATTACTTAACAGAAATTGTGATGAATAAGACATGTTACATATAGAACCCTATTATGGCTGTTAGTAATTTTGATGTTTTCTGCTGAAGTCAAATTAAGGAATTCTTAGTTGCTCCTTAATTTCTATTGAATCTTACATTTTTTCTATTTAGCAATCCATTTAATTTATGAAAAGATCCAATTAGTGCAACCTAGCTTGCCTTGTGAAACTCCTCTAAAATTTGATTCCAAATCCAATTAAATCTTCAGACTCCATAGCCTAATGGAATTATAGCCATTAAATCAACCAAACCATTCAATCAAAACAATCAGTACAACTATAACTAACCTAAAATTCACATAAAACATAGCTAAATTTTACAGAGTGTTGGGCACGGGATCCCCCAAGGGCAGTTTTGGGGCTAAAAGCCCATATTTTGGTCAAATTTTGTAATCCAAGTGTAAAGACTCCACTTTTTGTGGTCGTGGAGCACGTAGGTGTTAAAGAGTCATAGGGTTGTCCGCCCTTATTTTGGAAATGTAATGTTGGCTGTAAAATATCTACCCATGGTCCGTAGACCATGGGATTATATAAATAGAGCTAAGTTCTAAGTAGTTAGAACAAAGAAAGGAAGAATGAAGATATTATGTATGAGAGATAGCTCTAAAGTAGAAGTCTAAGTCTTGGGTTGTAGCGTAGGTAGAGGCTCTGCAGCTAAATGCGCAGAGGCCTAGAAGTCCGCAGCTGAGTGTGCAGGGCGGGTCGAGTCTATAATTGTCCAGAATTATCAATAAAGAGAAGTATTCTACAAATTCTATGTCTTTCTTTCATGTTTATGCATCTTGTTATGTTGGGTATGAATTTCACTTATAATTATTATATGATGCGCGAATATATGTAATTGTGTTGGTTAAGTGAACGCAAGTAAGAACATATGTTTACGCGAAGCTAACTAAGATCTGTTAATAAGATAATTAAGACACTTAGCCTAGTTTGGAAGATATCGCAGCTCGCTGCCCTAGCAACGTGAAAGTCCCTGAGCCACAGGTTAGGGCTACGCGAAAGCCAATTGTACCATTTCATGAAGGTACTGAAGGGTTGAGCAGAGGGCTAAGAAACCTGTGTGAAGGCAGGTATAGCCAGAATAAATCGACATCACATCCATCTCAAGGGTGTGGAAACTTGGTTCCAGCATCCCCCCATACTACTTCGGGTGAGATTTCAGTCCGTGCTCCGCGGGCTGATGACGAAAGGGCCAGTAGTTTAGGGATTTGTTTGGCTAACTAACATTGAACCTATGTCAGGCCCCCTCAAGCCAACAAATGGTTCCATTGATGGGACCGGAATTTTCATAAGAGATGTGTGATGCTGTATCATTGGAATCCAACTAAGAAAGAAATTGAAGGCTAGTTGGACAGAAGGATCCATGAGTTCGTGGCACAAGAAAACAGAAATCCGTGACTAACAAAAGAACAGTGGCTAGACAGGTACCTGTATACAGAGATCCACGAAATATTTTTCGCCTCCTTTCCTACTGAGGTATACGAGTGGATCGCGAAGCTAGCAGATAGCCAAGGAAGGTGGAAACTTGACGGTCCTATTGTGTGGACCCCAGAGCTAGTGCGAAGGTTGGAAGCATCAGAGGATAAGATCGCCTATGTCATCGATCATTGGCTCAATTACGTCATAGGAGGATTTGTTACTAAATTCGTGGTCGACACCTCAGTTAGCTATAGCGAGGCAGAGTGATGCTTTTTCAAAGGACAATGAGGTAAGTACATAAAATCCTTGAATACTTGGATTAAAATGTTGTTGTACAAAAAATGGGTTATGCAGCTACCTTGATGTTCGGGACTACGTGAAGTGGAAAATTTTACAAAAACGAAGGAAATAAGGGTCCAAAGCATAGCCCCTTGATTTCACCTCCATGAAGGGATGAAGAAGGGATAGCGAAGGTCTCTCCGCAAAGTGTTATTCAATTGATAAGACAAGGATTCCCGTGAAAACCACCTCCATCCACACCACCTCTGACTTCACCGCCATCGCCTCCAACTTCAACCATACCACCTCCACCTCCACCGCAGTTCAATATGGCAAATACAATGAAGTTGCCTTTGTTCAAGGGCTTGGGAAATGAGGACTCAAACCAATTCTAGTTCATTGTGAGGGTTGTATGGGAAGCTCAAGGTGTTACAGATGATCATATAAAGAAAGCAACACTGGTTAGCACTTTACAAGATTGCATGCTAACCTGTTATATTAAGTACTCTAATGATAACCCGAATGTTGGAGTAGCAGACATCTAGGCAACACTAAATAGGGAATTTAACAGGCCTAAATCTGAGGCGCAGTCGATTGTGGGATTCAAAGAGATCATGATGCGACCAGGTGAGACACCTTGGGAACTAGATAAGAGGTTGAAATGTACAATCCGTGAAGCCAACATGAATTTGACAGATGGACAGCATCACAAATGGTTTGTGGCTTCACTACTACCACACTTAAGGAGTGCGATGTCGCAACAAAATATAACAAATCAGGTAGAGGCCTTGGAGATTTCCATGAGACTACATGAGACTCTGATGCAAGATCCTAATCTAGGAGTCTAATAGATCCATGCGCAGCTGAAAAATCTGTGCCTTGAGATGCAAAGTCTAAAGCAGGATAGGACGGTTCAGCCAGAGGTACGCGAGGAGGTATGGTGCTTGAAATGCAAGAGTCAGGGTCATGACAAAGACCATTACCCAGTCTTTGCAAATTACCTTGTAGGAGGAGGACCGATGCCTTTAAGGCCGGAAGCTCAAGCAGGACCTAGCGCGGCGCCTGCTTTATGGTGCGCTATCTGTCAGGTAGCCAGAAAACATACCACAAATAATTGCCACTTGTTACAGAAGTATGTACAAGCACCGCAACAGTTGTTCTGCAACTTTTGTAGGTCAGTAGGACATGATGAGCGTACTTGCAAGAGATATGAATTGATGATGGATAGAACTCCTGCCTACAGGGTTCAGGTCGAAACGCGGCCCCTTGACTAGAATCCAGGGATGGTGCAGACAGGATTTCAGGGGCACGAACGAGGCCGAGGCGAAGGAGGACCTGGTTGAGGTCGAGGAAATTTGATTTGCTATAATTGCAAAGGGCCAGGACACTATGCCCACAATTACACTAATCCAACGTGTCCGTCGTGCAAGTATTGCACGCTATTTGATCATGAAACAGAATATTGTCCTATGCTGATAGCTAGGATACATGACAAAGGGGCACTACCACCTCCCCCGACTCAGAACCTACAAATGATGAGGTCTGAGCCACGCGAGGAAGATCCGAACATAAATATAGTGCTCCAGAGTGGAATAGCGACAGGAGATGACATAGGGAAACAACCAGAATACAGTTCATGGGTTCGTAAAGCCCCGACAAAAGAGGCTGAGTTCGATTTGGAGTATGCTTGTGAAGCATTCATGGAAGCTAAGAAGAGCTTCGTTGAGGCCTCCACTTCAGGAAGCAAGGATAAGCCTGAGCCAGAGATGGACCCCTCTATGCTCACAACTTTCCTCGAAACCTGTATGAGGTTACTGCGCAACAATAAGGCTATGAAAGGGTTATAGGAACTCATCAATAGATGTGTTGGGACCGTGCCAGTTGAACCGCACGTAGTCCAAAAGATCGGAAAGCATATGACAAGGACAGGGTGTGAAATGAGACTCACCACAAAGATCAGAGAATACAAAATGGATCAAGTCATTATGGATTTGGGGTCAGATGCGAATGTTTTACCGAAACAGACATGGGAGAGAATGGGGAGACCTACATTACAATGGTCTTTGATTCAGCTAAGGATGGCGAATCAACAGAAAATCATACCCATGGGGTGGCTACAGGGAGTGACCGTGGATATTGAGGGAGTGAGCGCGCTGGCAGATTTTGAAGTAATAGAGATTGTGGATGACAATAATCCCTACCCTGCGCTCTTGGGAATTGACTGGGCTACTGATATGAATAGGGTAATCAATATGAAGAAGCGAAAGATGATCTTTGAGAATAAATCATTGCACGTAATAATACCCTTGGATCCTGCTGAATGATCGCGCTACACGGAACCAGTCCGTGATTATGAGAGTGATGATGATCTGGACTGCATCTATGAGATAACAGCACAAGACCAATATTGGGTGAATCCCACCGTGGATGGGCATATTACATGGGATTGCGAGAGTTCCTATACTTTGGACTCCGATGAAGAAATAGAATGCTAGCAGAATCGGTTACACGAAGTAACTACGCTGAATTGCAACATGATGGCCCAGTCGCTCCACTATGTGTCGTCATAGGAAAGAAATTTGCCAAGGGGCTAGCTATGGTGTATGCGCTCCAGAAGTACTGACACTACCTGCTAGGACGCCACTTTAAGATGTATACGGATCACTTCACGCTAAAGTACCTGGTTAATAAGCCTGCGTTGGGGGGCCGAATCTACAAATGGCTCTTATTATTCCAAGAGTGTGATTTTGAAGTTGTTGTGAAGCCTGGATGATTGAATGCGGGACTAGACCATCTGTCGTGCATCGAAATAGGGGAGGAACCCACTAATTTGGAGGAAGGATTACCTGATGCGTAGCTCTTTATTGTGCGCATCGTGGATGGACATTTTGAGGATATAATACACTTCCTATCAATGGGAACTGCACCGGAGGGTTACACTGTCCAATAGAAGGAGTTGGTGGTGCGTGCGGCAGATTTCTCTGTCATTACTGGGCATCTATACAAGATGGGGACTAATGAGATATTGTGACGGTATGTACCTAAGTTTGAACAAAGTAGCATCGACGAGGGGGCACTGCGGGAGGACATTATGCAGGGAGACCAACCGCGCAGAAGATTCTACGCGCAGGGTTGTGGTGGCCAACCCTTCATCGGGATTCAAAAGCATATTGCAAGGCGTGTGATGTATGTCAAAGAATAGGCAAGCCATCGTAGAGGGATGAAATGCCTTTGAATCCAAAAATGAAATTGCAACCCTTTGAAAAGTGGGCAATAGATTTTGTAGGACCCATTCAGCCACAAGGGAAGATAGGAGCGAGGTACATTATCATTGTGATAGAGTACTTGACTCATTGGGAAGAAGCGCAGCTGGTGAAGGATTGCACAGGCGCGACAACCGTGAAGTTCCTATTTGAACATATACTGACGTGATTTGGATGTCCAAGAATCTTGATGAGTGATTGTGGTACGCACTTCCTTTATGAGACGATCAACGCACTAACGAAGGAATTTCAGGTGTATCACCAAAAGAGCACACCTTATCACCCACAGGCTAACGGGATATTGGAGGCGTTCAACAAAGTGCTTGAAACCGCGTTGACCAAGGTTTTCAATGCTCAGCAAAGTGATTGGGACCTACGCATACCTACAGTATTGTAGGCTTAATGGAAAACATGCAAAAAGTTGACGGGACAAACCCCTTTTAGGCTTGTCTATGGTGTGGAAGTTGTAATGCCTATCAAACACATCGTGCCTAGTCTGCGCATAGCAACGCTCACAAGTATCACAGATTGCGGAGCCCTGGAAGAGAGGCTCGCGCAGTTGGATCCGCTTGAAGAAGAGAGATTTTTGGCTGGATTTCACCAAGTCCAAAAGCAGCGAGAAAAGGCATGGCATGATCGATATATCAAGTTGCGCACATTTAAGGTAAACGATCTAATTTTGTTGTATGACAGTAAGTTTGATAAATTTCCTGGGAAATTCAAAATGCATTGGCTGGGGCCCTATGTTATTAAGGAGATTACCGACGGTGGCACGGTCCAGTTGGTTAAGTTGAATGGAGATCCCGTCCCAGGAAAGGTGAATGGTAGTCGATTGAAGCCATACACAAGTGTTCTGGCCATGTGACTAAATGAAAGTAGCACAGTCTTAACGCTCGAGGCAGCTGAAAGGAAGTGCAGGACTATTAACTACACTACCCAGGTTGGGGAGCTGTGTGATTTCAGATCTGCGTGAAACATGGAAGTGTCACAGGGTCTGCGACAACGTGAAGGCAACTGCGATACTCATGGAAATAGCATGCAAGTCCACCGAAAAGTGACCGTTAAAGTCATTGTTCACGATTTGATGGTCTGATTATGACCAAATGGAGCGGTCGGTAGGCATTTAAGGTGAAATTTATGGCTTAGATTCTTGAAAATATGCCACCAATCTAGCATTAATGGGTCGAATGTGGGGGAACAGTCAGATTTGAATTCAAAAATCCCTATAAATTGCAGGTGGCTATCCAGCGAAAAACACTTGGCATTTTCAAAATTTAGTTGTTGCGCTATCAGGTGTGTATGGACCTTGTGAATTTTGAGGCTTCGAGAGTAAGTTCAATGTTTGAGAGATTGTTGAAAGAAACGCAGGACCTCCTAAATAGAATGATGTCGACACCTAAGGAAGCTGCATAGGAAATTGCGCTAGTAGAAGCTCCAGACAGTGTCAGAGTGATAGTTGCAGTCCATAAATCACCCAGAACACCGAGACCAAAGAAGGATAAGAAGACTATGATCCTGGTGCGCATCTCACCAAGAAACCCACAAAGGAACAAACTCACATTGCAGGAAAAGGGGAAGGCCATTAATCTGGAGGCCGACGAGGAAGAATCTGAAGAAATCTTGGTGGATGAGGAGGATGTGGAAATGGAAGTTGAAACTAAGGGTGTGGACCCTATTACCAGGTTACTAGAATATGTTCCTCCACGCAAGGGTAAAGCCAAGGTGCCGAAGGACATAGACGAGAGCAAGAGCTCCTTGCAAACTCTGCTACTCTTGGATGACATTATTTTTTAGGGTACACACTTAGGGTGGGTTCTTGTACTAAATTTTGAAGATTGGGACCTCGCGGATCATGAGAAATTCCCACATTTAGTGACTAAGCAGCTAATGCACTGACAGATTGATGCGACTATTGGAACGATTGAATTGGAGTCGTGGACATGGCTCAAGGGTGTAGAGAAAGCTGGGTTGCTCAACCTGCTCTAGGTGTCACATTACCACCGTGCCCTAGTGACTGTCTTCGTCATCAGGCAGTTGCTCTGCTTGGTGCATGATGGGTGTTTGTGGCTGGAGGAGCCCATTCCCATCACAGACCACTTGATCCATCGGATCACATGGCTGCCTTACTCAGGAGAGGATCCAGCCAATATATCAGAAGGAAAAGGTGGTGAGTTGGCCCTCGCAGAAGCTATGAAGAAGAAATTCAAGTTGGAGAAGAAGAAGCAAGGATATTCCATCTCCAGCATTAACAACCATGTAGTCAAGGTCACAACACAAATATTAGTAGGGAAGGTGATGCGGAAGTGCCGCGCATATGAGGTGCCCACGCCTATGATTGCACTAGCGGCCCAATGCGCTGAAGGAGTCCTGATCCAGGTGGATATTGGTGGCCACCTGCCAAGTCCACTTGGACCCCCACCATTATTTCTTTCATCTTTTCAGTTTCGTTAATTGTAGCACAATTTACTATTTTTAGCAGTTTTTTGGGTCCAAGACTTCTGGATCCGTTTTGAGGCCTTGAATGACGTTTTTTGGGAAAACTAGGAGCAATGGGTCCACTGACCCACGTTGCTCATCCCAAAGTTATATTTCTCAGATAGATCTTTCTAACGAGATATTGTGCGCGTCAAACGAAGATCGTATGCCAAAGTTACGACCTTGGGAAGTTGATGTACCAATTTACCCAAACGGGGCTCAAAATTTGGCATTTCATCTTCTAGGGTTAGGTTTTTGGATGTTTATGGTTTTCCATTGTTTCTCAATAATAAATAGGCCTTCGAGCCTCATTGTAGCATAGTTCAGAGGCATGTAGCCACCACATCTCTTCTCAGAGATAAGCTACCATCGCCCTAGCTAGTTTATTTCCATTATTGTTTGTAAGCATATTTTAGTATTTTACATTAATGAAATGAAGTATTATTTCCGTTGCATCTATGTGTTTATGGTTATCTTTGTAATTTGTTGCGTTCCTGTTTAAATCTGGATCAGTGGTATAAGAGCGGTCTGCTTTTTCTCTGTTTTTCTTTTCATGTCCCCAACGAGGTCGGGATATAAGGAGTTAGGGCTTGAACTGGTCTAACCAATGCAAGGCCAGCCTCGCAAATCCTGACAGCCTCCCATGGTGGATGAAAAGAAAGACGAGGGGGCAGAAAATCCTATCAAAATCTTGCTCGAAGAAGCCCTCGAGTGACAAAGGAATGTGATGATGGACAACTTTGTCCAGATCCTTCAGCGGCTACCTAGGGGCAACGCATCGGCTTCCCATAGCTACTCTGGAAATGCCACACCATTTAAAGTACGAGTTAATTTTGAAATCCCCGTATTCGAGGGTCAGATAGATGCAGATGCCGTCGATAAATGGTTAAATCTACTAGAGGGTTATTTTTCTTTTCATGATTTTTCCAGTCGGGAAAAGATTATTTTTTCTCTTCTCAATGCAGCCCCCCACGTCAAGGACTGGTGGGAAACCTACTGCGTGCAGAAGGATGAAAGTACAGGCTCACTATTTTCAGTTGCACCCACTTGGGATTCATTCCGAGATGCCATCAAGGAGTAGTACTACCCTGTCGGAAGCTATGAGGATCAATACATAAAGTGGACCACATTGCAGCAGGGAAGGGACCAAGACGTGCCGGAGTTTACCAATATTTTCCATACCCTTCACACAAAGTTGGGTATCAAGGATTCGGAGCAGCATTTGGTACTCAAATACTGCAGCTGCCTGCACAAGTACATCCAAGAAGAAATAGAATTCCTGAACATCCCCTTGCTCAGCATGGCATACTGATATGCCGTCAAGGTCGAGCAAAAGTTTAAACAAAAGAAGCGAGACTTTGGATCTGCAAATCTGAAGCAAGGGAAAGGTGCCCCCAAACCACATAACAAAGGACAAATCCAAGCTGGGTCGGCCCAAGACAACCCGCCAAAGATGCAAGCAAAGAATAGTGTCGTGAAGCCGAAAAAGGACATGGGAAAGTGGTGTGAGTTCCATAAGAGCTCCACTCACAACACAAGTGAGTGTCGGGCCAAGCAGTCACTGGTGGCCGAGCTAAATGCTTCAGAATCAGATGCATGTTCCAACTCTAAGTCAGAACTCGACAAGGGAAATGACAAAGGGAAGCAGATTATTGATGCGGAGCCCAATGCCATCGTTGCCACCACAAAGATCCAGAAGGAGGAACCCGAAGATCCAGAGGAGGAGGAGCTTCTCTTCCACTCCCAGATGTGGGTAAAGGGCTCCCCGCTATAGTTCATTGTCGATAGCAGGAGCCAAAAGAACCTCATTTCGACAGAGGTCATGAAGCGGCTAGGCTTACCAACCACAGCACATCCACAACCATACACCATTGGGTGGCTTCACCAAGGACGGGATCTTCGCGTGAGCTAGCAGTGTCACCTTCCATACAACATCAAGCTCTTCACGGATGAGGTATTGTGTGACATTGCTCCCCTTGAAGTTTGTGATGTATTATTAGGACAACCATACTTGTGGAAGCGACATGCTGTGTATGAATCAAGGCCCCGTGATGTTATTGTTACTTTGAAAAATAAGTTGTACAGGATACTAGAGGTAGCACCGCCTACTGCCATCTCTTTGGTTACTACAAAACAATGTAGTATGATCATTTCCAAAATTGGGAAATTATTTTTCTTGATGATATGCCCTCAAGGAAAGAAGAAGACGGTGGCCACGACCTCCAGATAGGGCCCCTCCACATGACAACTACAGATGGACAAGGTCGTGGAGGAGTATGAGGACATCTTCACCTCCCCCACAGGGGTTCCTCTGCACTGTCAGGTCAAGCACTCCATCGATCTGACCCCAAGTGCGCCGCTGCCCAATGGACCAATCTATTGGCGCTTTGTTCTAGATAACGATGAAATCAAGAGGCAAATTCAGGAGCTGCTGCAGAAATGTCACATCCGTCCGAGTTCATCGCCCTCTGGGAGCCCAATCGTGTTGGTACAAAAGAAGGATGGGACTTGGAGACTTTGTGTTGACTATCAAACGCTGAACAAGATCACTCTCTGTAATAGGTACCCGATCCCATGGATTGATGACCTCCTGGACCAACTAAGGGGGGGAATATTTCAGCAAGATTGATTTGAAGTCAGGATAGCACCAGGTACCAATCGAACCCTTCGATGTGTGGAAGACTACCTTCAAAGCCAAGGAGGGTCTTTTCGAATGGTTGGTTATGCCGTTCGGATTGACAAATGCTCCTGTAACCTTCATGAGGCTAATGGAGACATCTTGCAGCCATAAACCAACTCATTTGTAGTGGTATACTTGGATGACATCTTGATCTTTAGCTAGAGTTGGGAAGAGCACCTCCACCACATCCGACAGGTTCTCCAAACACTGCGGCAA